>CM052800.1:139186379-139323093 GCA_028533885.1 Nasua narica | reverse complement strand
CTTCTTCTTCTTCTTCTTCTTCTTTTTCCTTCCTTCTCCTCCTCCTCCTCCTCCTTCTCCTCTTTCTCCCTCTCTTGGATAGGTGTATTTTTGAAAATAGGGATTGGTTTCAAATTTTTTTTTAAGATTTCAGGGAGACAGAATAGTGCACCTGTTAAACATTTGGGGTCTGGAGTGAGATGGACATGGCTTCTAATAGCAGACCCCCCATATGGTGACTGTGTGTGGCTTTTTACAACCCTTCTTATGCTTCAGATTTCTGATTTGTAAAATGGAGATGGTGTTATGTTCCTCATGGTGTTATGACATGAATGTAAAGTGAAAATCACTCTGCCTGGAACATAGTAAACATGATATAATTTTTAATCCTAGTACCACAAATAGACAGGAGGTAGAGGATTTTTTTTAATTGCAACTATTTATTTGTGGGAAGATGATCTTTATAAAAACATTTGTAGAAAAAATTCTTTTTTCTTGTAATATATAAAAATGCATTCATAGCCCAAGTTCTCTAAATTTTTTATTTGAGAGGTTAAATCTCCAAGTGGAAAGGTGAGAGAGGTTTGGAAACATAACAGGGATTACTAATATACACATTTCTTGGTGTTGTTCTCTTGGCTATTTCCTCAGATGCCTAACAGACCCAAAATATATTGACAATTTTCAATTCACATTGACTAATGTGTGAATAGAATCTTGGCTATATAGTCTTTCAGTAATTTCTGGTACAGATTTTATTTGCCATCTGGATTAATTTGAAAAGCTTACATACTCACAATCCTGTGTTTACACAGAGCTAAGTTTAAGCACATGGCTGTAAGCTACAAATATTCATAAATTCATTAAACCTTTATTGAACACTTATTGTGGATGAAATATGGATTATCCTTGGAATTTCAGAAGTGTGAAATATGGTACCATGCCTAAACTGGTGCAAAGTTTTAACTTTATCATTTTTAGGTAGATGGTATTTTCTGTATAAATAGTTACTTATATATTAATCACTTAACTATATACTAAAATTATTTCAATTTATGCATTTGAAATTGGGTACTATTATAAATTGTGACAATTGAGATATATTCTTATAAATTTTTCCTGGAATTTTCTTTACTCATGATATATGAAGAGTAAAGAAAATCCATAAAGCTTTATGGAGAGCATAAAAACTTTTAAGAAAGTACTTTGAAGACTTTGTTATTTGGCAGTGGATTGGGATGGGATGTAACCAATAATTATTTATGCAATTATTTGGAAGAAGTCTGTATTGGTAATATGATTTCCATTGATTTTTCTCAGATAGCTTGATTTAGAAATTTCAACTTCTTTTTCTCATATTTTCCCACATTATCTACTAGAGTGCGTTTCTGTCCTTCATACAATATCCTTATCCTTAAATATATTTAAATGTTCGTGGTTGACTTTTTCATTGTTTCCGGGTCCAGGAGAAGCAAAAACAAATGGTAAATGAAAAAAAAAAAGTCTAGTCTTTTCACTTGCAGTATTCTACTGTGGTTTTGACAAGCAAATATAAGTTTTGCTTTCTCTAAATAATTCTGTGTGGGTAGTGGTATGGCAATTGGAAAACAAACTGGATTGGTAGTAAGAAATGTAATTTTCACTCCTGGCTCTGCTGTTGTATTTGGGTGTAACCTTAGGGATGTCCCTTGATTTTTTTCGGACCAGAGACTTGGAGGTTTAGAAATCTCTAAGAATGTCCAAAGCTACAAAGCTTTCCGAATCTTCGTGTCCTTGACATCAGACGTAAGAGCTCTTCTGAAGTGGTACAGGGAAGCTTCAGGGCCAATAGCCTATACTGTTCACTAGGAAGGAACAGAAGATGCTTACATGTCTCCAGTGGGCATTGTTATTAAACCCCCTCCCCTGCCAGGTTCCTCCTGGTTCCGGCCAGATCCAGGCAACCAACAGACTGCATCTGCCATCGCTGTGGAGCTTCTTGACTTGACTTTGTCAAGATTATCATTGAAAGCTTTAATTCATAATTTCCCATCCCTCTGTCCATCAGTAAGAAACTTGTCAAAACAGTGACCAGGTATGCAGGCATCCCCTATGTGCTCTTCAGAACATTAGTCTCCCTTTACCATTAGAATCGAATGTTTCGATTCGATTTGTTTCACAGGAGATGATTGCTTGTCAATGTGCAGAAAATGGCCAGTGGATGGGGACAATTCAGTTCTTTCAAATTTGAGGTCAGTATTCATAATGGAGAGAACAAGAGCTATCGGCAAAGAATCTATGGGACAGTTTTTCTGGCTTGAAGCATTTTATGAAAGTATGATGTATTAAAAGATACATTCTTTTTTTTTTAAAGATTTTATTTATTTGACAGAGAGAGAGATCACAAGTAGGCAGAGAGGCAGGCAGAGAGAGAGGGAGAAGCAGGCTCCCTGCTGAGCAGAGAGCCCGATGTGGGGCTCGATCCCAGGACCCTGAGATCATGACCCGAGCCGAAGGCAGAGGCTTTAACCCACTGAGCCACCCAGGGGTCCCTAAAAGATACATTCTTATATCAATTAATTACATATCTATCCTGAATACATTCTTCCACTTGGCACAAGTGTATATTGTTAATTATCTCTATAAAATTCAGTTTCACAAACCTTTAATTTATCTGAAAATTTTATTAATTATCTTTAATTTATTTTAATTATATTGTCTAGTAAAGAACTACTTTTTTCATCATAAGTTAATTTATGTATCCATAGATTTTTTTTTAATGAAGAATCTCAAATTCTCAAACCTTTGCCAAAGGAAGTTTTCATTCTTGAGCTTTTATAGTAGTAAAGAAGGAACTCCAATAGAAATTGGTCACGGGATCTAGGTGGTGTGGTTTTTCTTAAAGAGCACTGGATACTGTGTCAGGAGACTTAGGTGCAAGTCTCGGGTCTTCTGTGTTTAATTCTATTATTTTGGTCTACTTAATGCTGCTGAACTTAAATTCTCTCATTTGTAATATTAGGGTAGTGTTACCTCATCTATGAAACAAGTAAAGATTAAATGCATAAATGTGACTCACTGTACAGTTGTAAACTATACAGCCAATATTTTGTACCTGGTGTGCTTCAGGAAGATGGAGGGATACAAATATGATATATCCCCTCCTATAATGATTTCAGTATCTACCTGAAAAAAAAAGCAACACGTATTTCAGTTGTCAGTCTGAAAGTTCAGGAAACAAAATACCATGGTAACACGGAGGAAGGAATGAATGAAATATGTTTGAGATTGGAAAAACTTCTCAAAGAAGGTGGCATTTGAGCTGATCTTAGTCTTTTAAGTTTTCCTTCTGGGAAAAAGGTGATGTAAATCCTTATAAAGTCAAATAACTAAGTTAAAAAGTGAAGCTATGAAGATTCATAGAATTTTATGAAAGAGGAGGTGGTGGGGAGGTAATAAATAGTCTAATGTGGGTAGTGCAGAGGGTATTAAGGGTTTGTGCTTTGGCAAGAAATGCTTTGGGAAGGTGCGGTGTAAAGGATTCTTAATGCCCAGAGGGAGAGTGCTCCTGATCCCCTTTGCATGCAGGATGAGGATTTACTGGAAATTTAGATCAGATTACTGGCTTGATAACAACCTTACTTTTTAAAGATAACTGAGTATGTAAAGAATGGTCTGATATGATAGCTGTAGGAAGTAAGGAGCAGTTGGGAGCAGGTAGACTTGTTACAGCTATAGTAAAAATAGTGGCAAGTGTTGATGAGGATTTGCTTTGTACTGTGGCAGTAGTTATAGAAAAGAGGGATTAGAATTAAGAGACCAGTCAGCAAGTGGGTAGCCTTGGGGTGAGGGTCAGAAGGTAGAAGAAAAGGAGGACTCAAGGATGATGTCTACATGGCTGTACACTTGAGTGACTGGAGAAACAGGAATACAAAAGAGGAAGGTAAGAAACACAGAATAATAATAATAATTAAAAAAAAAGTTTGTCTTTTGTAAAGCAAATAAATTTGGTTTTGAGATCCCTTTGAGTTTTACATATCTGATGTTTGTTATCACAGGTCTCCTTGTGTTGTTATTTTTCAGGGATAAATTGGTTATATTTGGACTTTTGTATTCTTTGTTAAGTTTGAAATCAATGTCATGTCCCACTGTTTAGACTGGAATTGCCTTGAACCTATGAATTAATTTAGAAAGAATTATTTTTATGATATTGTGTCTTCTAATCCATGAACATGGTATGTATCTGCATTTATTTAGGTTTTCTTTAATACTGTTTAACACATTTTTAGTATTTTTAACTATTAAGGTTTTTTCTGCATTTTTTAACACATTTTTTCATATATTTTCTATTTTTGGATGACATAAATGTACCATTTTATATAATTTTTTTAAAACCATTTGCTGCTGTTGTGTAGAAATGTATTTGATTTTTGGTATGTTTACTTTTTACCGTAAATCCTTGCCAACCTCTCACTCATATTAATAATTTATCTGTATATTCTTCACACAATCAATGTATCTACAGTAAACCTGCAGTTTTGTTTCTTCCTTTAGAATTTCTATGCTTTTAATTTAATTTTCTTGCCTTATGCGCTGATAGTTTTCCAGTGTTATTTGGAAATGATGACTGAGGGCTAGATTACCCTGTTCTCAATTTTAAGTGGAATGCTTTAAATTACTTATCAACTATGCTATTTGGTGTCTTTAAAAAATAGATACTTTTTATCAAAGAATTCTGCTTTTACTGAGATGATAGGATTATTTTTATTTTACCAGTTAGTGTGGTATATTAGAATAATTGATGTACTAATATTAACCCACTTTGCATTTCTGGGATGAACCCAATTTGAACATAATTCATTATTCTTTTTATACCTTTGTATTCTTTTTATTAATATGTACTTTAGAATTTCTGTTTCTGTGTTCATTAGTTAAATTGGCCTGACTTCTTCTATTTTTCTTGTTGGGTTTTGGTTGTGTTAGCTACATAAATACTCTGGAATATTTTGTGGAAGATTGGAGTTATTTGTTCCTTTAGTGAATTGAAAGGATTATTTTTTGTTTCTGTCCAGTGTTTAGCATTACTAACAATTCAGGACAAGTTTAAACTAAATTATCTGCTTGAGTTTATTAGGCTACCATGGTAGTATAAATTTAGAATGCAAACCTACTTTGGGGATGACTTTTGCCTATGACATTTGAGAGGATATTTGCTTTTCTCTCTCTTATTTAGTTTTAAGCTTTCAGATAATCAGATTTTGCACAGTTACCTGGGGTTGTATGGATTTAATTTTCATTCTTCCCTATACTCAGGCGGGCCAGATTTAGCAGTCGTGGATTTGTGGGGGCTTATCTATTATACTTTACAGCTGTGGTGGGCCTTGCACTGTCTTCTTTCTTCTGAACCTTGGTTGGTAACAAAATTCAATAGCCAGGTCAACCAAGCTTGGTAAATCCCCTCACTTAAGAGCTGGCTTTAGTCTTCTGCCTATTTTTCTGTGTTCCCTCCTTCACTCAACCATGAAAATGTTTACTCATCCTGTCATACATTTAGGGAGATTTTTAAAATATTTTATCCATCAATTTTAGTTGCACGGGAAGCTCTACCCAGTCTGCCATGTTGGTAGAAACAGAAATCTTTATAAAAGATTTTAAATATTGAAAAGGAATTTATAGGGCTCTTGGGTGGTTCAGTTGATTAAGCAATTGCCTTCAACTCAGGTCATGATCCTGGAGTCCCAGGATCGAGTCCCACATCGGGCTCCCTGCTCAGCAGGGAGTCTGCTTCACCCTCTGACCTTCTCCCCTCTCTTGCTCTCTCTCTCTCTCTCTCTCTATCATTCTTTCTCTCACATAAATAAATAAATTCTTAAAAAAAGGACTTTATAATGCTAAGCATCAAGGAATTTCTTTTTGTAATTTATAAATTATGATGATTAAATGGTTTTACTTAAAATTAATTTATCATTTTATATTGAATATAAACATAAGGTCTTCTATGAGAATATACCACATGTCTAGTTTGGCTCATAATGATCAAGCCACCATTTGTTTTAGCTGACTTTTCAAGATATTCATTCAGTCCTAGGTATGCGCAGGAACTCCAGAAGTTTCATGAATTTTGTGTGAAGATTTCATTGTAAATGAAAACATTTGCATGCCCTTCACTTGAAAGAATGCAATTCAGCTTTCATGGGGAAAGAAAATCCTTATGTAACAAACTAGCCATTGTGATTTGCAAGGGAAAGACACTGCTTGAAGGAAGCAGTGTGCGGGTTACCTGCACTGACTTGCTGCTTTAAGGCAAATATGATTACTCTTTAACCTTGTAGAAAAAGCTAGTATTATGCTTTTCTTTAATTTACTGTGATGTAGATCAGGAGTGTGTTTTAACATATTTTGATATGTAATGCTTTCTGTTTTATTGATTTTGAAAACATAGAGAAGCAACTCACCATTATTTAATCTCTTTAATTTTTTTTAAATAATAAGATTTTTCTTTTTTTATTTAAAATAAGCAGAATTTCTTTAACCTCTTCTCACATGGTTATTAAAACTTTTACTAATATGACTTAACCTCATAACAAGTCATTCAAATTCAAAATATTTCATTTCAAAGGAAATATTATTCTCTAATTTGTAAAAATATACCTCTGAAGGTACTCTTAGAGATTATAACCTGAAACTCCTCATATTGGAGGCACTACAATGCTATTTTGAAGTCCTAACCAATTCCAATTATCATGCTTAACCTGTGTTGAAACAGATTATGCAAATAGGTAGAGTTGGAGGTGGAGATTTCATTGTGTATGAATGGAGGTGAGTTAGTGAATATGTCATTTACTGATTCAGTATGGTTTCCTGAAAACATGTTATTAATGATCTTTTTCAAATAAGCATTGCTCTTTCTATGCCTCTTTTAAAACACAGATACTCTTTGCTTGGTAAGTATCAAGTCATTAACATGAAAATCATTAACATGGAAGATTAGATCAGTTGTATAATGTACCGGGAATAGAAAGTAAGAAGGTGGAGAATGGAACTCTGAGGATAGTCCTATCCTACTTCACTTTGCTCTTGGGCAGCCCCTAGTCTGGGTATCTCTTGCCCTTAAACTTTTACATTCTTTTTATTGGAGCCCCTGTGTTATGCTCAGTTTTTCTTGATTAGCTTTGATCTGGGTTGTGGTTATAGAAATTTTTTTCCCCTAAAGAAATTCTTCTGACCGTCCCTTAGAAGAGTTCATTTTCAAGATGGGTAGCTATTTCTGTTAACTTTAATCCTTGTCACAACTCCAAATTGAGCTTGTCGTTTTGAGTCATCAGTTAGCATGTAGACTTGTACTGGGCTTTTGAGTGAGAGTATCATTTGATAGTCCTATAAAGTTGCTTAGAATGATCATAATTATTAAAACGCTTTTTTAGTAAGGTTTTCTATATAGGTTTTCACTACTTAAAGAAAATTTGATCCACATCAAATAACCATATTTCTTGAAATGGGATTAATAAAATCTTAATAAATTCAAATTACGTGAGGATCGTCATTGTGTCTGAAGCAATTAAAAAACTGGACAAAGTAAAGGGGTAATAGTTCTAAGACGCTGAGCATCAAGCAACTAAGGACAGTGGTCTTTGGGAGATAAGAAATAAAAGGTGAGCCCTATGACTGCATCAACTTACTGAGGAAAATCCAAGCAGAGACCAGAAGTTTCCCTATGTTGAAGATATGGAGCTGGGAATCCAGAATTCAAGGCAGCTAGAATTTGCAAGACAAAATACCAGAGGGGAGATTGAGGCACAGAGAAAAAGCGCTGGAGATCTGCAGAGAATCCCCTTGTTCTAATCTAACCAACCAGTTAGCTGACCACTGATTAGTGTCTTCATGTAAGACTACCCAAGGCTCAGGAAATAACTACCCCAAAAAGGTAAGACAGAAAAATCCTTGGAGCTTACACAGAGCTGGTAATAGTGTTCTATTCTCACCTAGTAGAAAGGAAAAGCTCCATAATTTACTGGATATCAGGTAGATATCCTGAGAAATGTCTTTCCAGAGCCTTGGGAAAAACTTAGCTCTAGACTAAACACTGCTCTGGTCCTTTCTAATGAAGCTTGGGAAAAAAACCCAGAAAGGATTGAAGTAACCACTGCTTCCCAGAACAAAACTCATGAATATTTATAGAAATATAAAAATCTCCAGCAACCAGCAAGTTAAAATTCAATCAGTATTACATCTGGCGCGCAATCAGTATTGCAGCATTGCTTTAAGAGGCAAAACAAAAACAAAAACCCCAACCCCCCCCCCCCCCCCCCCGCCCCCTGCAACAAAAAGAAATCTTTGAATAAGAAAATGGTTGATTAAAATATTTTACATGGTTAGTAGAGAATGAAATGAAGCTATTGAAAGAATTACTTAAGCATGTATCTCTTGACCTAGAGAGATATTCATGGTATAATAAATGAAAAAAAAAGTGAGTTCCAAAAAATCCACAAAAATCATATATTTGTCTATATATTGTTTACATATATGTAAACAGATGTTTACATATATGTAAAAAGATGAAGAAATAGAAAAAGATAAGGAAGGTTACACACCAGAGTGATAGTATTTGTTAGGTGAGGAAGTAGAACTGAAGTAGGGTATGGAGACCATATATAGGCACACCTGACTTTATTGTACTTTACCTTATTGAACTTTGCAGATATTGTATTTTTTAACAAATTAAAAGTTTGTGGCAACTCTGCATTGAGCAAGACTGTCTGTTAATGCCATTTTTCCAATAACATATGCTTATTTCATGACTCTGTCATATTTTGGTAATTCTCACAATATTATAGAAAATTTTATTATTATTTTTGTTATGATGATCTGTGATCAGTGATTGTGATTTGCTGAAAAGCTCAGATGATGATTAGCATTTTTTAGTAATAAAACATTTGTTAGTTAAGGTTTATACATTGTTTTTCTTTTTTTGACATAATGCTATCATATACACTTTGTAGTATAGCATTAACTTTTATATGCATTGGAAAACCAAAACATTCATTTGACTCATTTTATTGAAATATTTGCTTTATTGAGGTGGTCTGGAACAGAATCAGCAATATCTGCCAATGATTTTTTTTCATACAATTTAGTTATTTCACTTGTAAAATAAGCATATATTATAGCATGATTTTTTAATCTTTAAAATATTTAAGAGAAAAATAATGACAAAGACTATATGGGGATATTAAAGATCATTATGATATAAAATGACAGCATATAAATATTAATTTGACTATATGCTTTGATTTTACAACCATAAAAATGAGATATACATGTGGATAAAAACCAGTAAGAATTTCAGAGTTTTTTAAAAGAGTGCAAGATATATATATATATATATATATATATATATATACTCCCCCCTTTTTATATCTGAATATTTGTGGGCAATAATGATAGCTCTCTGATGTAAAGTATGTAAAATATAGATGCATGTGGACAAAGTATAGATGAGAAAATGTAAAAATGAACAGTGTTAGGATGGCAGATTATGAATCATTTTGTCTTTTCAATTTCCTTGAACTTGAAGTAACGTTGTACAGTCTTTATAATAAAAAGTAACTCAAAACCCAACAGGGCTTGCAAAGAACTAGAAAAATATGATTTACAGTGAGAAGAAAAAATCAATAAAATAAAAGCATCTCAGAAATGATACAGATGATAGGACTAGTAAGCAAAGACATTAAAGTAATTACAATGGTAATTCATATGTTTAAGAAGCTAGAAAAAAATTTTAACATGTTATGTGGAGATACAAAGGATATAAAAAAGATCCAAATCTAATTTGGTGAGAAGAAATAGCCGGGGTCTGAGATTAAAAATACACTGGATAGTATTACCAACAGATTGTACATTGCAGAAGAAAAGGTTAGTAAACTTGAGCACTATAAAAGAAACTATGCAAAATGGAACACAAAGAGAAAAAAAGACTTTAAAGTTATGACTAGCGCATCAGTGAGCTGTGGCACAAGGTCAAGTGACTTAATATACAAGTAATTGAAATTTAAAAAAAAAATTTATTTATTTGAGAGAGAGAAAGAGAAAGAGAGAGAGAGAGAGAAGGGGGGAGAGGCAGAGGCAGAGAGACTCCCAATTTGACTCTGCGCTAAGCATTGAGCCTGATGTGGGGCTTGATCCTGTGACCCTGAGATCATGACCTTGAGCCGAAACCAAGTCATCCCCATAACTGACTGAGTCATGCAGGTGCCCCGCAAGTAATTGAAATTCTTGAAGGAGAAGAGATAAATGTGATGGTGGAACACAGCCTAGAAAACTATTGGAATAAATAATGATTGAAAATCTCTAAATTTGATGAAAACAATCAATCTGTAGATGGAATAATCTCCATAAACCTTAAGTATAAGAAACATAGAGACTGCATGATGTCACAGCATGATCATACTTTTTAAATCCAGTGGTAAAGAGAAAGTATTAAAGAAGCCAGAGAAAAGAGCACATCACAGAGGAACATGTAAAGGAAGGAGTCGCATATGGAAGAGCATCTCTGAGAATGACAGCGGGTTTCCATTGTAAGCAAGGCAAACTAGTGGACAGTGGAGCAACATCTTCAAAGTATTGAAAGAAAAACATTGCCAATTTAGAATCCTTTATTCAGTGAAAATACCTTGCAGAAATGAAGGTGAAGTACTTTTTCAGACATACAAAAACTGAAGGAATTTGGAACTATCTGACTTATCCTATAAGAAATGTCAGAAAAAGTCCTTCAAGTAGAGGGCAAATGGCAACAGAGGACAATCTGAATCTACTCAAAGGAATGAAGAATGTGGGGAATGATAACTATGTTGGTAAACAAAAACTTTTCTTTAGTTGTTTAAATCTCTTTTATTGTTTAAAACTTTCCTTCTGCCCTCATTTCTGTCTCATTACACAAAGAATTTGGTGTTCTACATTCTCCCTATTTTTATGACTTTCCATACTGCCATTTAGTTCTTATCTCCTGAGCCATATTTACCTTGTTATCTTCCTTTCCCTATTGTCTTCCTGTTTGCTGACCTACCCTGCTCATACTCCCTCCTTCCAAACTTACACACACACACACTCATGCACATGTGTGCACACACACATCTACTTTTAGTGGTGCAATTTGGTTAAAATTAGCATCAAATACAACTTTAAAGAGGTCCTAGAATAATTAAGAGTGGTGAGTATTGGAAATGTTTAAGATTAGGGGCTGAAATGAAAAGAGTATCTGAATATGTTAAAAACAATATTACTATTCTAATTTTTTTCTAAAAGCATCATCAGTTGCTTATCTGACTCATTCTCTAGTTGCTCACCAATGAGAGACCCCACAAATGTCCAGTGGGGCAAATACCCTCATTATATTCTAGGAATGACTGCTTGTCTTTTGAGAGTAATAATGCCCCAGCTCATTTCAAGATAGGAGAAATATTCTATACTTTATAGTTTAGGAGTCAGTAACTGCTGACTTATTTTTCTAATAAAAGTTTTTTTTTTTTTAAAGTTTTATTGAAACACAGCCATGCCCCTTTTCTATATTGTCTGTGGGTACTTTCATGCTACAATAGCAAAGTTGAACAGTTGCAACCACCAGAGTTAGCATGGACCTCTTGCAAGCCTAAATTGTTTACTTTTTTGGCCCTTTAGGAAAATGTTCGCTGACCCCTATAGTTACTTAAAATTAATAATAGCAAACAGAACTCTTACTATGTACTAGGGTTTTTTGTTTTTTTGTTCTTGTTTTTTTTTTAGAGAGAGAGAGAAAGGGCATGTGTATGGGTGGAGGAGGGGAGGGGCAGAAGGCGAGGGAGAAAGAGAATCTTAAGCAGGTTCCACACCCATTGCAGAGCTCCACACGAGGCTCCATCTCACAACCCTCAGATCATGACCCGAGCTGAAATCGAGTTGGTTGCTTAATTGACTGAGTCACCCAGGTACCCCTATGTACCAAGTTTTAAAAAATATATTAAGTACAAATACTAATTTTAAAACTCAAAAAAACCACATGGAGTAAATAATGTTACAATACCTATTTAACTGAGGAAACTGAGGCACAGAGCATTTTGTCCTAAGTCAAAAAGTTAATTAGTGGTAGGGCCAGGATTCAAACAAAGGTGGCTTGACTCCAAAGTCTGGGCTTTTAACAGCTGTCTCATACTGCTGCTCCAATTGAAGAAATAAACGAAATAGAGAATTAAGAAAAAAAAAATCTAGCACACGGAATACATGGGTAATATATGGTGGACAGCCAACCAATTTAGGTGAAAAGCAGAGAATTATTTAAATTACAAGAAAGAAGATAAGATATATTTAATTAGTTTTAGATTAATTATTGCAGTTTCTTCAGACTTATGCACAAAAGAATAATTATACGACTAGGCAAGTTTTTTTTTTTTTTTAAATTTAGTTTTATTCACCCTTAGTGAATTACTTCTTTGAATTAGACCTGTATGTCAGGATAGTAATTCTATAGAATAGTAGGCTCAGGCTCCTTTTGTCAACTTTTCCATTTCTCTGTTTTTCTTTTTCTTTTCCATTTGGTTCAATGTTATATCTATGAAACTGTTCCAATGAGAAATCAAAATCATTTCCAAAATTTTAGTTCCATAACTTTGAGTTTTCCTTAAACCTGTTTTATATTTTCTGCATCATTGTAGGAGAAAAATCGGTAAGCATTTATTTTGCTAATTGTTTGTAACTAAAACATGTGAAATAAAACAGGCTCAAGAGATTCTGACAGCTTGCTTATTTTTCTTGAAATTACTTGAGTTTGGATTTTTGACGCAGTGGTCTAAAAAAATTTAAAAATTATAAACATGCAATTTGGTAACTGTTTCTCCTTATGGAGACTGTAGTTGTGATCAGAGCTCAGCATGAATTGATATTTAAGAGTATGTCATGGTTATGCTTTTATTAAAAGACCATCATGCCATAGCTGTATTTATTTTTGGACTCAAGCTATAATGTCCTTTCTCTTTTAGGGCCATAGTAGGTATTTCTTTCAAGATAGGAAGCACGAGTTTTGTTCATCATGAGATATTAAAGTAATACCTATTCATTGCACCCAAATAGCCACATCAGCTATTAAAGATGTGTACATTTTCTTATACTAGGCACCTGTGGAATATGTGAGAAATTAAAAAGTATCTCAAAAAGGGTGTCTTGTCTTAAAAAGAGATGATAATCTGGTCAGGAGCAATAGAATAAATATACAGATGATGGTAATAAAAAATGTAGAGTAAGGTCGGTTTCATATAGGATATTTTATACACTTATGATAACTTAAACAGTATTACATTATCGAGTTACCTGTTCAGGACAATGCTATAAGGTGATACGAAATATAGTAAACATTTGCAACAAACAGTGCTGTAGGACTTAAAAGGGAAAAGACACTCTTTTACTAGTTCACCTTGGAATGCTTTACAAAAAGATGTGGATTGGGTTTTGAGTAGATAGGAAGGATTAGATTATAATGAATACTAAATATTTCTATAGCACTTGGTTTTTTCAAACACTTAGAAAAATCTAATCTGATTTTACAACAATCTAATAGAACAAGTAACATTGCTATTCTTATTTGAAAACTAATTTGAGATGAGAGGTTAAATGTCTTGAGTGTACACATGTGATAAGTAGTGACATTGCTCTTAAGGGTCTTCAAACTCGGAATCCTCTTAAGTTTCATATTGTATCACCCTTTAAAGAGGAGAATGGAAAACACTAAGATGGACTCATTCTGCTTGGAACTCAGGACAAGGAGATTGGAAATTAGGCTGAGAGACAGGGAGAGTTTAGACTCTGGAGCTCCTCAGATGCCTGAGAATATAGATTTGAGGTGGGAGCAAGGCAAGAGAAGATGAGTAGACCATTGTAATAATCCAGCCAAAATAAGATTATGGCACAGACTGGGCTATGAGTAATGAGGTTGGAGGGAAGTGTTTTGATTCTGGATACATTCTGAAGACAGAGCCAA
The DNA here is from genome assembly GCA_028533885.1 of Nasua narica. Lineage (NCBI taxonomy): Eukaryota > Metazoa > Chordata > Mammalia > Carnivora > Procyonidae > Nasua > Nasua narica. The sequence goes on along the minus strand of CM052800.1, from coordinate 139,309,133 downwards.
CTGTATATGCTGATGAACATAATGTGGGGTCTTGAGAGAAAGAGAGAGTCAAGAATGGATCCAAAGTTTAAAACTTGAGCAACTGGGGGAATAAAATTATGGGAAACCCAGAGATAAGCAGGTCAGAGTTGAGATTAGATGTGTGGAGTTGAGATATCAGTGAGACATCCAAGTGGCGATGTCAAATAGGCAGCCAGACACATGAGTTTAGAATTCAGAGTAGAGTCTGGACTGGAGATATGAAGTTAGAAATCATCAGACTGGAGGTGGTATTTATAGAGGTGAGATTGTGTGGTGAATCATTAGGGGAATGATTGCAGGTAAAGAAGAGAAGAGGTCTGAGAACTTGGTTCTGAGGCACTCTGGGATTCTGAAATCTTGAAGATGAGGAGGAAACAATAAGGTGCTTGACACTGATGTGGTTGCTTTAGAATAAGCTAAAATGAGGCTGCCAAGTATAGGAAAGCTGTAAGGGCATGTTGAAACGTAACTTGAAAGCACCTCGGAGAGATTTTTTTTCTAGACCGTGCTCTGGCCGTAATGGTATGTTAGGCATGGAGTAGTTCAAGAAAGTCCATCATAAAACACTGTAGTGATTAAACATTTTTATTTATTGGATGAAGGAATGTTTATGGCTGTCAAAATAACAGAGTGAGAAGTAAGTAATAGGGAGTCTTTATCCTCATTTTTGACATGAGGAAACTGAGACCAGAGGTGAGTGAGTTGTTTGTGGTTTTACAATTTATAGTAGCCTTTTTTTTTTTTGTTACTAACATCAAGTGAATTTTCAATACCTGCTGTATTCCCTGCTGTCAAAGATTTTGCTAAATTTCTAGAGGTGTATTTTGTAAGGAGAAACTACAATTAGAGATCAGAATACAGTAGACAAAAGTAATTGACGTTAAGAAGAATAACAGAAGAACGTTTGAACACAGTGACACAGTCTATGAGGGTATGAGGAATCATGGGGTGCTGAAGAAATGACTGGACTGAGAATCAGGAAATTTGGATACCAGTCCTGGCTGCTTAACTTTCTGAAAGCCTTGAAACCAGATTCTCAAGCTTGGTGTGTTGCTGAGAGCACAGCTTTTATGTACAAAAGGATTTGTAAACACACTAAAGAGGTCTGGGGGGACACAGATATTAAGGAATTAACTTCTGAGGGGCAGGTTGGACTTGGAGGGGCAACTAAGGGAGACTTTTACTTTCCTTTTCAGTATTGTCTGGTTTGTTTATAATGAGCATGTATTACTTTCTTTAGTTTCATGAAAAAGATAAAAACGAAGAAAAACTATAAGAAAAAGTTCAATTAAGCAATTTCTAGACACCAGCAGAAAGATGTAGTTAATGTCCATTCGAGCTCCAAGTCTACAGTTCTGTAAAATTAAGGAGTTTGACTGGAGTCCCTAAAACCAGTTCCAACTGTAGCATCCTGCGATCCCATGGAAAGCCACATGTCTCAAGATGTGGCTCCCTTTCCCCTTTCCTCACTACTATATAAAAGGGAATCTTTGGACAAATGTATTCAAGAAAATCAGGTAACAGAAGTGCCTGGTACATTGTAATGCTGAACTTGTAAAATGGATCTAAGTAATTTAGTAAAATAATACCACATTTCACGTAACCATAATAATCACCTGAAAGAGTTACTGTTGTTATCACCCATCCATTATTCAGTTTTACATATGAGGACATTGGGGCTTATCAAGATTAGATCACATGGCGCCTAAGTGATGAAACCCAAACCTGAGTTCTGGGCCTGAAATCTCCATCTTTTTGGGGGGTACACCTTCCTGGATGTGGGGAAACATTGATTTATTTCAGTTTACAAAGTGGGGAAACCAGAGTTCTACTTGACTATTGTCAAATACCTCATTTCTGAACTCTCACCCTCTTATTTCTTTTCAAGTTAACTTTCCAAGTTAACTAAATTCAGGGTTCACTTTTTCTTCCTGTGCCTCCCGTGTTACAAAACTGTCCTCGTATTCTTTAGTCTAAAATGCATTGTTCAGATTTTAATGTTTCTGAAACACAAATCTTATAATGTATGGGTCTGTTGAATGTTCAATGTTGAATTTTCTACAGAAAAATTAGAATCAGAGGTGTCCTTAAAAAAGATAATATTTCCGAATCCTGACAATGAGGCATTAGACTCTCTGTTGACAACACTGTTGCCTTCTTTGGCAGTCTAGCAGCCCATACGTCCCGTTTTCCTTGACTGCCTTTCTGGTTGTACCACACTGTCTTATGGAGATCTCCGGCTTGAGTCTCTGACACCGCTTTCTCTCTTAATTGCCAGACATGGGCCCTGAGCCCGGCCCCACCAGCTCAACCACCTCCTTTGCTGCCTCCTAATTCCCATTCCAGAACTTGATTGGGGTTGTCCACTGTTCTGGTTTCCTACTCAGTTTCTGTGACCCATGTGAGCAGCAACCAAACCTGTGAAAATATCAGAATCCCCTAGTGACATTTTTAAAATGACAGAATCTGAAGTGCAGATCAGAAGTGCAGAATCAGTTGCTTGACCTGGAACCGGAAATCTATACTGAAACTCATTGCTTTCACGCGCTGCCAGACGAGGCATTTCTGCCCAGGGGATACCTTCGCTGGAAGCAAGATTCCATGCAGATTTTCTCCTGGTTCAATGCTCTGGGCTCTTCTTCTGCCGCGGGAAGTTAGAGAATGGGATATCATTCTGTCATGGCACTTGATTAGAAGTGCCAATAATAAAGATTAGAAACTTTATTATTGAGAATTATTATGAGAAGACATTCTAATCTCTCGAAACACGTGTCTGTTTCTCTTAGTGTTGTGTAAGTACATCACAGTAAATTAGATTTAGAATTATAATCCCCATAGAGGTGCTCATTTCGCCATATAATGAAAAGAAAAATTGGGACGTTGAGTTCTTTTATCTTTTTCCCTCTTTCATCACATATAAACCACTTTATGCTTTAGCATTTACAAGGAAATGTTTTTAGAAAATCATCCTCCTACCACATAAACTGTGAAGTAGTTATATGTTTATTCCAGTTTTTGAAATAAAATATTTCAGCCAATTCCCAATGAATATTTTTCTTATTTAAATAATAAGTCCAGATCATGGAATTTTTAAATTCCCTTTAGTACATGATGAGTTTCTTACGATTAAAATACTCAGTGAAAATAGTTATTTATGTTAATTTTACGAGTGACTATTTAATAAATATCTACTCACTGCTAAGAACGTTATTAGGTGCTAGAGACAAACAGAACACAGTTTATGTCCTCACGTTGCTGACTATTGTCTATTTTTTTTGTGTGAAAAGAGCCTTTACAGAGCTGAGTGTTCTTGTTTGGCACCTCATGTTATTTTCCTAAGCGCATGCAGATTACTTTTTGAACTCTGGCTTAATTACAGAGCACTGCTTAAAGCAAATAAAATGATATATAATTTATTCACCTGAGAAATTCAGGGCAAAGCTGATCTTGCTTAGGTATGAAAGTCTAGCTGAAAGTATGTTAATACAGTGTTCCAAAACAGAATCCCATGTTACTGAGACTTCCCTCCTGCATCTTACCCTTAATTTGCAGTTGTGTAAAATAACAGCTGTCTCATAGTAACCGTTTAAACTGAGGTAAGATGTAAAACACTTATATTTTAGTTTATAATTATTTACAGCATACACTGCGGGAAGTTCCAAAACTATAAGAAGTCGGTGCAGTAAATCTCCATAATCCTCTCATTCTTCACCTTCTTTAGTCGCTTAGAGCACAAATAAGAAATGATGTTTAAACTCTTTTCAGGAATGTTTATTTTTTTTAATAGTCATTATCTTCATTTGATCGTATTTTGTATTTTTTACCATTTGTAAAAGGTGAGGTTTTTTTTTTTTCCCCCATTCCTACCTCAGAGGATAGCAGGCTTCACTATATTTATGCAGATTTGGAAAAGTCTTGAATTTACTCATGTTATTTGTCCTAGATTATCTTCTCTAAATATATATATATATATATATATATATATTTGATTCTGTGAAATGCCATTTGTACTGCTATCCAAACTCATCAAGCACTGTGACTACAGGAAAGCTTTCCGGAGGTCTGATGTTCAAGCGAGTTCAGAGTTCCCCGAGGAAGAGAGACCGAGTGAACCCTCAGCTGAGACAGAGGGACACAGCAGGCAAGAAGTGTGGGCAGGGCCAACGCCCTTGTGCAGAGCCGGGGAGGGTCTGAGATTCTCGCAGACTGTTCTGCAGGCTCCTTGCAGGCTGATGGGATAGTCTGCTGTAGTTTCACAGATGTTGGCAGAAACTTCTGTTGTAGAGGCAGAGACATTTAGTGCATCTGGCACAGCCAACACCGTGAAGTTCGGGTTTGTGTGAGTTCTTCATGCACCCCAGGTTCCTGAGGATGCCGTGAACTGAGCCAGGTGGACGGCACCAGTGCAGCGGATTCACATCACAACCAGGGCCCTGAGTTTTGGGAACTCTTTCATAATAGACTGCAAGGGAGCCTGCCCCGACTTTGCCCTGGAGAGAGACGTTACACCGCTCAGCAAACAGATGGGCCCTCTGTCCTCTACCCAGAGTCCAGGAAAAAGGACATCAATACTCCTGCTCACAGAGTGTGCTCACAAGAGACCTTTGGAGAACCGTCTCCCAGGGGTCCTGAGCAATGAATATGCTCATGGTCTAAATGATTCTTACCAGAATTTTTTGCCCTATCTACTAATTCTGCTTTACTTGAGTTCACCTAGGAGTCTATCTTTCTATATCGGCTTTATCATAGGCAGTGTTGATGATGAACAATCCAGCTAAAATAAACATGACTAGAAGTACTGAGGAGAGGAGGACTAGCTCACCACAGAGCAGGCCCTCGTTCATACAAATGTACTAAATGGTAGGCAATATCGGCCTTTTATGACATTCTAAGAAACATGTCAAATAATAATAGCCCGAGCTGGAATCTCCTTTTAAGGAAGATGGTCTGTGGAAAAAAAAAAATAAAGAAGTAAGGACCACCTCTTCAGACAGGACTAATAACTATTGAGAACAGATTAAGTCTCTTTCTATAGTTAAATCTTGTGGTTAGGATTGGATGTTTAAGATGATTGAGTGCTCTGATGAACTACAGGTTTGGATCTTTGCCAGGTACTTAATTGCCTGCAGGAAGATGGCTTTTTTGAAGTGAATTTGTGTTAACTGCTCCTATGATTGAGGTTCTTAATGCTGATGATTGTTTAGTCATCCCTCCTTCAATATTACCAACTAGAAAACTGAAGCCCAGGAAGTCTGGGAGAGTTGCCTGAAGTTACACAAGGGGGAGGAGCGGAGCTAACATCTCATATCTCCCTGTACGGCATTTGTTTACTCAAAAGATATACATTATGTTAAAGTCAAAATATGAAAGGGCAGAGAGAGAGAGAGAGAGAGAGCTGATCTTAGCAGGAATTATAATCCTTATGTAGAGAAAACTCAACTTGTCACTGTAAATACCAACCCAAATTAGTATTGTATTTGGGAACTGGCCAGGATGTTTGAAGGTACATTTCAGTTTATGACTAGAGCTTGGCCCTAGTGTGGAAAAATATTAATTGCCATTCAAAATCCCTTTAAAAAGATGAATATCTGAGAAGCAAATACAGGATCGCCTTAAGCACAATAAGCAAACAATTAAACCAATTATAATTTACCAGTGAAACTTCCAAGTGCTGAGAAATTGGCCTTGTTTCATGGGTGGCGAAAGGCAGAGAATGTCAGAGTGGTGTAACTGTTTTTATCTGTACTAAGAGGCGTGGCCGTATTGAGCTGGAAGAGGTCTCAGAGGACATCTGCTGGGATGATTTTCTCCCTTTGAGGGGCCCAAGGCTCTTGGAACTCTGAGGCAGGACAGAGGGACCACTGAGGACGAAGAGTTTTACTCTAATTTCTGATATAACCTATCTACTTTTGCCACATCTTGGCTTCCGTTACTTTGAAAACAAACTCAAAAACCAATATAGTATTTTATATCTTGAAAGGAGTTTGGGTACATGCATTTATTAAAACCAAGCGAAGTGCTTATTATATGATTCAACTTTGCTACATGTTTGAAATTTTCCTTAATAAATGATTTGGGGGAAAACTCACCAATATAGTTCAACCCTCTCATTTTTGAAAGTGAGGTTCAGGGAGAATAAGTTTAGTCATTGGCAGAACAGGAACTAGAACCAAGAAATCTTCAAAGAACTGGTTCGGCTTATCTTTACATTCAGATTTGAGCATTTGCCCCAAGATTTCTTCGTATAAATGTCAGAAAAGTCATGAGTATTCTCAAAGGAGAAAAAAGGCCTTCTACAGAATGATTGAAACTCCTACTTTTAGAAGGATTGATGATTCTCCTTCTTCATGTATTTTTCATGAAAGCCATTTTTGGGCTTCTTGTAGTGTTCAATACATTAGAATTGGCTGTGGGCTTATGTATTCTATGGTATTTCTGGGCCAACTTTCCACTCTGTTTTTCATTCATATATAAATAAATGCATATGGTATTTCTTGATTAGTGTATTCCTTTGAAAGTATGGAAATGAAGTTAACATTTTTAGAAAAGGTCCATGAACTTTACATAGATTCTTCTAAAGCCTCTTCTGGGGAAAAAAACTTGGCTTTGCTTCTCGTATTTGACTGGTATAAGTCAAAATGAAGGACTACCTAAAAATGACTTTCCTTTATTCTAATACTCTGGTAGAACATTTAGAGGTTAAGAATCTCTGGAGTCAAGTTTGGCTTAGGTTTACATTCTAGTGGTGATATTTCTAAGTGTGTAAATCTGGAGAAGTTACTCAAATTCTCTGATCTTTCTTCCTTGAATATAAAATGGGGATAAGGATGGTACCATACAAATTGTGGTATTTAGTAACATCAGCTATAACAACTTTTATTAGTGGTAACCTCAGAATATGCTATTGAATGACTGATATATTTACAACATTTCATATTTACAGTGTTTCATTCATTTTACTTTTTACTTATAGCTGATATTTACTTTCACAGGGGATTGTGCTTCTGAGTATTTATAGGATTTGCATCTTCACTTCCTGTCCATAAAGCATACACACTGTAATTCTTATAGTTGCTTGCATAAAAGCATGAGTCATCTATAAAATACATTTTGGTTAAGATTAGGTTTATTTCATAACTGTTGTCCTTTAAAAGATTTTTTTTCTCTCTTAGGTTTTAGTATTGATTTCTGCTTTTCAGTTTCCTCTTAGATTTCCAAAATGTAGACTAGTACAACTCAAAAATAAGAAGTGTAGAATTCTTAAAAAGTGAGACATTAAAATTTTAGTCATCTAAGATACTTAAAAAATTAACTTAAAAATTGCAGTGTAAAGATGCTAATTTTTCATAGTAAGTAGATAAAGATGAGTTAATTATAGGTGCAATTTTAGACTAATGAAAATATTAGCTAGAAAGTTGTTAGATAGGTATATTTTATCCACTTCACTATATACACACACATATGTATATATGTGTATAAATAATGTATATATAAATATATAATATCTACACATAATATAATTCATATGACACATGAATGTTAATACGTAATATATGCATACACATGTAATAGTATATCATTTGAAGGAGAAAAATCAAGGTTACGTTTACTATTGTTTAGTAGTTGTATAATGTTTTCTTTGTCTATCATTTGAAATTCTTTTTTTTTTTTAATAATGTATTTCGTAGTTTCCATGAGTGACAAAATGAGCTATGGTACAGAATCATAAAATTTCGTGGGTTGGGAGGAAGCTTTGAGAATTCTAGAATTCTCTGGAATTCTAGATTTTTCATTTTTTTTTCATTTTTCATTTTTATTTCAGGAAGTTTTTAAAGAATACTTATTTTTTTTGTTATACCCCAATTACATTAAATTAGAATCTCTGTGAATTGGAGCTGTTTAGTCCTACTTTTCAAAAACGCCCCTTGTGATCACTGTCAGAGTCATCCATCTGGAGGGAGAGAGAGGGAGAGAGAGAGAGAGAGAGAGAGAGATTGTGTGTGTGTGTGTGTGTGTGTGTGTGTGTGTGTGTGTTGTTTTTGTCAACATTTAGAAAGGACACAGAGAATGGCTCTAGATCTTGGGGTCACCACAGAGCTATTTACCTTCAGAACTGAAACAGAATCTTGGTTTCCTCTTAAACCAGTGGTTTTTCTAGTCTTCTACACAGTTTTCTTTTGGCTACTCTGGACTGTGTTATTTTTAAGAGTTTGTGTGGTCCCCAAAACCCTTGGAATAGATGTCTCATGTGTAGTCAGGTCTTGTTTTGGGGGATGAGCCTTAGGGATATCATACATTCGTGTTTCCTCCAGCACTGGGGAGTGAGTGAAGATGTTGGAATAGAGTCTATGTCCCCGAGCTGGACTGGGTAGGCTGCTCCACAGAGTTCTCCTTGGCCAGGATAAACTACAGTGCCACTTCCAGTTGGTCTGAGTTTAATGCAGTGTATAGTAATTAAATTATATTGTACTTTATTCAGTAATAATGGAATATATGTTTATTAGATTAGTTATGGGATATATATTAAATTATTTTAAAGATGGTAGAATAAACAAAATGGATATATTCTGTAACGAAAGCTCCTTTGAAATAATTTTACCTATTTTATGATATTCTTATGATTTTGTTATTTATAAACAACAATATAATTCATATATACTCTATAATTAATGGACTTTCTGTGTGTTCCAGAATTTTTTGAAATATGGAGGTATAATTTCATTCCATTAAAGATCATTTCCCATGAATGGCAATATGGAAAAATGTGTTGATAACCCTTTTATGATATATTCTTTGGATAAATACAGTTCATTCTAGGTTTTCATCACCATTTCTTGCTGTGGTGGGATAATGTTGTAGTCTCAAATGGCATGTGGCCAAACATGGATGCAGTGTTAGTGCCTCTTGAAGGCCTTGTTTAAAACACTCACTCTGGGATACTACTGTGCTTCTTTACTTCCAGACTGACCACTGCTCTAAGCAGTGTTGGGGCAATGGCTGGGCTGCCCGAGCCCTTGAAGTTCAAGAAGAAGCACCTGGACTTCTCATGATGGGAGGTCAGAGTCAATGTAAGTGACTTCCTAATTTGGGGGGCTAAATCCCTTCAGTGATTTAGGTCTGTATGAAGTCAGCGATATAAGTGATTATTTTCAGTGTGTGTTTTATGTCATCATCATACCCCCAAATATTGCCACTGACTTAAAATAAAATTATGGAATTTCTCAAATAAATTCTTATGCATCTCTGGTGAAAAGCATAGTTCAAAGATGTGACGCATTCAGTTTTTCCCCCCTTAGGATTACCCACTGATATTTTCAATTCCTTGAAAATATTACTTTGAGGAAATTGGAGTTACTTGGAAAATGTGCATTAATTATAGCTTAGGGAAAACTTAGTCTAATTTAAAATTTTCTTGGACTTTAAAGCTGAGCATAAATAGACTCAAATGCTTAAGTGGGCAAATCTACAAACATATATATATCTTTGAAAATAGTTTTAATTTTGTTATAGTTTGAACATTGTTGAGCATTTTTGTTCATTACAGATTTATTTCTTTTCAAAGTTGTTATTTCATGAATTCCCAACCATGTAGGAATTCCCAAAGGTAACAACTTAGTAAAATGTAGCTGAAAATACTTGGTATATGTGCAAATAGATAATAAAAATAGTAGAAATAATGTGCATTTGTGATAAATTACAGGCATTGGATTTTTCCTTTAGGGCAAAATAATGAATTTATGGTGCTTAAGATGAAATTTTCATCACGAACAAAGAGGAGAAATTATTATCCACATCAAGTTTTATTCTTCTCAAGTACTGAGGACTTAAATCTCTTTTCAAATAGTTTTTCTAACTGTTTATAAGTTATAAAGTAATGGTATTTGAAGACCATGAGGAGATAATTTCTTTTGTACAGTTGAACTGTAGGCCTCTTGCATAAGATTATAATACTTCATGATAGAAGGGAAAACAAGGTTCTACAGTAAGTAAAGATTCAAACTAGTTTCTGTTTTTCTATATAATGGTTTGCCTCTAACTCTGATAAACAACTTTGAATTTATATCATATAAATTAATGTTTTATGTATTGCTACTTCCTTAATTGAAACCATCCTATAACGTGCTAAAATAGTAAATACTGGAAAGACCATGGTATATAGAACAAAAAGCCCCAGGTATAGTTTAGATTCCCATTCCCCAATTTACTAGAGTGTCATTTAAGTTCTCCCAGTGCCTACCCTTCTAGGCTGTTGCGAAAACCAAATGAGATGATACATGTAAAATTACTTTGTTCAGTGTAACAGGCTGTAAAAGATTTGTTAATCTTCTGGGTTCAAGACTTAGAGCAAAACATTTCAAATCTGAGTATTTTATCCAGCGACCTTAAGGAAGATTTTCTTCTTTATCTAACTTCTATTTAAAAACAAAAGAGCAAGTAGCAATATAATTAAAATACATAGTAGGCTGAAATACATGGAATAACATAAAAATATTTGCAAAAAGCAACTTTAGTTACATGGTATATCCTGGATCGGACTGTCTTCATGGGGCCTTCTCCCACTCCCTCCTCTGCCCTCTCTCTAACTTCCCCAATCCTCTCTCTGTTTCTCCATTCTGTTCTTCCCTCTCCTCTACTTCGCAAGGATGGTGGGACTTCCCTGATTGTCTCCTGACCTCATGTGTTGGGCCCTGTAGACCCTCTTCTTTATCAATATTATGCCACTTAGACATCCTGGCAGGTTTCATATAAAGTTTTTTGATATCTTTCCCTTGATGTTTTGTAGTAAGACAGGGTGAAGCTCGAAGCTGCTGGACCAGAAAAAGGAGAGCAGTCTTTGGTCCCCAGTGAGTAATAAAACCACAGGTAGTGTTGACAGGTGTGTCTAGCCACACTTTGGCTGAGGTTCTTCTGTGATTTGAAACTCTTGAGCTGTATCTGTCACTACCTTTCAAAATTAAAAAGAAAAAAAAATTTTTTTGAAACCATACCACATGTTTAGAATGAAAACTCAGGGAAGAACAGAAACAGAAACGTAATGCATTAAAAAGGAAAAGTAAGCAGAGTTTGAGAAGAAGTACATAGGAATCTGAATTGCATAAACGGGATAACAGCCAAAGTTGAATTTTTTGATTGGAGATGGAAGGAAGGTTCTTGGATAAGAGAGAAAGATAGAGAACCCATTTCGCCAGGATTGCTGCTGCTTGTCAGGGCTGATTTCAGAATAGCTGACTGGGGCTCTGAGGAAAAATACACACCAGTTGACCTGGGCCAAGAGCACTGGGAAGGGAGAAAAAGGCCAAAAATGAATGGGTAACAGGAGGTAAGGAACTTATTTATCTTGGCATTTGTAATTTAAACATCTTAAACAAGAGGAGTATCTGTTTTGAAACTATATAAACTTATTAGAATCAAATACTTGTTGTGATTCTTTGTTACTGGTTGTTTGTTTTTGAAACCTGTAGTTGAAAGAGTGGTCTAGAAAGCTGAATATTTGCATGAATATTGTTTACCATTCAGTAATTACCCTAAGGCAGGAAATTGGGGTTGCTTTTTCTCCTTCGTTCCCTTCATTTCTTTATTATAATCATCCTTTGGCTTCCCTGCTTTTCTTCCCGTGTCTCTTCTTGCTCTCCTTCCTTGTTCTCTATTCTCTGTCCCAAGATTTTAGAATGATTTCTGTAGACGTACACGCCCTAACTTGACCATGGGCACCTCAGAAGTATTTTTCTCAAACATAACAGTCATAAGTAACATCAGCTTAAAGGGGATTCATGTGTCACATTGAATTTTTAACTTTTCCCTGTTGCTTAGACACTGATCTGGTAAAGACATTAAAGTTAAAAAACAGGGCATTACTTCAATAATTTGGGCTATTTGTTAGCATTGATTTAGGATTTTCACAATTCATATGTGTAAAAGTTAGGAATTTTGGAACGTCATCTTTAGACAGAGTGCACGCCTCTGAGGGTTAGGATCTGGTAGCCAGCACAGGATTCTGAAAGGTCAGCCTCTGTTCACTTGAGATTTTTTTTCTTTGCCTAGTCTTCCACATTGGAGTGTTTTGCGAGCCACTGTAGTGTACCTGTCTCTGACTTAGGGATGTCATTAACTAGCTTGTACTTGTCTTCGGATAAATTGCAAGAACGTGCAGCCTCTGAGCACAAGAATCCTAGTAATGCACTTTCCCTTTCAGGTGTGGCTTGGCACTGAGGCCGGGCTAGGTTTAGGCCCCAATTTGCCACCCAGGATCTGTTGCACATGTATAAATAGTAGAATCAGATGCAGTAGCCCTGCTTCTAAGCCACAGGGCAATAGGAAAAATGGGAAGTTTTCCCTAAAACATTATCAGATCCCCAAAATACAGCAGATACTTTTTTTCACTCTTTGTCATTAATCAAAAGTCGCTGACTTTAGGAATTAGCAGATTATCACCGTTTTATCTATCAGTTTTCAAAGTTTAATAAGGGAAGCATTTATTTTAAATAAAGTATAGTCATGATCTTAATTATTGGAAAAGTGAATTTGAAATAGAAGAATTGTTCCTGTGCCATTTAATGAGGTTTTGGGGTAGGAAAATAATATAATTTTTAAATGAAACTTAAATTTAAATGAGAGATTAAATTTTGAGTACTGTCACAGTTCAAAGGGTGGGTGGCAGTAATGACAATTTTTGCCAGTCTTGTAACATCCAAGATGCTCAGAAAACTTGGGAGCCTGTGAATTGCAGTAGAAGTAAAATATCGTGTGTGAGTGTGTGTGTGTGTGTAGTTCTATCATCTATATCTACTTTTTAAACATAGGAATTCAGGTTTTAAGACCTTACTGAGGAGATAGTGAACAGGATGGGAAAAGTTTCTGGCTAAAAATTTCATACTTAAAACTGTGATATTCCTCTCTTAGGTGCATTTACAAACAAGGGTGACTAGACAAAACCCCATGAGAAATCAAATTTGGATATAATGTGATTGGCAATTTGCCCTTTCCTCTGACTGAAGTTCTTATTTGAAGGGGACACTAAGACCAGAGGGGTATGAAGACGGACTAGGAAATGAGAGGCTACTGTGCCTCAGGAAGCAGAAGCAGAGCAGTGACACTTGGGTATCTTTTGGATCCGATTTGCACAGTGTAGTGATGAAATTACCTGAGTTTCAGGAGTCTCTGCTCTTGCCCTTGACATCACAGCTGGCAATAGTCTCATATGTTGTCTTCATTGATTTTTAAGCTGCAGTGGACAGCTGCCACCCAGCTGTCAAAGCCACGAGCTGGAGGCCAGGCCCCAAGAACTCCCAGCCAGACAGCTGTCATCTCGTTAACTTTGCAATGGAACCTCAGCATTTATACAATGGAACAAGTATGGTTTTGGATTCTACTTAGTAAGTCATGATAAGGTTTTATTGGACTAGATGAATGGAGTAGACTAGGTGGGTTTACATTCTTTTTTTTTATCAGAAAAAAGTAATAGCTCTGGCCATTGACTATTCATGTTTAATATTTCAGTTTTGAAATGTGAATTTGTTGTTTTACTACTTAGTTAGAAAGTAGAACAGAACTCTAAATACTGGACCTCTTTTCAAAAGAAAAAAAACCATGGGTACATTAAAATCTCAATTAGGGCATGGAGAAGGGCATGGCTTTTGGAAGATCTGTACTAAAATCAAGTCAAGGATATTTGTTTCCTCTCTCACTAACTTCTTTTCCTTACACTATGTTTTGTAGGAATATTGAATTTGTGATTCTTATGTTTGGTACCAAGGGGAGACTTTAAAGCAAGTTTAAAGTAAAACTAAAGTAAAAATTATTAAGATTATCTCTAGGACATGTTAAATGTGTTTAATTCCTTTTAGAACTGGAAGTTTTAGATAAGTCTTTCTTCCTTCCTTCCTTCCGTCCTTCCTTCCTGCCTTCCTTCCTTCCTTCCTTCTTGCCTTCCTTCCTCTCTTTCTTTCTTTTTTTCTTCCTTTCTCTCTTTCTTTTACTGCTCTAGTTGTTGTATTAACAGCCTTAGACCAAGTGACAACATCATTGTTTTTAATAAAATGGTTTAATAGAAATGTAAGAAGATTAAGTATTTCAGGTTCTGGCTTCTGTGCTTAATATGAGAATATTGGTTTGAAGCCAGTATACTAAACATGCTGATTTATTGGTACTTTGCTTGTAGTAGTGTGATTACCTCCTCTGAGATTGTTCACCGGAGGTAGTTTGTCTCAACCTGGAGCAGTTTTACCCCCAGGGGACATTTAGCAATGTCTGGAAACATTTTTAGTTGTCACAATTGGGGAGGTGAGCTGGTACTGATATCTAAGTGAGTAGAGGTAAGAGATGCTGCTAAACATCCCACAGAGCACGGGAAAGCTCCCCACAACAAAAGATTATCCAGTTCAAAATGTCAGTAGTGCTGAGGTTGAGAAACCCTGATCTAGGTGTATTTAAAATTTGGTTTCTTCCTTATATCTTTTCTTTTTCCTTTTCCTTCCTTCCTTCCTTTGGTTTTTTTTTTAAGATTTTATTTATTTATTTGAGAGAGAGAATGAGAGAGAGAGAGAGCATGAGACGGGGGAGAGTCAGAGGGAGGGTCTCTATCCCGGGGCTCCAGGATCATGCCCTGAGCCGAAGGCAATTGCTTAACCAACTGAGCCACCCAGGTGCCCCACTACTCCTCTTTCTTAAATAGGTATGTGTGGCTTGGTGACGGGAAGAGTAAGTGGCTCTCTCTATTTTGTGCTAATGGAATCTTTTCCAAGTCATTTCCCAAGGTGTGATATTGTACAGAGTGAAAAGGGAGTCAGGAGATCTGTCGGGTAGCCATGACTTGACCATGTTGCTTAAACTCTTTCATTTCTTTGTCTCTCAAATCAGAACTGAACAGGATCTAAGGTTTCTTCTAGTCCAACAAGGTTAAAATAGTTTGGCTAAACAATTTATTCAACCTGACATGAGCACCTCCTCTGTGTCAAATAACATACTAGATTCTACGAGTGAAATGGTACAGAAGACCAGACGATGTGGTTCTGATTTCTAAATGCCTGTGATTTAACTGGGAAGACAGACGTGTAAACAGATGTGACCATGTACCGTGATGAGCGTTCTAATAAGAGTGATCAAAGTTCTACAGAACAGGGGATGACAGCTGCTACTGGAGGTAAAGAGAGTTGGATAGAGTCTCGTCAGAAGGAAAGTAGAACTTGATCAACTATTGGAAGGATAGAGGAGGGATTTGCCTGAAGGGGAGGAAGGGCATTCCGGGCAAAAGGGATGGTGTAAGCAAAGGCTTAGAATTATGACATTCCCTGGAATATTCTCTAATGTTGAGAAGCTTCAGGATGGCTGGAACATGATCACTGCATAAAATTGGTCTTTTTGTATTGCCTTAAAATATCTAAAATTTCCAAAAAAATCATAGAGGTGCAAAAAGTAAACATCCTCGCTTTGCCCTTGTCCTTACACCTTAGCCATTCATTCATGTCCAATGTGTGTGTCCCAAGTGCAGCCAGCCTCAATTCCAGCTTGAAGATTCCCTCAGGCTCTCAGCTCTCCTACTTGTTTTAACTTGTGTCTCCCCTGCTGCTTCATTGCTAAAGTTGTGGCTCCTGGTGCAGAAAAGTCAGGAATAACAAATCCAATTTAAAAAAAGTGCCTGATTTTTTTCCCAATCAAATAACCTTGAGATGATTTCGAATTTTAATAGCCCTCTTGGGGCTATTAAATAGCCTAATAGCCTAATTAGACTAATTAGGCTAATAGCCTATTAGTGATGGTGGCTTTCCTCCCCTCCCCTCCCCTTCCCTTCCCTCCAAAATTGGGACAATGGACTTGGGTAATTAAAACTACTGATTTAGTTTACAAATGCAGGTGAACTGAGTAGAGTGCCATCCCATTCAGCCCTCCTAAACAAGTAGAGAACATGATGGCAGATATAGTGCAAAGGCTTTTGGCACAGACTGGCAACAGGCCATGCCAATTTTTGGTTTTGGGTGACCAAAACACTGCTCGGTGTTGCCTAACAAGCAGCTCTTTCCTTAGTTTCAGCCACCATCACACTTGATTTTCTTTCGCGGATGTGAAAGTCAGTATCTTCTTTTAGATGATGTCGCAAAAGGAAACAAAGAGTATCGAGGGAAGTTCATCTTTCTATTGTCTGTAAAGAAGTAGACAGATTTGTGTGAGTTTTCCTTCAGCAAGTCTGACTTGTCTCAGGAGAAGTGAGTTTAAATGGAATAACTCCTTCAGTTGCTTCCCTTTGGAAATATCCTGATATAAAAGAAGTTATGTAGTAGATATGACAGTGACTTGGTGAGAGTTCAGGAAATCTATCTTCTGTTTCCAGGCAAGCAGTAGATTCTCTGTGATACTTTGTTTCTCGATTTCTAGAAATAAATCTAGTAATATCTGCTGTTCATTGCTCAGGACTTAAGAAGTAGTCTTACAGCATTTGAGAAGTAAAAGTTTATTATATAACACAAATAAGTATTTTTCCAACATTGATGTCAGTTAGTTCCCTGTTTATATGATTAAATTCTAAGTAGTTGGATATTTGGCAACATCTTTGCCCCACCCCCCAAATGTAAAATTCATGATTAGCTATTCATTATGAATTTGTCAAAACATCACTTAACCTAATAAATATCCCAGTAAAGAGCCGACTTGGCTGGAGTTGAATTAGTACAGTTTTGTTAATTTGGCCACTGAAAAAAGCCAATACTTTTTAATCTGGATTGAGCTAAGGGGGACTGTTCAGAAATCAAGGCCTGGGCGCCTTTTCCCAGAAATCACGGGAGTTCAGTAGTCTATTGGGTTGATAAGAAGAGAAGGTACACATAAATATGTTCAAGGCCACCATGTCCCCCTTTGAGATGTATAGACCCCCAGTGCTAATAACAGAGGAACTATAATGAAGACTTAGTGTATGAGCAATCATTAAGTGTAATATATGAGAGTTTAAAATATTTTGAGTTTTTAAAGACTGCTCATCATGCAGTATGTGCATATTTATTTTATTATCTATTAGACTTTGTTTGCCCCATGGATAATTATTTATTGCATGCTTTGGAACTAGGATAGTTATGCTATAACAGTCATACTCATTCATTTATATGCAGCGGGTGGCCGCTTTTGTATTACGATGGCTGAGTTAAATAGTTGCAACAGAGAATTTACCGCCCAACAAGGCAAAATAAAATATTTACTACCTTAAAGTTTGCTGACCCTTCTTTAAAGAAATGCTTTTTGTAAACACAAAGTAATTTCTGTGATTTAGGTAAATTCTCTCAGGGTCATTATTCACCTAGATAAATGAAATTCTTTTCTTTTGAAGAAGTGGAACCCCAAATACTTTTTTTGCATCTTATTTGCTTTCTGATACTTGAGGAATTCTTTAAAAACACAAATGTTGAAATAATATGTAAAAGGA
Organism: Nasua narica; assembly: GCA_028533885.1. Taxonomy (NCBI): domain Eukaryota; kingdom Metazoa; phylum Chordata; class Mammalia; order Carnivora; family Procyonidae; genus Nasua; species Nasua narica. Next base: position 139,291,705 of record CM052800.1, on the reverse strand, counting down.
AATATGTTTCTCAACTTTGTAAGCACTCTGGAAAAGACAGATGCATATAGTAAGATGGGTCTTGAATAGCATGTCACCAGTTATATTTGGGAAATGAACAAATAATAATAACAATAGCAAATGTTTATGTTTGCTGAATGCAATCTTAAGCTGAATGCAAAATAAGAAAGTGCTTATTCTGTGTTAGACATTGTTCTAAGTACTCTTTATAATTTCTTCGGCAACCCTTTGAAGTAGGGTAATTATTCTTATTTTATAGATGACATTTTTTGGTTGTGAATGCATTTAAAGACTTTAATTTGTAAGAAATACAACTAATAAAATACCATTTATAATTTATTTCATGGATTTATTGATACAAATGAATAGTTGTGTTTCTTGAGATTGTAAAGCCAAGTCACTGTAGCCCATGACTAAAGTATTAAGAATGGCAGAGAACTGTTTTCATAACTTAGAAAAGTTATCTTGAGTCGTAATTTGGTAGTTTTCAGTTCTGAGCTTAATTTAGTCTTTAAGCTTCTTCTAAGCTTCGTTTTTTACCCAGGTTTCTGTTGAGTTCATTTTTCTCTTCCTTCAAAGTTAATTGCATTCTAGAATGTGCTCATAGTGGAGACCTCAGCGGCTAGCCTTAGGCTAGCCTTATATTCTGCTCCGGGTGGTTCTCCATTCAGCGGTTCATTTTGAGATACTGCACTCACAAAGAGGAAGTGGCCTGAGGCAAAGACAAGACTTTTTATAGTGGTGGATAATTGAGAAGCAGAGGATATAGTCCCCAGTATGGCATTTAGGAGGAAGGCAGGAGCTATCCTAAGTTCATCAGAAAGAATGTGAGAGGAGTGACTGATAGTTTGTGAACGCGTCAGTTGGGACTTATCTTTGTGGGAAAAAACAGACAAGGCGGGGACATCGTGGAGTAGATAGTGAGCTACTTACAGTCCAGTATTACACAGCACTTGTCTCCACTTACTCTGGAACTGTCTTGAGCAAGCACTAAGGTTACAGTGAAAAGAGTTGAGAAGTAAAGGCAAAGAATGCCACTAGAGACATTCGAGATCAGGAATTTCCCTCTTAGTCCACACTCAAGTGAACCTCCCTGTCCCCACCCTTATCTCCTTTACTTAAAGCACTACTGTTTCAGCTCTTCCACATGTCACCATAGGCTTGTGAGTCTGAAATTGTAATTTAACTGGTTCCTCGTATCACTGTCTCTTCCAGATTATTTCTTTATACTGAGATTGCAATACTTTTTGTGGGTAGAAAGTGAGTATCCCTAACAGAAAGTACTCCCCATCCCTGATTCTCATCAACTTTATGAAGTTCTATCTGTATAACTGTTTATGTGGAAACAATAGGGCAGGTTAATAAATAGTGATAGCTTACAAACTTTTCATGTGGGGGATGCTCATCAGGATTTGCAATAACCTTGCATGACTTGGAAGACAGAGCTCAGACATGAGGCTCGAAATGGAGGCTGAGAACTGAGATTGGGAAGGTAGTACTGTGTTAAGGTGGATGTTTCTGGAGTCCACAATTCAGATATCCATCTGTACTTTAGAATTCACTTGTAATCCGTTGTTATTAAAGGACTTTAGAATTACTTGTCAGGAAAAAAATATATTTTTTAATAGAGAGTGAGAGCACGCATGAACAGGGAGGGGTAGAGGGAAAGGGAGAAAGAGAAGCTGAAGCAGGCTCCACACTCAGCACCGAGCCCAATGCGGGGCTCCATCTCCATGACCCTGAGATCATGACCTGACCTGAAATCAAAAGGTGGACGCTTATCTGACAGAGCCACAGAGCATGAGCCAGAGCACATGCATATGGTACTGCATGTGCCCCCCCAAACTCCCAGACCAGAACCTGAAAACCGAAGTGAAAACCAAACCCTAGCATTTTTCTTTTCTGTGTCTTGTTTTTCAAGCTTCCTTCGCATGCTGGTGGTGCTGTTGATGGAGGGTGGTGGGTCCTTAAAGCACCCAGTAGTTACCTCAGTTTCATTTTGCATTATTGTTCAGTAAGTTCACTTCTCTGTCTGATCAGATTTTCCTCACAGACTCCCTGAGATGTTATCTGGGTGCATGGGGGCCGGGAGAGAGGGCTGGTTTGTGACATGGCCGTCTTAAGGGAGAGGAAATCTCAGATCTGATTGTTGTCCTAGGGTTCTCACTGGTCTCTGCTTGGGGGGTGAAAATTCTGGGCTTGTGCCCGTTGCTGTTTCCTTGGCTGCTGTTCACTGTGGGAATCAGGGATGATGAACCTATGTCCCTGCTGATGCAACCATTGTTGAAAATCCCAAGGTCGGCAGTCCATCTGTCTTGGCAGTCTGTCCTTCAAGCTTTTAATTTCAGGATCACTTTGACTGCAGTAACTCCCTTGAAAATCTTATCCAGCACAATCAATTACCTTTGTATCCTGCACAGGGCATGGGGAAATATCCGGAATGCCTTCCTTGCCCCATGGAGGTTGTGGGGGGCTTGGGAGTGCTAACTGGCATTTTAGTCTGGTGTGGTGGCCCCAGATTGGAGTAGGTCCACTGGAGTGGCACTCTCCTCTTAGATTTTCTAGAGCCCTCAGCATTCAGCTTTTCTTTCAGCATGCCTGAGCTTCTCCCCTCCCCTGTATCCTTTGCTATTTCCACACTCTTGATGACTGATTCCCTGCTGCTCCTCTTTATCCTTTAAATTTCTATGAGCTCCTTTTATTTCTCCTTTGTGTTTTGCTGGAAATTCCCCTAGGTCATATCCACCTCCTTCTCAGGGTGACGGTCATCCTCACTCCTTCAGTACAGATTGCCTGCTGGGAGACACTCTTTATCATAGAGGAAATAATTTTTAAAATACCGTGGTGTTTTCAGAAAATCATTTCTGTAATCTCTGAGATGTGACTTACACTGTCTGCACTAGTCCTGGCAACTAGACATTAGAGAATGGAGCCTCTGTGTCAGGTAATGATTCAGATGTCTTTTAAAACATACAGAAGTGGTACTGATAAGTCAGACACAAAGAGCTCATGTCCAGCTTTAAGAGAATGACCCAGGGAGCTGAAGGCAGTGAGGAAGAAGTGCACTTGAAAAGGAAAAGCAAAAGACAGAGGAATAGGTTTTCTCTTTGCTCTGTACCACATGCTTTCTTTGTATCATTGATTGATCTCATTCCAGCAGACTCTGGGATCACCTCTAGCCAATGTCCTGATGGCCTCATCCCCTTGTTAGTGCCCTCTGGGATCTAGTACATTTTAATGTGTTTATCACAATGGCCACAGGATGCCTTAATAAAAAGATTACTGTATTGTTATTGGTTCAAGATACATGGAAGCTAGTCGTGGGAGATGGAATGAATCAAAATTCTGTTTTTCCTTTATTATGGAACAGTGTTTTAGGCTTTGATATTTTGTTAAAGGGAAAATTAGAATTTTAAAAGGAATTTCTGTAATCAAAATAATAGATGATCTTTCTTGAGGGCCCAAACTGTTTCTGGCACTTTGTAAAAAATTTTCCAATGTTAAAAACAACAGTGTCAGTTGTTATTTCCATTTTGCAGATGAGGAAACTGAAAATCAGAAAGGCTAAATCTCAAACTAAAAAGCTGTGGGCCTGGGATTAAAATTTATGTCTGACAGACTCATGCCTTTTCACACTACTAAGGTTCAGTAAATAGATCATGTTAGAAATACCTCTGTGATTAGGGCGCCTGGATGGCTCAGTCGGTTAAGCGTCTGCCTTCTGCTCAGGTCATGATCCCAGGATCCTGGGATTGAGTCCTGCATTGGGGGGGGGGGGGGTCTCTGCTCAGTGGGGAGCCTGCTTCTCCCCTCCCTCTGTGCCTCCCTTCTGCTTGTGCTCTCTCTCTCTCTCTCTCTTTCTCTCGTCTCTCTCGCACTCTCAAATAAATAATAAAATCTTTAAAAAAAAGAAATACTTCTGTGACAAAAGATCTTGTGACAAATAGTGTTTTTTGCTAGTTACCCTAGGGACACACTGAGACAGTTCTGGGAGAATCAGTTACCTGTCTGACATCAATCTCTTCTGCTCTAGCAAAATATAAATATAATGCAGTACTAACTTGATGCTCCTGATCGAAGTTCAACCTTTTTAGGCCTTAATATTATAAAAGGCAAACTCAAATGTGGGAAACCAGACAAAATGAATATATAGCTTAGTGAATTACAAGGTGTATCCACCACCCAGCTCAGGAAACAGGACATTGCCTCTGGCCCCAGAAGCTGTCTGTGTGCTCCACCCCTGTCAGAGGCTGCTCCCATTCTCCATGAGTAACCACCATTCTGATTTTTGTAATAACCACTCTTCTCTACGGCTTTATCAGCTGTAAGGGCATTCCTAGACACTATAGTTTAGTCTGGCCCGTTAAAAAGTGTGATGTATCTTTGAAGTCTCTTCATCTGCAGGTTGCCCTTCAATCTCCTTCTTTCTCTTATAATCTCCCTGAGGAAGAACCTGTACCCCTTAACTGGTATAGCTTATTATTGCCTACGTTTTACTGATTCAACCTGTTCTTTCACGTTAGGGATTTCCTGCACTTAGCAATTGGATCCAGACGTATAATCAGACTCAAGTGAGATCCCTCTGGTGGTGTGTTCTTTTTATTAGGAGGCACAGCATGTCCGGTTTGAACTTTTTATATCACTAGCTTTTGACACTGAAGGCTTATAATTATTAATTCCTTCCTTGAGAGTTGCAAAATGATGATTCTTTTTCATTTATATAAATAGTTTCATAAAGAAATATTTTTCCTCTTTTATTTTTATACCCAGAGCTATAGTTCATATAGGAAAGGCAGGATAAATGTTTCTTTATTATACAATTATTTTTACAATTTTAAAGATAATAATTTCATTTGCTATCATCCTGTAAAACTGACCAATTACTATTTTAAAAAATCATTATGAACTAATTTGAACATATTTGTTATGTTTTATTTCACCATAATTAAATAAAATTAAGAATCCTTCTTTATACGGTTTTTGATTGTATTTTTTATATAGTTTTCTTAGTGGTTGCTTCTGGTTTTACCATATAAATATGTGACTTACGACTATCTACTGGTATGAGCATTTTACTATGTTAAATGAAGCACAGAAACCTCCCTTCCATTTAGGTCCTTTTACTATTTCCATCTTTCAATATCAATGTCTTAAAACTGTATGATATCACCTATATGTGGAATCTAAAAAAGCCAGTCTGCTGAAAACAGAGCATAGTGTGGTGGTTAGCAGGGGCTGGGTGGTGGGGGAAATGGGGAGATGTTGGTCAAACAGTATAGACTTCCAGTTTTGAGGTGAGTATGTCTGGGGATCTAATGTATAGTATAGTGATTATAGTTAATAATAATGTAATATATACTTGTAAGTTGTTAAGATAATAGATCTTAAATATTCTCACTACAAAAGATATGGTAGTTATGTAATCTCAGGGAGGTGTTAGCTAAGGCTACAGTAGTAATCCTTTTACAGTATATCAATGTATCAAATTAATACGTTGTATACCTTAAAGGAAGACAAATTTATATGTCAGTTGTACCTTGGTAACTCTGGGAAAAAATAAATATCATTGTCTTGAGTATTAGATGATGTTGTGATTTTTGTTTTAATCATCAAATATAATTCATAGGACTCATGAGGAGTAAAGTCTACTGTATTCACCTTATTTTCTGCTCCGTTATTCTTATTCCTTTCTCCTGTTCCAAGATTCCTTCATCTATTTTTTAATCATTGTTTCTTGGCCTCTTCACTGGAAAAACTAGGAAATAGTATATATTTTTGAAGATAAATTGCTTTATGAGTTCATTCAGATATTGCCAACTCAAATATTGGATCCCTGGGTTTTTACTTAATCTTTTTATTTCACTTTGGTTCTTAAGGACATGGAAGTAGTTAAAATATTCTGTAATTATTCTATCCCACATATTACACATAATATTGTCAGAATAATAATACGGGGGTATTTAATCAATTATGATTACTGAAAATAATAAAACAAATATGATATACTTATTAACCTTCATTTTTTTGGTCAGTTGATAGCTGCAACGTACAATAATTTCTTCCTTCTAATCTTCACTTCTCTTTGTGCTATATTTAATACTCTACACAAGTTCTTCCATTGATGTCTCACTAGTCATTCTGGTTGTCTGAAGTTTGTTCTCTAGTAGATTCTGCAAGAAGGGGTAACAGTAGCCATATTCTCTGAGTTCTTTCATGTTGATAACTCTTTGTGTTCTTTATATTGAAAGTTTTGTCAGGTAAAAATCTTTGTCTCACAGTTTAATTTTTTTTGAGAATCTTAATTATACTCTCTACTTCTTTCTGAAATAAAGCACTACTCTCAAAGAAAATTATTTTCTTTCCTTAATATGTTATATACATCCTTTTGTCTGGATGCCCACAGGATTTCTTTTTTCTTTCAAGTCCAGAGTTTTACTAGATTATGTGTTAGCGTTGCAAGTTATGGGTGGATACTTTCAAGTATACTGTGTTCTCTTAATATATAATTTCAAATGTCTTTATTTTAGGATTTTTCTGAATTATATTTTTTATTATTTGCTTTGTTTCCTTCATGGACTGGATATAAAATAATAGAGTGGATATAATTTCCTTTAATTATTTTGAAAGTATGGCCTCACTGTTTTTTAGCATCTAACATTATGTAAAAATTCAGAAGCTATTCTGATTCGTGTTAAATTGTGTACTTCATTTTTTGACTTTTCTCATACCCACTGTCCTAAAATTTCTCAGGCATTTGCCTCAGTGTAAGTCTTTTTTCATTGGTCAAGGCACTAGGTGAAACATTTTTATGTAGAGAGTTTGTTTCTTCATTTTGGGGAAGATTTCTTCTACGGTTTCTTTAATTTTCTCTCTTTCTTTCTTAATTCTCTCATTTTGCAATTCTTAATAGCTGAATGCGTGGCCTCCTGGACCACTTTTCTAATTTCTTTCCTTTTGTTTTCCCATTTTTCATTTCTATAGGTGCTGTTCTCCCCCCAAATTCACATATGAACTCCTAATTCCCAATGTGATAATGCTTAGAGGTGGGGCCTCTGGGAGATATTTTGGTTATGAGGGTGGAACAGGATTTGTGCCCTTATAAACTAGACTACAGAGGGCGCCTGGTTGGCTCAGTTGGTTAAGCAACTGCCTTTGGCTCAGGTCATGATCCTGGAGTCCCTGGATCGAGTCCCTAGATCGAGTCCCTAGATCGAGTCCCTAGATCGAGTCCCTAGATCGAGTCCCTAGATCGAGTCCCGCATCGAGTCCCGCATCGAGTCCTGCATCGGGCTCTCAGCTCCATGGGGAGTCTGCTTCTCCCTCTGACCTTCTCCCCTCTCATGCTCTCTCTCACTCTCTCTCTTTCAAATAAATAAATAAAATCTTAAAAAAAAAAAAAAGTAGACCACAGAGAGCTCCCTTTCCCTTACCTCCATGTGAGGACATAGTGGCAAGTAGTTGGCCTACTATGACCTAGGAAATGGGTTCTCATCAGACACTGACTCTGTCACCACCTTGGTTTTAGACTTTTCAGCCTCTAGAACTGTGAGAAATAAGTGTCTTTAAACCACCAGTCTATAGTGTTCTGTTATAGCAACCCAAAGGGACTGAGACTCCATCTCTATGTCTTTTGTTTTTTAAACATAATTTACATACACTAGAAGTTGCCCTTTTTAAGTTTACAATTTGTTATGTTGACAAATGTATGGGGTCATTAAACTGCCACCACAGTGTTTTCTCAATTTCCCTGTGTTTCTTTGTAATCAGTTCCTTTTCCTGCCCTCCTTTCGTGGCAATCACTACTCTGTTTTCTGGTCCTAGAGTTCCCCTTGAAACCTCTGTTCTTTTATTCTATCTTGCAGGTTTTCACAACTTAAAGATTTTCTTTTTTACCTACCCTTCTAATAAATAAATATATATATGTGTATATATATATATATATGCATATATATATTTAAGATTTTGATTTATTTACTTGACAGAGAGAGATAGTGAGAGTGGGCACAGAAGCAGGAGGAGTGGGAGAGGGAGAAGTACCCTTCCCGCTGAGCAGGGAGCCTGATGTGGGGCTCTATCCCAGGACTCTGGGATCATGACCTGAGCCGAAAGCAGACGCTAAATGACTGAGCCACCCAGGCAGCCCTCTGATAAATATTTTAATTTAAGCTGTATTTAAATTTTTTCCTAACATCTTGTTTCATGGCATCTTGTTTCAAATATTTTATCTATCCATAGATATTAATTATGGTTTCCTGGAAACTTTTTTTATATTTCCTTTGAGTTACCTTTTTTCTTTATTTTGCTTTTCTTCTCTCCCCCCCCCCCCAAGTTAAATATGCTTCTTAGATGTCTGATAGTTCTTACCTATACAACTAGAAGAAGTGTGAAGTATTAAAAAGCTAATTGGAAGTTCTGTATGTTTGGGTGGGTCTTGCAGGATTTGGGTCATTACTATAGAGTGGCTACATGGGCCATTCACTGGTAACTCCAAAATTACCTGTAAATGTGGTTTTTGATGTTGGTATTCTACCTTCAAAGAAAGAGCCACCAGTGTCCTTCCTGGTAATAGAAGGTCCTAATCTCACAAATTTGGGGCAGGAAGAGGGGACTGTGGATCTCACTGATGGCTGTGCAGAATATCACTTAGCCATTGTGTTTTGAATGTCACTTCTCATCATGGGTTTATTCTGTGTTTAGTGTCCCCAAATCTGGTGTCTGATTGGCTCAGTTTGTTCAGAATCTATAAAACTTTTTTCTTCTGGGTAGTTTGACAGATCTGAATAGCATAGGGTCTGGGCACCCAACAATTTTTTAAACAGATTTTAGGATGACTCAGCTGTTTTCAGCCCGAGCCTCACCTCAGCCTTCCACTATACTTGGAGTTTTCCACACTTGAGCCTTTCTAGGGTTCTACAAGTCAAATTGGATTATTTCCTTTTTGTATTCCTGTAAAGCTTTCTCTCTTCTATTCTGCTAAGTCACTTACTCTCCCTTTATCTACTTACTATTTGGGTTACAGATATTTCTTGGTGTCTAAACTTTTCTTTCATATTCTATTTCTTGCTTAGTTGCAGTTCTGGGAGTAGAAGTGTATGGAAATGTCTTTCCACAGCCATCCTGAAATGAGAAGTCTGTAGCTATACCCTTAAATATCTCTGTGGACTTCTTGTATATAAACTGTACTCTTTTGTGGCATTTGACAAAATGTGCTACTGATTGCTTGAATTTCTTTTCCTTTGACTTTCATGGTTTTCTTTACTCTTACTCTTGCAAGTCTTACCTTCCTCTTCTATCTATTCTTATGGTACCACTTTCATCCATATTACTTCTTAAACATGGATATAATTCTGGGTTTTATAATTATCACCCTTCTTCCTTTCCATCAGTGATTACTTACACTGTCACAGCTAGCTTTAACCAAACTACAGTTCTGTATATCTATCTTCTTACTGGGCATTTTTATTTATATGTCATACCCATTTTAATAAAAGTCAAATAATAAAATCAAAAGATATTTTCCTTACCAAATCAGCTTCTCCTCTTCTCTTTTTTATACCAGGACACTACAATTTTCCTATAGAATCATTCTTGATATTTTAGAATTACTTCTGCATATTTAATTGGAAAGTAAAGATATCTATTTAGTTCTTTCTTAAAATTATATGATTGATCATTTCATGTTTTTTCCCCATTGCTGATGCTTGAATACGATTTGAGTTATTTTTTCCTTTATTATCCTTACTATTCCACTAAGAGATATACATCATACATTTGCATAACTAAAGAAATCTTCTGGGTGTAAATTCCATGAAACTGATGTCAGGAAGTTGAAATTCCTAAGAATTGTACAAATAACACTTTCTCTTTCTACACACACACAGACACACAGACACACACACACACACGACATAAAAATAACCAAAAAGATTGACAATTTTATGATGGATAAATTGGTTGTATGGGGAGTAGAAATTTATTTCTTAATTTGTTCAACAAAAGAAGATTTCTCATTAATATGAACATGTATAAAGTAGAAATTATTTCCAGGAAAATAACGTGAGATTTTTGCCCTCCTAGATATTCCTGTGTCTATTATTGCTAAGAAAGGTGTGATATGGATATCTGATCTTTCGTGTATCTTACCCATATCATCTATTTTATGAAAGAGCAGAATGCACATGGCCCACTTTGTTATCTGGTGGGGGGGTCCTATAGTACAGTGTTGGATGCGGTCAGACTTGCTTGCATTTTGTAGACATTCACCATTTATAAGGTTATTCCTTCTACTGTTCTATATTCTGCCACTTGGCTGTAAATGTTATACATTTGCTCAATCTTGTCTCTTAGAGTGCTTATTTTATTATTCTATATAAAGAGTACTTCAGAATTTAATATGATTTTGTTATATCAGAGATTTCATGGTCCTTTTACATCATTTGGATCTGAGAACAGGACATATTTTCTGTATCTTCAGAGCTTTGTAATTGGCTCAAGATTATATAAAAACTTAGATGCCTTCTTCATACTTAAATTTGAAAGACATGATTTTTTTTTTCTTCTTGGTGACTTTTATTCTACTGTCCTTATTCCTGAACATAAAGCATTTATTAAATAACTTTGTTATTATAATAATGCAGAGAAAGATTCTATTCCTTATTTATGAATTATAAAAGAGAAGCCTTGAGAAAGGGTAATTCCTCTGAGGTTCAACAGAATAAAGTGTGCTTGTTCCAGTGATGAGGCAAGAATTAAATTTCAGGAGAAAAATAGAGAAAATTGAAAAATGAAAAACGAGAAATTGAGCATTAAAGAACATATACCAGGAGTAAATGAAACAAAAGTGCAAACCATTATAACATAGCTTAGATTTTGTGAGGAGGGAAACAGAGAACACGATATCTAATGAATAATGAGACTAAGACATATTTTAATAATTAATTGATGAAATTTAGTATTGACTTAACTTAGAATTATACCTTAACAAATCATTGGGATATTTATAGCTCAATGCCGACCTGAAAATGTATTTAAGTTTAAAGTACATCTGCTTAAAAAAAAAACCCTTAAATTTAAGTTAAAAATAAGAAATAATTGTCCACGGGTGCTTTGGTGGCTCAGTGGGTTAAAGTCTCTGCCTTCGGCTTAGGTCATGATCTCAGGTCCTGGGACTGAGCCCTCCCTAGGGCTCAGTGCTCAGCGGGGAGCCTGCTTCCCCCTCTCTCTCTGCCTGCCTTTCCGCCTGCTTGTGATCTCTCTCTGTCAAATAAATAAATAAAATATTTAAAAAAAAAAGAAATTATTGTCCAGACAAATTCTCCCATGTATAGAGAGTAAATGCTATTACTAATGTTTGTTAGCTTGACTTCTTTGCTTCCTTCCTTCCATCCTTCCTTCCATCCTTCATGCCTTCCTTCATGCTTTCCTTCCATTTTTTTCTACTTTTTATTTTTTAGATTTTAATTTACTAGATCATAAAACATAATTATTGTATTCAGGTTCTTTTTTCTGTCACTTTGTTCTCTTTTCCTGTCACCTTGACTTTTGAAAATTTTTGGATTTTTTAAAAAGTTGAAAGCTCTTAAAAAATGAAGAAGAACACTATTTGGTATTTGAATTGTATTGTAGCACATGCATTTTTTAAGCCACGAGATTTCAAGTAGTACTAGAATAATGGCCTTAGGTTTCCTCCAGTCTGAGTTTAGATCCTGGCTAGGACACTTACTTACAAGCGTTATGGGTCCAGTTACTTTCTTTCCTTCTAAGGAAAGAATAGGAAATGGCTAAGAATAGCTAATAGTTGCAATAATAGCGAATAGCTAATAGAATAGTTGGCTAGGAATAGGAAATATTTGAATACATACTGTGTTCCATTCTTTTAAGTTTTGGTTATTAGTCATTTACTCCTCACAAAATGTATGGGTATTATTAACTCATTTTGTGGATGAGGAAATGGGAGCAGAACAAGATGAAGTAGCTTTTCCCCAATAACCATAAATCATCATTTCTTCATCAGGGAAATCTGTTGATCTCTTTTCCAGTTTCACTTTTGGCCATTTCTCTCGACAAGCCTCATGCTCTCAACAACATTGGCATTTGCAGTTGTTGGAAGATAATCTGGCCATTTCCTATCTGTGTGGCTTTGTAATGCATTTTCCTGTGAGGTTCTTCCCACCACCATCCCTGTTTCTTTTCCTGGTTAACTCTTCATCCTTCTCCCAAGGCTCAGTTCAAATCCTGGCATCACTTCCGGCAGAAAGGCTTCCTTCTCTGTCCACCTGTGGCTGGCTAAAAAAAAAAAAAAAGACTTTGGGCTTCCATGGCACTTACTGTGTTTTATCTTTTCACTTTGCATTATATTTATTGTTGTTTTTGTCTATCTCCATGACAGGCTGAGGCAGAACTTAGTTCCTGTCTTTCTGTTACCAGAATCTACCTGGGGCGCCTGGGTGGCTCAGTTGGTTGAGCAACTGCCTTCGGCTCAGGTCATGATCCCGGAGTCCCGGGATTGAGTCCCATATCGGACTCCCGGCTCTGCGGGAAGTCTGCTTCTCCCCCTGACTTTTTCCCCTCTCATTCTCAATCTCTCGCTCTCTAATAAATAAATAAAAATCTTTAAAAAAAAATTAAAAAAAAAAAAAAAAAGAATCTACCTGAGTACCTTTCAGTATAGAGTAGTGATTGAAAGAAGAATATATGTAATTTTTAAATTACAAGTTGCGTAATTTGAACAAGTTACTTCTTTTACCTTTTGCTTCTTCAGTTGTACAAATAGGTTCAATATTGTTTTCATCCTCATAGAATAATTGCAAGAATTGAGATAACATATGCTAAATATGTATACATGCCATGGGAAGCTTACAAAGTGAAAGCTGGTTTTGTGATTATTATTAGTGTCCTAGATTATTCACATACATAGGCTTTCTCAGAACACCAAACTATGTAGTGTATTACTGGTCATAGATCTTTTTGAGCACCATTTATTTTCATGTCAGAAAGATATTTTCTCTGATAAAGTATTTCAATTAATGGTTGGAATGAGCAGAAAAAAAATCTCTGTATTTATCAAGGGTGAATGGGAAATTCAAGTTCCTTTTATTTCTCTTTAAACTTGTAACATTTATCTGGGTACTTTAAAACAAAATTAATTGCACTGCAGGATTAATTCCATTATTCATTTACAATACTCAGCATATAAGAAGGGATTGCTAGCTCATGCGAATAGAATAATTGCTGAAATGGATTTTTCCTCTTTTCAATCTAATTATTTAACAATTTAAAAACTTACTTTCAAAGCCGTAAATTTTAAGCTTTCATACAAAGATGCAAAATGTTAATTTTTTTAGACATCTCCTTGAATAAATAAAAAAAACCCCTGCTTTATTAGTTGTATATTCTATAATGTCAGTTTTATTTACACTTTTAGAAATCTTCTTAGAGAGGTTTGGAGTTTCAGATTTTAAAAGATCATAAGCTCTTCTCTCTTGGTAGTATTTTACATTTTTTTGTTTCTTTTGGATATTCTTAATATGATTTTTCTTTTTTTTAAAAGATTTTATTTATTTATTTGACATAGAGAGTGAGAGAGAGAGATCACAAGTAGGCAGAGAGGCAGGCAGAGGGAGAGAGGGAAGCAGACTCCCTGCTGAGCAGAGACCCAGATGTAATATGGGGGCTCAGTTGATCCCAGGACCCTGAGATCATGACCTGAGCCGAAGGCAGAGGCTTTAACCCACTGAGCCCCCCAGATGCCCCCTTAATATGATTTTTCTTAAGAATAGTTTAAATTTATGTAATAGAGTAAGCTTTTTTTAAAAAGAAAACTGCTTATCTCCTTAAAATTGAACCTTTAAAATACTCATGCCAGGAAGTATTAAGTAAACCATGAATCTGAGTTCTAGCTGTGGTTATTTGGAAATTGTTTCCTATAGTCCTCCTAAGCCACATGTACTCTTTGGAAAATGTGAAGCAAAATACTCATTACTGACCTCATCATTTAAAGCTATAGTAAGGCAAAATCATGAAAAGAAAATTCATGCACTGTATAAATAAAGCTGCTAAAGTAGATTGGAGTTATTTTTCATTTCTTGACTTTTTTGCTGTGTATTTTATTGGAAATGAATATCTATGGTTAATTTTTTTATTGCTGCTGCATATGCACAATATATATATTGGCTTCTGCCCATCATAATATTATTGGGCTTAGCTATTCCATCTTCCTTTTGGGGATTGACCTCTTTATGCATGTATGTATATATTTTTAGTAGTTTCAAATTCTTGTTTCAGTCTTTATGGACTCAGCTATTTGAGAATCAGCAGTCTCCTGATGTAAACTTCATAATAAAAGGATAAAATACCCCTTTGGAGAACATTCAGTGTTTGGAGATGCTCTTACTATTGGTGATCTCAACAGTTGATTTGAGGCTATATGTTAGGGGGAAATGTTTTAAAGTGCACTACATTAAACTTAGCTTTGTACCTCAAATTTTGTCACCGTATTACTTAAATAACTCCAAAAGCTGTTCAATGTACTTATAAAATCTAAATTGCACATCTGCTCTCTTAAGATCCTGCCTGACTCGCCCTTTGTCTGTTCTCCCACTTTATTGCAGGCCTTGATCTTCTGACTCTCAGACTTACATCTCCATGGTCATATTTCAGTTCTTCTAACACAAAACCCTCTTTCTGGATTCAGGGTCTTGTACACACTTTTCTTTTTGTTTTGAATGCTCATGGCTTATTAGTTGACTCATTTTCATCATTCAGGCCTCAATTTAAATATTCCCTTCTCAGAGAAGCCTTCTCCATCAACCCAGAATTACTCCTTCCTCCATGTGGTCTGTTATAATATTATTAATTTACTTGATTATACCTAAGTCATGTGTTAAGTTTGTGTTTTTTCTTACAGCCTTCACTACCATAAATAGTAGACCTTGAAGACTTGTAATTTATCTATATTGTTTAACAAGAGCCTCTGCATCTAACACCGTGACTAACCATATTAGCTCTGCATCTAACACTCAACAATATAAGAAAGATTAACAATGGATTAAGAATATATTTCTTCCACATAGGGAACAACTTATGCAAAGTTTCTGAAGCAGGAAGAGCTTAATGTGTTCCTGTGAGCTCCAGTATGGCTGGACCATAATAGGTGGCATGAGATGAACTTATAGAGTTTTTCAGGGACTGGAAGGCCATTTTAACAAAATTGGATTTATTCCATAGTATAAGGAGAAATTCTTGTAAGGTTTTAAACATGGATGAAAAGGTCTATATTTAAAGGAGTTCAAATTCATTGCTCTTGGAGACAGGATTGGATGTGGGAAAGTAATCTGGGAAAGCTCATTTGGAGGCTTGTGTAGCATCTGGGGAGAAGATGGACATTGGTGGTAGTAGGAGAATGGGAAAAAAGAAGATAGAAATTGAGAGAAGATAGTGTTAATGTCATTTTTGTAGATGCGTAATTCTGACATCAGAATTACAAATTTAGGATGGGGGATTAAAAGATTTTAGACTTGCTCTGGTGAAGATATCTGAGATCCAAGTAAGATGCCAACTGGTGGATATATGAGTTTCAAACTCAGATAAGAGGTTTTAACTTAGGAAATGAATTTGGAAGTCTTCAATATGTAACTTTTTCCAATACACAGAAATGGATATAATTCACTGGGAGGCACTACTGAGAAAGAAGAAAGTCCAGGGAAGAATCTTGAGAAATCCCAACATTTAAGGAGCAGAATTATGCAGATTCAGCACATAGACTCAGGAAGAGCAGCAAATAATGCAGGAGGAAAATTAGGACTATCGAGTTGGAGAGCAGAATGAGTGGTCTGCTTCACCTGATGCTACGAAGAGATTAGAATAAATCACCTGAAATATTACTCATGTTGTCAAGACATTAATGTTGGGCAGGAGTTGGTTATAGAGGAGAGAAGAGGCTAAAGGCAGCGCATAACTGCTTTAAGTGGTTGCATGAATGCTGTAATAGTGCTGGGAACATGAGGTGAGGGGAAGACTAAAGAGAAGAATTGGTATTAGTGCAAGTTTGTATGTTGATGGGAGTTATCTAGTTAGTAGAGAGAATTGTCGGTGATTCAGCAGAGAGCAGAGGAAAATTGTCCAATAGGGCTTTCAGTGTAATACATATGACTTCATCATAAGGGGATGATAAAGACCTGTATAGTTGTAAAGTTTATTTATTTACCTAGTTTGGCTTGAAATGATAAAATTGTTAATTCTAAGATGATGTTAAAGTAGTATAAAGTGTGATTCATACTTTGTAAGCATTAGGACAACCACTAAAAAGATTGTATGCCGTCTATTTAAAGACCATATAAAGGGGCACCTGGGTGGCTCAGTGGGTTAAAGCCTCTGACTTTGGCTCAGGTCATGATCTCAGGGTCCTGGGATAAAGCCCCACATCAGGCTCTCTGCTTGTCAGGGAGCCTGCTTCCTCCTCTCTCTCTGCCTGCCTCTCTGCCTACTTGTGATCTCTCGCTCTGTCCAATAACTAAATAAAATCTTAAAAAAAAATAAAGACCATATAAAAACCATAGTTAAAAAGTAAAGAGGAAATTAAAGTGGGATTCTAAAAATATTTAAATATTGAAAAAGAGGGTGGAGAAGGAAAATCTGAGGAACAGAAATGTGGTGGGCAAATTCTAAAGAACTGCCCCCTCCCCCACAGGTGTTTCATTCAAACACTAATCCAGAGGGGACTTTGCAGGTGGAATTCAGGTCACTAAACAATCAACCATAAAATAAGGTGGCTACCTACTTACTGTTCAGGCAACCACATCAGCTTTTGAAAGCAGAAGGCGGAAGAATCAGAAAGATGTAGTAGAAGAAGTCAGAGATTTGAAGTGTGAAAATGTGTAAGAACAATTCAACTTACTCTTGCTGGAAGTACAAAGTGAAGAGGAATGCATGTGGTGTTAAGAAACTGAAAGGGGCTCCCAAAGAAGAGCAGACCTTAGGGACTTTGCCCTACAGCTTCAAGGAAATGAATTCTGCCAACAACCTGAAGGAGCGTGGATGCTGATTCTTCCCTAGAACTTCCAGAAAGGAATGCAGCCCTGTTGACACCTCAGTCTCAGCCTAGTGAGACACTAAGCAGAGGAACCAGCTGAGCTGCCCTGTGCCTGGACTTCTGACCTACAGCAACTGTGAGACAAATGGTACTGTGTTAGGACACAAAATTTGTCATAATTTGTCTTGGCAGGAATAGTGGCTTTGGAATTAGAATGTAAGCAGAGGCTATACAAATTTTGAGGAACATGAGACAAAAAAAAAAAAAAACACCTTAGATTGCCTTGAACATACTGGTATAGAATATGGACATTAACAATGCTTCTGGTGAGGAATTAGAAGGGAATGAGGAACATGTTATTAGAAACAAGAGGGATGGGGATCAGTTCCATATAATGGAAGAGCACTTCGGAAAATGGTCCTGCAAGTTGAACTTTTGAAGTGATGACCATGCTATTTACTTGATAATTCCAAAGAAAATGTTAAGGGTATTACCTGGTGTATTAGTCTGCTCAGGCTGCTGTAACAAAATATCACAGATGGAATGGCTTAAGCAACAGAAATTTATTTCTCACAGTTCTAGAAGCTGAAGTGTTTAAGATCAAAGTGTCAGCAAGGTAGGTTTTATTCTGAGGGCTCTTCTCTTGGGATGTAGGCAGCTGCCATCTGGTTGCAGGCTCACATATCTTGGTGCTCTTGCAGAGGGGCAAGTTCCCTCCTGTCTCTTCTTATGAGGACCTTAATTCTATTGTCTCAGGACCCTACCTATATGACTTCATGCAACCATAATTACTTTTTTACGCTGAAAACAGCCACACCAAGGGTTAGGGTTCCAAAATATGAATTTTGGGGGAGGACACATACATTCATTCCATAACACTTGGCTTCCTCTTGTTGCTTATAGTAAAATATGAGAAGAGAAACATAGATAGGGGAAAAAAAAAACTGTTAAACAAAAAGGAAGAAAGACTTAATGATTTTGAAGTTCTCAGGCTACCCAGATGGCAAAAGACTGTGAAATTAAGAGATTTATTTTTAGAAAAAGGTGCTCTGGAGAAAAGGCTAAGGGTGCGATTCTACAACTCTTTAAGAAATCTCAGAAAGATCAAAAGATCAAGTATCCAGGTACATAAAAGGCTCTTTGAAGAGATTAATGGTATGGCTTACAGATCCCCTCATTCAGACCACAGGGCTTCTAGGAATATGAAGGGTGTTGTCCCTTTGCCATCTCAACAGAAGCCAAAATAGAGAAGATATTATCCAGGAAATATTTTAGAGGGACATCTTGTTTAAGGGTGTGAAACCCTGTGGAATTCACACAGAACCCACGAGGTTCTTGAGAATTTTATACTCGTAGAAACACTGCCAACTGGGACAGAAAGGGACAAGAGAGTATGAGATGAAATAAGGCTGTTTGATAGCCAGAATTCTGCTGGCAGGTAAAACTACTGATAAAACTACTCAGCTTCAATGGATACTACATTTCATAGAAAACAAAAGGCTGCGCCAGGCAGCAGAATCAGGAGCCCAAGGAGTGGAACTAAAACACGAGAGGGCAGAACCAAGTGCCAAAGAGGGCTCTTCCTAAGCTTTGAAACCTAATGTATTTTTCCTGCCTGGATATTGAAACTGCTTCCAACCTGTGACTGTGCTTTACCTTCCACTTTTTCCCGTGGTGGAAGCAGCATGTTTATCCCTGACAACCTATGCCTGTCTCATACTTGTATATGGGGGCAGATAACATGTGTCTTTAATTTTATGGGTCACAAATAGAGAAAAATTGTTCCCATGAGTTCTTTGTAATGGATTACTCGCCCACACTTGATTTAGATGAGAGTTTGGACTTTTAAACAGATGAGGTTTAGATGAGATTTTTATGCTTTGAGTTGATGCTGTAATGGGATGAAGCTCTTGGAAACGTTGGGAGGGATGTGAATGTGTTTTGCATTTGGGAGGTACTTGAACCTTTGGGGGCCCGAGGGCAGACTGTGGTAGATGTAGTTCTAACAATGTTCCCTGAAGATTCTCCTCTTCTGGTTTTCAATCAAGTTACTCCAGGTACTGCTCTGGAGGGACACTGCAGATAATTAAGATGTAAGCAGCTGATCTTAAAACAGGGAAATTACCCTGGTTTATCTAGATTGGCTCAATGTAATCACATGAGCCCCTAAAAGCAGAAGAAGTGAGGTAAGAAGGTAAGAGATACAGCAAAAGAAGTCAGAGAAATTTGAAGTGGGAGAAAGACTGAACTTACTGTTATTGGAGTGCAAGGGGATGAGGAATGCACGTAACATTAAGGAGCTGAGAGAGGTTTCCAGCTAATAGCCAGCAAAGAAAAGGGACCTCATCTCTATAGAGGCAAGGAAGTGAATTCTTTCAACAAACTGAGAGATGTTGGAAGCTGAGTCTTCCCCCACAACTTTCATGAAGGAGCATAGGCCTACTGACAACTCAGTTTCAGCCTGATGAAGCTCTAAGCAGAGGAATGATTTGAGCTACATTATGCCTATGACTTCTGGCCTGTGGAAACTCTGACATAATCAATGAGTGTTACTTTAGCCCACTCTATTTTTGCTGAGTTGCTATAGCAGTGATAGAAACCCAATACAACAAAACATAAGGAACATGTAGAAAAGCAATACTAAAATGGCAGCTGTAAATCCAAGTAAATCAATAATTACATTAAATGTAAATGGTCCACAGCATTAAAAGATGAAGATTATCAGATTAGCTATAAAAGCAAGGGCCAGCTATATCTTTTTCTACTATGAAACTCACTTGAAATATATTAGTAGGTTAAAAATAAAAAGATAGAAAACTATACTACACAAATCTGAATTAAAGTGAAAACTGGTTTAGCTATATTAATGTCAGGCAAAGAAGACTTCAGAACAAGGAAAATTACCAGGGACAAAAAAGAATATTATATAATGATGACAGGGTTGACTCACCAACATATAACAATTTATGCAGGTCTTTTATAATAGAGCTTCAAAATAAATGAGTTAAAAACCAAAAGACTGGAAGACATAAAGAAAGGCACAATCATAGTTGGACACTTCAACAATTCCTTCTCACTAATTGACATAACAAATAGCAAATAAGCAAATATATACAGAAAACTTGAGCAACATAAGCAACTTGACCTGATTGACATTTGCAGAATATTCTACTCACCAACAGCAGAATACATATTCTTTTCAAATATACATGAAGCATTCACCAAGATAGATCACATTGTGGGACATAAAATCAACCTTATTAAGTAAAAAAAAAATTATTCAAGCTATGTTTTTTGACTATATTGGAATTCAAGCAGAAATTGATAACATGAGAATAAATGGAAAATCTCCAAATACATGGAAATATGAAATAATATATAAATGTCAATACATAATCCATGGTTCAAAGAAGAAATATCAAAGGAAATTAAGAAATAATTTGAACTGAAAGAAAGTGATTCTAAACATGTCAAAATATTGATGATGCTGGTAAAATAGTTTTTTGGGGGGGATTTATAGTGTCAAATGCTTATGTTAGAAAATAAAAAAGGTTTTTGGATCAATAACTTGAGCTTCCACCTTCAGAGTATAGAAAATGAAGATAAAGCAAAAGATAAAGCAAGAAAAAGGAAGGAAATCATCAGGGTGGAAATCTCTTAAATTGAAAAGAGACAAGCATTAGGGAAAAATCAATGAAACCAAAAGCTGATTCTTTGAAAAAAATTCGATAAAATTAATAGACTTCTACCCAGATTGGCCAACTGAAAAAAAGAACACACAAATTATGAACATCAGGAATGAAAGTAGGGATGTAATTACTGATCCCAGAATTATTAAAATGGAAAACTACAAAAAATCTCCCATGCACATAAATTTGACAGCTTACTGATTCCTTGAAAGACACATAGTACCAAAATTCATCCAAGAAGCAATGGTAACCCAAATAGCCTGTATCTATTAAAGAAATCAAATTCTGGTTGGAATCTTTCCCAGAGAGAAAATTTCAGGTGCAAGAGGGCTGGAATTTAGGACAAGACGTTAGAGTCAGCAAATAATGGGTAAATCAGGACTAGACTGGCTATGGGACAATGACCAAACATAGGTTTATTACACCAAGGGGAATCCCAGACGCAGCCTGCTGGCAGAAATGGGGCCACTAACAGGAGGTCTGTCTTGATCATACTGGTCAATGAACAGTTAATACCAGGCTTCAGTAGTTATATTCAAGAAAGTCTAGGTGATCTTTGAAGGACAGGAATCTCAAGAAGACATGTCTTGTCAAAAAGGAAGGGTTAATCATGTGCATTTCCCTGGTGATGCACTGGGTATGCTGAGCAGAATTTTGACTACATTGTGTATGAGTAATTGTGTATGACTCGATTGTGTATGACTCGATTGTGTATGACTTGTGTGTGCCTTGGTGGTACTGGTGGCAAAGATGTTTCTTCTTAGCACGAGGTGTTTCCATAAGCCATTGTGTTGTTCTACAGTGAAGTGAAGTTTCTTTAGGTGACAAATACAAGCATCTTGTTATACTCTAGAAAAGTTTTAACTCTATTACAGTCATTGATTCATTTTTACTAAGTCAACCTAATTTCAATTTTCTGTGCATTTTCATCCTTTTTAGAGCAGTGTTGTTGATATTAAAAAGCACAGTGCTAGAACACTGCTAATCCACTTTGTACTGTACTTTGTATAGCATTGTGCTTATTTTCACAGGTGTTATAAATCTGAACAACCCTTTGATGTATTTATGGCCAGGTAGTTCTGAACAGGTAGAAATAAAAATGTTTATTTGGGGTGCCTGTGTGGCTCAATCAGTTAAGCATCTGCCTTTGGCTCAGGTCACGATCTCAGGGTCCTGGGATCGAGTTCCGCCTTGGGCTCCCTGCTCAGCCAGGAGTCTACTTCTCCCTCTCTCTCTGCTCTTCTCCCCTGCTCATGCTGTCTCTTCAAATAAATAAATAAAATATTTGAAAAAAAGAAATAAAAAGGTTTTTTTTGGCAGTTACAAATAGTACCTATAGTAAAATATCTCTCATATGATTGAAAATAAAGTTTCCTGCTCATCAAATTACTCTAACATACTCTGTAATTTTAGCTGTGTAAAGGAAGTTGTGAAATGACTTTATTCTCATATAATAATAAAATGATTTTATTCTCATATTCTCTTAAATGTGAGAAATATTCAAGGTTATACTAAGTTTCTATAATACTTCATAGTTACATTGTCAAATTGCTGGCCTATTGAAATTATGAAATCATGGATCAGGTATAACTTCTGGCAAGTTTTTGTACAATCTTAAGAAAGCTTTTGAACGTTTAAATGATACTATACTATGATTTTGAAGAAAACTTGTTTGGGAGTAATTTCTAAACTGTAAATGATCTTGAATATTTTAATAGTGATTTGCATAATGAGGAAGTATAGTAGGGAGACTATGGGCAAGGAATTAAAAGTCTGAATTTCAGATATTGTTCATCATTTTGGGACCTGGGACCCCTCACTTAATAACTGTTCTTGCATCTTACAGATTTCTTACAAAAATTGTTGAGGATGGATGGATGAAGTGTTTGAAATATAAGTAAATAAAGAAATGAAGAATTATTGCCTTAGGATGTTGAGTACCTTCTAAGGACATACATGGTTACCATTTTCCTGATTCTAATACATCAGTAGTCAGTGGAAGACACGGTAGAATTCTGCCCAAATACCTATGTTTATTCCCCATAATTCATATCAGTGGGAGAAAAAAAATCAATATTTTCAAATGGTCAATAGATTCAATAATTTAAAGAAAAAAAGTCTTTGTTTTTGTCTTCCAAATTATAGTGAAAAATGTGTCCCCCACTAACGAGCAAGAATGAGCTTTGAAAGAAAAGGAAACACGAGATATTAATGCTTAATTTGCAACATCAGTTATTTATGTTTACTTAATTATAATGCTGGTGGATTCAGATTTTTTTTTCAAATCTTTTATGCAGACCTAACATGTCTAATGCGAAGTGATAATGAAGGTCAGAATAAGCTGTGAGAAGCAGTTGTCTTGTCAAGGCAGAGTAATATAGGTATTGGGTTTGACATCATGATTACGAGCGTCATGGTGAAAGGATGTGTGCCTTCAACATTTTGACAGGAAACCATGGGTTTGGGTAATGGGAGGATCAGATGATCAAGTGTGGGAGGCCAGGTCCAAGTGAGTGTGTATAGTGTTTGTCCTTTGATATTTATTGTCATTGCTCAGGTTCTCACCCAACCTGCAGTTTTCAGGAACCATGAGCCACTTACTGCCAGATGGACAGCTTGTGCTTCTCGCATACTTTGGCTCCCCCAAGCTTCCCTTCTCCATCTGGAGTCTAGTTAGCTGTGCCAACGCTGCAGCCCCAGGAGCTAACTTCTACCTGCCTCTTCACGGCTGTGTTCTCTCCATGGAGTGTCTATTTTTATATCACCTCATGCTGTAGCGCCCAGCTGGTTTTGTTGTTGTTGTTTCCATTTGCAGCAATGTTAACTACAATGGTATTTATTCACCATAAAAAAACCACCTTTAAGATCATCCATTTAAGGTCATCCATTTGCTCTTTGTCATATTTTTTGGTACAAATGCCAAGTGAATTTCACTCAGTTTAGTCAAGGACGCAATGCCACTTAAACACTTCTCTTTATTTAACAGTAGATCATACTTTTCCTTCAATCTCTTTTTAACTTTATCAGGGAAAATTTGTTTCTGAATTGGAATGTGAGCCGTAGCCTTCTATAATTGAAATAAACTCCACTGCAGAATCGTTGTAGGTTCTAAACCCAAGAAGGGCTCCTGTGGCAGAATCTCTTGTAATAAAGTTATATTTCCTTGTATCTCCGTTTTCCTTGATTTTTATTATCAAACACAGGTGCTCATCTAAATTTATGTATCTCAAACTGCTCTGGTGGCTAGAATTCTTAATTTGGATACCATCTTACAGTTTTTATTTTTAAATTCAAAACTTATTTTTATTATATCTTATTTTAGATCTTTATTACTGAAACTCCTCCAAATGATTACAGGCTCCTTTCCAATATTCACTAATTGGATTTGTGTAAGAATGTTGCAAAGGACCACACAACATTACCCAGTAACAATAAGGATGCCAAAGGATATGGGGAGAGGAGGATTCTAAGAATATCTGGATAAGATTGACTGTAAATATTTGTTTGAAAACTCAGAACACCCGTACATTTGAGAGGAATGAAGGAAATAAATACATAAAGGAAGCAAGTGGTTTCCCCAAAAGGAAGATTTTTTTAAAAGATCTGAAAGATATTGGTGGACTCATAAGAAGATAAATGGAACAAATTATGACCACCAGCTTGATAATAGTATGGTGGAAGGTAGAAGGACAACCAGCCAAGCACAATGCTGGGATGTGATAATAAAGAAAGCAGGCAGTCTGATACACTAGGGTTTTAAGATTCAAACACAGACAAAGACCCTAAAATGAGCACATATTTAGATTAGTTTCTTCTCATGATGGTTATCACTATGTTATGTTTGTCATATCTTGTATTTTCTTTTTTCGTGAGGGTAAGTTGGGGAAATTATATTTTCCTTACAGCTCAGGGAAGATTGCACTTTGATTCTGTAATTTAAGGACTTTTATAGTGAGGACAAAAAATAATAAATAAACAAGAAAGGATAATCCAGGTGAAGGGAAAAAGGCATAATATGACTAGAAGGCTAGAAGGATCTCAGTTGTCTATAATTTATCAGAAACTATGAGGAGTAAGGGTGAAATCTTAATAGGTAGGAGTCTCTATCCTATACCTGATAGGAGAGGATGAGTCTCCATGGTGATGGCTCTGAGATTTACAGATTCACAGCAGCTGCGCGTTCAGTATGAAAACAGATGAAATGAGAAAGTGTGTTTAGGAGAAATGTAAGAAAGAGATACCAGGTCAGCAGAACATTATTAAAAATATCACCAGTTATTGAAATAACATGTGTTAAGTGATGTCTTTGCTGGTATTGTGTGGTCATTAACACTTAATGAGAAACTTCTATACACCAGTGTGCCAGAATCTCGAGCCTAAATGTGGTGGAGTCCCATTAAGATTTTACAACCTGGTGGGGAGACATTTTGTAGCATATCCATTAAAATGAATGAAGTGCTATAAAAGAAAGATGTTAGAAAAGTAGTTGTAGTTAAATGTTTGGGCTCTGGAATCAGACTCTCTGGGTGTGGATCTGGTGATTTGCAAGCTGAATTTCTTTAAGGTTTAATTTCTTCATTAGCTTTTTAAAACCTGAGGAAAATAATTGGACTATTACCTTCAGTGCTTGTTACACATGATACATTAGCTATGAGAATAATTATGAGTAAAATGTTGTGAAAACAACATTGGATTTGTAGGCTATAGGGCATCAAAATCTCTATGTGTGTTTGAATGCGTGTGTGTGTGTGTTTAGACATGTATGTTTGCACCCAAGAACTCAGACTTTATAAGTTGTCACAAAGATTTAGGCCCCAGTTCTGTCTTCAATGATGATTAATTCTGACTCTGACAGTTCACTGACTCTCTCTTTAGTTCCCTCTATGTTGTAATTCCTACCTCAGAGGGTTGTGGTGTGGGTATTTAAAAGACTGTCTAAATGTTCTGCCAAATATAAAAAAATCCATCTCAGTCACTCTTGGCATAATTTGGGGCACTTATTTTTTCATTTTTAATATGTGAAAACTATGAAGATTGATATTACCTAGTTATATGCTTATGTTCAGAACATTTAGATTTCTAAAATTGCATTTTTACTCTGTCAATGACTTTGTTACTGTGTTCAATTAGAGTAACCAAAATCTAGATATAGATGTATCGTAGACTCAAAAAGACTTAATACTGTTGCTTCATAGAAATGTTTGGATAATTTTTGATGAGATTATATTTATCTTTAAGAGACCCTACATATTAAAACCCCTTTACAAAAGATTTTCAATACCCATTTACTCTGAAATCAAATTTAGAGCTTTTTCAACCCTAACGTATAGAGCTTTGAATCAAAGTAAATGAAGAACACCACCACGGAACACAAATCTCTGTGATAAAACTCTATGGTAAATGGGCACTTTATTTCTTGGAGTTTTTACCAGAGCCTTGTTGGTAGAGCTCTTAAATAAGCTTACTTATTAGCTTTGAATCTAAGAACTAGAAGACTGAGAAAAGATTTTGGAAATAAGTGTACAGATAGCTGGGGAAGTGGCCCCATAAAACCAGAGGAGGGCACAGTGACCTTAATGTCAACATAGATGTGTATCCCTGCAGTTTCCAATATCCCTGCAGTTTCTACTATGAATCACTAAGAGAGAATGTCAGCAATCTACTTTTTATGAAACTCGGCACATGTGTGTTATATTTAATTTTGTTGCCATCTAAAAATTTGACATAGAATGTTCACTTGCCTGGAATACTAAGAAACATTACAGTATTTGGAGTGGCAACAGGAAGGATGTGGGTTTGAGTTTAGAAAGTACAAGGATGGGAGAGAGAGGGAGCCACAGCTGGAATGAAGGCAAAGAGTAGAACAAAGCCTGTGGTCATGGGACAATGAGAAGGCTAACAAGATGAGCGAAGGATGAAGTCAGATTTAGAGGTGGGGGGCACCCAACCTTAGGGCTTATAAATAAGCATCATTTTTCGAGCTAGTTAAAGTAGAGATTTATGGGCCCTATTGTGAGACAGTATATTTCAATGCATTGGAGTTTGAGGCCAGATATCAACACTTTTTCTAAGTCCTTGCTAATTCTAAAGGGTATAGTCCAAGGTTCACACACTGAGAAATAGTACTAAAGAAGATGAGGCTATGTGTTGAAGGCCCCATTTTGTGTAGAAAGGTAATGTTAGAAATGTTGCAGAAAGATCAGTTTGATGGAGTGGCATGCCACAGGCCAACATGAAAGCTACTCATTAGTTCATCTATTTGGTGATGAGGGCCTGCCCTGGCATGCTGACAGAAACATTAGAAAAGATGGAAAAGCTCTATGTAGAGGACCGAGTCAACAGAATGAGATGATCCACACTATTAAATATGGGACAGAGAAGCGGGAGCTCGTATACTAAGATATCACTGGAAAGGAAAACAATTTTAAAGGCAATGGATAGAACTTCTATTGAGTTCTTCCTTTATTTGATTACAATTAGTCTAGTTTCTATTTAAGGTTCACTCATGAGTTGATACAGCATTCTAGTGTCTATTTAAGGTTTATTCGTGAGCTAATATAACATAAAGATAAAGTGCCTGGGTTTGAATTCCACCCCCTACTAAAATTGACTTGAGACAAGTTTGTTGACTTCGCTGAACTCAGCTTTCCTATCTGTGAAAGGGCTGTGCCAGCATCAGAGAATTATTATAAGAATCAAGTGTGTGCATTGCACTTTTTGCCTCCCTTGTCTGAGTTGTAAGTATCAGGGAAAAATGATCTGTGATGCTTTATTTGGTCTTTGGTCTCAGAATCCTGTTTGCAGAACAAGAATTTTAATTTATTTGTACTTACTGCCTTCTCCTTCACAACATGGACTTCTAAACAAGAAACACATATCTAAATTTCTGAGATTGTTTTGAAAAAAATATATTAGTAGCCATAATATAACATACCTTTAGGATTCACGTGCTTTTAATAGTAAACAAACTGCTGGTTCTAGGTCAGAGCATTTCTAAGACCCTTTTTCTGCACCGAGTGCCAATTCTGAATTCTTATCCTGGTCGCTTCCTTCTTTCTCTTCATCAGAACATAGACCAAGCAAGAGAATGGCTAAAAACACTGCTTTTTCACTGTCTTTAGAAATGAGGTTATCATTTTCAGGCTCAGTTCTGACTTTTTTGGGCTGTATGTTAGAGGACCATTATTTTCTAAATAGTTGTATTAAATGCATGTTTATTAAAATGAACACAGAGGTATTAGCTCTCCCAGAGAAAAGCTAAACCAGTTTATCCACATTTATGGCTTAAAAAAGGGGAAATGATAAGTTTTGTCTTGCCCACCCCCTCTATATTTTTTTGCTGTTGTCAATATTTTTTTTAATTTATTTATTTGACAGACAGAGAGAGAGAGATTACAAGTAGGCAGAGAGAGAGAGGGAAGCAGGCTTCCCGCCGAGCAGAGAGCCTGATGTGGGGCTGGATCCCAGGACCCTGAGATCGTCACCTGAGCCGAAGGCAGAGGCTTTAACCCACTGAGCCACCCAGGCGCCCTTTGTCAGTATTTTTTTTTAAGAAAAAAGATTTGGGGCGCCTGGGTGGCTCAGTCAGTTAAGCATTCAGCTCAGATCATGATCCCGGGGTCCGGGGACTGAGCCCCGCATTGGGCTCCCTGCTTGGTGGAGAGTCCGCTTCTTCCTTTCCCTCTGCCTGTTGCACTTCTACTTGTGCTCTCTCACTATCTCTCTCAAATAAATAAATAAAATCTTAAAAAAAAAAGATTCTAACTGAAATAATCTCTACCAAAAACTCTCATTATTTTGAAACCATGAGATTGGAATTGTGATAGTAGTTCATCTCTTAAATTAAAAGTGAACTTTTCCCTCTGTGTGACTGTAGTAATAGTTATGATGAGCTACACAGGAAACTTGGGTCAAAGACATATTGATTGTGGTTTTGGAAAGCTACTTTCATTGCTGCCTGGGTGGTGAAAAGAAAGGATATAAATGTGTATGTGTTAAGCCTTGGAGAACCTGGAATTGTTTTGAGCTTGGCAAAATTAAATTTCACATTGAGATGTTTTGTTTAGCAAAACTCAAAACATATTTGGAAGATTGCTTTCTCCCCTAAGTTTATACCTCTGGGTATTTTAAGCATTATGTTAATTTCTGATTCATTTCCAGTATTTTATGAGATTTTTGATAACTATGAGACCTTCTTCTTTGAACCTGGAAATATTGCCTTGCCAATATTAAATTGTATTCTAGTCCAGAAAGCTTGAGTTCAGTTTAAAAACTTTAATTTGTGTCTTGATAATTGGCCAAATATCATCAGTCATTCCCAGCATGTTTGTGTTTAATTATATGGAAATGGTTAACTAGTTTATCTTATCATTACATATGTTGTTTTACCTTTATTATTGTGTTTTAGTGGAGATTCATTTAGAAAGAGTTCAGGACCCTAACACATTAAGTATCAAGACTGTCTATAACTTTTATTTGGTAGAGTTGGAGTGCATAACATTATAAGTATTTATATATACACACATTAAAAAATGCTGCGTATATGTTGCATATATGCAGAGAGCCTTCAAATTCAACAGTTCTAGCTCTAAGCCAAATTCTGAGAAAAATATATGGAAAATAACTTCGAATGGATTTAAGTTATGATAGCAGAGAGTGTCATAAAATTTTTTGTTATTATTTAATGGATGACCTAACAGAAATTACTTGGTATCTGCTTTTCTCTTCCTTTCATGGATGTGTGGCATTCTTGATGTCATGAAAATAAACTATAGAGCACAAGTTCAGAATTATTAATCTCTGCATTTTTAGAAGGACTTTTTCATATTTAAATGTTGAAAACATTAACTGATTCTTTGAAGAATCTTGTTATTTTATTATCATTAGGGCACATTCTTATCATATAAAGTTTATGAGAAGTTGTTATTCCTAGCTAGAGTTTTACTGTGTAATGTTGTATGTATAATTTCACAGGAATCTATAGTTCCCACACAGATTTTCATCCTGTGTAACTCCAAGGGAATTCATTAACTTAAATACACAAGCTAGGAAAGATTCTGAATGTCTCATTACTTCATAAGATGTAAACACTGAAGTTTTAATGAGTGTTCTAAGGCAAAGAAGACCACTTTTTTGAATAAAAAATAAAATAAAAAAATTTTGGTCCCTGCTTTTGGCCATTGGTGTTTATAATTGATCCAGAAACTTGTATTTATTCACTACTTTTGTGCTTAGAGATACTCTATACTAGAAGTGAAATATTCTAAAAATATTATAAATATTGCCGTTTCCTTAAGGAAACTTCCTTTCTGTGATTTCTAAATGTACAAATGAAGGGACAAAAACTACACATTCATGATGGTTTTGGAAATGATCTAGTAGGAATCTACTGCTGTGGATTCTACACTAACAGAAATAAGACTACATTTAGTATTCTTAAGCAGTTGACCTCTTTGAGACATTCCAAGTATATTAGAGAATATTACTTTTCATGCTCAGTCTTTGTTTCTTCCTGGTAAGTGAAAGCTGTAGGAGGAAGAGGTTTGTTTTAAATCTTTTTTTCTTCATAGGAGGCACAAGAACACCATCATTTAAAACAGACATTATTCTTTTGACCATGTATGAGTGGAAACTAAGAATACATACCTTTGCTTTTTTAAAAAAAGATTTTATTTATTTGACAGAGAGAGAGAGAGATATAGAGAGAGAGTAAGAGAGTGAAAGAGAGAGTACAAACAGGGGGAGTGGCAGGCAGAGGTAGAAGCAGCCTCCTTGCTGAGCAGGGAGTCTGATGTGGGGCTCGATTCCAGGACCATGGGATCATGACCTGAGCCAAAGGCAGATACTTAACTGACTGAGCCAACCAGGCACCCCTTACCTTTATTTTTTTTTAAATCAATTCAAATGTACTCTTCTGGAGTATGCTTCTTGGAAATGAAATTAATATATTATTTAAGTCACTATAATTACTCTGTTTTGAAGAATATAGTATATATAAAATTGAATGGGTTCACTGGTGATCCCATAACTACCATATGCAGCAGAAATTGGGATTTGTGAGTTTTTTTTCTTTTTTTTTCCTATCCAAGGTCTCACCTTATGGGTTGTCAATATTATATTGTCATTGGCTAGTGTAGGTGGATTATCTAGTGCTGTCCCCCATACCCACATCACTAAGTGTGCTAAGCCACTGCTTCCCATACCTTCTCAGACCATGGCTGCTGCATTTGCAATCAAAATTGGTCAAGAAAGTGTTATGAGGTGCCTACAAGGATTACTTTCTGTCAGACATATTCCTCCATTCCCAGGTGTGCAGAAGCAGCCCCAGTTCCTGGGGATCAAGATCAGTTACCTGGTCAGGATGGTGACACCTTACCTTACCTGCTGTCCCTTGGCACAAAAAGCTGGAAGTACTCAAGCACTGGTCATAGTTTAAAGTTCAGTTGTCTTGTCATTGGTCGAAAAGCTTATTTATGTGAACCAGGGTATCTGAGCTGTGGGGATATGGATAACTGAGAGTGATGGTAATAGAGCCATTTCTGTTTCTCTCTCTTGACTCTGTGTGTGTGTGTGTGTGTGTGATGCTGGCCCACACTCAGCTGTTAAGATTTTGTTAATTTTACATTTTTTTTATTATTCATTAAGAGCTATATCTTCCTCTCATGCTCTCACAGTCCTCAAAATGTCTGTGTATGGTTATTTAATGAAATAGCCATAGGCCTCTGTGGAAGGACTGGAGAATCATTATTATATATTTTTAATGGCATTAAAGTGATATTTCTGTTGGAACCATGATTGTTTCTTCAGTACATGGATTCCAGGTCTGCAGACTGGCTTAAATCCTGAAGGTCAAGATATTTTTGGGAAAGTGGAAGGTAACCAGTCTTAATCTTCTGATCCAGCTTCCACATTTTTGATTGAATAATATACTTTGTTGGCGGTCCATCTGTTTTGCCCCTTGGATGCCATGTTCTATTAACTCTTTCTCAGGGTCAGTGTTCCTGCATGAGACTACAACCTTGCCATGCATTGTGGTAATTGCCTCTACCTGGCTTATGGTAATGGAGTGTTGTCTTATGATCGCTGCTTTTTTTTTTTTTTCCTTTTTGAGATTCTGTCCCACCTGTTGTCAGTGAACCCAGTTCTGTCATACTATTTTCTGCCATCAGTCCTGGCTTTTAGAGGATTATCACTTCTTAGTGATGCTGGTTTTTCTTTCATGTGTGTGTTCCTTAGCCTTGGTAAATGGTGACTCCTTAGGGCCCTTCTATATAGTACAGTTATCTGGTGGATATTCTGGCTGAATATTGTATATCCATTCAAGCATACTTACTTCTTTGAGCCTTTTAATCTCTTTGACATGACCATTCTGGCATTGCTCTCTTAATTCTCTACTTAAAGTAGTTCAGTGCTTTATCCGAATAGCATGTTTGCATTATCTTTGGTGTCCTTTCAATGGTGTTAAAACCCATAATAAAGGATGGTGCTTCCAAATGAATAAACTCTCTCTTATATAATTTTATGTCCATCCCTTAGATTGGGTCCTGGAGTAATCTCTGGACTCCTTCAAGTGCAAGCTGGCAAGGCTCTGTAAGTTCCTTTGGATACAGTCGTTGCCCATTTTGGCAGGCAAACGACTACCAAAAACAGGTTGCTGTTTTGCCCAGCTCATCCTGGTCAGGTTATATTGTGATTTAACCCTAGTTATTAGTTTAGCAGCCAGAAAAGGAGTTGAAGGCAGATCTTGAGTAGTGCATGTTGTCTTTCAGGAGAGGGCCACTATGTCATCTTCAAATAAAAGAAAAATACTGGTCCTTAATAGGATGGAGTAAGCCACTTCTTCAGACTTAAAAGTTTCCGATAAATCTTGAGGTTCACAATGTTCTTGTGCCTCCTATGAAGAAAAAAAGATTTAAAACAACTCATAGTCTTCATCCCAATGGTCAGTACCATTATCTCCCAAGTAGAACCTGACTTTCGTTTAGCTGACCTGTGGAGATTGCGAGGATAGCCCTTCTTTAAAGTTCTATAACTCTTAGGATTGGGTTTTTGGAGCTTGTTTTTAATATTCTGTGCTCTCTGGCTGTAGAGGGTGACAACTGATGTTATGAGGATCCATCAGAATCCTAAGTTCGGTTGAGGTGACCGTAACTTTACAACATACTCCTCTACCAGTCATTGGATGCCGGCTACTTACATGAAGTGGGTTTGGCTATGGATTTTGCAGCTTTTCCAGCCCAGAGGGCTAAAAGCTGAAGTTTTTCAGTCAAAACATTTCCAGCATCTGGAAATCAATTATTCAGATAAGATGTGGGAGTTGGTTAGCCCATCAAAGCATCAACTAAAAAACACCATAGGAAAAACTCTAGTAGTGGTATTCCTTTCCATATTTATAGGGGCGGTGCAGATAGGGAACATCTAGATTACAGTACAAAAAAAAAATCTACCCTTAAATATAATACCACGCCCAGGCATATTTACAAATAATTTCTGCCAGGGGTGCCTGGGTGGTTCACCTGGTTAAGTGTCTGCCTTTGGCTCAGGTCATGATCCCACAGTTCTGGGATCAAGTCCCATACTGGGCTCCCTGCTCATGGAGAGTCTGCTTTTCCCTCTGCCTTTCCCTCCTGCTTACGCCCTTCTCTTTCAAATAAATAAATAAAATCTTAAAAAATTTCTATCAATTTAAGGAAAAAAATGATCCCATTCTTACACATATTTTGTGAGTGACTAGGAAAGAAAAAACGTCTGCCAGCTCATTTATAATGTTGGTATATCTTTGATTCTAAGGCTAGACAATACAAACAAAGGTAAAAATATAACGGGCCAGTTTCTTTTATAAATCAAAGTGCTAAAATCCAAAATGAAAATATAAGGGGCTTCTCTAACCTGACAAAATGTCTGCCAAAACCTAAAAGCACAGTCAGTTCTAAAATATTGGAAGGCTTGTATTTAAAAGTTGTAAGACAGGTGTTTCTGCTATCACTGCTTATTTTCAATATTAAGATTGTAAGACTTATGTAAAATAAACAAACACTGGAACTGTAAAGAATGAATACGAGTTATTACTTTCAGATGATAGAATTGTCTTCATAAGCAATGCAAAAGATCTACTGGTGCCATGGAAATATTAAACACATCTGATAAATAGGAGATAAGAATATAAAAACTATTTTCTTATATACAAAGAACACCTAGAAAATATTATTTAAGATGTTAGTATTTATTATAGCAACAAAATATGAAAGTTTACTTAGAACTAATTTCAACAAGGCATATATAAGACCTTTATGATGAAAAAGTTTTATCTTTATGAGAAAGTGTACATAAAACCAAAAATAGGTTGAAATATGATTATGAGTGTGAAAATTAAAATCTTTAAAATTTAAAAATTAAATATCTTTAAAATATCTTTAAAAACTTTTTCTGTATTAATTTATAGAATCAATGCAATTCATATCAATACTTCAACAGGATTTTTCTTGTAGCTTGATTATCTGCTTTTGAAATTTATATGGAAAACCATATTGCTGAAAAGAACTGAGAACATTTTGAAAACTTAGGTAAGGCAGTAGTCCTATTAGATATAAAGACTCATCATAAAGAGGTTGTTATCAACACAGTACGGTATTAAAGACTGATATACTAGTGAAACAGAATAGAGAGCCTACATATAGGACATGTTTATGACAAAGGTGGCATTGCAGGTATTTGGAGAAAGAATGGGCATTCTTTAAATGAGGCTGGAAAAATTAGTTATACACATAGAAGAAGAGAAATTTAATTTTTCTCTATCACAAAAGAAAAAGTAGTTCAATGTAGACCAAAGACATACATGAGAAGATGATTTTAAAATTTTAAAGACATTATTTTTGTGACCTTAGATGTGCTGCTTAAATATGACCCGAAAGCACAAAATATAAAGGAAATGGGTTATAAAATTTATTGTGCTAAAATTAAATGCATTTAATTTAATTGAGTACATTGAATAAACTATAATCAGCATCTACTATAAACCATAAACTATTGTAATGAGAGAAAACTGGACTGGAGGGTACATAAGAAGAACCTACAGTCAGTAACCACAGGACAAACCTTCCAAAGGAAAACCATCACAAAGAGCAGGGAACAGCCTGTTCTTAAAAGAGAAAGCCTTTCAAGAATGTATATACCAATACTTAGCCATACGAGTTACCAGGCAATGTGTTTTTAAAAATTTATTTCTATTTATACATATATTTGCAAAAAAAAAGAATTGATTTCCTCATGTCCTTCAAAGGTGATCAATTGCTTTTTCGTGTTATGAACTAATGGACTTAATGTTCAATATGATCGTTGATTATCCTTATCGATGTTGAAATTGTCTCACTTTTGGCCAGTGGAAGCTTATTCAGTTGTTCCCGAATCCTTTATCATGACACTTTTATCTTTGGTAGCTTCGTTGCTCTGTGATTTATAGTATATTCCAGGCTCATCTTACTCATTTCCTAACTAAAACTTAGAATCAGTCATTTGTTTCAAAGAACTCTGATTTCTTTACTGGGACGTTTTCCTGAGTGCTAGTGATGTTTATTACCACTGTGTTGGTCATTCCTTTTTTTCCCCCTCTAGACTTTATTAGTGGTCAGAGCTGAGAAATATGAGTACATATTATTTTTATTATACTTAAGATTATGAGACAACTTTATTATTAATTTATTGAACATCTCTTTTGTACTTGATATTGTGCTAGGTATTGGGAATTCAAAAATAAATAAGGCAAAATCTCTTTCCTTAGAGATTAATAATTTAGCACATCACAGCATGGTGATTGTAGTTAACAATACTATATTGTATAGTGAAAGTTGCTAAAAGAGTAGGTTTTAAAAGTTCTCACAACACACACAAAATTTATAACTATATGAGATGATGCATGTGTTAACATATATAAAATCACTACATTGTACACCTTAAACTACACAGTGTTATATGTCAGTGATATTTCAATAATGCTGGAAAAATAATTTAGTATATCAGGTAGGTTCTTTTAACAACCATTCAAAGACAACTTTAAATTGACCAGTTAGCCTTCTATTTTTCCATCGTACCATTCAAAAAAATTAGTAAGCTTAGTACCCGAGGGTCACTTTGCATCATTGCGAGGAATATCAAAAATAGATAAACTGCCAGAATTGGTCACATCTCCTAGCCGCTGCCCACAGGATCAGTTTTTCCAGTTCCACACCCTTTGTTTTAACTCGCTGAGTATCTCTGAATGACAATCCATTATTACAATTGGCTGCATACTTAAATTACTTTTACTTTTTTCTCTCAGACTGTGCTCTAATAGTCATTCACTTGCTACTTCATGAGAGATCACTAATGAAATTCAAGAAAAAAATGGATTTTAAGCCCTAGTTTTTAAACATATGTTAATCTTTTCAGAGGGCTTCTTTAAGACTCTTTTAAAATTTCTTTTTTATTTTACCAATCTACCAATTATAGATTGGTTTGTTTTATAAGCCTCCAACAACTTTTAAAGTGAATTAATATATAGGTTTCTTTTTTTATACTGCTGGATTTTTTTGCTCAATATGGAATATGTAATTTTTTTTAAAGATTTTATTTATTTATTTGACAGAGAGAGAGAGATCACAAGTAGGCAGAGAGGCAGGCAGAGAGAGAGGGGGAAGCAGGCTCCCTCCCGATGCAGGGCTCAATCCCAGGACCCTGAGATTATGACCTGAGCCGAAGGCAGAGGCTTTAACCCACTGAGCCACCCAGGTGCCCCTGGAATATGTAATTTTTGTTTGTGATGTGTATTTGGCAGTTTTTTTTAAATGCTTGTAATTCTTTTTTTTAAAAAAATATCTCATCAGTAATACTACAGAGAGATTGGGGATTTAATGGTTAAGTTTCTAATTATATCTATTAGCTAAAATTTATGCTCGTTTTAAATATTAAATTTTAAAAATGATATAACTAAAGAAATGGTTTCCTGGCCTTTGTAAAGATTCTATTTACCTGATATGCATGGATTTCTGTTTGTATTTCAACATCCATTTTCTTTTACTTTATACCTCTAACAAGGCTTGAAACATTACAGGCAGATCACTCAGTAACAATATTGCAGCTTGGTAAGCAGAGTCTTAGGTGGGTTTATCCTTTTCCATACACAAGTCATGATTAACTCCATTTCACTTAGTAAACACTTTCTTTGTAGAGCACTTCCATTTTTCAATAAAGTATATTATCTCCTTATGCCAGTGCAGGTAACATCCGTGTTTCTGCAAATCTGAAAAGAAAAGGAACCACCTATTTCTTCATTCCCCATGTGAGACCTTCACATGGTTAAGATGAGTCACCAGCATGGCCTCAAGCTGGAATTTTTAGACAGGTGATGCTTCTGACTCAGATTCTTGTAACTCTAACAGATAACCTAAATCAGTGCTAATAAACTGGTACTTAAAATTAGAAGGTAGATATTATGTGGTGGGCAATAGGGAATGATAAATTTTTAAAATAGCAAATTCTATCTGCAGGTTTAGTAATATGAATCAATATCCTAGGGTTTTCTAAGCCTTGAATGGAATAAAGTGTCGATGAGGGTATTTTATTGATATTAAGCACTGCACATTCAATATTAAGTATAAGATACGGACACTTTATAGATCTTTTAAGTAAGGATTTTAAAGGTTGAAAATAATATTGACGGCATATTTCACTGTTCTTTCGACTTTTGCTTGTTTTGGTGTGAATAAAGTTCCCTTTCCTTATCCTCCCAGTTATTTAAAGTTGCTGGGACTATTGAAGAAATAGAAATCAGTATGTGGAGCCAAGTTTTTAGGATGTCAATGAGCTTTAAAATTTTGTAAAGTTTATTTCACTGAGCACATGTTGTTTTATGGGTTTGCAGTGGGGGATATTAACCAAAGAGAAAACCCAGCCTTGAACTTATACTCAAGAGGAAATCTTGTACAAAGAACCAGAAAGGTTGGAATGCAACATTTTCTCTCTTAACCTTTCCTAACAGTAGAATAAATAAAAATGAGAAAAAACAGTGGGGAAAAAAGATTCTGTTTGTGTGAATGGTTGACCAGCCAGTGGGTAAATCATAGCTAGAATATAGAAAACAGCAAATTTGCCTGGAGTCTTACTTCCAGGAAGACACCAAGATTTAGTCCAAGAACTAGTGTCAATAGTTAGAAAATAAATAAACTTAATTAAGAAAGAAGTATCAGGGTTGACTCCTATACAAGTGGCCACAAGTATAAACAATTACAGGCCTGAGGGAAGAAAAAACAAATGTTTACTCTGTGTTACAAGATGTACGATGTGGGAAATGTAAATAAACCAAATCTTGGTAGCGGTTGCTTATATATTCCTTATTTGAGTAGTATAAGAATGGGAATTTTTAAAAACTTAGAAACTTCAATTTGTTTTCTTAAAGCTTATAACAAATTATTAGGCCATATGCAAAAAAAAAAGTTTCAATATTGATTTTTACATTGTTTGATCACAAAGTACTTTTCTGTTGTTGTTTTCTGTTTTGAGACAAAGAGTTCAGAATGAATATTTGTGGTATGGGTGATATTTTAAAAATGTTCTGAGAAATCCTATCCATGGCCATTGTGGGCTATAAATGCAGATTGATATGATATTTCAATGGATCTTTTGTTGTGAGAAAAATTTTGTTTTCTGACTTAAAAAGAAAGATGCTTATTTGAAAATTTAGCATTTAATCCTATCCATAATGTAAAATGGCATTAAAACAGAAAAAAAAAGGTTTAAAAAAGATGACTTATTCCTTGTATTCTGTGTTCATAACCCATTGATCAATCTAGACTTGTCTTAGAACACATGAATATCGTAGAAAACGACTTCATTATCAACTGTCACCATTTTCTGGAGAACTATTCCTTGCTCTGGCATAGTATATATGTATGTGTGTATGTGTCCGTATGTATATATGCTAGTTTTGCATTTCAGATTGAGCAGTTGATTTCGTATTGAGATGACATTTTATTTTCTGATTTAGGAAGTAATTGAAGAAGACTGCACTCTAGCATCAGTTCTGTGTTTTTTGAAGGGAACTTTTAATTTGGAGGATGTTTGGACAGTTTTCTTTTTTATAATCATTAATCCAAACAGTATCTAAGCTTCTTATACCTCACCACACCTCCTCCCTTCAAAAAGAAATCTTGTTTGAAAATGGCCAATAAGAGTTATGTTATCCAGAGACAATTTTCAATCTAGTTTATGAGGCAAGAATAAGTAAAGCATTTTATTTACTTCATCATTTGTATTTCACTGCATGAACACTTTTTAAAAAAAAATATTTTATTTATTCATTTGACACAGAGAGAGACAGAGAGGGAATACAAGCAGGGAGAGTGGGGGAGGGAGAAGCAGGCTTCCTGCGGGGCTCGATGTGGGGCACGATGTGGGGCTTGATGTGGGGCTGATCCCAGGACCCTGGGATTATGACCTGAGCCAAAGGCAGATGCTTAAGGACTGAGCCACCCAGGTGCCCCTGCAGGAACACTTTTTAATTGCAAATTAGAAGACTCTGCTCAGATTATGTGATAGTATATGGTAGAAGTGAAAATGCAGATCTTGGAAGAAAAAACCTTATAAATTATTTTAAATAAAACATTTCATGGGCTATTTTCTTACAAACATTCACTACAATAATTAGACAGCAAATACTTTCTTTTTTATTATTAGATATTTAAGAAGGAAATATTCTACATAAAAAAAATTCTCATCTTCATTTTTTTTAAGAGTAATTCTGAGTGTCTGTATAAAAATATGTATTTACTTATTTTTATGTCGTATCAACTTTAAAGATAATTGTTTCCCAAACTTGGAACTTAAATTAACTTTCATGTGTGTCATTTTGGGGCACAAATTTATTTTGTGCATATGAAGCGGCACCAATTGTTTTCCCTTTTAAGTATTGTAACATTGTCTCCGAAATGTATAATTAGAACTTTTGCCAAATCTTACTTTTCCTTGGGAATTTGCTTAGTGGTTGTCAATCAAGTAAAAATAGTTGACTTTTGAGCCTTCATTGTTGTCCTTGTCTGAGGAAATTTTTCCTAAGCCTTTATTGTAGGGTAGAGCAGCCAAAGCAGCCTTGTCAGGCCTTCACATGACATCATTCTTCCTCCCTAAATCCAATATCAATAAAAGCAGAAAGTTTAAACTGTATATGGAAACAATGTAAGAAGCAAGTGCTCTTGGCTATTGTTGAATCTTTGCGTTATCTCTTCAAATCTCATAAATCTCAAGATATCTGATCTGTTAGTTCAGTCTGTATTTCCTGAGCATATCAGTGTGATGTTTGGAGAAAAGTGGACACATTTCCCATAACTACACTTAGTAATATACACTCCTGAAGTAAAAAAGAAAGGCAGTTGCCCTTTTTAAAATTTTTTTTGTTGAGTCTCTAACAATAATCCACTCTAGATTGAAATGATTGAAATACTCCTTAGAACGGCGAATATCTAGCATTTTGGATCTTAGGGCAAAATCTGTGAAGTATGTAGCATGGCTAGCTTTATTCTTGTCAAACACAGTTTATACCCCAACCAGGGTATTTTTTCATTCACATTTTTTTGTGTCTGAAAACATATATTGAGGACCTCCTTTTTGTCAGGCACTCTGGCAGGGAGGGTTTGAAGATGAGCCACACATGCTGTCTGTGGTCAGTATTTTCAAAATTAGATGGAAGAGTCAGGCTGTTGAAAACATGAAATGAAACCTTGTGTGCTCCTCTATTACTGACAGAAGCACAGGCAGGACGCAGAAGCAGAGGTGGTACCAGATCAGTTGGAAAGAGGGGGTTTCTGGAAGGGCTTTCTATAGGTGATGCCTGAGGAGACTCTGTCCCCTTGTTTGTTACAGTACACTTTTAAGTCATAACCAGCTATCAGACACGTTAACATGAATTCATGTAAATGTATTCATTTTTGTGAGGGTATTTAGTTTGCAAGCATTTTCTTCTAAGTGAATCAAAAGGCTTTGCTTTTGGCAAAAATAGGGGCTGTTTACTTTGGGTCATTCTTTCTGACAACCTACAGTGCACCTCTTCCCTGCAAACCATGTTGTGACTGGGTGTATTAGCTCACACGTATTTTTTGCATACAGCTTTTAGAATATCACAAGCTTGAAGCCTCCTTAAGGCTGGTCGCTGGATCCCACCTGCAAAACGGAAAGGCCAAAGATCACTGGAGAATCTTGAATGGATGGAACAACTATCACTTAAAGTTATATTACAGGGAATCACGATCTTGGATTGCTCATTCTTACCATACATTCTTCTATAAAATGTGTTTACCTACTGCAATAAAAGCTATTTGTCTTTCTTGGTCTTTGATTTAAAAAAAATTGTACAATGAATGCGAATAGCCTTCAGAAGAAAAACAATACCTGTGGTTTTCCATGTAGTTTAAAAATTGTTCTTCTTGACATTTTATTTCGGCCTGTTGGTTAGCTCCAACCCCATTTTTGACCATAGGAATCCAAGCAGAATTCCAAACAGATAGTAAATATTCTAATTGCACTTGAGCATTTCCTTAGTATTATCATCTATAACCAGTTTCCTGTATTGCTTTCAGTTC
This sequence comes from Nasua narica, assembly GCA_028533885.1. NCBI lineage: Eukaryota > Metazoa > Chordata > Mammalia > Carnivora > Procyonidae > Nasua > Nasua narica. The sequence goes on along the minus strand of CM052800.1, from coordinate 139,250,384 downwards.
TGATATTCCCAACCTCAAATCACTGCTTTAAACGGGACTAATGAGTAATAATTCATACTTTTTAAAACTATTTCTAATTTTTATGTTTTTTGGTGCAAAAAAATAGAAAATATCATAAAAAAAAGAACAACTCCAAAGTGGATTTGAGAATTACAAATATCTTGGATCCTAAACAATAAATATGTGTTAGATTATAATGCAAGTTCTAAATCCATGCAATATAGATGTGTGGTCCAGCTTGCTCTACCAATGCATAAATAAAGCATTTCAGCATGCAGAAATAGGACACTTACACTTAAGTAGAAGATGAATGAAGGAAACCCTCAAATGTGTGCCATATGAAGAAAGAAATTGTGCATTTTAAACTGTGTGATAGGTTGTAATTTTAAGTTGGCTATTTTTTTTCCTATTGATAGTATCAAAATTTAAAGATATATATGGCCTGCGGTATATCAAGTCTGCACACAAATGGATTGGCTTTGTCATTCACTATGGCTTGTTCTCAGAGAAATATTTGGTTTTCTCCTGAAGCAATTCAGGGTGTGTTGAGAACCGACACAACTATTCTGAAGCTTTTAGTTCAGAAAAGATAACAGTAGATAAAAAAAAAAAAAAAATGGGTGTATGTATTTCAGAACAGTTTTGTCTCCTTTTAAGATCCATCTGGCCCGGTGCCTTTTCTTCTCCCCAGAAGTAATGTTTTTGCTTCTGTGAAGTGTTATGTCCTTGGAGTGCTATTCTGTTTTTGATATAACCCATCCATCAAGACGTGAGTCCTATTGCATGTGAGAAGTCGTTACAAGAAAATAGAAATCTCAAACACATTTGGATTTTATTTAAATCATACTACTTTTATTATAGAAATGGAGTAAGGACAAGCTGCGTTTTGTTTGGTTGAGTGCCTCAGCTTTCAAGTTAACCAGCTGGTTCAGAGAGGAGCAAAAGTTTATTCTTGCAAAAAAAAAATAATGCTAATAAAGATGATGACAATGACAATTATTTGCCGTAGTGGCAGCTTGTTAAAAATGTAGAATCTGAGGGGCGCCTGGGTGGCTCAGTGGGTGGAGGCCTTTACCTTCAGCTGGAGTCCTGATCCCAGGACCCTGGGATTGAGCCCTGCATCAGGCTTTCTGCTCCGCGGGGAGCCTGTTTCCCCCCTCTCTCGCTGCCTGCCTCTCTGCCTACTTGTGATCTCTCTCTCTCTCTCAAATAAATAAACAAATAAATAATCTTTAAAAAATTTATTTAGGCAGGCCATCTATTTCTTGAGATGTCTGGCTTTAGAGCCAGTGGAGCATCAGCGATGTCTTCTGGAGGTGTATGAAGCTGATTAGAATCTAGCTTCAATTTCAGGCATCAAGACCAGCCTCTTACCCAGTGCTGTAAACTGTTCTACAGATCTTTCATTGCTTTGTGTTTATGGTAGTAAAAGATAGCAAGCCTATTTCTGGTTCTACAGACTGCCATTTCATTGACAGTAGGGTGGAAGAGACAAGTTGATGAGAGAATTCTAATTTTAATGAATATTTTTCCATATGGTGAACTGATAACCTACCTTAACTAACTTCTGTTTTCTTCCTTTCTAGATTTACACATAAGTCTAACTTTCTTGTCTCATGTCATTTTGCATGAAGGAACTAAACTGGGTAAAATAATGTTACATAATAAACTTTTGACCAGAGCCTAAAGTATAGCTTTCAGGATTGAAATCTCAATTTCATAAATTAATTTTATTAACTATTTTTATAGCTAAAATTTCTAAATATTAAGGTTTAAATCTATTTAAAAGACAGTGATTTGAAATGCATGAATTTTGTCATTTCCTAAAATTTTAATATATTTTCCTCCTCTCTTGGTTTTGCAAAAGAAAAATTTGAAGAAAAGCTTAAAAAAGAAAATTTGTAAATCTGTTATCATGAAACAGATATCCCAGAATTTCCAAGGCATCTGTCAGTGTTTTACTATCTCATGATTAGTTTATTATCTCTCTTAAATTTGCTGATTCTAAGGTTATTGTATTTTGAAATCCGACAGCACTAAGAGATTAAGTAGTTTTGAACTCAAATAAAAAGGAAGTAAATTGTTTTTGTTATTGTAATGTATATTTCTAATCATTTTTTTAAAGATTTTTATTTTTTTATTTGACAGAGAGAGAGATCACAAGTAGGCAGAGAGGCAGGCGGGGTGGGGGGAGTGGGGGGGTGGGGGGGCGGGGGGGGGAAGGGGAGAGAAGCAGGCTCCCTGCTGAGCAGAGAGCCCCACGTGGGGCTTGATTCCAGGACCCTGAGATCTTGACCTGAGGGGAAGGCAGAGGCTTTAACCCACTGAGCCACCCAGGTACCCCTGTATTTCTGATCTTAAAAACTCACATACCAGTTTTAAAGAAATTATCTCATTTCTCTCCAAAATGGTTTATAGAGGTTTATTTTATTAGGTAGCATAAAAGACTGGATGTAAAAGACAGAGTTAGAGGGTTTTCAGGATTTGGGGCAACGATTTTGAAGTTCCTGAAGATATGAACAGTTTTATTTATCTAATTAAAGATCAAAGGTGTAGCACTTAGTCATTGACTAAATAAATGTTGACTTAAATATTATTTTTGGTGTTTATACATTTCACAGAAACTCAGAGGCAATGCCATCTTTAGAGAAAGTGCATATAATTGTATAAAAATGTGATGAATAAGTTGCTGAAAGAGTACAATATTTAGCTGCTACTAAGTATCCTTAGACCTGTAGGTGAAGACCTGCTGGGAGTCCCAGGCATCCACTGTGAATTCAAGCACACTTATCAGATTTTCATTTACTTACAAATAAGCCAGGATTGCTGAATTCACGTTCTTCAGATTCCTCCATAAATCATGACTATTTCGTTCAAAGAAATAACTTAACCCCTCCCATTAAACATCAAAGTAAGAAAACATATATCATATCCTATAATATGAACCACTTGTTCATATTATATATATGAACTCAAATATGAACAATATGAACTTGTTCATATTATATATATAAATAATATGAACAAGTGGTCCAATATTATATTCAGGTCCAATATTATATTCAGTTATATAATTACATTCTGAAATATCTGTCTATATGGACTGCATTTCCCTATTTTTAGCAATATTTTTCTAATTAACCCTGCTTGCATTGACTTTGCTCTTAAATATTTTACATTTTAATTGAACTTTTCTTTTTTAGCTGTGTTTTGGGGTGATATTGCCTTAGATGATGAAGACTTAAGTATCTTTCAAATTGATAGGACAATTGACCTTACACAGAACCCCTTTGGACTTGGACATACCACAGGTATGGTTGATTATTTGATTGAATTTGTGTTCATTTTGTAGAAAAGATACTTTTGAAATGCTATAAGTATTCTTTGGGTCACTTTTAATGTCCTGCTGATCAACTTTGATTTCCTAAACACAAATGAACCTTTTTGGAAATTTAGATTTTGTTCACAGTTTTAATTTTACTAATTAATTTCTTTGACAAACACTTTGTAATGTTTACCAGGTACCAGGCCTGGTTTAAGTGCTTTTCGGATAGTAACTCTTTGGATGTGCATTATAATCCTTTGAAGAGAAGCTACTAATATTATTGTGACTTACAAGTGAGGAGATAAATTAACTGTATTTCTCACTTTCTTATTTCAAACTGTATAAGTATTCCCATAAATATTTCCCATAAGTATTTAGTTTGTATATTTTCAGTTTGTTTTTAGAAAATGTGAGAAATAACCTCTTATTTTATCATGTTTTCTATGTTAATGAACTACCTACACAGAATTTTTTGTAATTTCAATTCCTATAAATTTTTTTTTTAAATAGCTAAATTTTAAAGGCATTATGGCCTTTAGTGGTCTTGAAACTTTTTTGAAAATTCTATAATTACTCTTATCCTTATAGTTACCTTAATATTAACTAAGAGATTTCTTTTTTCTCATAATTAACCTTCTTCTAGATCTATTTATATATGCTTCAGCCCCTATCTAATATGAAGTATAATTGTTACATAATTGTCATTTCAAACATATAAATGCCATTCTTTAAAAATGTTACTTATAACTACTTGGGAATGAATACATTGAAATATTACCTCATCTTTCTAAAATGTTCAATGAGAAAATTTCAAAAATTTTTCTCAAGTAGCACAGCAAAAATGTGACCACGTAATGAAAATAATCAAGCACGTTATTAGACAGTGAACAAGCTCTCTAACTTACTTGCCTTATAAGGATGTAATTGATTTTTTGCTCTAGGAGGCTTATATGGTAATGGGTTCTGTGATTATTTTTGGTTTTTATTAGCTTTAATCTAGGTAAATAAGTTTTGGTATTAATTTCAAAGGGGAAAAAACGATGTTAGAAAGAAAGAGATCAAGGTGCAAGAACAGTTTGTTGTCTTTATGGATTTCTGGCCCTTTCTTTCATTGTCTTCTCCCATGGAGACTCACAATCCGTATTCCCATGGTATAAATTCATCTGCACTTGTTCAGATACTATTAGTGGTTATATTGGTTGTTTGCTCAGTGATGCTTTCTTGTTATTTGTCTATTGAAAATTCGAAAAGAAGTGAAAACAGGAGATAAAATTGGGAAAGCATTTTATTAAAGACCTGGAATGAGAATCAGAGGACTTGGATTTTCCTCAAATGCTCTGGTTTCTGACTTATGACGGGAAATCTGCCTTTTCTATTCTTTTTCCAGTTGGTAAAACTGCAAAAGGATGTATTTTCTTACCCTGATCTCCTCTTCTACCTTTTGAGCTATGAAGTTCTTTACATTGATTCTTATCAATTTTGCCAATAACATAGCTTAAGAGAACGTATTTTGCTGCTGAATATCCTTTTGGATTGTTGTGACATTTTCCGTAATTATGTGTTATTGGTTTTTATAAATTTTCAAAACTCATTTTCAAATTATATTTGAATATATTATAAAATATGATATACCTTTAAAAATATCTCAAAATTGATCACAGCTTTGCAGCACGACTTACACTATACATTTGCTCTTCTAATGTTTTTATTTCCATTTGCTGATTTGGCTTCTGAAAATATTCAGTTTACATTGGAGAAATAGCTGGAATGCAATCAACAGGGCAGAACAACTAGCTGTCATCCTATATAACACGATGTGATGTCAAGGTTACAGACAAGAAAAATGTTCCAAATTATCAATAGATGACTCAGTTGCCATGATGTCCAAATAAAGTCACTTAGATTACTCTATGGATCACCCCACCCACTTGTTTTTAGTTACCAAAACTGTGTTTGTAGAATGTTTACACTCTTTTAAGATTTATGGATATTCATGACTAACATTCTAAGACCACATAAAAAAGATGTCCAAAGAGAAATCAACGTAGCCTGTTGGTATGGTTTATTTAGAAGAGCTTTAACAGGCAATGAGTTTAACTTAACTATTTTCTTTTATTCTTAAGGTGGATTTGGAGACCATGGTATGTCAAAGAAACGAGGGGCCCTCTACCAGCTTATAGACAGGATAAGAAGAATTGGCTCTGGTATATCAATGTTTAAAGTTGCAGACGCTTGACTTGATGTACAGTAAATATTATACTAATAGCAGTTCAGTTTGCCATTAATATGCCAAGTATATAAAGGGTGTATGCTGAGAAAGAGTCCTTTATTCATTTTTGTTAGCTTATGTTTAATGTCAGTTTTTTAGAACTTAATTTGGGACAATTGAAATGTTTCTTTAACTTATTTTCTGCTTTTCACTATAAAATGCATTAGCGGGTTATTTTACTGTTGATATTTATTTCTGGTACAGTGTGTATCACACTAAGGTATTTTTATCAAGCATGGAACTACATCAATTTTAATCGAATCAAAAAACATCATGACTGTTTTGAAATACAACCCATGTAAAGTAAATTGACAAACCGATTTGTTAGGTTAAAAAATTAATTGAAAACGTTTTGACCCTTTCAGAAATATACATAGAAAATAGCCTTCTGGTTTCAAAATTAGTTAATACTCATAGTATTGAATTTGTTAAACACAAATCTATTTATAGATTGCAGAGGTTTTAAAAAAGTTTTCCGTTCAAAGTGTGTCCTAACGTTTTTTAAATTGATTGATTATTAATTAAACAATTGACAGTACATACTTTGAAGGAATAATTTTCCCAAGCAAAGGTGCTTTGCCTCAGGGTATTAAAAGATAGACCTTTCAGGGACACGGCAACAGGAGGCATACATTCAATGTTTGTTGGGTCCGAAGTATATTCCAGCAGTGGGATATTTGGATCAACAGTGATAGATATGAATAAGAACGAATAATAATGCAAATTTAGGAAAAACAAAAATAGTAACAAAAACATTTTGAAAGGCCACCAAGAAAATTAATGATTACAGACTTGAAAGCTGCTCCAAAAAAAAGGCCACATTTTATGTTGGCCTGTTCACATTGTGTACTGATCTCTAAATCGTGCTGAATCACCTGGATCTGAATCCAGAGGAAATTTGAACAGAGATACACTAGTGTCCCCGGAGGCTGAAACCATATCTGCCTTAATATTATTTCATTTATCCTCTCTGTAATTTTCATAATTTTAGGCTGCACTATGGAATATCAGTCCTGCTTTAAAAGAATGAAGGATTGATTTAGCAAGAGTTAAGAAGAGTTTTGAATATCTTGTGACTTTTTAAACAATGTCTATTTATCATCTGGTGGTGAATTGGCAGTGATCTAGTAAACTAAAATACATAAAAAACAATTTTTTGTGGCCTACCAGTCTGCCTAACATCTATCCGCTGTAGGCTATTGTATGGGAATTCATAAAAATTTGCTCATAAAGCATTAAGAAATAGTATTTTGACATCAAGTACTTAAATATTTTAATACTTTTGCAAGTATGTAATATAAATGAAGTTTTTCTTTAATGCATTTTGACTTCAGGCATATTTACACAATTATGTAAATAAGACATTTTAACTTAGTCTTTAAAGAGGAAATGATTCCCTGACCAAGGACTTCTGTTTCACAGAATGTTTTAAATGTCACTGCAGGCTTGGAGCAAAACAGCACAGTTAAAGGAAAAGTACCTCTAAAATTCTCAGAGCAAAATGAGAAAAATCGAGTTCCTAGAGCTGCAACGTCAAGAACTGAAAGAATATGGCCTGGAGGTGTTATTCCTTATGTTATAGGAGGCAACTTCACTGGTAAGATAGTCCCAAAGTGTTTATTTTTATAAAGAAATATTATACAGATGAAGTGTGTATTGTTCCAGAGTATTAATATAGAGAATATAGTATTAAATCAAACATGAGAAATAATTCACTCACCTCAGTTGTTGGTTTAGAATGTCTTTGAAGTTGAAAAATGTCTTTAGGCTTGAGTTCTAAGAGCCTAAAGTAGTGTTCTGGTTTTTAAACTGACTTTCAAATGTGCCTATCAAGTCAGGAAGCTGATTTCTCTTCAGCTGTCAGGAAGAATGTATGTCCCATTGATAGAGCCTTGTACACACATACCTGTAGAGATAGTGAGCTTGAACCTTCTGATTATAAAGTAAGTGTCCATTTTTAAGAGTGATCACCTGTGGTGCTCTAGGCTAGTACTTGTTGGTTGATGAGAGTGATGGCATCCAAACTGCCCAGCTAGACTCAGGGTGGAGGAGCCAGCATGTAGCACTGTTCCCCAAGGCAGACACTTTATATTATTAACATCCTGCCATTTTTCCAGGCAGTCAGCGAGCCATGTTCAAGCAGGCCATGAGGCACTGGGAAAAGCACACATGTGTGACTTTTATTGAAAGAAGTGATGAAGAGAGTTACATTGTATTCACGTATAGACCTTGTGGGTAAGTAGAACCAGGGAATGACTTAAGTAAGTGTAGAAGGGGAAAAAGAAAATCCTGAGGTGTAGGATTCATTTCTTAATATTTGCCTCGTTAGCATTTTCCCATGAGACAGTGTGAATTTTACATATGAAAATATATTTTAAATAAATATAGTCTTTGATCATAGACCTGTGTACATCTACCCCAAGTGTATTTCTCCACCACGTCAATTACTTCTCCTCCTGTTGCAACTATAACGCTGGTATTGCCAACGTCCCACTCATCAGAGTTAGAAACTTCAATAATGTGGTCTGATGATTCTCTTGTGCTCCCTCTAAAATCTATGCAGTAAGATTCCATTGATATTCACTGTGTCTTTTGATTTCTACCTCCATCCCATGTCACTGCCTCAGTCCATTCATGTCTTTGTCATGTCACACCTGACCTATTCCAAATGCTCGACTGTCTTCCCTCATCAATTTACTGCCCCTAGAATTATCTTCAAAGAATACTGTTCAAAACATGACACCACCCTTTTTGAGATTCTTCATTCAGTGCTTCCTCGTAGAGTGCTGCTTTCTAGATTGGCTTCTTACAGGATGATAAATACTCTTCAAAACAACTGTTCCGTAAGTTGTGAAATGCTGTGTTAAATTTCAGTAGATATTTCTGCGGCAATGTGCTAATGAACATTATGAATATTCAACCCGTCGAAGAGAATATAAAATACAGTGTTTTTTAAAACTTATTTAAAAGACGGAACATCCATGCCACTCTTTTAAGAGTGAAGAACATACATCAGTATCCCGGAACACATTTGGGGAAATGTTAGCCTGAGAATAAAAATCCAAATTCCTTGCTATAACATTTAAAGAATGCCATGAACTTACCACAACTTCCATGTGCAGCCTCTTCTGCCACCACATCCCATAATCTAGCCAAGATACAGTAATAGCAGTTCTCCAAGCAACACTGTATACTTAAAGACTTTCTACTGTGAAAGGTCTTAAACTTCTCTTCCCTCCATCTCCGGTTAGTCGGAACTTACATTTAAAAATTTGATGAAATTCAGATTGAACTTTTGCTTGTTCGGGAAGAATACTTGATAGGATTTGTTGTCTTCTTGACATCGCATCCCCTCAGGAGGTACGTGGGCTGGACCTAGCACTTAGTACGCTGCTGTTGATCGGTGGATTCCATTGGTGATAGGCCAGTCCCTCCATTGTAAGAGTTCCCATCATTGCAAAATAGTGATTTCCTAATGTTCTTTCCTTTCAGTATTTCTGCATATATTAGCTGGAATCCTCTGCAAAGAGGAGTTTTCTCTATTTGAATACCCTCTTGTATAGTTTATATAGGGAATAAAAATAAATGCTTCATTCCTTTGGAGGAAGGAATTCTTGCCCCAATTACATGCATTTTTTTGCAGGAAAACGTATATGTCACTAGATATTGGGGAAGGTTTATGTCATCTGGCTTTGTTATACTACATATTCCTAGAAAATCTAACCTCACTTAAAAAGCAATGGATTTTTTTTCATGGTCAAAGAATGCATATTTTTGTTAATATCAAGATATTATTAATTGTATATTTTATTAATATTAATATTAATGGCATATTTTATTAATTAAAACATATATTTTATTAATAATATCAAGAGCATTTACAAAATGATGGTAAGAGGCAGGTACACCAATGAAAATAAGCAAAGGCATGAGTAAGCATTTATAATAAAAAAAGAAATTATAAACAATCCATTCTTATACAGCCAGGCTCCCTGGGGTACAACAAAAAGCAGTTATGCCACAACTTTTGTTAAATCGATATTAAATGGTTTATTATTATATCTATAGCTATTTCAGTGTCATTCACTCCAAAACCATCTAGTACTTTCTGATTACATTTCCTTTCTGACACAAATTTCCATTTTTCCTGGAGCTAATAATTACTTACAAATCAGATGTTTGCTCTCTTAGATGGTTCCTAATTTTCATATCTATTCTCTTCTACTTTCCATCTGTATTTTTTTCTCCTATCTCAACTCTTAATTTTAACATTCAATCCTTTCCCCAAATGTGTTGTTTTGGGTATACCTGGTATTATCTCCTGGAGCTACTTCATATTCTGTAAATGTTTATTTTTGCTTTACTTTCTTTTTTTTAAATTATTTTTATTAACACATAATGTATTATTTGCTTCAGGGTTACAGGTCTGTGAATCATCAGTCTATACAATTCACAGCACTCACCATAGCACGTTTCTAGGAGGTGGAGGGGAGGGATAGGTTCCTGGGTTATGGACATTGGGAAAAGTAATGGATTTTAATTTTGACCCTATCTGAGTGACATTGAGAAAAATTATACATTATTACCCTTCTATATTGTTTTGGATAATGTCATAATTTTTTAGCTTTGACTTATTCAATTAATGTTTTCTTCTAAATTAATAAATTTTAGTTTGACGAGTTTTGGTTACATTAGAAATGCCTCCTAATTCTTGATATCTAATATTTAAAAGGTCCAAATCTAAACTTTCCTTCCTTCCCTCTGGTTATCTAATAGGAATGGATATAGCTCAGCTTACATATTTCTAAATAATGTATTCAAATCAATACATCTTTCCTTTATCTTCAATTTTGTAAAGCAAACACAAAACATTGGCATTCATTACTTTATTGATAAATTTGTTTGTAACAAACTTGTATGTATACTCAGTTTATTTCATTAATTTGACTTTTTTCCCCCAAATTTTGCATTTTACTTTTTTATTCTGCTAAACTATTTTTCCCCAATCACTATCATTTCTTTATTCGTTTGCTTGTGCTTTTCTGCTTCCTTGGAATGCCTTCGCTTCCTTTGTTATCAGTGGGAATCTTTCACATTTCTGAGCCATTTCTGACCTGCCCTCAGTGTGACTTTGCTCTACCTTCAGCTGTATTAGTTACATTTCTACCATTGGTTCATATGTCTGCCTTCATTTGTGATGACAGGTTGCTTATCTCTTCATCCCTCATGACACCTAGTGCACTGCTTTATAGATAGATGATCAATAAAATATTGATTTACACATCAGCTAAAGCACATTGTATATAATTCTAAAAGAAAAGACTGTAAAAATTTAAAGAGATATTGAAGAGCATATACCAATCCTAATGATGACTTTAGTGATTTTAGAGAAACGGAAACTGAAGTTGTGAATTGCCCTCAAATCCTTAAATCTGTAGTTGTAATTTCTGAAATCAAACTTTTGAGTATTTATATATACATATAATTGTGACTGTCATAGCAGTAATGTTGCATTTGGTGATTTGTTTTGTACTCAATTTCCTTATATTGTATTTTCAATGATAGGAAGGTATTTTCAATGATAGGAAGGAATGATCAGTTCCTATAAAATGTAAGGGTACATTTTATAGGAATTGATCATTGTCTTGCTAATCATTCTTACCATTTTGTGACTTCTAAATTTCATTTGGAATTACCATTATAGGCAATAATCTCACGGAACAGTTATTTTATCATTATGGGGATTTTTTTTCCATGATAATGCTGTATTTACATCTCATAAAAATTAATCAAAATTATTAAAGAGTTTGGCAGTTGGTGTTGCACAAACTGTTGAAGGCCACTGCAATAAGACCTATGTATCTATGTCAAGTCAAACACATAACGCTCCTATTGGACTTTGGTATTGTGTCCTTTATCTCATAAGAGCAGTTGCATAGAGGGTATTGCATTTAGTAATATCTAGTATAAATCTCCATTGAATATGGAAAGCCTGCAAGGTAGTGCCATTGATACTGATTGCAACATTTACCAGTTCTATTTCTGGCTTTTAAGATGGTAGGCAAACACATGTTAGTACTTTATGTCACTTTTATTCTTTTTTGGGGGAAGATTTAATTTATTGATTTATCTATTTATTTATTTAGAGATGGAAAGAGCACACAAGCAGGGAGCGGGGAGAGAGAGGGAGAGGGAGAGAGCATCCCAAGCAGACTCCCATAGAGCATGGAGCCTGACGTGAGGCTCTGTCTCATGACTGTGGGATCATGACCTAAGCAGAAATCAAGAGTTGGGGGCCTGGGACACCTGGGTGGCTCAGTTGGTTAAGCAGTTGCCTTCGGCTCAGGTCATGATCCCAGGGTCCTGGGATCAAGTCCCATATCGGGCTCCTTGCTCGGCAGGGAGCCTGCTTCTCCCTCTGCCTCTGCCTGCCACTCTGCCTGCTTGTGCTCTCTCTCTCTCTCTCTGACAAATAAATAAATAAAAATCTAAAAAAAAAAAAAAAAGAGTTGGGGCCTGACTGAGCCTCTAGCCCGCCCCTCACTTTTATCATTTTTTACTTTAGCTTACCCACTAAATTAGGCAACTTGTAGCTATTGTAGTTTTTTAAAAATAAAAGCTAAAATAATGTCCTCCATATTTGTAGACAAATTATTAAATATGGAGCCACTTGTACCATTTAGAACATTGGATTTCCCACCTTATTCTACTAGAACAACTTTTATTCAATAAATATGTATTGGGTGCCTAATTCCATATCAAGTCTTTGGTAAATGGGAAAATGATAGAATTTTAAAAAGCATAAGGTCAAGGTCAGAACTTTTTAGCATATGATATCTTTGATCTGTCTTTAGGGGGACATGTGCTTTAACTTTCCCTATGTTGGCAAAAAGTTTAACTTAACTATAAATATTTTTTCAATGAATATTTATTGTCATCAGTGGCATTTATTGTACAAGATGATTAATCATTATCAGCAAAATGTGTGATTACTTTATAACAACTTTTTTATTTCTTTATAAGTCAGAAATTTGTATACCTGAATTTATTACCTTTGTCTACAACTTTATATTGCTGAATATCCTCTATTTATTTTATTTTATTGTTTTACAATGTTACATTAGTTTCAGGTGTACAATATAGTGATTACACAATTCCATACATCACCTGGTCCTCATCACTAGTGCCTTCCTTAATCTGCATCACCTACTTAGTCCAAACCCTACCGTCTTTCCTTCTGGTAACCATCAGTTTGTTCACTATAGTTAAGAGACTGTTTCTTGGTTTATCTCTCTCTCTCTTTTTATCTCTTTGCTCATTTGTTTTGTTCCTAAAATTCCACATGTGAGTGAAATCATATGGTATTTGTCTTTCTCTGACTGACTTATTTCACTTAGCATAATACTCGCTAGCTCCATTCATGTTATTGAAAATAGCAAGATTTCATTTTTTTAATTGCTGAATAGTATTCCATTGTGTATACATACTACATCTTGTTTATCCATTGATCAGTCGATGGACGCTTGGCTGCTTCCTTATCTTGGCTATCGTATTCTAAAAATGCTGCTATAAACACAGAGATGCATGTATCTCTTTGAATTAGTGATATTGTAAGTGGTATTATGTTCTTTGGGTAAATATGTAGTGCAGTTATTGCATCATATGGTAGTTCTATTTTTAACTTCTTGAGGAGCCTTCATACTGTTTTCTAGAGTGGTCGCACCAGTTTTCATTCCCACCAACAGTGCTTGAGGATTATTTTTTCTCCACATCCTCTCCAATACTTTTTGTTTCTTGTGTTGCTGGTTATAGTCATTCTGATAGGTGTGAGATGATATCTCATTGTAGTTTTGATTTGTATTTTTCTGATGGTGAGTGATGATGAAATCTTTTCATGTGTCTGTTGGCTATCTGAGTGTCTTCTTTGGAAAAATGTCTGTTCATATCTTCTGCCCATTTCTAAATTGGATTTTTTTGGTGTTCAGTTTTATAAGTTCTTATATATTTTGGAATGTAGCTTTTTATTGGATATATCATTTCCAAATATCTTCTCTCATTCAGTAGGTTGCCTTTTAGTTTTATTGACTGTTTCCTTCACTGTGCAAACCCTTTTTATTTTATTGTAGTCCTAGTAGTTTATTTTTGCTTTTGTTTCCTCTGCCTGTCTAGAAAAATGTTGCTCTAGCCAATGTCAAAGGGTAACTACCTATGTTCTCCTCTAGGATTTTTATGGTTTTGGTTTGCACATTTAGGTCTTTAATCCATGATTATCCTCTAGCCTCTACTAGATAGTTTCTTGAACAGTCTTATAGTTTCTTGAACAATCTTACTTTTTTCTAATTCATTAATTTTTAATGATTCCTTAAAAACAACTAACCAAACAAATAAACTTAGAGCTAACTTATTTAGCTTATTTTCAAGATTTTGTATTTTAAACTTTGGTCTGTTGGGTTAGTCAGATTATGGCAACGGTCACTTATTCATCCTTACCTATTGAATTTTCATTTCAAGCCATTTACTATACTAATTCTGGCGACTATACAATTGAGTGTGAGGTGTTTTTCCCTGTAAGAAGGTTATACTTAGGCAGAGGAGGTGTGCTAGCCAGGATTCTTGCTTGCAAACAAGGGGTTAAGTTATGTGAGCATTAACAAGAGGCTGATTAATGTGAGCAGAAAAAAAATTACTTGTTGGATTATTAGATAATTTATAGAATCATACCAGTGGAAAAAGTGGAGAGCCAGGTGGAGGGAGGTATCTCAGGAAGAACATATTTAACCCCTTGTCATAGGCATCTTCACCACTGGTTTGGATGCTTCTCTCTAACCCTCAGAGTCTTAGTTCTTTCCTGCACTTATGAGATCTGTTCTTTCAACAAATATTTATTAATTTGTCTATTTCAAAAGTGGTCTTTTTCCAGTTTTATTACAATATAAGCGATATAGAACACTATATTCATTTAAGGTACGTACTGTGATGGGTTATATGCATATTTTGTGAAATGATTCCCACAATAAATTTAGTTAACAGGCATCACTGCCCATAGTTACAACACTTTTATTTTCTCGTGATGAGAACTTTTAGATCTGTTCTTTTAGCAACTTTCAAATGTATGATACGGTATTATTAACGTTAGTCACCATGCTGTACATTACCTCCTCAGGACTTATACCTGGAACTTTGTACCTTTTGATCCCTTTCCTTTGAACCCCCTTACCACTCCCACCCCAAGTGCTTGCAACTACCAATCTGTTCTCTGTATCTGCTGAACTGCACGATGTGCCTGACTATATTTTAGGGGCTAGAGATATCAGTACACAAAGCATATAAGTTGTCTGCCCACAAATAGCTTACATTCTAGAATGGGGAGTCAGGGAAAAAAACATGAAAATCAATGAAATATAAAATATATTAATAGACTATAAGTTCTAGGACAAAAAGGAAAACAATGTAAATGGGATAGAAAGGTATTTGCACAAAAACTTGAAAAAGAATATGAAATGAGCCATACGGCTATGTGGGAGAACAGAGGCCCTAACAGAAGAAATAGCCAGGAAAAAAGCTTTAAGGCAAGGGCATGTCTGTGTGCTGAGGACACAGCCAGGATACTGCACGGCTCAGAAGGAGTAATTGCAGGGACAGTAGAAAGAGATGGGACTGGATGGTAAGACGTTTGTGTGTGAAGATTGTGTGGGATCTTACAGCTATTTGTAAGTACTTTAGATTTTCCTCTCCGTAAAAGAGAAAGCTTATATTAGTCAGCTGACATGATTTATGTCATTTTTTTTAAAGATTTTATTTCTTTATTTGTCAGAGAGAGAGAGAGAGAGAGAGCACAGCAGTCAGAGCGGCAGGCAGAGGCAGAGGGAGAAGCAGGCTCCCTGCCCAGCAAGGAGCCCGATGCGGGACTTGATCCCAGGACCCGGGGATCATGACCTGAGCCGAAGGCAGCTGCTCAACCAACTGAGCCACCCAGGCGTCCCGATTTATGTCATTTAATACATGACCCTTCAATCCCAGTGGCTTTGAATAACAAACACTTATTTCTTGTTTGTACTGCCTGTCCATCACTGGTTGGCTGTGTTTCTCCTTAATTATCACTTTAGAATTCAGTCCATTGGAGGAACCTCTCTTCAGAACATTACAGTTGTGGCAGGTGAAACAGAGACAATATTGCCAAACATACTGACTTTTAAAGATTCTCTCTGGAAATTACACAGTTTGTGCTCACATGACATTATCCAGAGCAAGTCACATGACCAAACTCACCATTAGTGGAGTAAAGAAGCATGATTATCTTCCAGTGAGGGGTAATGAGTATTTTTGAACATTGACAGAATTTGCCATATAACCACTGGATGATATTGGGTAGAGAAGAGTCATAATATGACTTCAAATTTTTAAATTACCTTAGTGTTGAAAAAAGACTGATGTGGGGAGGACATCTTTGTGGATGTCATGATGGATTATCTAATAGGCAAAATCCAAAGGTGCTTTGGTCCTCCAGTCTGAGGCAAAAGTAAGGAATAGCAGGTTTAGATTAACTGATTATTTTCTATGGCTTAGGGAGAGGTGTGGTGAAAGTTTTTATTGAGAGGACTGATCTTATAGTGGTCAAACTTTAAAAGCAGCACACAAATTAAAATAAAAAAGAGTAAAAGCTACATACAATAAAATGGCATCAACCTGAGTGATATTTGAAACTAAGATAATACCTAGACATGATTAAACCACATTTTTATAAACCTCACATATTATCCTGTCATTCTATACCTAATTATATGTGCATATATTTAGTTATTTATTCATCTGAGCATCCAGAATTATTCTCTCCCTAGAACTATAGGAATCAAACCACCACATTTTTCTTCTTTCACAGGATCATTATGAAAGTCAGTGGAAAATATATTTTTGTTTTCTGTTATGAAATCCATCTTACTTATTGGAAATTGCTATGGGTGAAATTATGCTTTAAAAAGGTGTTTTAGATTAAATAAATTGACCACATTGCTTGACTATTTCCCAGATTTTGATTTGCAAAGTATTTTCTTCTTTGAATATAACCAGCAAGAATGACTCAGTGTGTATCATTTAGTTGCTATATAATCATCAAATATTTCAGTTTAACTACTATTGCTCTATGGGAGCAAATTGTTCAGTTTAAATCTCTCAAGAATTTGTAAATTTTGTATTTTTCTACATCTAATACTTTACTATTTGTGTATGTAATAAATATCTGTGTATAGATTGAAAAATAGTATTAAAAATGGGGGCAAAACCAGAATTTTATGATTTTTTCCCTACCAGTTACTTCTTGTTTTCTATTATTGATTTATTAAGCTTCATTAACTGTTATAATAGATTCATAAAAAAGTGTATGTTGTAGGTTAAGATGTTTAAGGCATTTAAAGCCAACAGAAATAATTGGAATTACAAATGTTTGTATTTGTGAACCATCAAAAGGACTATCATATGCTTACTCTGGAAACTGAAAATTTATGAAATTCTTTTTAATATTTGAGCAATTAATTTTTGGCAATTTCCTCAGTGTTTGGTATATTGTGCATCATGATTACCAACTATTCAAGACCAATTATTTACTGCCCTCTCTGTTGTCTCAAGTAGTGATCCCATATATAACCTATTTTAATGTAAACCTTTATTATTAAAGTTTTAGATATAATTTTGCTTATATTTGCAAATCTCATAATTCTACCAGTTGTTGATTTTTCTCCACCAGTTAGCTATTAACCTGGAAAATTTACCTTTTGAAACTAATTTTCCTCCATTGATTCCTCCATTGATTCTTCCATTAATAGGAAAATAATTCCTTTTTTTGATTAACTATCTTTCTTTTGTTCTTTTTTCTTTTTCTTTTCTTTCTCTTGCTCTCTCTCTCTTTTTTTTTTAGAGAGAGAGAATGTGGGGGGAGGGATAGAAGAAGAGGGAGAGAGAGAGAACCTCAAGCAGATTCTGCACTAAACGTGGAGCCTGACATGGGGCTCGATCTCACAACTCTGAGATCATGATCTGAGCTGAAACCAAGAGTCAGGCACTTAACTGACTGAGCCTTCAAGACACCCCTAATTCTATTTTTCTTAAAGAGGGTAAATAAACTTTGCTTTTATATTCAAA
The DNA here is from genome assembly GCA_028533885.1 of Nasua narica. Lineage (NCBI taxonomy): Eukaryota > Metazoa > Chordata > Mammalia > Carnivora > Procyonidae > Nasua > Nasua narica. The sequence goes on along the minus strand of CM052800.1, from coordinate 139,232,655 downwards.
ACTAAAATAATGGATTATTGCCAGATAACCATAGTGACACAGTAGTTACCTAAATAGTGTAGATAGATTGTGAAACTAAAAAACTGTATTAGAAATGATCATAGTTTGGTAAATCTTGGTAAAAATTAACTGTATGTTTAAAGTGCATTAATCCCCATGATAGATAGTTTATTTTCTGATATCTTCTGAACACTCCTAATAATGATTTAAGAAATATCTTCTAATGTATGAATTAGTGGAAAGGCACTTCCAGTGATTTTGTGGAGATGTTTGTTGTCTATACATTTACCAGGACTAGAAATTAGCTAGCTATTGAAGAAAAACTGCTCTGCCTCTGAATGTGTTTACCTTTGTTTTTGGTCATGATTCTCGACAAGTTTCACTGTACTGTAATTAGTCCATCCTTGCCATCAACATCTGTTTTCTCCTTTATTGCAGATGCTGCTCCTATGTAGGTCGGCGGGGAAATGGACCTCAGGCAATCTCTATTGGCAAGAACTGTGATAAATTTGGAATTGTTGTTCATGAATTGGGCCATGTGATAGGCTTTTGGCATGAACACACACGACCAGATCGAGATAACCATGTCACTATCATAAGAGAAAACATCCAGCCAGGTGAGAGGCTTCAGAATATGTTGGGTTTAAAGTTGATGGAGTATCTTTTAGTTGTTTTTATACTATATATGATTTAATTTTTTCTTAAAAAATATGAACTGACTTTTTTGATATGGTAGAATCAGCATTTTGCTGAATGAAAATATACTCACGATTGTGTTACATTAAAAATATTTTTTCCTTTAGACTGGATGATTTTATATGCATTTTTGGTTTGCCTTTTTTTCTTAAGTTTAGCTGTTTTATTTCTAAACTTCTATGCTTTCCAAGAATGGGTGTAGGCTATTGAACCACAAATTAATATTATTTAATTTTTAAAGCATTTTTAACACTTAGCTCTATAATCTATGTGGTAGGGACTTAGAAAGGATCCTGGGTTTGGGATGAAATGTGCTGCTACTATAGAAATCTATATTATACCAGGGACATTTCTGGAGAAAATTTCAAGGAAATGAGTCATTTCCAAGGTAGTCTAAGTAATGTCTTTAAAAATTCTCCTTAAACTACCCTAAAGATAAATTCTTAAGAATTTTTTCAGTAGTTGATATATCATATATAATTAAAATTTAATTTTCTCTAATAGTTGATATGTGATAATAACCTTATTTTAAAGCTTTTTATTTAACTTTCATAAATTAATAAAGATCATTACACTTCAGTTACCAAAAGAAAAAATCTGTTTTTTGGAATCACCTTATAAAGTCATATGGATTTCAAGTATTAGGAAAGTAAAAAGGCATTCTTATTTCCTTATTCATGGCAAGTCTTAAGTTACAAACATTGAATTCCTTACAACTTCTTGTGATTAAAAGTATTTATTTATTTGTTCATTTCATATTTGGTGCTGATTATTTATCGAAGCATTATTAGATGTTGAAAATGCTGTCATGAAAAATACAAAGCTTAATATGGGGTATGTACATATATATAAATGATTGCAAGTTAATGAGAAAATTGATAATAGTCATATGGTGAGAATACCACAAAGTTCAAGTAACATGTGACAAAACGCCTTGGCAAGTCAAGGGAGATGTTACAAATGAACTGAAATTTAGAAGTAAAGTATAAGTGTTCAAAGTGCACAGAAGAGAGATAGAATTTCTAAGGTGAAAAAAACATCATGATGATAGTTATAATTACAGAAAATTGAATCATTTTTTATTTGCTTATTATGGCTGCATGGTAAGTTGCAAGTGGGAAAGTCGTTGGTAATTACCAAAGGAGGTTGAATCATTGAGGATCTTCTATAAGAAGCTAGGAAACTTAGCTTTTATCTTTTAGCTATCAGAGAATATTTGAGGACTGAAAGCAGAACAAGTTCAGATTAAAAAAAGGAAAAATAATTCTTTCGGCTTTGGGTTCATTAACTGAGAATGGGGAAGTGGAGGTAGGGAAGATGAACTTAAGGAAACCTATAAGAAAATTAAATAAGTACCTTATGAAAGATGACTAAGTCCTCAGATAGGAAGTGCAGTTCAAGAATAAGAGGGAATAACCTTTCAAAAATACTTTAAGAGGAATACTAACATATGAAGGAAAATCTTCAAGGTTTTATTTTTAGGCAACAAGATGAATGGTGGCACCATCAAATGAAGAAATATAGATAAAGCAACGTGTATTTTAGAGTAAGAAAGAGAAATAATGATTTTATTTAGCATATCCTTGATTTTGAGAAACCTTGGGATTATCGAAATGGAGGTGTTTAGTACACAAAGCAAAGGTGAGTCTAGAATTTAGACTCTATCTAGAAATAGAAATTTAATGGTATATTTGACTATCTAGGGAAACATTGATGGGAGAAGAAAATTACAGCTGAGAATAGAAAATGGGAAATAGCAATATTTAAGCAACATTTTGCAGAAAATCCCCCAAAAGACTGAGGCTTGGTTTAAGAGGTAGAAGAAAAATCATTGAGGGGGTGCCTGAGTGGCTCAGTGGGTTAAAGCCCCTGCCTTTGGCTCAGGTTATGATCTCAGGGTCCTGGGATTGAGCCCCACATCGGGCTCTCTGCTCAGCAGGGAGCCTGCTTCCTTCTCTCTCTCTGCCTGCCTGTCTGCCTGCTTGTGATTTCTCTCTCTCTGTCAAATAAATAAATAAAATCTTTAAAAAAAATAAAGAAGAAAAATCATTGAATGTGATGTCCCAGGGAAGAGATCATTTCAAGAATGATAAAGTAGAAGAGAAGAGGGTAGTTCAAGATGACAGTGTAGGAATATCCTGAACTCACCTCCTTATATGGACACAACAAACTACTGCTACACATGGAGTAATTTCTCTGAAAAAAAATCCTGATAACTGAATGAACACTGTGCCTCCACAACAAAGGATAAAAGGGCTGTGTAGAGGTGGGTAAGAGGGGTAGAGACACACCTGGTGCCAAAAAACTCCGATTCTAGGCATGATGACCCACAATCAGGAGATATCTCAAAAGTACAGCACTTTCTCTTAAGAAGCAAGAAGTAGACACCTCGGGCGCCTGGGTGGCTCAGTTGGTTGGGCGACTGCCTTCGGCTCAGATCGTGATCCCAGAGTCCCGGAATCGAGTCCCATGTCGGACTCCCGGCTCTGCGGGAAGTCTGCTTCTCCCTCTGACCTTCTCCCCTCTCATTCTCAGTGTCTCTCTCTAATAAAAAAAAAAAAGTTGACACCTCAACCTTTGGGTCCTTCACTGGAAAGATGAGCCCCCCCAAACATAAGACCATCAGGGATTATATCTGGGAGAAGAACAGAGAACCTACCCTGAAAGGATGCACATGTAGACTCAGTCACCCCAGGACCCAGTGCAAAACAGCAGTCTGAAAAGCACCTGGCCCATATGTGAACAAACCCAATTACTAATCTTAAAGTGATCACTAAAGAGGCAGAAACATGTTGGGACTCTTTCCAAGAACAGAAGCACTAGCAGGTGCATTTTTGCAATCTTATTCTACTTCACTAATGCCAATACTGGTAGGTGTTATAATGGCAGTCTCCCTCTAACCTGCTAGTGAAGGTAGGTATATTGCACCTCATCATGCCCCAGCTATATCATAGCCCAATGGAAGAGCACCCTTTATAGCCCAATGGAAGAGCACTAAAACCATCTCACAGCCAGCCAGGCAAGAGACCAGCCCTTCTAAGGCACAGATTTACTACAACTAGGCCAGTGCCCCACCCCTCCTGTTTCATGGCCATACAACTGCCAGGGAAGCATCTCCCTTCCTTCTGTGCCACAGCCATGGCTCTGCCACAGCTGGAAGGTGCATGCACCCCACACAGGGGCTACTTCTGGAGTGCCTGGCTCTAGTAGCCAGGGGGATTATGCTCCTGGGCCTCACACATCATTTTCTACACAAAACCAATTCTTCAAGGCTGGGAGAGGCAGCTGTTCTGAAAATCAGGAAAAATGAAACAGAGACATATGTTTCAAATGAAAGATGAGACAAAACCTCAGAAAATGACTTTAATGAAACAAAGTTAACTAATCTACCTGATAAAGAGTTCAAAGTAATGGTCATATAAAGATGCCCACTGACCTAGGGAGAGAAATGGATGAATACAATGAGAACTTAAACAAAGAGATTGAAAATATAAGAAAGTACCTAATAGAAGTTACAAAGCTTAAGAATAAAATAACTAATGGAAAATACACTAGAGGGGTTCAACAGGAGACTGGATAAAGCAGAAAAATGGCTCAGTGAACTAGAAGACAAAGCAATGGAAGTCACCCAGACAAGAATTGGAAAAAAAAAAAATTAAAAGGTGGGATACCTTAAGGGACTTATGGGACAACATTAAGCAGAATAATATCTGCATATAGGGGTCCTAGAAGGTGAAAGGAAAGAGAAAGGGACAGAAAACTTATTTGAAGAAATAATGGATGAAAACTTCCCTTATTTGGGGATGGAAACAGACATCCAGATCCAGGAAGGCCTAGAGTTCCAAACAAGGTGAACCCAAAGAGATCTACACCAAGACACATTGTAATTAAAACTTTGAAAATTAAATATGAAGAGATAATCTTAAAAGTAGCAAGAGAAACAAGCTTGTTACATACATGGGAAATCCCTAAGGCTATCAGCAGATTTTTCAGAACAAACTGCAGACCGGAAGAGGGTGGCATGACCTATTCAAAGTATTGAAAGGGAAAATAACAACAACAACAATAACAACAATGATAACAAACTTCTGACCAAGAATACTCTACCCAACAAAGTTATCATTCAGAATTAAAGGAAAGATAAAGAGTTTCCCAGACAAACAAAAGTTAAAAGAATTCATCACCATTAAACTGGCCTTACAAGAAACTGTAAAAGGACTTCTTTAAACAGAGAAAACATGATGGTAATTAAGGACAATAAAACATATGAAAGTAAAAATGTCACTGGAAAAGGTAAATATGTAGTAAAAGTAGTGGATTAATAACTGATAAAGCTAGTATGAAGGTCAAAAGAAAAAGGTAGTCAGATAAACTAAAACTAAAATAATCAGTTAAAAGATACATAAAATAAAAAGATTGAAAATAAGACATCAAAAACAAAACAGGAGGAAGAATAAAAATGTAGTTTTGGAATGTATTCAAATTTAAGTTGCTATCAACTTCAAATAGACTATTAAATACATAGGAATGTTATATGTGAACCTCACAGTAACCACAAGGCAAAAACTTGTAGTAAATGCCCAAAAGAAAATGAGAAAGGAATGTGAATATAACACTGAGGAAAGATATCAAACCACACGGATAAAGAGAAAGAGAAGAAAGGAACATAGAAGAATTACAAAAATAGCCAGAAAATGGTCAACAAAATGGCGATAAGTACATACCTATCAATAATTACATGTAAATGGAGTAAATACTGCAAAAAAAGATATAAAGTGGCTGAATAGTTAAAAAATATGCATCTATATGCTTCCTTAAAGAGACTCACTTAAGAAGTAAACACACAGACTGAAAGTGAAGGAATGGAAAAAAAATATTTATTCTGTGCAAACGCAAATAAATAGAAAGCTGATTTGCTATACTTGTAGACAAATATACTTTAAAACAAAGTTTATAGAGTACAAATATAAAAGACAAAAGACAAAAAAGATATTGAATAATGTTAAAAGGATCAATACAACAAGAAGATACAACACTTATGAATGTATATGCAAACAACATAAGAGCACCTAAATACATAAATATTAACATACCTAAAGGGAGAAATTAACAGTAATACCATCGTAGTAGGGGATTTTAATGCCCCACTTACATCAATGGATTGATCATCCAGACACAAAGTCAGTAAGAAAGCATTGGCTTTAAATGACACATTTGGTCAGAAAGACTTAGTTATAAAGAGCATTCCATTCTAAAGTAGCAGAATACACCTTCTTCTCAAGTGCACATGGAACATTCTCCAGGATAGATCACATGTTAGGTTGCAAAACTTAATTCAAGAAGATTGAAATCGTATCAAGCATTGTTTCTGACCACATGGCATGAAACTAGAAATCAATTATAAGAAGAAAACTGAATCCTCTCCCCCCCACACAAATGGGGAGATTAAACAACATGTTCCTCAACAACCACTGAGTCACTGGAGAATTCAGAAGAGAAATTAGAAAAATAACCAGAAACAAAGGAAAATAGAAATATGATATACCAAAATCTAGGGAATGCAGCAAAAGTGATTATAAGAGGTTCATTTCATAGCGATATAGGCCCATCTCAAGAAACAAACAAACAAAAACCCTTCAAGTAAACAATCTAACTTTATACCCAAAGGAACTAGAAAAAGAAAAAAATGAATCCAAAGGTAGTAGAAGGAAGGAAATAATAAATGAAATAGAACTTAATAGACAACAGAAAAGATCAATGAAACTATAAGCTGGGTCTTTGAAAAGATAAACAAAATTGATAAACCTTTAGCTAGACTCACCAAAAAAAAAAATTAAAAAAGAGAGACAGAGAGCGGGCTCAAATAAATAAAATCAGAAATGAAATAGAAGTCATAACTGATACCACAGCAATCCAAACTATCATTAGACTACTATGAACAATTAAAGATAAGCATATTGGGCAACACAGAACTTGTTATGTTCCCAGAAACATAATCTTCCAAGACTGAATCATAAGGAAATAGAAAATCTGAATATACTAATTACTTATAAGGAGACTGAATCAGTAATTTAAAAGCTCCCAACATACAAAAGTCCAGGACCAGAATGCTTCATTGGTAAATTCTATTGAACATTCAAAGATGTGATACCTATCTTTCTCAAACTAATCGGAAAAAAAAAATTGAAGAGGAGGAAATGTTTCTGAACTCATTTTACAAAGTCAGCATTACTCTACTGCTAAAACCAGACAAGGACACCACAAAAAAAAAAAAAAAAAAAAAAAAAGAAAAGAAAAAATTATAGGCCGATATCTCTGATGAATATAGATGCAAAGATCCCCAATAAAATATTAGCAAATCAAATTTGACAATACAGTAAAAGGATCATGCACTGTGATCACATGGAATTTATTTCAGGAATGCAGGGATAACTCAACATGCACAAATTAACCAATGTGATATACCATGATAACAAAATATAGAAATTATCATCTCAACAGTTACAGAAAAAACATTGATGAAACTCAACACCCATTTATGATAAAAACTCATAACAAAGTGGGTATAGAGGGAATGTACTTGTCATAATAAAAACCATATATAACCTTTCTACAGCTAATATTATACTCAATGGTGAAAAACTGAAAGTTTTTCCTATAAGATCAGAACAAGACATTTTTCACTGTTATTCAAATTGTATTGGAAGTTCTAGCTACAACAATTGGGTCAGAAAAAGAAATAAAAGGCATACAGTTTGGAAAAGAGGAAGGAAAACTGTCACTATATATAGATGACATGATGCTATTTGTAGAAAACCTTAAAGGCTCCACCAAAAAACTTTTAGTGCTAATAAATGAATTAAGTAAATTTCACAGATACAAAGTTAATATATAAAAATATGTTGTGTTTCTAACACTAATAAGTTATTAGAAAGAGATATCAGGAAAGCAATCTTATTTACAATTGCATCAGAAGGTATAAAATATCTTGGAATAAATTCAACTAAGGAGGTGAAAGACCTATAGGCTGAAAACTATAAACTATAAGACACTAATGAAAGAAACTGAAGAAAATACAGATAAGTAAAAACATATTCCAAGTTCATGGATTAGAAGAATTAATATTGTTAAATATTCATGCTACCCAAAGCAATATACAGATTCAATGCAATCCCTATCAAAATTCTAGTGACATTTTTCACAGACCTAGAAAAAAATAATTCCAAAATTTGTATGGAATCACGATAGACCACAAATACCCAAAGCAACTTTGAGAAAGAAAAACCCAGAAGTATCATGCTTCCTGATTTCAAACTATTCTACAAAGCTGTAATAATCAAAACAATATGGTATTGGCTTATAAAAAGCCTCATAGATCAGTGGAACAAAATAAAGAACCCAGAAATAAACCCATATACATATGAGCAATTACTCTACAGCAAAAGGAGCACAAATATACAGTGAGGAGAGGACAGTCTCTTCAATAAATGGTGTTAGGAAAACTGAACAGCTACATGCAAAAGAATGAAGCTGCACTACTATATTACACTATACACAAAAATTAACTCAGAATGGATTAAAGAAAATGTAAGACATGAAACCATAAAACTTCTAGATGAAAACACTGGCAGTAAGGTGCTTTACATTAGGCTTAGTGGTATGTTTTGTTGTTGTTTTTTGGATCTGATTCCAAAAGCAGGAGTAACAAGGAAAAATAAATGAATCTACAGCAAACTATAAAAGCTTCTGCATAGTGAAAGAAACCATGAATGAAATGAAAGGCAACTTGCTGAATGGGAGAAAACATTGCAAATCATATATCTGATAAGAGGTTAATATCCAAAATATATAAAGAACTCATATGAATTAAAAGCAAAAATATAATCTGATTAAAATGGACAGAGACTCTGAATAGACATTTTCCTGGAGAAGACATCCAGATGGACAACAGGCACATGAAGATGCTCAACATCATTAATCGTCAATGATTAATGCAGGAAAATGCAAATCAAAACCACAATGAGATATTACCTCACACCTCTCAGAATGGCTTTCATTAAAAAGACAAGAGATAACAAGTCTTGGCAAAGATGTAAAGAGAAGGGAACCCTTGTGCACTGGCTGCATGGAGGTTCCTCAATAAATTAAAAATAGAACTACTGTATGATCCAGCAATTCTACTTCTTGATATCTATCCAAAGAAAACAAAAACACCAATTCAAGTAGATTTATGCATCCCCGTGTTCATTGCAGCATTCTCAGCAGTAGGAAAACAACCTAAGTGTCCATCAATAAATGAATGGATAAAGACATCACACACACACACGTATATTACTCAGTCATGAAAAAGAATGAAATCTTGCCTCGAGGGTATTATGCTAAGTGAAATAAGTCAGACAGAGAAAGACAAATGCCACATGATTTCAGTTCTATGGGGAATCTAAAAACCAAAATAAACAAACAAACATGTAAACCAAAGTAAAACTGACACTCTTAGATACAGAGAATGGAGTGGTGATTGCCAGAGGGGAGGAGATTTGAGAATATGAAATAGGTGAACAGGATTAAGAAGTTCAAACTTCCTTTATAAAATAAATAAGTCATGGAGATGTGATGTACAGCATAGGGAATTCACTCAACTTTTTATTAAATTTGCGTGATGTTAGATATGAATTAGACTTACTATTGTGGTGATCAGTTTTCAGCGGATACAAGTGTCTAATCACTGTGTTATACACATGAAACTAATATAATATTGTCTGTCAATTATATATCAGTTTAAAAAATGATGAAATCATTTGTAGTGTTGATTATCAAAGAGAAGTACGGAAAATATTTACTCCCACTCTAGGGCACTCAAATGCCTGAGCCAGCTATCAAAGTTCATCTGACTTTATAACATTAGGAAAGAAATAAAGAGGGAATAATATTTCTGAAAATGATTTCAACTACCAATTAAATGAGAAGTTTGATGTTAACCATTGTTATTAGGTTTCTTTTATTACATGTAGAAAACATCTTGTAAAGGAAGTAGCTTTCAAGAATGATTCTTACTCTTAATAATAGGACTTGGTTTTAACATAAGTATGTACTGAAGCAAGAAATATATAAGTAGTATATAAATATATAATATTTAACATGGTTCTTAGAAGTTATGGCTATTCATACCTTGGGTGACTCAACATTCAGGCCAATAGAAAAGAAAGAATTTATTGTGTGAGATTTCCTAAGTATTTGAAACTACTGTCACAGGGCAATTCTAGTATGAAAGAGTTCATGTCATGTTGGAGATTAATCTTCAACAAATTTATGACTTGCTCTGGCTCAGATACTTAAGATCAACTGTTATTCAAGGGCAATGTCTAATAAGTGTAGACTTTAGCCTCACATTTATATGCAAAATTAATAACTACAGTGGGAACCAAATTGGTGTAAAGATTGGAATACTTTAATCCATTTTAGAATATTCTTTAAAGAAGAAGGCTTTCATCTTTTTTTTTTTAATTGTTTAGGCTAAGTTCCCCTGGTGCTCTATATCTCCTTTTCCCTTTTTTTCATGAAATAAGTTCAGTTTTCTTTATTTAGACCATATATGGCCATATTGTTTTTTTCACCAAACAGAGTCAACTATATGTTAAGGCCTCAAAATGTATGACTGAAATTGTTTAATGTTCCACTTTTGGAAAATTTTATAAAGTATTTAATCCTCTTATATTTGCTTGAAGTTGAAATCTCCAGTGGGTTACAGATTAATGTCTATAAAATCAGCTCCACAGCTTTATAAAAATCTCAACTTAGAACTGGATATATTAAAATATATTTATTCTTCCTTATGAAGAAGAAAGATGTAACAGTTGCTTCTAGGAGAGGTTGGCAAGAACGCAGGGTTTTTCCTGAAAGTGACTATAATACACATAGATACATCAGAGATTTGGGGAGCACATACTACACCATACAGGCTGGTTATTTCATTTATGTGTGAAGTCACTGAAAGATAGACCAAAACGCTTTAGCCTGGGATTTGGGTTTTGTAACTTTAGGATGATTCTTTAATCCTTCATACTCAAGTGAGTAGACTGGATTTCTTTCTCACAGAGATATTATGCTCTGGTATCACTCAACTTCTCTATTGTCTTTTTTTTTTTTTTTTTATCTATTTGACAGAGGGAGAGAGATCACAAGTAGGCAGAGAGGCAGGCAGAGAGAGGGGGAAAACAGGCTCCCCTGCTAAGCAGAGAGCCTGATGCGGGGCTTGATCCCAGGACCCTGAAATCATGACCTGAGCTAAAGGCAGAGGCTTTAATCCACAGAGCCACTCAAGCGCCCCTCATTATTGTCTTTTGGAAAATTTTTCATTAATGTAGTATTTATATTTTTCATAGTCATATGGCAGTTGGAATAAAAACCTAGTTAGATGAGTGTTTTAAGAGTTCCATTCTGATGCAACCTTGAATTTGGAATTCTGAGAACTCACCTTCACATTTGGATCTTTCAAAACTTTTGAAGTTACATAAATGAGCCACAAAAGCAGCCATCTTCAGCTACGGAGATTGTGAAAACGGAGTCACAGAGGCCTGAATTCTGAGGGAAGCCTCTGTTTCTGGAACCACTGCCACAGATCTACATAGAAAAGTCTGTTATTTATAGAAAATATTTATATATAAAGAAACAGTATAGCAATACAGTTATAAACAGCTGGTTGAGAAACCCATTAAAATGAAAATGTCCAGAAGTTAAAATGGCATTTGTGAAAAGTAAAACAAAAATAAATTTTTGAGTTCTGAAGCACATTCTTCTTGATCAGATCCCTCCAAGTAGAGTTTGGAATAGATTCGTCAGAGAAAATCATGTTTCCATTCTGAATGAACTCTGCTGCTGGTGTTTTACCTTTAGAGACAAAGTCACATAGCTAAAGCCTGCAGTGTTTGTGTACGTACAAATATTGCTTCTGTGTTTTTCTCAGTGTTTCACAGAAAGACTCTAAAGGAAATAGAAAGATGATTTGTGTTGATCTTGACAAATGGATTCATAAGAGAAAGGTGGGGACTGATTAGATAAAGATGCAACTTTTTCATGATCATTCCTGCAGTACTGAAAAAAGCAATGAGATTTTAGAGAAACAAATATAAGAATGGAAGTACATGGAAAACAACCCGAAGTATGCTTTTGGTCATCCAACTTTTCTTGAAAATTAACTATTTGGTCAAATTCAGTATTCCTTTTCCAATGTGATATGAAGTGAAAACAGCACTGGATGCTTACTTTTGCATGTAACTGGGTGTTCATATGTGGCAGCAACTAGCCTTTAGTCAAGAACAGATGCACGCCTAGGAGGAGTTCTCTTCTTTCCTCTGTCTGCTCGAAGCCTTCTGAAATGTTTGTGATTGATTCTTAGGTCAAGAGTACAATTTTCTGAAGATGGAGCCTGGAGAAGTGAACTCACTTGGAGAAAGATATGACTTTGACAGTATCATGCACTATGCCAGGAACACCTTCTCAAGGTTGGAGTCTCAGGTTATACCTTTTGACTTTTAATTCCTTTTCTCTGTGTGGCTCCTCACAAGGCTGTATTTAACATAAGAACTAGAACCATTTTCGGATGCTATTGCCATTAAGTACAAAAAATGCTTGATTGGTATTTATAGCCAACACTAGCATTTGAGATTTTAAAAATGTATTTTTACATTTTCTATCAAATATATAAATTCAGAGTAAAAATTAAAATGGTATGAATTATTTAAACTTTTACATTCCTAAATTACTTTAAAAAGTGATCTTTTAAAAAAATTTTTTAAAAAGTTTTTTTAAAAAACTTAAAAAAAAATCACTTTAAAAAGCTCAACCAAAATGATTATTAAACCAATCAGCATATTAAATTGGCTTAGCATTATTTAATGAAAATTAGGCATTCACAAATCAAATAGGGTACTTGGTTGTTGAGTTGGAATGTCTACTGTGTATGCGACTTATGTTTTCTACGCTCTATTTTCTATTGCTCAAGTACAAGTTATGCTAATTTAATTCCCAAAGAACATATTATGAAGATATTTTACTTCATATTATTTAGAATTTCATAACCTCTTAAAGTTAAAGTCATTTCATTAAATATTGAATGCTATTTTTAAAGAAACAAAACAAATTTGGATTTCAGTTACTTTATTCTAAAGATGATGTCATCAAGCAAATAGATCCCAGGTAAGGAATTTGGAGTCATCCAAATGACAGATGGCCATTGAAGTCATCCCCTTTCCATTTTTACGGCTATTTTATACTCTTGTCCATTCCAATTTATTCTTTTTGATCACTTATGGCCATTTCACAATTCATCAGACATCTGTTTCTAAAGGCAGATTGGAAAGAAGATAAAAAATTAAAATTAATGCCCCCTTTTCTTTAAACTTTTTTTAAAAAAGATTTTATTATTTTTTTAAGTAATCTCTACACCCAACAGTGGGGCTTGAACCTATAACCCAGAGATGAAGAGTCATGTGCTCTGCGGACTGAGCGAGCCAGATGCCCCCTAAAAACTTCCTGATAAAAAGTAAAGTGTGTCAGTGAACTCTTAATACTTGAATATATTTTTCTTTTTTTTTTCTGCCCAAATACGTTTATTTTAATTTTTCAGTGTTACAAGATTGATTGTTCATGCACCACACCCAGTGCTCCATGCAATACGTGCCCTTCTCAATACCTAACACCAGGCTCGCCCACCCCTCCACCCCCTCCCCTCCAAAACCCTCAGTTTCTTGCTCAGAGTCCACAGTCTCTCCTGGTTCATCACCCCCTCCGATTTCCCCCCATTCACCTTTGCCTTCCTTCTCACGATGCCCTCCATGATTTTCTTTATACTCCACACATAAGTGAGACCATAAGATAATTGACTCTCTCCGCTTGACTTATTTCACTCCGCATAATCTCTTCTAGTCCTGTCCATGTTGATACAAAAGTTGGATATTCATCTTATGCTTTTTTAAAAAGACAAAACTGTATTATTTAAAAAATTGAATGCTAATTGTATTTTAATATAATTATTAACAATATTTAATAATTATTTTCTACTAAGGTGTATATATATGTGTATAATATACACACATGCATATATATATTTGTTTAAACATAATAACCATCCAAATACTTATTGTTTCTGGAATTGAATTTAAGTTTTGGTAGAAATACATCCATAAATTTGGCCTGAAATTAATTTCTTTTTTTTTTAAAGATTTTATTTATTTATTTGACAGAGAGAGAGAGATCACAAGTCGGCAGAGAGGCAGGCAGAGAGAGAGGGGGAAGCAGGATCCCCGCGGAGCAGAGAGCCTGATGCGGGGCTCGATCCCAGGACCTTGAGATCATGACCTGAGCTGAAGGCAGGGGCTTTAACCCACTGAGCCACTTAGGCACCCCTGAAATTAATTTCAAAGAGCTGTAACACCTTATTTTTTAGGTCAATGCTTGGAATTGAGTTTTCTGTAGAAACATGTAACAAATGGGACTTGGGTCCGAGTTCAGCTAAGGCACATCTCATATACTACTGAATTATTTAGAACTAAAGTGACTTCTGATTCTTTGCAACACAAGAAGTAGTGGAAAGTAGAGAAAATAATTCATTCTTTGTCTTTGATAGATGATGAATCTATGCCAAAATTTAAAAATATATATTTCCCCTTATTCTGCATTTCTTTTACATGTTTAAATTGTTTCTTTTCCTCCTTTCCCATAAACCATTCTGCTCTTGCTACCTGTAGTCCAGCATCCAGACCCCCTACACCATGGTGCTGCATGCCACGCAGTATTGACCTGTTATTTTGTCTTACTGTTTCAAAATTATCCTATGCAGTTTTCCTAATGAACTTATATTCTTAGAGTGAGAGTAGCTTTATCAACCTGTTAGAAGAGTTGACCCAACCAACATGATTTTATTCTTTTCATCTTTAAAGAGAAAGTTTATTAACTCGTACATATATTTAAATAACTGAATTCCAGGAAATAAAATATTTGGCACCGTTCTTAGCCAGCACCACCAAGGTATTTGAAGTTTTGTGTGTGTGTGCACGTGTTATTAAAAACACACGGCATAAAATTTACCATCTTAACTATTCCTAAGTGTACAGTGTACTAATGTTAAGTATAGTCACATGATTGTGAAACAGATATTCACAATTTTGTCGTCTTGCAAAGCTGAAAACCCGTGCCCCTGCCCGTGAAACAACAATGCCCCATTTTCCCCTCTTGGCAGCCCTGGTAATGACTATTCTACTTTGTGTTTCCGTGAATTTGGATTTAGATATTTTAGATACCTTTTTAAATAGAATCATACAGTATTTGTCTTTTTATGCCTGGCTTGTTTCACTTAGCACAGTGTCCTCAAGGTTATGTATATTGTAACATGTGACAGGATTTCTTTCTTTTTTAAGGCTGAATAATATTCCTTTGTAGGTATAGACCATATTTTGCTTATCTATTCATCCACTGATAGGATTTGAGTTGCTTCCATTTATTGGCTATTGTGTATAGTGCTGCTGTGAATATGGGTATGCAAATATCTTTCCCAGACCCTGTTTTCAGTTATTTTACATGTATACCCAGAAGTGGGATTGCTGGGCCATATGATAGTTCTCTTTTTAAGTTCTTGAAGGAACTCCAGGATGTTTTCTGTAGTAGCTGTTCCATTTCACGATCCCACAGCAGAGCAAAAAGGTTCCAATTATTCCATATCCTTACTAACATGTATTATTTTCTGTTTCTTTTTGTTTCCTTTTCCTTTTTCTTTTTTCCCAAATAGTAGCCATCCAATGGGTATGACATGATGTTTTATTTGTGGTTTTGATTTGCATTCTCTGATGATTAATGATTTTGAGTATCTTTTCATGTACTTTCTGGTCATTTGTGTATCATCTTTGGAGAAATGTCTATTCAATTCTTTTGCTCATCTTAAAAGTCATATTTAATTTTTTGTTGTTGAATTGTAGTATTTCTGTCTATATTCTGTCTCCTTACATATGTAATTTGTAAATTTTTTTTTCATCTTTGCTGCATAGTAGCTTTTTAATTTGATGTAGTTCCATTCACCTAAAACTTTTTGCTTTTGTTCATTGTGCTTTGGTGTCGTATCTGAGAAATCATTGCCAGATCCAATGTCATGAAGCTTTTCCTCTGTTTTAATGTAAGAATTTTATAGTTTTGGGGTTTGTGTTTAGGTCTTAAACTGTTTTGAGTTAATTTTTGTATATGGCTTAAATAATTGTCTAACTTCCTTCTTTTGCACGTGGATATTCAGTTTTCCCAACTTCATTTGTTGAAAAGATTGTTTTTTTCCCCATCGAGTGGTTTTGGCACCCTTGTTGAATATTATTTACTATATTCACTAGGGTTTATTTCTGGAATTTCTATTCTATTCCATCGGTTTGTAAGTCTATCTTTATTCCAGTATCATACTGTTTTGATTACTTTAACTTAGTAATGTGTTTTGAAATCAGGATATGCCAGTCCTTTAATTTTGTTCTTTTTCAAAATTTTCGTCTGAGGTTCTGTGAGATTCTATATGAATTTTAGGATTTTTTAAATCTCTGCGATAAATGCCATTGGAATTTTTTTTAATGTGATGAGTACTATATTTTTTTTTACAATTTTTTTTTAATTTTATTTTTTCAGTGTTCCAAGATTCATTGTTTATTCACCACACCCAGGCGATTGGGATTTTGATAGAGATTGTGCTGGATCTGTAGGTCATTTTGAGTAGTGTGGACATCTTAACAAACTAAGTTGTCTAATTCATAAGCAATGGAATATCTTTCCATTTATTTGTATCTTCTTTAATTTCAGCAATTTTTGTAGTTTTTAGTGCACAAATATTTCACCTTTTTGATTGGGTTTATTCCTAAGTACTTTATTCTTTTTAATGCTATTTTATTTTTATTTTTTAAAAGATTTTATTTATTTATTTAGCAGAGAGAGAGCACAGGTAGAGGAGAGGCCACAGATCACAGAGAGACAGACAGAGAGAAAGGGGGAAGCAGGCTCCCCGCCCAGCCGAAAGCCTGATGCTGGACTCGATCCCAGGACCCTGAGATCATGACCTGACCGAAGGCAGAGGCTTAACCCACTGAGCCACCCAGGAGCCCTTAATGCTATTTTATTTTTAATTTTTTTTTTACTTTTTATTTTTTTTTAAGGATTTCATTTATTGATTTGTCAGAGAGAGACACAGTGAGAGAGGGAACATAAGCAGTGGGAGTGGGAGAGGGAGAAGCAGGCTTCCTGCTGAGCAGGGAGCCTGATGTGGGGCTCAATCCCAGGACCCTGGGATCATGACCTGAGCCCAAGGCAGCCACCTAACAACTGAGCCACCCAGGTGCCCTCTTAATGCTATTTTAAATGGAATTGGTTTTCTTACTTTCTGTTCAGATTGTTCATGGCTATTGTGTGAAACCACAACTGATTTTTGTGTGTTGATTTTGAATTCCACAACTTTGCTAAATTTGTTTATTAGTTCTCACTTTTTTTGTGTGTGGACTCTTTAGGGTTTTCTACATACAAGATTACAAGATCTGCAAAGAGAGATGATTTTAATTCTTTCTTTCCTTTTTAGATATCTCTTACTTCTTTTTCTTGCCTAATTGTTCTGGCTACAACTTTCAATACTATGTTGAATGGAAACAGTGAGAGCAGGCATTTTTGCCTTGTTCATGATCTTAGATGAAAAACTTTCAGTTTTTCAGCACTGAATATGATGTTTGCTGTAGGCTTTTCATTTATGGTCTTTATTATGTGGAGACAGTTTCCTTCTAGGCCTTGTTGAAAGTTTTTCATCATGAAAGGTGTTCAAATTCTGTCAAATGCTTTTTCTACATTAGTTAGATGAACATGTGGTTTTTGTTCTTCGTTCTGTTAATACAAGTATTTGAAATTTTATATTTTCTTCTATTCTGAACTCAGAGAGTCTGTAAAAAGTTTTAGCTATCTTCATGGATTTAGCCCATCAGGAGATTTAGGTACTTACTTTTAGGAAGAATAGGGCTAGATATATGTGCCCTTAATGTGCATGGGTAATTTGTAATGTAGAGGCTTGCTAACTGGGATTGCCCATTTCTCTTTAATGAAAGAATTGCAAAATTTTACAAATTTTCTTAAAGAAACATAGCTAATTCTTAAAGAAACCTTCTAATGTAGGTAGAACAATTGAAGATTAGTAAGTGAAACCCTTTGTAATCTGTCTCTGGACTATTGATAGTGCCTCACTGAGGATATTCAGGAAGAGCCTGTATTGCTTAATGGCCTGGATGTGGAGGGAGAGAATTGTTAACTTCCTGAACACAAAGGAAGAATAAAACAAAGGATGATTGACCCCCTTCTGAATGGAAGAGAAGTTACCTCAGTAGAGAGGAGTCAAAAGTCATCATTCCATTGTCTGAATTTGAATATATCTATGTCAAAATGTCCTTGACCTTTTTAAATTGAACTGTTTTGAAAACTGGAAAAAAATGAACCTTTTAAAGATTACAAATCTGTTTTTAGAATTAGAAAATAATGAATATTTTGTTGGTATTGAAATAGTGCAGAAATGGTAAGCTTTCATTAATTTGGACTTATCTACTGAATATATCTATTGATTCATGAAGCATCATTGAAGAATGGCTTTTGTCAGTATTATCTTATTTTACTTATTTATCTATCTATTTATTTATTTAAAAATTTATTTATTTATTTGACAGAGAGAGAGACACAGCCAGAGAGGGAACACAAGCAGGGGGAGTGGGAGAGGGAGAAGCAGGCTTCCCACAGAGCCAGGAGCCCGATTCAGGGCTGGATCCCAGGACCCTGGGATCAGGGCCTGAGCCGAAGGCAGACACTTAACGACTGAGCACCTAGATGCCCCACTATTACCCTACTTTATAGCTCAACTTTTTCTTCCATTGAATTGAAGTAGCTGGAGTTGCTTCTTATTAAGTATGAGCAACCTCTCATTTTTGCTGGTCTACACCCATAAGTCATTAGTTCCTTCCCTCCCTATCTCAAGCAATATGCATGTGGAGTTCTGTAGATACTTAGATTCATGAAGAGTTCCATTCTCTATTTGTGTTATCCAGGTTTTGTCTAAAGATCACTACCCTTACCTAGGAGCCAGAGAGGTCAGTCATAAAACACTCATAGATCATGTCACTCCTCTGTTTACCATCTTCTAGATGGTAACAATTTTCCTCAGGCTAAAGTCACATTCTCTGTGTGACGCTGGAACACTTTAAGGATACTCCTGTCTGAGCAGTTGGATTTCCTATTCTTTCTTTCTGGAATTCTCTACTCCCCATTTACTCAACAGTGCCCTCACCCTCACTTCCTTCATGTTTGGCCAAAATGTCAGTTTCCAGTTTTTCTTTGATCATTTTATTTAAAAGCTGCCCCATCACTGGATAATCAATGTCCATCTTCACTTCTTTTTCTCCATAGTACCTGTCACTCTCTTAGTACTCAATCCTTTGTTTAATGTCTCTTGCCCTACATTAAAATGTGAGAATCATAGTGTTCCTTTTATTAGTGGCTATAAAACCAGACCTATAATAGTGTTTAGGAAATATTTCCTAATGGAAGGAAATGTTCTTTTTAACTTGCAGTCTAAATACAATTTATACATTAAAATTTTGGGAAGGAATATTGTGCTTTCATCCTAATTTAAATATTTTTTTCCAGTTTTTTTTTCTTAATTTCAAATACTTTTATAGACAGCTTCTCTTTTTTTTGGAAATCCTCATCCTTTTTACCACTGGGATACTTACCCAGTCTTTTTAACTTTTAAGCTCAGTTCTACCTTTGGAGTTATAAATGTTGATATTCATTGAAAAATTAAGACTATATCTTTAGTGCATTGTATTAAAAATTTTCAGTTTTGAAGATGAAGAAAGATGGTATCACAACCTTAGGTATCTCACAACTTGTTTTCTCTAGCATAGCATTATTAGGGCTTTGCTATTGCTAGTTTTTTTTCTTCTTAATTTTACTGTGAAAATTTTATTCTCTTTGTGTGTGTGTGTGTGTTTGTGAATCAAAAAAAACTGTTTTGCTTTAAACAGTTCTTTCTAAAATTTATACTCTGTTTTTTCCTGTTCTTTTAACATAGTATAATACTTGGACTTCTAAGAATACGTAGGTTAAATTAATGATTTAACTAAAAAATAACACATTCTGTTTGACTTTTACAATTTTGATAAC
Organism: Nasua narica; assembly: GCA_028533885.1. NCBI lineage: Eukaryota > Metazoa > Chordata > Mammalia > Carnivora > Procyonidae > Nasua > Nasua narica. The sequence goes on along the minus strand of CM052800.1, from coordinate 139,212,756 downwards.
CTCAAAAATATGTATAGTAGGTTGTCCTTAAAAAATAGACTTCTCTGAGGAGAATTCTTTTACAATTTAGTAATCCAAGGGGTTCTTAGATTTGCTTAAGAGTCTAAAACAAAGCCACAGTATCCTTGATAGGGGACTATAGAGAATTCTAGATTCTTAAAATGATTTCTAAGTAAAAGTGAGTTTCATCATTGGCTTTATGCTAGATATAAAATTTAACCCCAATTTTTTTTCTACTTTGATAAACATGTTTTGAAAGTCTGGCACACTATTTGAAGCTTAACACTGATGTATTTTCCCTTTAACTGACATGAGTCTGAAAAAAAATCTTATACTTGTAAGGAATGTATGTGTTTTAATTTGGCGACTTATGTGTGGCTTGCTTCTGATTTTTTTCAGGGGGATGTTTCTGGATACTATTCTCCCCTCTCGTGATGATAATGGCATACGTCCTGCAATCGGTCAGCGAACCCGTTTAAGCAAAGGAGATATTGCACAGGCAAGAAAGCTGTATAGATGTCCAGGTATTGCACCATACAAAAACAGAACTGTAATTGTGCCTGATTGTGTTCTTTCAGATGAATAAGCCACAATTCACTGAACTGTTTACTCGTGTCTCTCCATGCTGGCAAATGACGTATTCAGTTCAAAGTCAGTAATCATAAAATGAAATGAGAGAACTCTGGAACACCCATTGATATAATTAAAAACAAATTTCTAGAAATCAAATTTAAGCAGGGATAGTATTTTTTTTAAAACAGGGATAGTATGGTTTTTTTTCTTTTAACAAGTAAAAGATTAAAAAACAGGATTGTCTGATATTGTTATTAAATAGTTGCAGGATTTCATAGTTACATGTTGAGTTTTCTTGCCAAAATAAAAAGAATAAAAATAAAATAAATAAAATAAAAGGAATATCCTTTCAACTTCAAAATTGAGGACTGAATGACCTTTTTCTTGCAAGTACCACCATTAATGATATATAAATTTAAATTTTATTAGTTGGAATGTATAACTTTGTTGCAAAAGGAGTTCTAACAGTATTGCTAGTGAGTTACTGTATATTTTGCTACTGGCTAAAGTTATGAAAAAGAGATTAAAGGAAGTTCTTAAGACTGTTCGGAGGGAACACTAGTAGTGACTTACTGGTCCAAAAAAGAAAAAAAGAGTCTGCTCTCAAATTGGAAATGCTGCATACTCTGTGCACCTCCTGCATGGTCAAAATCCTTTGAAATAACATATATCAAAGAAATACGTTTAACTTTGGTTAGCACAGCTTTTCCTCAAACTTTTGTTCACATATGTATGTAAATTACACATGTATATGTGGTATTTATTTTTTTTAAACCTAAATTTCCACAGGAAAGCTGAATTTGTAAATAAATGGCACCACTATGACAAAATAAATGAGTGATTCTTGGCTAATTTCTGGCAATACTGGATATATTATATTTTTTAACTTTGAAAGCAGAAGGTTTGGGGGAAGATTGTGTGGTTAGCATAGCAACTAAGTAAATAGTTCACATAGAAAGCCATTTTGTTTGCCTCTTTCGATACATGTGTGTATATATATATATTTATATCACTTAAAAACACACTAGAGATGAATTTACAACTCTGAATTGTAAGAAAGTCAGTCAGTAGGAATCAGAAAAGTAATCAAACTTATGACACCGTAATTTTCAGCCTATAGCTCTTAAATATTTAAGTGACTAATGGGAAAATACATAGAGTTTTCACTTGAGGGTTTATTTATGTAAATACATAAACAGGCTGTTTTCTTACTTGAAACACAGTAATAATGTATATATTGGTTTGTTAATACAGTCAAACCACATTTATGAAGGTACTATCATCAATGTGAAAGATATCTTGTGTTTTTAAAGCAGTATAAGAAAATTGCTTATTTATTTCCATGATGAAGTAAGAGAGAGCTAAGACATATAAATATGTATTTAAAAAATATCTAAAGTTTTAGTTCACTAAATCTACACTTGATCTTAGCCAAAAGGCCGAGAAGCGATTAGTTCACTAAATCTAAGAATGACTTTTTTTCCATTCTTGGACGTTTTAATGCTCACCAAACAAGTCCCTTCCTTTCTCTCTTTTTTCCATCTTTTGCTCTTGCTTTCTCTCTTCTTCTTGGCCAGTGTGTGTGTGTGTGTGTGTGTGTGTGTGTGTGTGTGTGTGTGTGAAGCCCTTAGCTTTGAGCCTTGAGCTCTATATATGGTTATGAATTTCACAGTCTTCATTGCTTTACAATGAGAAGCACTAATGATATTGGTAGAAATATAGGACAAATAAACATAAGTTACACTGATGAAGTAGATTTACCAGTAGCTCCAAGAACATTAATGGAATAATGTGAAAGATTGATAAATGTACATAGAAGTAAAATTAGGATGACTTATTTGAGAATCATCTAGGAAGAGTGAAATATGGTTATGCCCTGGTTTTAACACAGAAAGGAAAGAGTTATAAGACTGCATAGTCCCTTAGAGTTTGTCTTATTGTTTTCTTGTATTAGAAATTGCTGATGAATAGAGCCAATCAGAGGTATTTGGCTATATTACTCCAACTCTTTACTTCTTATCAGTTTACCCTCAAAGCTGTTTTGGATCTTCATTTTATAGAGGTATTCCTTAAGCATTTAATCTTGAAAGGAATACCGACCTGGTTCACACTTAAATATTTAAGATTGTCACTTTTACGGTCTATGATAAGTGGGGCCCTGAGTCCAAGAAGGCAGGTTTCTAATAGACAAGTAATAGTAGCCAGGCTGCAGATATTGTTGCCTTTCCATTAATAATATAGGAAATGCATTGTTATCTATCAGAAGATGAAGAGCATTAAAATTATGCATTTTTAATTCCCTTAAAACAATATAAACTGCTATTTTTTATGATCCTTTTTGGCTGGTAAACAACTTGTAATCCATTATTATAGTTACCTATTTTATATGACAAATATATAAATTAAATTTGTATGGGAAATCTGAATTACTCATTGTACAGTCAATGCCTACTAATCCTGAAAAAGCTTCATACAGGAATAAAGTTGTGTTTTTAAGATAATGGAATGAAAATACGTTTCTTTTAGTCTAGAATTATTTTCATTGCCATTTCTTGTTCTTTTAGAAGCAGGCAAGAAAGATCTGTTAATATAAAGAAAGAATATGTACTGTTAATATAAAGAAAGAATATGATCCTTTACAGCCTTGACAGTCTTCTGACATAAGACCCCATTAATCATTGCCAGACCACATCCTAGAAAGAAGGAAGGGAAATAAAGGGAGAGCTGCCTAGCCCTGAGATTGAATAGGTTTCTGGACAGTGCTGCCCTAAAGCCTGTCTTGTGTCCTTCCCACAGCTTCCAGGTCTTTCTAGGATTAAGGCATCTAAAAGGACATCTGCTAATGCTGCTTTACCGGCCTGCCATTATAATGTCTTGCATCCTCCTTACTGTCAGGATTCTCCCCCAAGCAAAGGTGGAGAATAGGTGATCATTACAGTCTCCAGGTCTCTATCATCCCTGTAGGCTAGAATTAGCAGTTTGTTTTTGAAGGAGATCTTCTCAAGGGTGTCTGAGTTGGAGCGGGTATTTTTCTCCTCATAAATAAGTAATGTGTACTATTGTTCTCTTTTCAGGGACCCTGTTTTTCTTGTGCCTCTCATTTTCTAAATGTATTTTTTTCTATTTGATCTAATCTTAGGATTACTTTCCTTTTTGATTTCTAAACTGCTTAGTTTAACTCTTCTCCTGGTATAGTCACTGGTCTTTATTTGAATTTTCTCTTAAACTGGTTTTTCTGTAGTTCCATGAACTTTTTGCTTACTTAGTACTTCATCAACCATCAATCCTAATATTCTCCAGTGAATTTTCCCCAATAAATATATCAAGTAGCATAATAAAATTAGGGAAAATGCAAAATCAAATATCTAAAAATAAAGGGCCTTCTGAGGATTAGAGTCTTCCTTGTTACATAAAAGTGTATGTATATTCACACATGAACACATGTACAGCCTATGTTCACAAATTTAGAAGTTTTCAATGCTGGTACACATACAGTATGTGTGCAGAATATCCCTGTCCATGGATGCACATTTGTGTGGACACTTTAGGGATGGAAGGCCAGTTTCAGTGTGCATGGAGTCTGAATACTAGAAACTTTACATTCCTTTAAACACTTGTTTCATTAACTTTACCTTTAAAATTGAAATAAGGTTCTTATTAGTTACCTAAAGCATTCATCTCTTGGTTCCTGGTATAATTTTCTGAGATTCCCAACAGAATACACTTTCTATATGTACTGTACATATATAATTCTTGGCTGAAATATTGCCCAGATGCAAAAAATAATAATTTAGCCATTTTCCCCCCACTTATCCATGGACTCCTTTATTCATCTCTTTGGAAACTTTCCCTAGTTCAGTGGATGGTACCGGACAAAGATCATCTGGTAGCCCAAGCCAGAACTATGGAGGGCATTCTCACCTCATTCCTCCCTCACCTTCTCCAGCTAGTCAGTCCTGCTGCCTTCTTGGAATCTTGCATTCTTGCTGTGAATCTCCTAGTCTAGGGAGCCTCATCTTTTGTCTGGATTGTTGAAATGCCTCCTACTTCACCTCTTGCCCCTATTCTTACAATCTCTTTAGTTCTCTGGCCATGCTTCTGTTAAGTGGCTTTTAAATATGCAAACCTTATTTTGCTTATTTTTAGGATAAAGGCTAATCTCTTTTCCATTATGTCATTTCAAAATATTTTTCTTGTCTCCTCCCTAAGTTTTTTCTTTAGTTCTGCCCCTGCCTAGAGCCTAGATTTCACCTCTACTTCATTTAGCTCCTGGCACCACAGTATGCTTGCCTCCTGCCTCTTCCTCCAGCCAGAATGCTCATAACTACCTCCCAGTTAAATCCTAGCCATATTTAGGATTCGGCGCCTATGTCACCTCCTACTTAAAGACTTCCTCGTCTTCCAGGACTCTACCATGGTAAAAGCCTCATTTGATCCTGGTCTTTGTGTCTTACTCCTATAATCATCAGTTCATTTGGTATTTCCCACACTGGAGTATATAAGATTTTGTGGGATTGAAGTTGGGTTTTCCCTCATGGTATTCTGGATCTGATGCAAATTAAGTGCTCAATAAGTAGTTGCTGTATGAATGAATGAGTCACTGTTAACACGTGAAAGGCACCGTGCCAGATGTTATGGCCACAGAAAAGGAAGAACAGACTACACGCACGAATAGCTGAGCCTCTGGGGCATCATGCAGACGTCACCTGGTTAGGAAGTAGATTTCATTCTTAAAGAATGCTAGAGCACTCCATGAGAGATGCCTTCCCTGCGCTGCATACTGCGGGAGGAAGCCTCCTTGAAGTTGGTGTTTATGCTTCATTTTAAAGGATGATTCAGACCTGGCTAGGCAAGTTACTATTGAAATGAATTTAAAAATATTTCAGTAATTAATCTCACATTATCTCTCAGATGATTTAGGATTCCTTTTAACAGTTCCTTATCTTAAAATCATTTTACATTTTATTTTATATTTTTAAAAAATAATTTTAAGACTATATTGTACTTATTATATTTAAAAGTTTCAGGGATCTAAATATAAGTTAATTAAGTAGTATTAAGTTTTTTTTTTTGTTTTGTCGTTGTTGTTTTTTTTAAGATTTTATTTATTTACCTGACAGAGAGAGAGAGATCAGAAGTAGGCAGAAAGGCAGGCAGAGAGAGAGGGGGAAGCAGGTTCCCCACTGAACAGAAGAGCCCGATGTGGGACTCGATCCCAGGACCCCGAGAACATGACCTGAGCCGAAGGCAGAGGCTTTAACCCACTGAGCCACCCAGGCACCCCAGGTAGTATTAAGTTGATTAGATACTTATTTCTTTCCCTAATCTAGAATTTGCCAAGATCCTTTGGGAAGAGATTTATCAAATAGAAATTACTGTTCATCTCTATCTGTGTTTTCCTTAGCCTTAGTAAAATTATAAGTGTGCTCCTATAGAATATAGAGAAAGTATGGGGTGGATATTGCAGACATTTGGTGAAGAAAGTAGCTGTAGATGAACGTGCAGGCAGCTATAAACTTAATGATCTTAGAAGGTCCAGAGTTTGTAATAATTGCTCAACAAGACACAATCCAAGTAGCATTTATACAAGTCAAACATAATTTTCTGTTCTGGAAGAATGAAGGTATATGTGAATTACCTGATTCAGAAGTGAGATCGAACATATGATAAAGGACTTAGAAGTTCACACTGCTTCATTATTGTTACTTTTATTTTGGCAAAAAAAATCACATAATAAGACATCTACCGTATTAGGAAATCTGTAAGTGCACGGTGCAGTACTGTTAACTCTGTGCACATCGGGGTACAGCAGATCTCTAGAACTTCTTCGTCTTGGGACACATGGGTGGCTCAAGGGGTTACGCATCTGCCTTTGGGTCAGGTCATGATCCCAGGGTCCTGGGATCAAGTCCTGCATCACATTGGGCTCCTCGCTCAGCAGGGAGCCTGCTTCTCCCTCTGTCTGCCTCTCTCTCTCTCTCTCTCTCTCTGACAAATAAATAAATAAAATCTTAAAAAAAATATAGAACTTCTTTGTCTTGCATGACTAAAACTCTATACCCACTGAACGGCAGCTCTTCATTTCCCTCTGCCCCTGGCAGCCAGCATTCCACTTTCCACTTCTGTGAGTTTGACTACTTTAAAAACCTCATGTAAGCGAAATCATGCAGTATTTGTCTTTCTGTAACTGGTTTATCTCACTCAGCATCATGTCCTCTGGGTTTATCTGAGTTGTAGCATATGCCACTTTTCCTTCTAGTATTAAGGCCGAATACTATTCTATTTTGTGTATGTACCACAGTTTATCTATTCATTCACTGGTGGATGTTTAGGATGTTTCTTTTTCTTGGCTAATATGAATAATGCTGCAGTGAAAATGAGAGTGCAAATATCTCTTCCAGATTCTCTTTTCCATTCTTTTGAATAAATACCCAGAAATGGGGGGATTGTTGGATCATTTGGAAATTATATTTGCAATTTTTGAGGAAATCCTCCACTGTTTTCCATAGTGGCTGCACCATTTTATGTTCTTACCAACAAAGCACAAAGGCTACTATTTCCATTTCTTTGCCAACACTTCTTATTTTCTGTTTTTTTGTTTGTTTGTTAAGTACCATCCGAACAGGTGTGAGGTGATATCTCATTGTAGTTTTGATTTGCATTTCCCTGATGATTAGTGTTGTAGGCCATTTTTTTTTCGTATATCAGCCATTTGTGTATCTTCTTTGCCTTTTTTTTTCTCTGCCCATTTTTAAATTGGGTTATTTTGTATTTTGCTATTGATTCATGGGAATTCCTAATATATATTGTGAATACTAATCCTTCATGCGATATATGCTTTGCAAATATTTTCTCCCATTCAGAAGGTTTCCTTTCACTCTGTTGATTGTTTCCTTTGCCTACATCAGGCTTTCGGCTGATGTAGTCCCACCTGTCCATTTTTGCTTCTATTTCCTGTGTTTTTGCTGTCATATCCAAGAAATCATTGCCAGTTCTATTGTTACAAAATTTCTCACCTGTTTTCTTCTAGAATTTTTACAGTTTTGGGACTTATATTTAAGTCTTTAATTGATTTTATGTTGATTTTTGTGTCTGATGTAAGATAAAGGTCCAAATTCATTCTTTTGTATGCATATTTCTAGTTTCTCCAACACCATTTGCTGGAGAGACTATGCTTCCCCCAATGAGTAGTCTTGGCACCCTTGTTGAAGATCATTTGACCATATATACACGGGTTTATTTTTGGGCCTTCTCTTCTCTTGGTCTATATGTTTGTCATATGCTAGTATCATACTATTTTGAATACTATAGCTTCTTGATACTTTTTTTTTTAAAGATTTTTTATTTATTTATTAGAGAGAGAGAGAGACTGAGAATGAGAGGGGAGAAGGTCAGAGGGAGAAGCAGACTTCCCGCAGAGCCGGGAGTCCGATATGGGACTCGATCCCGGGACTCCGGGATCAAAACCTGAGCCGAAGGCAGTCGCTTAACCAGCTGAGCCACCCAGGCGCCCTCGTGATACGTTTTGAAATAAAAAAGTGGGAACCAGCTTTGTTTTGTTTTGTTTTGTTTTGTTTTGTTTTTCCCCAAGAATGTTTTGGCTATTGTTGTTTTGTGGTTTTATGTGAATTTCAGGATTTTTTTTCTTTCTGCAAGAAATGCCACTGAGATTTTGATTGAAATTGTTTTGAATCTGTGGATTGCTTTGGGTAATAAGGATATTTTAACAATATTAAGTCTTGCAATCATGAATGCATTCATATTCATGGAATGACACAGCTTGTCATTTCATTGGTTTGTGTCATTTTTAATTTCTTTCAGCAATGTTTTGCAGTTTTCAGTGTACAAGTCTTTTGTCTCATTGGTTAAGTTTATTGCCAAGTATTTTATTCTTTTTTGATGATATTATGAATGGGATTGTTGTCTTAATTTCCTTTTGAAGTTGTTTGTTACTGGTGTATAGAAATGCAAATGATTTTTTTGCTGTTGATTTTTATGCCCTGCAACTTTGCTGAATTTGTTTATTAGTTCTAACAGTTTTATGTGTATGTGTGGAATGTTTATGATTTTATACATGTAAGATTGTGTCATCTGCCTACAGAGATAGAAGTTTAACTTCTGACTTATATTTAGTTTTAGAGTAATTTTTATTAGGGCAGTGATAATAACTGGCCACTGTATATTTCTTTATATACTTTTTCTCCTAGCTGTGACTAAGTTTTATAGTTCAAAGACATATTCAAACACTTTAGACCACAATATTCCTACCTGTGGAAGAGGTATCTGAGGGTTAAAAAGAAGATTCAGGGCATAATAACATTGTGCCGTGATTCCCACAACGCAACTTTATTAAGTATATGTTAATAAGATGGCCATTTAACAAGAGAAAACTGAAGCTGAAGCTTTTGAGACTTACTTGTATGCCATAATTAGTAAGTAGTAATGCCATGATTAAAACTTGTGTTTTCTTATCCATGGACTTTGCTGAGTAAATGAACAGCCTATGCATTTTAACTTCGTAGTGTCACTTTTTTCTTGCTGATTTTTCTTTAGTTCTTTTAATATTAAACTTTGCTTTGTATATCTGAGCATTAACAACCTATGGCTGGGGAAAGTGCTGAAATATCTTTCTTAGTAGGGATCAGGTAGCTTGGGACAACCACATTTACTGAGATAAATGCACAAATGATTATAAGCATTGTAAGCAAATGCTGTATAATAGATTTACTTAACGTTTGAGTTATGTGCTGATTCTATTTACTTTTCATTTTATAGAGTTTTCCATTTTATCTTTATCAAGGCAGTATTTTTTGTGTACATTTGTGGATTAAATATATTTAATTGTTTTAATTTCACTTTAGTAAATCCAGTACCAACATTCTATGTGGCTTACTGTATTTTTCAATCATTAAAGGATTTATTTTTAGACTTCTGTGAATTATAGTATTTTTCATTGAAACACACTCAACTGCCAAATGATTATATAGCATCCTAACTGATCCTACTTAGAAGCACATTGTTTGCATTAATAAAATCTTAATAAATTTTCATTTTTCTAAGGGTTTCTGTAATGTTACATTTGTCAAGAGCCCTTAGATGATTCATGGAAAATGCTGAATTATGTATTTTTGACCTTGAACATTTTCATTTTGTCCTAAAGTTGCTTTTATCTGCCTATTCATCAGAATAAACACTGCTTACTTCTACTTGAAATGTACTTTGTTGTACAAACTTAGTATCTGTGTTTTCAAATCAATATTTATATCAAATCAGACTTTTTACAACTCCATTTTGTTTTCAAAGTCATCATCTTTCTTTCCTCATTTAACTTAAGATATGCAAAACCATTTATTATTTATGGAGGATTTGATGAGACGAGAGTTCACCTGCTGGTAGCTATGACTCTGTAATATGGTAATAGCTCAGTCTGATTTCAGCCTCCTTCAGAGGGAAAGAACTGTTTTATCTTTTTTTTTTTAATTATTAAATGAAGGTTATAAACATGACAGGCTGCAGTGGAAGAATTATTATTGAATTCAGGATACTTAAACCCACCTATGTTCATGGGGCACATGCTATGTCTTACAAAAGCAACAGGAAAACCCATATAAAATGGTACTGACCACTAACCTTGGCTAAAACCAATAAGCTAATTAGACTCGGTGTCTTTGTTGAAATGGCCCTAGAGATATTAATCACACAGACCTTAAGTCTGTACAATGATAATTTGCTACTTTAGATGACTGATAATTACTTCCAAGAAATTAGACAGCCTCAGTAAGAGGAAAACACAACTGCTTTTCCAATAATCTCTTACTTATGACTAACAGAAATGAGAGAGTAAATTAATGTCCACATCTTGTTGGAAGATTTTAATCTTCCTTTATATTTTTAACCTTTTAATTTTTTTCAGGTTATTTTGAGAAAAATTTTCATTGTATATGACATTTTGGTATCACCTTTATTGATTGTATTCAAATGATTATTTAAGATTTCTGTTTTTCAACTTTGATGTGGTATTCGCTATGAAACTTAGCTTCATTTTACACTGAAAAGTATTATGTTTTGTATGATTCCCTAGACACATCAACCAGATACTCACTGGCCTGAATATGAGTATGGATGACCTGCTAAGTCTTTGGGAATGAATGAGAAAAGTCTCCATGGGGAAGAACTTTATGAATGCCAGATTATTTATCTCATAGTCTTGTTTTATGGTTGGCCTTAATGGTACAATTAAGTATGCCAGAATCCTGGTAATAGTGACATAAGATGAATTTACTTGGAAAGGAAAAGTCTTCTATAGAACAGAAATATATATTTTCATCTAACACCAAAAGACTTAGGGCTTTATTATGTCCATGTCTTTCATAAAAATTAAAAAATGATCTTATCTTTTTAAGGAAATATGGATAACTCATCTCTTTAAAATATCAAATATATGTTGTTGTTGTTGTTGTTTTCCTTTTAGCATGTGGAGAAACTCTACAAGAATCCAATGGCAACCTCTCCTCTCCGGGATTTCCAAATGGCTACCCTTCTTATACACACTGCATCTGGAGAGTTTCGGTGACCCCAGGGGAGAAGGTAGTTTATATCATCGAGAGTTCTCATTTAGTGTTATATAAAATGTTAAATATACAAAGATTCATCTTTTTTTAAATATAATTTGCTTTATTTTTATTCTTATTTGATTCTTCAAATATGAGACTAAAAAACTCAGAAAATTTATAATGAAAATTGTTCAAGCTCTGGGAATTTTTTTTTTAAAGATTTTATTTATTTGACAGAGAGAGATCACAAGTAGACAGAGAGGCAGAGAGAGAGGAGGAGAGAGAGGAGGAAGCAGGCTCCCCGTTGAGCAGAGAACCCAATACGGGGCTCAATCCCAGGACCTGAGATCATGACCTGAGCAGAAGGCAGAGGCTTTAACCCACTGAGTCACTCAGATGCCCCCAAGCTTTGGGAATGTTTTTGAAAAATGTAGTTTAAAAAGAAATAGTAAATGCTCTGAAAAGGTTGAAATAATGTTCTCAGGCACAATGGAATTAAGTTAAAATAAATGTCACATAGATAACCAGAAGAATCCCACATATTTCAGTTAAGAAATACATATAAAATATCCAGCTTAGCCAAGAAGCAATTATAGTGAAGATTACAAATCATTTTCAGCTATAATATAAAAAAATACTGAATAGCAAGTCGAGGGCAATACTTAGAAGGAAATTCAGAACTTAAATGCTCACATTAGTAAATAAAAAATGCCCTAAACTAATGAGTTAGACATTCTTACTGACTGGCTATTAAAGGTATAGTAAAATAAATGGAAAGATACATAATGGAAGAAGTAATAAAACATAAATTAAGGAGATAAAAATTACATGGCATAAAAATTGGCACTTTGAAAAAACTTAGAAATATAGGAAAATGGATGTAAATAGATCAAGAAAGAAAAAGAATAATAGGAAAAACACAATTATTTAATCACTAGAATGAAAAGGTTATCATAACCATAGGTGCTCTAGATACAAAAATGAGAATAAAGGAATATTGTCAACATTATGCCAGTAACTTAAAAAATGTAGAGGAAATAGGAAAATTCCTACAAAATATTACTGAGTTCTTACTCGAGAAGAAGAAAAAAAAACTTGATTACTCTTATAACGACTAAAGAAAATGAACTACTGTTTAATTGAATTATTAGATATTTTTCAGCAATGAAAATCCAAGCTCACATGGCTTAATTAGTGAGTTCTAGCTAACATTCAGATTAGAAGTATAATCCTATATGAACTCTTCCGGAGAATAAAAAAGATCCACTCTCCTATTTATATGGCTAGCAAAACCTTGATAGCAATCCTGACAAGGACAGTATAAAAAAGGAAGAGTATAATCCAAGCTAACACTTAAATATGGAAGTAAAATCCCCAAACCAAACCACAGGTAGATGCACATATATAGATACAAACACCATTAAATGTGTATCTCAATTAAATCAAGAAAAAATATCTATTACTGATTTAACAACAACAAACCCCAAACAAACTGGGAATAGGCTCCTTCTTAATCTTAGAAAGAAAATCAACATAATAATATGTTATAATAATAAATGTCATTCTTGAGAAAATTCTGAAAGTATTTCTTTCTATCACACTACTTTATTTTTGGTGGAAATCATGGCACATTAAGGCAAGAAGATGTAATTAAAAATAGTAAGGACTGAAAAAGAAGAAAATTCCCTTCAACCTATTTTGTTTGTTGGTTAAAGATTTTAAAATTATTAAGAAACGAAATGAATGACTCTATTAACTTTGGATTCTGTCTTGAATGCTAAACTTAAAAGTCTTTCAGGCCAAGATTGTATTGATATCAATCTTTATCTTTACTGCTTATTAAATAGTTTTTGTTCTTTGCTTGTGACTAATTAATCCAGAATGACTCAAATATATTTAGAGTTTTGGTGAGAATGCAATTGAAGTTAAAGAAAGTTTAATATTCCTGATAGTTGAATGTTGTTAGAAGAGTCATGGGAGGGCGCCTGGGTGGCTCAGTTGGTTGAGCAACTGCCTTTGGCTCAGGTCATGATCCCGGAGTCCCGGGATCGAGTCCCATATCGGACTCCCGGCTCTGCGGGAGGTCTGCTTCTCCCTCTGACCTTCTCCCCTCTCATTCTCAGTCTCTTGCTCTCTAATAAATAAATAAAAATCTTTAAAAAAAAAAAATGAAGAGTCATGGGAATGGAGCTGTCCAGGGTGTTCTGATATTCAACATGAAAACTGAATGAAACATTTGTGTAACATGAATAGTTAACATAAAATAGTTCAACATAAAAAGGTACTTGGATAGTTATTAGTTATGTTTAACTATTTTATGTTAACTGTTCATAATATAACTATCATAACTATCATAACTATAATATAATAACAGTTATGGAATACATATATAATTCTTTATACCATCATTTTTAATTTAAGAAGTAAAAATCTGTGTTGTAATGTAGTTATAAGTGTTGATCAATTTCTGTGTGAATTTTTGAACATGCTTATGAGAATATTTTATGAAAATCATTCTTAAAAAGATACTAACGAGAAAGATAAAAAGCTGATAAGAACTATGCATGATTTTGAAATTAAAATTATAGAATATAAAGAGTTTTGAACCAGATTAATAAAATTAAATCCACTCATAAGAGCAGGATAATACAGGAAAAAAAATTGTTCCTCTTATCCAAATGCAGTACCCACACCATCAGTATTCAAAGTTAATTCACTTTTCTTGTATGTATGGTTACCAATAAAACTGTAGTTTCCAAATAGGAAGAAATGGATACATCTATCATCTTTTTAAATTAGGAAATTTTACAAATAGGAAGAAATAGGAAGAAAACATTACAAATAGGACGAAATCAATACATCTATCATCTTTTTAAATTATTTTTTTTATTTTTATGTGTGATGATGAACAAATAAATTGAATTAAGTGGTCAGTGAACAATATTAACTCATTTTTCATTCTTGTGTTTTTATTAGTTTCTTTTTGTTTTAAATTTTGGTTTATTCTGCTGTTCTTAGTTGGCAGTTTAACTCATTAATTCTAATACAAACCTTAAGGCTATACATTTCCTTCTAAGAACTACCTTACCTGAATTGCATCAGCTTGACATACAGTATTTTTGCCATTTTTCAATTTTCATTACCTTCTTTGTCTCTTATTATTTCTTCTCAACTAACTTATTTTTTTGGTAATGTATACTTGATTATTTGCAAAGATATATTTCTTTTTTCTCTATCATCCTTTTCCGGTTAATTTCTCCTTTAGTCACATCTGGTAAGAGACTGTCCTCTGTAAGTAGTCAGTCTTTCAAATATTTTGAGGCTGGCAGTATGACCTCAGAACTGACCAGTCTTCATAAAGAATAATCATTGCTTTGAGGTTGGGGCACCTGGGTGACTCAGTTAAATGTCCAACTCTTGATTTTGGCTCATGTCATGATCTCAGGGTCTTGAGATTGAGCTTCCTGTCTTGCTCTGTGCTGGGCCTAGAACCTGCTTAAGATTCTCTCTTCCCTCTCCCTCTGCCCCTGCCTCCACTCTCTCTCTCTCTCAATAAATAAAATCTTAAAAAGAAAAACAAAATGTGTTTTGTGCCATAGCTGGGTGGAAAGTTCTCTATGCATTAGTCTTTTTTAATTGTGAAATGTATATATTCTCTAATTATTGTTTTTTTACTTTATCCAAAGGAAAGGTATGTTAATATTTGTACTATTTGGTGGATTTATTCATTTATCTTTGAAAAATAAATATTTTTTAAAAAAATTTATATTTAAATATATTTAAAATATTTTTATTCTATGTTTTATATGCATGCTATGTGTAGAATATAACACCTTTCTGATAATTAAATTGTTATTATATGCTGTATTTCTTTATCTCTAATCATGATTTAGGTTAGTACTCTATTTTTTTCTGATATTAATAAGGCTACACATTCTTTTGATTAGTATTCTAGCCTGGTTATATTTTCAACTTGCTTTAGACATTCAGTTGTTCTGTGGTCCTGTGTCCCAGGTGTGTCCCTTTTAGATAGCAAGTAGTTTGGTTTTATTTTTTATTTAATTCATAGTGGTTAGTTTGTCTTTAGTTTTTATTGCAGTTACCTTTATTCTGATTTCTGATGTATTATTATTTCTTGTTTACATTCTATATGTCCCACTTTGTTTCTTTTGTTCTACTTTTTTGGCCTTTTTATGTACTGAATTTATACTTTTGTTTTCCCTCGTTTCATTTATTTTCCATCTATTGGTTTGAAAGTTTTAGATGTATATTCTATTATTTGGTACCCTTCTTGTACCAGCCTTCCTAATGGAGTCATTTTTAAGTGGTATCCTTATCCTCCCAAACCATAAAAAAGAGTCTAAAAAAAAGATTACAATACATGTTATCTTCATTTTATATGCTATTGTTTAGTATTTTTCTTTAAGTTTGTTTCATCCTGATACAAATGAGATATTATTATTGTTTTTTGCTTAACATTTGTTAAGTTATATGCAGATATTTACCAAATTTTTTTATTGTGGTAAAAAACATGTAAAATGTATACTGTCTTAACCACTTTTAAGTGTACAGTTCAACAGTGTTAAGTACATTCACATTGCTGTGAAACAGATCTCCAGAGCTTTTTTATTTTGCAAAACTGAAACTCCATATTCATTCATGTCCATTTTCCCTACCCCTCAGACCCTGGGAACCACCATTCTTTCTGTTTCTATGAATTTGATCACTTTCCATACTTCACATACAGCATTTGTTTTCTTGTGATTGGCTTATTTTATTTAGCATAATGGTCTCAAAGTTTAACCATGTTTTAGTATGCGACAGGATTTTCTTCCTTTTATGGCTTAATGATATTCCATTGTATGTATAGACACATTTGTTTATCATTCATCCATTGATAGACATTTGAGTTGCTTTCACCTTTTGGCTATTGTGAATAGTGCTACTACAATCATAAGTATACAAATATCTCCTTAAAACAGTCCTTTCAATTCCTGTGGATCCATACCCTGAAGTGGGACTGCTGGATAATTTGGTAGTTCTGTTTTTAATTTTTTGAAGAACTTTCATATTGTTTTCCATAGTGGTTGCACCATTTTACAACCCCAACAGCAATGTAGAAGGGTTCCAAATTCTCCACATCTTCACAAATAAGTAGTATTTTGTTTTTTTTGATAGTTGCCATCCTAATGGGTGAGAGGTGATATCTCATTATGGATTTGATTTGCATTTCTCTGATGATTAGTGATGTCCATCTTTTCATATGCTTCTTGGCCATTTGTATATCATCTTTGGAGAAATGTATTCAAGTGTCTTGCCCATTTTTTATTTTGATTATTTTATTTTTCCTTGTGGAGTTATAGGAGTTCTTTACATAGTTTGGCTATTAACCCCTTATGAAATATATGATTTGCAAATATTTTCTTCATTTCTGCAGCTACCTTTTTACTTTGTTGATTATTTGCTTTGCAAAAGCTTTTTAATTTGATGTAGTACCACTTTACTGTTTTTGCTTTTTTTTTTTTTTTTGCCTCTGCTTTTGTAGCATATCCAAGAAATCATTGCCAGCTCCAATATCATGAAACTTTTCCTGTGCTTTCTTCTAGTTTTATAGTTTTGGGTTTTACATTTAGGTCTTTAAATAATTGTGTAATTAGTTTTTGTATATGGCTTAAGATGAAGTATTGATTTCATTCTCTTTTCTGTGGATCTCCATTCCAAACAGCATTTGTTTGAAGATTCATCAAATATTTCTATTCATTATTTCTTCTGACATCTCAGACTTTCATTAAGTCTCATTTTCTCCTGCCTATAGTTTATACTTTAGGCTATTTTTTTAATAAGCATATTTTTCTAGTATTTTTTCTGTTTGAAAATGTGAAATTTTTTTACTTGACTCATGATTATGGAATTTTACTGTATATAATTGGCTATATATTTAACTTTGTTAAAAATTAAAACTTAAAGGAATACTTTCATTTGAAATATTTCTTAATGTAGAATCCTAGAAATTGAAAATATCAAAAAGATTTAATAAGCACTAAAAATTGAATAAGTTATAACCATATAAAATAAGTCTACAGAAGTTATTATAAGATGATGCTGCTTGCAGATAATTTCTCGAGGTAGTTTTTTTCAAATTCTAGATTTCTCCCATGTAATAAACTATATTTCAAGTGCATTGCATAACAATGTGTAGTCTCTTCATTTTTTTCTCTCCATTTATTTTACTAAACTAGTAAAATTCTGATAGGTGTACCTTACACAACACATGTGAAAAAATTATCAAGTGCCTTACCTATGAATATAAACAAATGGATGTTATATGAATTTAATCAAATGAAAGCAAGTTATATAATTTATAAAATTGAAAGTGTTTTGGTTCAGTATTATGGGGGTAGTTGAATATTATAAAATTTGTCATTTTGTCAAATAATATCAAAATTGAAAAAAATTGTCTAAAAATTTCAAAAATGCTGGTAACACTAGAATTCAATATGTATATTCAATGATAACCTGATGAATTAGGACTAAGAGGACTTTTTTTCAATTCAATGAATATAAGAAACTAATATTGAGTATTTACTATGCTAAGCACTGTGTTAAACTGTCCACACTCCATTGAGTTTAGTATTATAATTATCTCTCTTTTATATATGAAGATATTGAACTTAAGAAAGGATTGTGTGTGCCTGCCACCACACAGCTTGCATTTGGCAGAGCTAATCATTAAATTTTTCTTTAGTTATAAAATTTCCAAGGATTTTTGTTTTATACCCAGACCCAATTTTTCCAGAGGTTATTTATAAAATAAGAACTGTTGGAATAACCAAGGCAAATTACAAAATAACTGATGAAGTAAAGTGGATTGCACTGTAGGATAACAGAAAAACATTAAGCTGCTTCAGTAATTCATATTCTGTGATATGTCAAAATAAGCTTCTAAACCAATGGAACAAACTAAAAAGACCTGAATTATGCCTGAGGGCTTAAAGACTTTTGTCATATATTTGCTTATAAAGATTTTTTCTTTCTTTCTTTCTTTCTTTCTTTTCTTTCTTCTTTCCTTCTTTTGAAAGAAAAAGAGAGTTGGGGGTGGAGTAGGGGAGAGGGAAAGAGAGAATCTCAAGTAGACTCCACGCCCAGCCCAGAGCCCACTCTAGGGCTCAATCCCAGGACCCCGAGATCAAGATTTTTCAATAAATAATAAATCATTTTTATGTATTTGTGTAAAAATTAAACTTTTATACTTCGTATTTTTCTGAGGAAAACAACTGATTTGGTTTTTATTTTCAAGAAAAAATATGTTTGGTACCTCAATCAAAAATAAAAAAGGCAAAATAATTTATTAAAATAATTACATTAAAAATCTTTTTAACAATATAAAATCACAAATAAAAATAAAAATGATATGAGAGAACATTGGTATTATGTATATATACATAAATATATATATATATATATTTATGTATATATACATAAATATATACAAATAAAGATAAAAATAAAGATAAAGATAAAATATATATATATTTATATATATACATAAATATATACAAATAAAGAGCTATTTTAAATTAATAAGTAAAAATTAACACCACATTAGAAAATGACTAAACAGCAGAAAATTTTTTGAACTCTCAGTACAAATAGATAATTAATATAGACATTATTTACTTTCACTCTAATCAAAGAAGACAAAGATAGAATAGAATGATAATATCAAATGATAGTAAGGATACAGAGCTTCTGAAAATAAAAGTGGAAATATCTTTTCTGAAGGCTTTGGTAATCTTTTTCATATTTTGAACAATGTGCCTGCACTTTAGCTCAGAGATTTAGTCTAGGGAAATTATTTGAGTCTGTGCGGAGATAGTTATGTATAATAATGAAAAACTGGAAACAAATTAAATTTAGAAAACCAAAAAGTAGCATTGATTTGAGAAAATGTTTTCAATATATTGGGAAATTTAATAAGCAGATTACAAATCATAGGCACGAAAAGAACTAATTTTTAAATTACATATGTTAGAGACAAAATTATGGAAGAGTATGTATTAAAACAATGCTTTTTTCTCCCTGGTAGGTTTACAGATAGTTTTTATTTCTTCTTCTTCCTTTAATTTTCTACAATAAGCAGGTATTGTTTTATATAGGAAGAATATTCTTTTTTAAAAATAAGTTTATTATTGTACAACATTGTAAATGTACTTAACACCATACAACTGTGTGCTTAAAAGTGATTAAAATGGTAAGTTTTATGTGCATATTTATTTCACCATGACAAAAAAGAGGTAAGATTGCCATTTTCCATGTAATTGGCTTTCGCAAGGTAAAAACAGAGTCCTGTCCAATCTAAGACTATCCTTGATATTGCACAGTGCATGCTGGTAACAGTCCAGAATGTGCAGCTGAGAATGTAGCTCCTTCAGCTGATAGAATTATGCACTATTGACTCTTTCATCTCTTAGAACTGATTGACCTTTTAACAAGGGCAGATTGCTTTTGTCTTGAATAGAGTTAATATTTTTTTTTCTTTTACTGTAGAACCCAATTAAGAGCTATCATTTGCCTGCTTTCATTTTGCAAAAGTTTCTTTTTAATCACTTATCTGTGCTTTACACATGTGGGGTCAATTCGCAATATAGTGTTTCTACTGCCAAAGGCACGTCTTAAATTTGGCAATTAGTGTGTAGATAAATCTTTGATTCTATTTTAAAAAATGTGTCTGCTGGCGTGTGAAAGAAATCTTTGCTATCAAGAACTTATAAAGATATAGCAAGAGCAAGGCCCAGTAATACAATAGCCAAACTCTGAAAAATCACTGCAGAAAGCAAGATGAAATTGCTGAGATAGGAGAGTTTAGAGCTTGTTGGGAGATGTAGGCCCTTGATAAAGACTTTGAAAGGTGTGAAGAGGTTCCAGAAACAGGGAAGGGGCGAGTGGTGTCCCAGGAAGAATTATGTAGGCTTTGAATAAAGGAGCACTGGAATCGGGGATACTTTTTCAGAGCACACCAGCAAGAAGTCAGGGACAGGTAGGATGAAGGTTCTGTTGGAGGTAGTACAACATGAGGCAGCCCAGGTGGGTTATGACCTTAGAGTCATTATGCCCAGGATTAGAAATTTACATTGAGTTGGGTGTGAAGCCACTATGGTGCCCACCTTTCATGGGATTAAAGTGGCATACAGGATAGGATGAACTGGAGATGAGTGAAACTGAAAACCATAGTACAGCTTATGAGGGATGCCTGGCGGCTCAGTTGGTTAAGCGTCAGCCTTCGGCTCAGGTCATGATCCTAGGGTCCTGGGATTGAGTCTTGCATCTGGCTTCTTGCTCAGCAAGGAGCCTGCTTTTCCCTCTGCCTGCTATTCCCCCTATTTGTGTTCTTCTCTGTGACAAATAAATAAATAAAAATCTAAAGAAAAAAAAAAGCAACAAAGTACAGCTTGTGAAAGTATTGCAGTTAATTCAAACAGGTATGGAGAACATGGTCAGTGAAAACAGAAGAAGAACATTATTAGGGGGACTGCAGAAATTGGAATTGATTAGGTATAAGGGTGGGGTAGGGATTAAGAAAAAGAAGCATGAAAGAATATTCCTGTGAGTAGTTGGTGATGAAACACCAAAATTTCAAAATCCAGGTGTTATCATATAATTTTAAGGAGAGAAATTACTTTTATAGCATTATCCAACTCGTGTTTTTCACCTGTCATATAATAAATCCCTGATGGAATTAGGGATCTACCTGAGTCATACAACTAGTCTGTTTTAAGGCAGGGACTTGAACCAAGGCCCCAGGTTCTCCTGTCTATTCT
Organism: Nasua narica; assembly: GCA_028533885.1. Lineage (NCBI taxonomy): Eukaryota > Metazoa > Chordata > Mammalia > Carnivora > Procyonidae > Nasua > Nasua narica. The sequence continues at coordinate 139,191,812 of CM052800.1, read as the reverse complement.
TTAGATTTTAGAGTAAAAATCTCTTCCTTTAAAATGTTGATTTTCCTGTGAAACCTTAAAATTAGGCTGATGTTTTTATGTTCCCAGCATAATTGGATTAAGTCAATTGAGTTAATATTTTTATTTCTTTCATAACTGTCTTCAGGATTTATATTGTGAGTGATGCTTAAATATATACCATGAAAACAGTAATACATGAGAATCTTAACAATGCTTTCAGATTACCTCAGTGGTTTTCTAACATTATCCAATTAAATCCTTCTGATTTAACTCTGCTGAGATCAGCTTGATATTATAGCCTCCAGGGATTTAACAGTAAAGAAATACATTCCAACTAAGAAGGTTTAAGTAAACTAGCAAACCTAGAAGTAGAACTTAAACCCAGGCTTTCTGACTCCCAATCATAAATAGCTTCTAGTTTCAGGAAAAGATGTAAATTTTTCCCTTTAGCAAGACACAATTCAGAGCTGAACAAAAGCCTAATGATCAATTATCCCATGAATTGGCAATGTTTTCTGGAAAGGATATACAGTAATTACTTTTGGCTTTGCAGGTGATAGAGTTTGTTTCAAATGTTCAATTCTATTGCATTGCGAAAGTAATTGTAGACAATATGTAAAGGAATGGATCCAACAAACCTTTCTTTACAAGAACTGGCCGAAAGCTGGATTTGACCCATAGAATATAGTTTACTGATCTTCTCACCTCTAGTCTTATTCCTGAGAAGAAAACTGTAGTCTTCTGAGAGATTATTAGGCTTATTTCTTGGCTAGAACCCAGAAATCTATTTTATTTTACTGCTTTTGATTCTAATATCTCTTTCTAAAGAGCCATTTAATAATATTAGTCTAATTAAAGATTTTTGTCTTTCCCATCCTCAGCACTGTAAGACCAATTCCAATTGGTCTTTCTGTGGTGCTCATGGAATTAGTTTAGGTAGTAATGTATTAAAGGTGCTGACAATAGTTTTTTGATTATATTTTCAATGGAGATTTGCAGACATCCAGTCCCTTGACTGTTGGTCTGCCTTTCTTCCAGATTCTGCACTCTGGGGGACTCTGCAGTACTATATAATAAAGTTTTAATAAGCATACTCCACAGCAATTGTATCAACTTAACTTTGCAGAATAGCAACTAAGACTCATAACAGATCACAGGAAATCCTAGAATTATTCCTTGTATCTCCTTCAATCTCATGTTCCAAAGGAGTCTTGATTAATTTTACATTGATAATGGTAAATTGATACTTACTGTAAGAAAGAAACATTTATATAATTGTGCCGGTTAGTTTTTAGTTCATCTATCTTTAAAAAAAAGATACAACATATTTACACAAAATAGCATAATTTAAGACAACCAAGTATTTTCCAAGTGCTTTTGATTTGTAATTCAAGTTGATTCTGCTAGCAACCTTAGTCAAAGGCCAGCATTTTACTTCTGTGTCAGAGCCCTAAGATTTGATTTTAGAAAACCTATCTTTATTACATTTTCTGCTTCTAAAGGACTCTGTGTTTTATATTAAAGTAGGCCAGTTTTGTTCCTCCACGGTGCCTGGCATTTAAAATAGAAGATTAAAAACAAGATAGGAAACTTTTCTGTTTAGAGTTATCCCCCTTCCAACTGTGTGTGTGTGTGTGTGTGTGTGTGTTTCAGACTTCAAATATTAACTACTTGTTAGCAATCCAACCACATTGTTTTAATTTTAAATATAATTTGATGATACACATACTTCTAATTTAGCTGATTTTTTTCCCCTCATAGAAGAGGAAGTGAAACTATTTGAACACCATTATAAAACTCACCTTTAAATCTGAGCCACAAAATGAGGCTTGGGGTCTACTGTTTGTGTCTAAATTCTAGTTTTGCCATCTCTGCTATAATAACTGAGTTCTTGTATGATTTTACTGATTCGAATCTCTGGTGGTTGCTAAGAGAGAATACAAATGCAGAATGAGACTTAAGATCAGGCAGTGGCAGTATTCCTCATTTAAACAGGCTTAAAGTAAATACAAAGTTAAGGAGGAAAACCAGAAATTATTTCCCAATGATGTTGTAAGAATAACCCAATATTGCATTGATATTCAGAGGTAACGGAGAAAACATTGCAAACTTCAGAAAAATTGTTTAGAAACTATACATTTTGATAATCAAGTGTTGAGATAACTGCAAAAGAAAGGGAAAAAATTGGATGTTGTGGACATTTTTATAAACATTTTTGAGAATATCTGGAATGATAAAATTAGGTTAAGGAAAAGAAAAAGGAAAAAGAAACTATAAATAAGGTAGATAGAAATAAATGAACAATTTAATTTTATTTTTTTGTGATTTATTTATTTATTTGAGAGAGAGAGAGAGGGAGAGAGAAAGGGAGCACAAGTGGGAGGGGCAGAGGGAGAGGAAGAGAGCTCTCAAGCAGGAAAGCCCAGCGGGGAGCCCTATGCAGGGCTTGATCTCAAGACCCTGAGATCATGACCTGAGCCAAAACCAAGTCAGAGGCTCAATCGACTGCACCACCCAGGCGCCTCAACAATTTTATTAAACAAAAGCAAGTTTTACTATACAGACTGTATTACGTTAAAAAGCAAAACAAAACAGTATGTTTCTATTTTAACACTCTTCGTAGATTTCATCTCTTTGGAATTAAGAAAGTACATGTTTAAAGAAACTGAAAAAGGTTGAATTTAATGGCAAAATGTTAATGCCATTATAAGGTATAGTTGATTTTCATTATAGTTCAATGAAGTATTAGTTTCTATCTCTAATAAATAATAATTTTTTTAAAGATTTTATTTATTTATTTGACAGACACAGCAAAAGAGGGAACACAAGCAGGGGGAGTGGGAGAGGGAGAAGCAGGCTTCCTGCGGTGCAGGGAGTCCGACTTGGGGCTCGATCCTAGCACCCTGGGACTGAGCCACCCAGGTACCCCTAAAGTAATTATGTACATGGGCAATTAAACCACCTCTGGTGTACAGTTCCATTGATGACCATTGTTGTTGCTGAGATGCGAAACGCCAAGAGGAATATTTATTGTTATGCTGTGTCTTCATTCTCATCAGAAGTAAGCTAGTTAAGGATTGATTTGCCCTAATTAGTACTTAAAAGTATTGTGTTCAAGAAAAGGGATAAGTGCCATGTTTTCTGACACAAAAATGGTAGCACTTTTCTGGAATATGGATTCAGCATTGATTGATTACCTATATATTTTACTCAGTTCTTGAGCTTGAGAGTTCTCTTACCTATAAACTCAGATATTAATTGTTACCAAATGATTCTTTAAATATTGTTACAACCTATAGCTTTATATTAAAAGCATTTATTTAAATACTCATAATTTGTTGCTTTGGGCCAAAGTCTATTGCAGCTTCCAGAGTAAAAAAACAGGTTCACCTCACACCTTAGGCATTTTAGATATTTTAAGCAGAATAGAGTTAGAATGAGTTTTGGAATATCAAAAAAACTATTTTCCAAATGAATTTCACTTCAGATAGATATATTTCTCATGCTAGTTTGGCTCTACTTTTGGTGTAATCAAGTAGAAAAAGAGTTATTTGAAAAATAAAGTCTTTTTATAAAGCAGTAAGAAAATTGTCTTTCCTAGAGTTGTTCTTGAATTATCTGAATTATCCTAACAAAAAGCAGCATCATTTCAAAACAAAGTACAGAATAAGGGGTCATGTGCAATATCTTATAACTTGAGAGGTCCCTGAGTATATATATTCTTGGATCTAGAGAAGCATAGTGACATCTGCCTTTGATTATAGTTACATGGATAAATTCAAATTTTAGAGCTGTATTTAAAACATTTCAACATACACAATGATATTAAGTTCTTGGAATATGGCACATGGTGGTAATTTTTAATATAATTATACACGTCTGACTGTTGTCTTTGAAATAAATTATTAACAAGAGGACATTAATGGCAAAATCAGAATTTCTCATGATTTAAGTCCTGTTTATCTTAAAAAATTCAAAATAAACTCATTGAATAAAGATTTCTGTTGGTTTCTCACCTGTTTAAATACCTTTATAGGAACTTCAGTTTAAGTGCTAAAATGTTTAGTTTAACTACTGACATTGTGCTCCTATATTGTCAAACATTAAGGAGAATAAGAAAATAGTATTTTTTGGAGGTGTTTGTTAAGAAAAAAATATTAAGGGAATACAAACAGAAAAAAAAAAGAATTAGCTATGAATCTGTTTTCATAGTAGTCCTAGGTTCCTCATCTCCAGGAATCAAATAACCATGTGTTATTTGATTGATTGATGTGTTATTATGATGAAAATCATAATCATTTTACTCTTTGTGTCATTTTGCTCCAATTTGCAGATTGTTTTAAATTTTACCACAATGGACCTATACAAAAGCAGTTTGTGCTGGTATGACTACATTGAAGTGAGAGATGGGTACTGGAGGAAATCACCTCTTCTTGGTAAGAGACTCTTTACCACCTATGTGGGCATGCATCTAGTCTGTCCTTTAGGTGGATTCTTTCAAGAGTCATCTTAGACTTAAAAACATATGTGGTCCACATTTTAATTTTTATTATACTCTTTTCAACCATAGCAAAATATAGACATATCAATAGAGAGATTGATCTTAAACTAGCTTAAATTATGAGGAAATACTCGGATCTGAATGTAATGACTGAGAATAGCCTCCACATGTATTTTTAATTTAATAAGCATTACTTTAATGAGAAAACCAAATAAACGATGTGGGAACACGTGTCTGTGTTTTGTTTTGTTGGTTAAGACAGTGGAATGGGAGTCCTAGGTTCAAGTTTGGTAGCTGATTTCTTCTGCCACCTATGTTAGGTCTCACCGTGGACGTCACGGTTACACTTCTCAGAGAGTTTTTGTGGCTGAGAAGAGGCATTTGTATTTTGTGTCATAAATTGTAGCTCAGATTGGGTGCTCACAAAAGTCTGCTGCCAACATTTAACCACAGACCACACCATTAACTTGCATGAGGCACTTTACTGTTGTCCTCTGTTTCACTTAAAGGTGAGAGTTGTGAGCATGAAAGCATCTACATTAATACTGATCTTTCTCTGAAATGGCAACTTTTCCTTTATTTTTAGAGGTAGCTTTGCTCAGTTGCGTTTATGGGCCATACAGATCTTCTTTTTTTTCTTAACATCCAAAACCTCGCTGAATGGACACGGTTGTATTAAAAGGTATTAAAAGTCTTAAGAAGTCCAAGACATCTAGAAATGTTTAAACGTAAGAAAAAACAAAGAGTTAAATGAAGGTGGTAAGTCAGGTTGAGGAAAACATTGTCCTGAATGCTGCATTTCTTAGCCTGGGTGAAGCAATCTGTACTATATGTACCTGTGTTCCAAAGAAAACATTTCATTAAATTCATATTGAAGAACCGAATCTAAAGTGAAATAGTGGAGCATGCTTCTTTTTAGAACGCCAGCCACA
>CM052800.1:138905076-139185879 GCA_028533885.1 Nasua narica | reverse complement strand
AAGAAATTATGATTTCTCCTTTGTATTAAATTTGTGTTTGTTTAGTGCCTATGCTGCTGAAATTCTCTGTTACAGGAAACTGCACAGAAAGTAATTGTGCACATTTCTGCAGCATGCTTTGTCTAAATGAGGGAGTCAGGATTCAAGGGAGAATTTACTAGCTGCTTTGTTCTATACTTCTCTGAAACAACAAACTGGCATTGTGTATCCTGGCTTTAAAAAATAGCCCCCCCCCTTTTTTTTCCAGGTTGTGGGAAGGAGAGACCTATCTTGTGCCTGCTTCTGCAAGCACAGGGTTTAGGTAATTTAGAAGACAGGAGATTTCTGCTTCCCTTAAACTTTTAAGTAAACGGAAGCATTTTGCTATAGAGATTAACTGGATGGCAGTGAAGGGGATTATTTGGATGGAGCCACAGATGTTGAGCACATGATGCTAGCTCGCTGCCAGAGACCCAGAGAGTTCTGTGGAGTGTCTCTCTTAATCAGCTATTTTACCTGGGCTCAAAAGACTAAGAACCAATTCAGGGAAATCATATAGAATATGCTATAATATTCTACCACATATAATACATTTACAAAATCTCCAATGGTTTTGAGACATTAAAAAAATACTATTTTTTGTAAGATGTAAAGAAACTGTGATAAAAAGATCATATATTCCAGGGCTATTATCTAATATTTATAGTTAACTGACTAGGTTTTTACCGTCTAAATATTTACAGCACTACAACCAGCCAACTTTGATTTTTTATAGTCTGGTCTTTATGTACTCCGCTACAGGCACTGAGCTAAAATGTTATCTCAGAAGAAAATGAAAACGAAATGTCAGGTCTAGGTTTATTTATTTGCTTATTTTCGCCCTCAGCGATCTGCGGAGGTGAGATACGTAAAAATGAAGGACAGATTCAGTCTCCTAATTATCCTGATGACTACAGACCGATGAAGGAATGTGTGTGGAAAATAACAGTGTCAGAAGACTACTATGTTGGACTGACCTTTCAGGCCTTTGAGGTAAAGTCTTTCAGGCACCCTTCACGGAACATATCCTCCATAAATGACAGTGCCATTTAAGGGCATCCTCATTAAATAAGCAGAGAACCAGAGAATCAGCTTTTTAATCAGTAAAGAAGCAAAGGAGTGCCTATAAAATGTAACATCAAGAGTGAAAGAGGTTTTTTTTTTCTTCTCCTTTCCTCTTGTCACAGACATTTTCAAGAAGATTAAAGTGAGTTTACATTATCTGTGCTATTTGAATTAGAATGTTTGAAGTACTGACAATAGTTTCCTTTGACAAATGCACAGGCTTGTTTCACAAGACTGATTGAAGAGTCCATTAAATAATAGAACTTTTATTTCTTTTCTAAACTAAGAGGTTAAAAGGTAGACCGTCATTTTTGGTGGTGGTGGTGGTTGTTATGGAGAAAATCCATTTTTCACTTTTTCACCATTATGTGGAAAACTGTTTATATCAGAAATAGAGATTTAAGTTTTTGTAGCTTTCAGTTTCATCAAAAATATATATCAGGGAGGAGATCAGCACCAACTGTATTAGATGAAGGCACAATAAACCAAAGGTTAGTCAGAATTCTGGAGCAAAGTCTAGGTCTGAAACTACCAAGCTGGCTAATGAGTCATTTTAGTGGGGCTGGGGGACCCGAGTTAGGGATTAGAAACCAAGAGATGGAGGACTTTGCCGTGAGCTCCATAGCATGTTTAAATCAAAGAATCATTCTAGAAGTTGAGAACCCAACTGTGAAATGGGAAGGAATGATGAGATAAGGGTGGTAGGTTCAGACAGGGGTTAAAGATCCAGATGCCATAACTGGAGATGATTTCTTCACTGATTAGAAGGCTGATTCTTTGTCCCAGCAATCGGAAGGCAGGAGAGAACTCCTCCAGTGCCAGGGTATGTCGCTCCTGAGCTTGGGGAGTTGTGCTGGTGTCTCGGTCCCCACAGCAGAAACATTAGTGGAGTCCAGGCATTACCCAGAATCCCAGAGACTCTCTCACCTTCACGTGCAAACTGTGTAATGTATATCTTCTGTACTTACTTCCACTCCTTTGCATGTGCCCTTTAATTTCCCAGACATACGGCCGTTTATTGTCTTCTCTTATATGATCGTGATATTGTAGTATACGCTCCTGATCATTTTGCATTTTCAGAAACCTTGGCTCATTCTTGAGATTATTTGATTCATATTTGAATTATGTTATTTTACTGAATCAATAATATTGCAAACATTATTCAAATAGACCACCTTATTGTTAACAGTGAACTAAAACTTGATAGCATTTACTTGGCTATTTAGAGCAAAAAAACTGGTTCAGTGAAAAATTATCTACCTAATGACTGCATTTACTTGTATTTTGTGATGTTGTCCAAATGATTAAGAGATGAAGTCTTTCAATATATAATTCAGTGTTTTATGAAATTCTCCTATTACAGAAGTGATGTCAGAGAATGCATCTAAAGCTGAATTCCATGCATTTAAAAATGGAGATACAATTCCTGAGGTGCAGAAGGCTTAGTTGGTTTGTAGTTTTTTCTTTGGCAATATATTTACAGTGGTATTCTTCAAAAATAAGATAGTGAAAGGATAGGTAGAGAAGATTTACATATGAGGCACTTAGAACCATGCCTGACACAGAGCAGTCACTTAATAAATATTTGTTGATTAAGCAAATGAATAAATTATTACCAAGATTTGGGATTGGGGAAAAGTCACATCATGTTTGGCTGACGGCACATTTTATCTGTTATCTCTAGGTTACTGTTTTTTCTTCATCTTGCTGTATTTCCTTATGTTTCTTCCTCCTTTGTTCATATACTGGACATATTTAAATGTCTGGTAGGCCTCTCATCTTCCAATGACCAGAGCCAAACCTTTGATGGTCTTGTCCTACTCACTCAGTCTTCTTCAGTCTTCTCGATTTCAGTCTTTACTATTTCGATATGTTACTCTTTACTTAAGAACTAGCCCTGATTCCACTTTTTCTCTTAAACCCTGAGGCCAATGATCAGCCAGCTTGACTGGCTGATTTCATTTGCTTTGTCTTTAACAATATTTCATTTGCTTTGTATTTAACAATGCCCCATACATGACCACTTGATCCCAACTTTCTGGCCACTACTATGTTCCCACTGCTGCTCCTTCACTTGAAACTTGGTGAGAATGTCACCTTTCTACTCTTTCCCTGAGTGTCCTGATCCACAGCAGTCAGAGTGATACTTTTACAATGTAAGTTAGATCATAACACAATGCTTAAATTCTTTTGGGGTGGGGGGAGCACCTGTGTGGCTGTCGGTTAAGTGGCCAACTCTTTTTTTTCTTTTTAAGATTTTATTTATTTATTTGAGAGAGAGAAAGAGCATGAGAGAGGGGAGGTTCAGAGGGAGAAGCAGACTTCCTACTGAGCTGGAAGCCCAATGTGGGACTCGATCCTGGGACTCCAGGATCATGACCTGAGCTAAAGGCAGCTGCTTAGCCAACTGAGCCACCTAGGCACCGAAGTGGCCAACTCTTGATTTTGGCTCAGGTCATGATCTCAGAGTTGTGAGATCGAGTCCCACATCAGGCTCCATGCTCAGCAGGGATCCTGCTTGAGATTCTCTCTATCCTGCTCTCTCTCCCTTTGACCGTACTCCTACTTATGTGTTCTCTCTCTCTCTAAAATAAATAAATAAATCTTTAAAAAATATTCTTTCAGGAGTTTTCTATCACACCTAAAATAAAACTGAGACTTAGTGATCCTAGACCAAGACAACCCACGATTGGTCCCACGCTCCTTTGCACTCTCTCTGAGCCAATCTTTTTGGTCTTCTTTCTCTTCCTTGGAAATACCAAGTTTACTCAATCTTATAGCATTTGTCAATGATGCTCTTCTACCTCTAAATCTTGCTTTTATTACTCTCATTTCATTTGGATCTCTGCTTACTCATTGCCTCCTTAAAAAGTCCTTGCCTGGTAACTGTATTTAAAATATATTCTGACCTCTGATTGTCTGTCTATACAGCATTATTCTGTTTTATTTTAATTTCTTGCACTTACAACTACTGGAATTTATGTTACAAATCTGTTCATTTACATGGTTACTGACTCTCTCACTAAAACATGATCACCAGAGGGTAGGGATCCTAACCTATCTTGTCGATTACCATATTTCCAACACCACTAGATACATGATTCATATATGATGAAGGTGGGGATGAAAGAATGGATTATAGGTAAGGGAGTGTGAGAATGCATTATGATTGATTGGTAGAAATTAATATAGCCTTCCTTTATCAAAGATACATAAATTCCTGTGCAGGAGACAAGCGTAGATTGCTACGAAGAGTTTAGATTATGCAGGACCTGATATGACATATGGCTCAATTTAGATAGATCCTAAGTTCTAAGAAGTTCAGAAGTGACAAGAAATTTAGAGATGTTCTAATATATCATCTAAATCTTCTAGATAAGGGAAATGAACATAAGCCATTAACTTAGTGTTATATAAGTAAGCACTAAACCAGCATCAAAATCCAGGTAGAATCAATATTTATTATTCATAGATTTCTGTATCTGCAAACTTGCATACTAACTAAAATTTATTTGTAAGCCCCAAATCAATACTGATGGTGTTTTCTGGGTCATTCATGGACATGCACAGAGCTACAAAATGTTTGAGTCATCTGACATGCTCATCCCCAGCTATTATGTGCTTTATGGAGAAAATGTGTGTGTTAGATAAACATTGTTCAGGCATGCGTTATAATGCAGTTAGCTGTGAGTTGTATTAATGAATCGGCAACATATATTAAGGTGTCTTTATAACAGAAACACACATAAAACAAGGTTATGAATGATTGGTTGACAAAAGATTTGTGACCAGAAGCTCACAAGAACCTAATTCTGTATTTTCCCAAAACCAATGAATCAGTATTTACTAATTCAGTGTTTTCAGCAACTTTATAGAACTTAATTACCGTGAATACTGAGAATCAGTTGTGTATATATTTTTAATTTGTTCTAGTGGTCCTTAAGTGGTTTGTTTCACTTAGTTGATTTGTATTTGTTTATATTAATTTATTTTTATTTACACAATGTATTTTCAATTTTTAGCTTTTACATTTTATTTTGAAGATGTATAATTAAAAAAAAAAGTCCTCACCACTTCTTAGGGTTTTGTGGTTTTGTCTGACCGAACAATTTTATTCTTCGATTCTGTCTTTGCCTTTATTCAAAAATTGTTTTTATTTTTGTAACGGTTTTATTCTCTGTTACACTCTCCCCTTTCAGATAAAAGGGGCCTTAATAGAAATATGTTCATTGTTTTGTTGAAATCTATCATAAAGAACTTAATAGTTATCTATTATTTATACCTTTCTGTGAATTTATATTGTGACTTTACCACTTCTCATGCTACTTAGATTTTAATGTGAGTATAGAAAGAAAATCTGAACAAGGGTCTTTGTTAATGAATTTCAAGTATCTTTGAGCAGGAAAGGATACTATTTGGAGGTCAGTAGAGTTCTGACAAGTCTGTAATTATACCCTTTGGGAACCTTTTTCTTCTCTACTAGTTACTGACACATTGTTTCTTAAGGCCGATACTGCAGTGGATTGTAGATCATGTCAGAAATCATTTTGGAGTGATTTATAAAGAAACCTCTATGTTACTGTTTTATGTGAGCTCTTTCAGTGTGCAGAAATACGGATGAGAAAAAGTTTGGGAGACTGGAAGTGTTTATAGTAACAACTTCAAAGAAATGTCAATAAAGCAGAAAAGAAGTAAAATAAACCCAGAGCTTAGTTATGTTTACATTGAAATCCCCACATACATTAATTTAAGTGGGATTAAGTTTGAGGTACTTGTCAGCCTTTCTATACACTCTGATTTGGTTGTACTTCCCATAGGAAAATCACAAACGTTTAATACTCTTACCCATCATTACTGCAAGCTGCACAATTGTAAACTATGTACAAAAGTTCTTATCTTGATACTTTGAGGATTGCCTGACTAAAAGTAATCTTTTAATTCCTTTAAATATTTTATACTGTTTAAGTTAAGTAGTCTTTTAAATGACCTAAGAAGCCAAGACAAAGATCTTAATTGGTTAACATTTTTCTGTTTGCCATATACTGTTTTGGGGTGTTTGGTTAACAATATATATTGGTTGATGATTTAAAAGAGAATTAAGTAACTCTTCAGATTTATGGTTTAGGCTATATTTCTACTCTGAAAGATTAGCAGGTGTTCATTTAAATAAACTTGCCCAAGGGCACACAGTTCATAACTAGTAGCATAATTAGTGAGTGAAATCCATTCCACGGACTGTATGCACACTCTTGAACTCAGGTCCTGGTAGCAGAGAGAGGCATTTATATTCTCTCATACTATTAATTCTTTCCCTTTATAACTGTCTTCATTTTGCATTTGTGTAGTTTAATCAGCATATGTTTGTCAATCAGGGACATGTCTCTTTTATTCACCACTGTCTATACACTGTCAAGTGTATATTTTCTGGCAATAGTAAGTTTTCAGTGAATATTTATTAAATTTAAGAGTGAGTTAAAAGTAACTGTCATGAAAGAAAAAACTAAAATGGCAGCATTAAAAACCCAACTCACATGAAGGTAGTCCCAACCCAGACTCATGATTTCATTGTCACGTGGTTGAATGTATATGTTTTCTCTGTTTTTGAGCTATAATGACCCATGTGTTAATATTAATTAATTCTAAATAGTTATAATAAAATAATATTAAATAATGAAATACTAAATAATGATCTTTATTAAGCTTCTCTCTCTCTCTCTCTTTTTTTTTTTTTACAAAATTCCTTCTGTTGATAACATTATGTCTTAGACTTTACTGGATTTTTCCCATTATTAAAATTAATTTATTTTTATTTTTATCATTTTAACAAGAGTGTATGCAGTAGTATACATATGGGAAATCCACACAGATATGGAAATTCCCCAAATAAATTTTTAAGGATGAATGCTAATCTACATTGTTTTTTTTATAAGATTTTATTTATTCATTTGACAGACAGAGAGAGAGAGAGATCACAAGTAGGCAGAGAGGCAGGCAGAGAGAGAGGAGGAAGCAGGCTCCCTGCTGAACAGAAGAGCCCGATGTGGGGCTCGATCCCAGAACCCTGAGATCATGACCCGAGCCGAAGGCAGAGGCTTTAACCCACTGAGCCACCCAGGTGCCCCTCTACATTGTTTTTTAATCACACTACATTATTTGTAGAAGTTTAATCATTTATGTAGTAGATTATATTAATTGTATTTTAAAACTAGATTCTAACAATCACAGGAGAGGCTTGTTTTCATTATTACAGTAAAATAAAAAAACATAAAATTTAGTATTTTAACCATTTTTGAAGTGTATAATTCACTAGTGTTAACATCCCCATTATACAACCAGTCCTCAAAACTCTCTTCATCTTGCAAAACTGAAACCCTAAAACAACTCCCCTTTCTTCCTACCCCCAACTCCTGGCAACACATTTCTACTTTCTGACACTACAAATTTGAGTAGTCTAGGTACCTCATGTAAGTGGAATCATCCAGTTCTTGCTTTTTTCTGACTTATTTCACTCAGTGTAATATCCACAAGGTTCATCCATGTTGTAGGACATGAAAGGATTTCCTTCCTTTTTAAGGCTGAAGATCATTCCATTCCATGTATATTCGGTATTTTGTTGATTCATTCATCCATTGATGGACATTTGGATTGCTTCCACCTTTGATTATTGTGAATAATGCTGGTATGATCATGAAGGTATAAATATCTCAGACCCTGCTTTCAATTTTTTAGAGATATACCCCGAAGTGGGATTGTTGAATCAAATGGAGAACTTCTCAATCTACTTTTAGTTTTTCTTGGAGTGTGGGGGATCTTTTATTGAAGATCATCTATATATTATCATTATCTAGAAATTTTGGATTTTTCAGAGCTTTTTACAAATAACTAGGTAGATGTTTTTGTAATATTTATTTGGAAATTTGATTAAAAATGAAGGCAAAGTGTATGAATGGATCCTAAGCCTGGGCATGGTTCTTTCTTTTGACCACAAAACTCTGCACTAGTTTGTAGTTTTGGGATGAGAGGCTGACTACTTTAGGTTGCATTTAATCGATTTTAGTTCTTGCTAAATAAACATCACTCAGCTTTTCCATGCTTCTTTTCTAAACTGCCAATAAAGGCATGAGCTGCACATAGTAATGAAATATAATATTAATCCCTTCTGACTAACCTTTGTACTCATTCTTCCTTTTTTGTGTGTTTGAATCTCCTTCCAATATCTTTTAAATTTCAGTTTCCTAAAAACCGTTCAGAGCTTACTGTCACTTTTGTTGTGTTCTATATGTACATATTAGGTCTGTTTACATTACGATAAACTTGTCACATTTGTACATGGTTTATGCTCTGATTATCTTGAAGTCTGTAATAAATCATTATCATCATCAAAACATATTTATTATATGTGTAATTGTGCATGACATTGCATTCAGGTTCCAGATATGAACTGTGTCCATGCTGTAACTCAAGAAGAAACTGCTTTTTCTTTTTTTGTTTTTATAAATCATTGACTTTGGTGTTCTCCCTTTTCGTGGAGCTTACTGGCAAAAAACCAATGGACTTACCCCCACTTTTTAGCTTCAGTCAGATATATTTCTATCCATTCTGAATATTAATTATGAAGTAATTGATAGAGCCAAAGAAAATGTTACATAAATGACATAATTAAAAGAACTCAAATTTTCATTTGTGCTCACCATCATTACTATTGTGTAGATGTAGTTGAAGAACTATAATTATAATTAACACCAGTAGAGCAGATTCATTGTGCTTACATTGCAATTAGAATTAATGCAGTTAAACTGAAAAATATGTAAAGATCCTTGAGATCATTGATAAGATATCTAAGATTGTTGTTGTAAAGGGAAAATGCATTTCTAAATATCATAAATTCATATATATGAGGTACATTTTATTTTCTAGGCAGTTGAATAACTGCCTTTGCTTTGTGAAATACAGTATAAGTTTCTGTTGAGTTACCCCTCACACAAAGTGCATGATATTTAATACATATGTAATATGTAATTTATAAATAGGTATCAGTAGAATTAATCTTAGAATTGACCATTTTTGTGCCTTTTATCCATGAAATATTTCTACTTTTCTTATCATATAAAATATTTAAACCTCTAATTTTTTACTAAGTAACCAGTGAATATATGGGTACTTTAAGTTAAAATTTAAAGAGATCTATTATATATCTGTTAAAAGAACGGAGTGAGTTTTATGTACAGGGAAATATCCATTATCCTCTTTCTTTTTAATCACTAAAGAAATACAGTTTTTTTGGTTTCTTTTTTGGTAGTGTCTATCTTGGTTTCTTCCTTGTTAATATAGTAATTTTTGAAAGCTATTGTCTGCTCAAAATAGTAATTAAAAACCCTTTCTAGTTAGCCTTCTTATTTCTTATTATTCTAGTATGGCTTATAATATCAACCAATTTCATTTTCTTAGTTGACCTATGAAAAGCAGCTTCTTTCTTTATTGTGTATTCTCACTTCCTTTCTTCTTATTCATTCTTTCCCCTTTCTTCCAAAATGATTCCTGAGTCAGGAGCAGTTCTTTCTGTGCTGCTCAGGCAGGGGAGGGGAGTTTGCTGAGACCTTTGTTATTTTCTACAGTTTATCACCAGATCAGTGTTGCTCATTCTTTTATCAAGTCTGTACCTGGAGAGTTTGGGCTATTATTTTATGTGTCCCCTTGACCGAAGAAAGGCCTTTGGCCATCTAGAAATGTTCTCGTATTTATAGAGAACTCTGATTTCGAAGAAAGGAGTATATTAAAGGCTGAGAGAAGACAGCATATACTATAGCTGGTCGGATTGGCCTTGTCATCCTGGATGACTAATTAAGTTCCTAGTGTCACTGCTAGCTCTCCCAGGCCATCTCTCAATTTAAATAGCTGTAGTCTTAAAAATATGCTTTAAAAATGAGTTACTTTTTATAGTGAACATTTTCCCATTCCTTCCCTTAACTCCACATGCAAAGAAAATACATTTTTAGGAAAAAAACATGATTTGTAAATCAAACCCAATGCGTACCTACTGATGGTATAATTTAAAATTATAAACTTCACTTCCCCACTTCTCGTACCTCTCATCTTGTTTCACTTTATATTTTTCCATAGAATTTGTTGGTTGCAAATATTTTATGATGTCACTATGTATCTTGTTTGTTATCCCTTTGCTCTCTACCCATCAATAGCATGTAAGGTCCAGGAGGGTGAGACTCTTTGTTATTTTGCTAAAGGATGTACGCCAAGCAGTGAGAAGAATACCTAGCATGGAGTAGGCACTGAATATTTATCGAAGGAATGAATGAATCCTGATTTATGGTTGGGAAAAGGGAAGCACCAAACGTAATAATTAATTCTGGTCTAATCTGTCTTTCAAAATCTGTTACTTTTTATTTGTCCATATGCTATCTAATTTGAAGATTATCATTTTTAATGTATTGACAAAATTATGAAATGGATTCTTCAACCAACTGTACCAGCAGTCGTCCATTCAGATCATGGTTCCATGGAATGGATGTATTTTCTGACATTCATTGTTTTTTAATAGAAGAATTCCATAAATGAGTGAATTATACGTTGAATGTGAGTTGACAAGATGCGATACTTTTCACGGTTTATTAATTTTAGATGCTTATGTTTTCTAGATTTAAATATATAATAAGTAGTTAATGTATTAAGAGTTTGGGGCTAATACCCATTTTCCATAGAAAAAAGTAAGAATTTTAAATAGAAATTTTTAAAAAATATTTTATTTATTTATTTGACAGAGAGATAGAGAGATCACAAGTAGGCAGAGAGGCAGGCAGAGAGAGAAGGGGAAGCAGGCTCCCTGCTGAGCAGAGAGCCTGATGCGGGGCTTGATCCCAGGACCCTGAGATCATGACCTGAGCCAAAGGCAGAGGCTTTAACCCACTAAGCCACCCAAGCCCCCCTAAATAGAAATTTTTTTAATAAGATTTTATTTATTTGACAGACAGAGAGCTCACAAGTAGGCAGAGAGGCAGGCAGAGAGAGAGGGGGAAGCAGGCTCCCTGTTGAGCAGAGAGCCCAATGAGGTGCTCGATCCCAGGACCCTAAGATCATGACCTGAGCCAAAGGCAGATCCCTAAGAACTGAGCCACCCAGGTGCCTCGAGGATTAGTACTAGTATTGTGTTTTGTTATTTTTTTTTAAAGGCAGATAACTTTTGTTGATTGTGACGCATGTGATACACTGTTCCATGGATTTTTGTATCTCTCTCTGTCTACCAGAAAAATAGGCTCTTTATTCATGGGTGGTATAAATATCGTCATGCACACTCATAAGAACAACTCTCATTTGGTGTAAGTAACTTGTTATATGACCCCGTCAGTACGATGGCACTGAGAACACATAATACTCTTTCTACACAAATTGTTTTATCTGTTAATTAGATATATCTTCCCATATTTTTATTGTTGCAGATTGAAAGACATGACAACTGTGCCTATGACTACCTAGAAGTTCGAGACGGAACCAGTGAAAATAGCCCTTTGATAGGGCGTTTCTGTGGTTATGATAAACCTGAAGATATCAGATCTACCTCCAATATCTTGTGGATGAAATTTGTCTCTGATGGAACTGTGAACAAGGCAGGTTTTGCTGCCAATTTCTTTAAAGGTAATTTGAAGTAATTAAAGTGTGATATTTTCTTTGTTAGGGAACAATGTGATATTTAACATTACTTTAAGAGAGAACTGCAGTAAAGTTATAGTGGAAGTTAATCATGCACTGTGCATAGGGATATTTGAATGCTTTTGATGTAAAAAATCACTGATAAAATACTGGAATTCGAAACTTTGTAGCACAGGGTAGGAACTCCATTAGGATATCCTACCATCCGTTTTTATGAAATACTCAAAATGGCAAAATCCAGAAAGGGAATTTAAACAGGGAAAAAACATTTGCAATGTAATAAACATAAAATTCGTATCCGGAAGAAGTCATTCATTAATTTATTTCCAGGTGACAGCATTTCTAAACCACCCTGTAGAGAATAATGTTCCACCATGTTGGAAATAATGTATGACCTCCTTAGCAGACTCTTCTGATATCTAAAATGCCTTCTTTGACAATGAATTTTTGATGAGCTTTAATTTTAAGTTCTGTAACCAAATTTTAGTATATTTTCGTCTCCTGTATTTGGTTTGCATTACTGAAGTAAAAAGAACCATTTTATTTATTTATTTTTAAAGATTTACTTATTAGAGAGAGAGAGAGAGAGGGTGTGGAGGGAAGAGAAAGAGAATCCTCACACAGACTCCACGCTGAGCACAGAACCGTGTCAAGGTCTCAGTCTTCAGGACCCTGAGATCATGACCTGAGCCAAAACCAAGAGTTGGACTGTTAACCAACTCCACACAGGTACCCCAAAACAAAGTCCTTTTAGTGCAAATAGCATCAAATTTGCATTCAGAAAATTCATAGGCACTTAACATTAAGTGTGTCATTGTAAAGTACAACTATGGGGAGAGAAAACAAAATTTTCTTTACATCCATTTTTATAGAATAAATGATGGATTTAGTTGTGTATGTCAAAATTTAATGCGGTAAATAACCCAACATTTTTGTTCTTTAAAGAGCGGCATAATTGATTTTCCCTGAGAATTACTTCGGTATTCACCATATGATTTGAAGGGCAGAGAACCCTGGTACTTTCACTAGATACCTTCAAAGTATTCATTAAAATATACACTTACATGCATTAGTTCTGTAGTATTTTATAGTAAAAGAAACATACCATCAAGATTCTCTTCTATGATGCTTATATATTTGGTTATCAAAAATGCTCGGAGATGGGCAGCTGGGTGACTCAGTGGGTTAAAGCCTCTGCCTTTGGCTCAGGTCATGATTTCAGGGTCCTGGGATCCAGCCCCACATCGGGCTCTCTGCTCAGTGGGAAGCCTGTTTCCCCTTCTTTCTCTCTGCCTGCCTCTCTGCCTACTTGTGATCTCTTTCTCTGTCAAATAAATAAATAAAATATATTTAAAAAAATGCTTGGAGGTTGGCCCATGCAGAATTTCTCCAGAGAATACTGTTTGCTATTTTCTTTTTCTTTTTTTTAAAGATTTTATTTATTTATTTATTTATTTAGAGAGAAAGAGATCACAAGTAGGCAGAGAGGCAGGCAGAGAGAGAGGGGGAAGCAGGCTCCCCACTGAACAGAGAGCCCCAATGTGGGGTTCAATCCCAGGACCCTGAGATTATGACCTGAGGGCAAAGGCAGAGGCTTTAATCCACTGAGCCACCCAGGCGCCCCTGTTTGCTATTTTCTTAACTCACACTAGGCTATTCCTGGGGATTGAGATTAGGGAATACCCTGTCATATATGTTGTTTTAATAGAGTATATTTTTCATATGTATATTTTTCATCTATACATTTTTATGTTCCCATATACAATAAAATAGTGTATGTATTTACAAAATATAGAATTTTTATATTTCCTGGATCAATATGTCTATATAAAAAACACTGAATACTTTAAAGAGGTCCAGTAGGTTTCAGCATTTTCTTTCAATTTATATTCACCATAAGCTGTTTCTTAATGATGGCATTTCTTTAAAAGCATTTTTCAGGATATCTATCAAACTATGCTATGAAATCAGCAAGTGAAGCTATTTTTTCAATAAAGTTTTCTGTTTTATTCTGGACATTCTCTATGTTGTAAGCATTTCCTTTGACCTTAAAATTGGGGGAAAAAAAAAAGCAAACAAACAACCCACGTACCTGTTGGAGATAAAGTGATCTTCAGTTGGCACTGCTACAAGTTTCTAGTCCTTCTCTTGGTTCTTATACAATTCTTAGATTGCAGCCACGTGAATTCTGGTATGCCATCTATCAAGGGTTTGCAAGTTGTTCCTGCTCCTTTATAGAAGAAACCAGTTGTCTTTGTTTCATTCAGTTATTAAGTATCATATTTTCAAAAAAATTTACGCCTTAGTATGTAAAACACAACACTCTCTCTGGTTGTTCTCGACCTCTCTCAACATCTTCGTAGAGGAAGACGAGTGTGCCAAACCTGACCGTGGGGGCTGTGAGCAGCGATGTCTGAACACACTGGGAAGTTATCAGTGTGCGTGTGAGCCCGGCTATGAGCTGGGACCTGACAAGAGGAGCTGTGAAGGTAGGGTCGCGTCCTCATGTGGAGCTCCTTGAATGAACCTGCACCACCCCCGATCCCACCCCCACCCCGCCGCCCCATTCCTTCTTTCTTTAATACCCTCTCATTCTCATTCCCTCTGCCTCCCTCTGTCCTTTCCTTTCCTCTACAGTAACCTCTTTCCTCAACCAGTAAGACTCAGTTTGTAGCATAGTTGTCATGAAACGTTGCCTGGGTGCTTGTTATAGAATCAGTCGTTTCCTCCTTTGGCTACCAAGCCATGTTGTTTATCATATCTATATTTCTATGTGTTTCTCCTCTCTCTCCTTCTCTCTTTCTTACTCTCTTTACCTATATCATCTCTCTATATATCTATTTCTATTTTTTATCTCCATCTAGGTTTAGATTTTTATCCATCCATCTACCATTTATTTTACCTTATTTTTAATTTTTTAAAATTTTTTTTTATTTTTACCTTTTCTTAACTTAGTTTATGGGTACGTCTCTCTTAAAGAATCCTGAATCTGAATTATCTTTGCCTCTAGCATTTAGCACAAACATAAAGCAGGAGGTAAATGTGTTTTATTAATAAATGATTCATAAACAAAGAGATTTTGCTGTGTTTTCTCCATTTCCTCTACACATTTAAGATATTTCCTACACAATGTTCTGTTGCCTTGTCTTATGATCTCTTCCTTCAGAATTTAAAGCTGCTTCTTTTGTTCCCCTCATTTCCCCTGCTCCACCCTATTACAATCCCCATACTTAAGTTACAAAATAAATGGGCTGATCTTCCTTTCTCTGTTCTTTTCCTTCTTGATTTCTCTCTCAACATATCTGCCAAAGTCATCTTCATAGAACTTGTAGCAGTTTAATGTTACTTATAGTTACATATTTATTAAGTTTACTTTGGTGGTTGCCACAAAAGTGTAGATGTAAACCCCCCAAAATGAGCACCTTGTTCTCTAATGTATCTATAATGCAGAACATAACGGTGCAAATGTGGCAGACTTATTTGCTTAATGAATAAATACCATACCCTTAACTGACCTAAATAAAAAAAGTCAGAGACTCTTGTTTCTACTTAAAAGTTCAAACTTTTCTCTTTGGCAAAAGTCTCCATCCTATTAAACTACTAATCTGCTCTCTGTACTAGAATAAAATAGACACGGTTGTGAAGGCAACGTGGTATCTTTAAAACAGAGAACATTGTATACCAGACAATAATAAAGTAGCATGACTATTAGTTTTGTGTGGTGCCAAAAAATAATTATTTTACTTTATAATAATTCACCAAAAAAAGTGGTAAATGTGAAAGTACAGGTTGTTTTTACAATACATTTATGAATACAGTAATACACACACACACACACACACACACATCCGTATGTATGTATATACACAAAGGCAGTTAAGTTAAAGAGACCAGTTACTTTAGATAACTCTTGACTCGGAATTAATTACAAACCTTGTACAATATATGTTTTCTTTCCTTAACTCGCTTTGGATTCACTTATTTTGCTAATTTCATTAGCAATGAGGAAGAGAAGTAACATATTAAATAGTACTCCTTTTAAATAGATCATTCAATCTTGCCTTTTGCAACAACGTGGATGGAACTAGAGGGTATTATGCTAAGTGAAATAAGTCAGTCAGAGAAAGACAATTATCACATGATCGCTCTGATATGAAGAATTTGAGAGGCAGGGCAGGGGGTTATGGGGGGGTGGGGAAGAGAAATGAAACAAGATGGGATGGGGAAGGAGACAAACCATAAGAGACTCCTAAACTCACAAAACAAACTAAGGGTTGCTGGGAGGTGGGGGGGTGGGGTAGGGATATGGACACTGGGGAGGGTATGTGCTATGGTAAATGCTGTGAAATGTGTAAGCCTGATGATTCACAGACTTGTACCCTGGGGTAAATAATACATTATATGTTAATAAAAAAATTAAAAAAAAATAAATAAATAGATCATTCAAAAGGGAAAGAAATTAGTTGTTAAATGGAGTTTCGAAATAACAAAATGACCTCTTTACTCTACTTTATTTTGTTTACTAGCTCAGGTAACTCCAAGAGTTGCTTATCTAGGGGGAAAAGAATTTGAAGAAATAAGCAGTTGATTTTGGTCTCACTACATTGGACTGTTATTGTGCTTATGCTTATCTTTCCATCAATTCTCATAACAACAATATGATATAGATATTATTATACCCATTTAAAAGATAAGACAACTGACACCCAGTTTTCTTTATATTGCTTCTTCAACTTTAAAGGGTTCTGAAATGTCGCACAGCCATAATTTGCTTGGATTCAAAGCTTCGAATTAACATCTTATGAATGGGATTCTATGATTAAAATAGTTGTACTAAAAACCACGGACAGAGACTGCAGCTTTCCAGATTTTGAAAAATCTGGAAGATGATTGAAATTTAATGCTGAGACATTTCGTTATCAATGGAAAGGTGCTAAGAAGGGGATGACTGCATTAGGGGAAAACCTTGTCTTTTTCTTTCCTTCTAGCGGCTTGTGGCGGACTTCTTACCAAGCTTAATGGCACTATAACCACTCCAGGCTGGCCCAAGGAGTATCCTCCTAATAAAAACTGTGTGTGGCAGGTGGTTGCACCAACCCAATACAGAATTTCTATGAAGTTTGAGTTTTTTGAATTGGAGGGCAATGAAGTAAGTGAATAATAAATATAATTTTTTCTATTGTGTTTTGGGACTCTGAAGACAAACTGGTAAACCAAAAGGAAAGAAGGAAGGAAGGAAGGAAGGAAGGAAGGAAGGAAGGAAGGAAGGGAGGAAGGAAGGAAGGAAGGAAGGAAGGGAGGATGGATTTCAGTAGCACAATCATATAGATGTTATAGTCTTTCTTCTCCTGTTCATTTCTACAACTGCTTGTAATTACTGTTGGCACTGGATGATATTTTAGACTATTTCTGGGAGATTGAAAAATACCTAGAAGGAGTTTTACTTAGTGTATTAATATAGAGCAATTTCTTGATTTATGAAAGAACTATGAAAAAATTAGGCTCAACTTCCTGTCGCATAGACTTTTCTAAAAAAAAAATCGTTGGTCAAAATTCAAAATCCACTGGTTAAGTCATAACAAAAATAGCCACTTGGGAGAACCTGGTATATTTTTAATCTTAACAAAGATACATTTAGTTGGCACTATCTTTCCTTTATAAAATATAACATTGTAATAAATTTCTAGTTTTCTGCCACACGACCACATTTAAACAAGTGAGGTCATTTATTTGAGAATTCCTATGTGCTAGTGCACACACATCAAATTCTAATGGAATGTCAAGCATAGAAATGAGAACTTTCAGAGCTGTGTCCTTTGTATGGTTGGTCAACATTGGCTTAATTTCAGTCTTGTTTGAGCTTTCCTACTTTCTTTGCTTATTCTAATTTCCATATCCTTTCTTCCAGTGACTTCTTTTCTGTGCTTATTTTAAAATGAACATGATTTAGTCTAAGTATGATAAAATTAACTCAAAAGTTATTTTGTATCTGATATATATCTGTTAAACACTTGTAAAGAAGTGAAAAAACAGAAATATAGTATATTTATACTCCTGAGGAATGATTGGTAATATTTGTCGATTTTATACCATTATATTGTCTTTGTATATGTATCTTTGCTTCTCCCCCTCCCCACTTTTCTTTATCTCTTTTTAATGACTTTTTTTCCCTCTTAATTCTGCCTGTTGTAGTCAAGGCACTTATGTGGATTTTCTTAGTGCTACTAACGGCTTTGAGGTAAAAAGAAGTTTCTCACTTTTGTGTTTCCTTAAAGGAAATTCAAGTCTAAAATGTGATGAACTTATATGTTTTAGAGAATTGTACAATTTTAAAGCTCAGTGGACCTTTTGAGATCCTCCTTACATCCTGTGTTAAGTTTTATGATGGCAAAAACTGCTATTTATATTTCTAACATACTTTGCCCACATGAAATAAAAGTTTCCTTTAATAATTACCTGAAATTTAGAGAAAGATTGAAATGAAGAAAATAGTTTTATAGCATTTTTGGAGAAGTTTTCATAAGAGCAACCTTTTTGGAGGATGGTAATCTCCCTACCACAGTTCTGTGGTTGGACATGAACTTGGTGTTGAAGGACTTCTACTCTCCAGTTTCCCTAAAGCGATCAGCTGTGACAGATATGACATTTTGATTCATTAGGTGATAGATGTTACTAGGAAGGCTGGAAGTTTATATTCAGGAGGAAGGAAGGTAGATGGTCTGAAATAAATGGGTCATTGTATTCTGAAAGCATTTTTCCCATGCTGGTGGTCTTTATTCCTGGGAGGATCCTTCACAAACTTTCTAACATATCCCAAGTTTCTTAAACTTAGAATGATGTTACTATGTGAAAGGCTGTTTTTGTGGTTTGATGTCTCAGTTACTTAAAATAAAGGCATGAGCAAAACTGGACTTATAGATTACTGGGTTAAGTTAAAAATTTACTTCATTGTTTTAGTTATCGTATCGATATCCAAAAGGAAAGATGGGGTCAAACAATTTATACCTTGGTAACATTCTCCTACCCTATGTCAGAGCCCTCTCTAAATGAATGTTGTAGCTGTAACAAAGTAGATAGAAGATTTTTTAAAAATTTCTCCTAGCAACATTTTGCTTATTTATCACCTAATTAATATCACAAGAACCAGTGATTTGAGTTGACATATTGCAAAGTTCAGATCATGCCCCAGGGTTCAATCATATGCATTGTTAAACCTTGCTAATCACACATTTCTGTAATAAGTCATTCATGCAAGATGTATTCTTTAGATTGTGCCCTGTTGGAACTTTGGAGAAGTGCATTATGGAAACATCTGTTAGAGGCCATAAAATTGTGAAGAATACCTGGCATTCACTTAGCTTCTTCCATTTTGGTGTTAGTGCATTACATATAAATCAGAATGAGCCTACTTCATCGTAGTGTAAATTCCCCTCTCTCTTCCACCACATAGAATTTTTATTTGTTTGCAGTCCCGAAGCATAGCTCAAGAGTAATTTTATAGTGCCTGGCAACTCTAAGAAATTAAGAAATATCAATTTGTTTGATAATTTTGAAGGGCAGAGTATCCTTTTTACTGTATCCTGCAGTCTGTCTTCTTTGAAGTTTCCTAAGGGTGCTCTTCTGATTAGAACATAGTTTTTCTGGGAGGCAGCGTCAGACCAAGCCAAACTCCCTGCTATTTTCACTGAACTGCCACATATGATAAGTATAATTTTGGACAAGTTATTTAGAAATTTCAGAACCTCAGTTTTCTCTTCTTTACCACAGAAAGGAACATTTCTGTTGTTAATGGTCGTTTCATAGACTAAGTGTGTCAATTTCATATCTCTGTTGTCAGCGTTAAATAAGACAATATAGAACAAGTTCTTTCATGGTTCCTAGTGAAAATTTAAACATTGATTTTTTTTTTTTTTTTTTTGCCGGAAAATACTGTTCTTTTTGTAACCATCAGCACCATCATCTCAACAAATATGCGTCTCAATTTTCCTAAACTCTATTTTTTGGAAAAGATGTATGCTGTAAATACTAGTAAACAAGCACACATTGTATATACATCTCTTAGAGATATTCAGAGCAAAATTCTCTAATCTCTTTTTCATGCCATCTGCCTCATATTTGGACTCTTTCCCTGATTTTTTTTTTCTTTACCTATTAATTCCAGTTTGACTACCAGAGGAGTTAAGAGAGAAAAAACATGATAAATTTTTCAAAAATAAATGTCAATCATCTGCTCCTTTAAAATCTGGTGACTGTCATAATCATGTCTTTTCTAGGTTTGCAAATACGATTATGTGGAGATTTGGAGTGGCCTTTCCTCTGAGTCTAAGTTGCATGGCAAATTTTGTGGTGCTGAAGTGCCTGACGTGATCACATCTCAGTTCAACAATATGAGAATTGAATTCAGATCTGACAATACTGTATCCAAGAAGGGCTTCAAAGCACATTTTTTCTCAGGTATCAGTATTCACATGCTGAATGTGCATATCATGAACTTTGAAGGTGGAATGGCTTTCATTATTATCTACTTTTTTCATAGTTTCCTGGAAATGTAACTTGGAGTGACATAGAGTGCATGCACATTTATCCTAGGTCTAACAATATTTTTACTTATCTTAGAATATTAATAATTGGGGGCCTGATGAAATATAGCTCTCAAACACCTAATAATCAAATATTATAAAGACTAGTACAAATAACACAAAATTATTACAATAATATTTTCATACAGTGACTTTATAAGTGTATAAGGATAATGATACCAGTCTTCCAAAAAGTGGCAGGCTGTTTCAAAATTATTTATTTATTTATATATTTGTTGGATTATCTGATCTGATTTTAGCAACATATTTTTTATTCTTATTATTTAGCAAATATTTCTTATTCCTCTTATGATTATATTTTCACTTATTGTTAAGCTGATATTAAAATCATACATTGCCTCATCACTATAGAAAGGATTATAGTATGAAACCTACAAATGTGGAGATTACAGTCTTACTAAGAATAATAGATTATCAGGTACATTAAGCAGTTGATACTTCTGTTTGGATTTAATATTTAGTTTAGCCAACTAGTAAACTACAGTAACTAGTAAACCATAGTAAAATTTCCCTTGTCTAGAACTGAAATTTGATAAAATGTTCCCCAACTTTAAGGAAATACATGAAAACACCAGTGACATTCCTTTAGTTTTCCAATTTTGGAGCCATTCCTTACTTATAAAGATATTATTCTGAAACTTCAAAAACAGACAAAATAAACCTTACAATAAACCTTAGTATAGCAATCTGCCTTTCTGACTGGCAAGCAATTTAAAGCAACTGAATTTCAATTATATTTTAATATTAGGTAATTTGGATTGAGTTAATTCAAAATTCATTTATTCCAATCCCCATATGTTTAAAATTAATGAGATTTACAGTGCCCAGAGTTTGTTTGGGGTTTTCAGTGTAATTGAAGTTAATGGTTCACAAGCTCCATTGAGGTCCAAGTCATACACAGACATACACTCAAAATACAAGGGATCTTGGCTCTCTTATTCTCCTTGCCTTCCTCCCCGAGATTAATTGCCTTTTAAAAATTCTTCTCAGGCATTAATTTAAGACTTATGTTATTCAAAGTAGGGTTTTACTATCCTATTTTGATGAAGGCAAGACGTTCTTAGACTTCACTATTTTACAAATATCATATATGCTTTACAGATTTCAGGTGACCCAGTGGTTAGAAAAAAAGGGTTCTTATTTTAGAACCACCTAAGTATTTATTTTAAAAATTGAAATTATAAAGTGAATAAATTTTATCATTATTAATAATATTATGGATCTTTTTTACTTTATCAGAGTCATATATTTTTAATATTTACTTTTTAAAAATATATAGTGGCATATATAGTGGAAAAGTATAATTAAATTGAAAGCTACTCAGAATATTTAAAATTACTATCTGATATTATTGGTTAGGAAAAACTTTCCAAATTGTAAAGATAGATTGTGTCTTTAGAAGGATACTATTAAAAATTTAAAGCATGCTACTTTAATTCTTACAATAGAGATATGAAGGCACACAAAGAAGGTGCTGTTCTTTAGCACACCCAAGGACATAGTCTTTATTCCTATCTCTGTGTAGCTGTTGCTTGTAACATTATCTGAGTACCTTGGTAATACTTGAGCTCATAATAACTGATTTGCTATAAATCATATTCACCGAGGCAGGTCATCTTAGGAAGTTGTATCTGTTTTTGGTATTTATCAGTGCTATATTTAAAAAGTGTAAATCAACGAGGTGACAGTGCTTCCTTTTGATAGAGTCTACCCTAAATTGTTTGGTGGAATAGGGATAGTTAAGTAAATGGAACAATGAGGTTCAAGGGGGGAATTTGAATCCCAAGTGTTCATATGATAGCTGCCATTTTGAGAATTTATTATGCAGGCATGCATCATCTCTTTAATAATCAAAATAAAGCTGTCATAGTCTCATTATTACATTCACTTGACAGATGAAGCTGCTGAGGAGTTAAGTAAATTGCTCCGTGTCATAAAGAATTTAAACCCCAGTTTGTCTTGGTTTATCTAAGAGCTGATCATGCTCTTTGCAAAGAGCATGTTAAGTGTTACACTGAACATATTTGTGACCTGAAAAACAACAGATATGTTTTTCACTTCTTTATTAGATTAATATTTTGTAAAGTCCAAGATAATTATCATTAAGTGTAAACTTCCAGTGGTTTCTTTTTGATACATTGAAAAATATCAGCAGTTTGTCAGATTCCTATTTAAAATACTGTGGTTCTGGATGAGTATTAAATTTATTTTACATTTAATTTCCTAGGAGTTTCTTTTAGTGGGGAAGATGTTTGCTCAGGAAAGGGAAGACATAACACTATAATAAAGAGCTGGTATGGTGCCATTAAGAGATGACAACAAATTCAGACTTGGTTTGCCTGATGTCCTTATGATCATCATACAAAATTATAATTATAAAAGATCATCTATTTTAATATATAGGCTCTACTCACATTGAAAATGTTATTTTAGAGGTCTAATAATGCTTTAAGTGTAATAATATATAATTATGTGTTCATAGTCAAATAATTCATTATATTTATTAGAAAGTAGGCATGTAAACCATGGGTATATTGTATTTCACAAAACTGAAGGGTTTTTTTGTTTGTTAAAATTTACTCTTGGAGGATTTGACAAAATACATTACTGGGTTTATTGCGATAAACTCTTTAGAAAGAAATTTAGCATAAGAATCAAGAGTCATTACAATGGCTATTCTAGTTGCTTCAGAAATCTTATTCTTGAGACACATTTATAAAAAATTTTTCAAAATCTAGAAGAAGAATTTCAATATACTATTAGAGTGACAGGAATTTGAAACAACCTAGTGGTATGGCAGGGGGAAAATGGTAAATAAATTATAGCAAATATACTTTGTGGAGTTTTCTACACCATAAAGATGATTTAATGATCCTGTGAGGTAAAAGTTGTATATGATAAAACATCAGTGGAAATCTAGATATGAAACTACCTGCTCAGTGCATACAGCTAAGCGTGTGGGGGGAACAAACCTGAAAGATGCTATAAAAAATACCAAGAATGTGTACTAAGGGGGGAAGATGGTGCATTATAATTTTTCTCCAATTTCTGTCAGTTTTCAATTTAAATACAAAATAACTTTAATTCATTAATTAATTTTTGAGAGAAAGTGTGTGAGTGGGGGAGAGTAGTTGGAAGGGAAAGGGAGAGAGAAAATCTTAAGCAGGCTCCATAGTCAACACAGAGCCTGACTGGGACTCCATCTCAAGACCCTGAGATCAGGACCTGAGCCAAAATCAAGAGTTGGACACTTAACCTACTGAGTCACCCAGGTGTCCCTAAAATGACTTTAGAAGAAAAACACCTATCATATTTCTGTTACCCCAAATGTTTCTATATTTGTAAACATTACCTGATAGACTTTGAGAGTGAAGAAACTTTTAAAGTCATCTCCTCTATCAGTTAATAAATAGTGATAGAGGTTGATAATCTTAACACATGTATTTTGTGTTGAGTTAAATTTAATAATTTTAACTTTATAGTTTATTTAATAATATTATCTTATTATAGACAGTTGAATAAATGTGTTACTCTAGTGTATATGTTAATCAAGAGATATCTTATGAAGACTGAGTCTTAAATGCTTCTGATTATATTCTAAAGATTTCAGGGGTGATTGTGAATTTACAAAAACATGCTGAGGAATATAAGATGTTCAGCTATTTTTTCCACAGTCTTGTGTCAAGAACAATTACCAAGGATTCAATAAAAAAAGAAACAATATTTGATAATAGATGATTCCATTTTATTTGGAAGGAAAGTTACTCAAAAACTTGCAGCTCAGTGATACATCAAGAAAAAGGACACATGAAAATATATTTAGTTTTTTCATGTATACAGTGAAATAAAACATTTATAGCATCATTTCCAAATACAAATATTTAATAAAATAATCACACAGAGATTCTAGTTATTTTTGGACATAGCTTCTTATTTTAAATAAGCACTCTTCGGACCTAAGAAATGGATCAGAAGAATGACTCTCAGATGTTGAATTCTGTCACTTCCATATTTATATAAGTAAGAACCATCACAATGAATTCTGATTTCAAATCTTAACAATAAGATAATAAAATCTTTCATTAGAGGGGCGCCTCGGTGGCTCAGTGGGTTAAAGCCTCCCTCTTCGGCTCAGGTCATCATCTCAGGGTCCTGGGATCCAGCCCTGCATCAGGTTCTCTGCTCAGCAGGGAGCCTGCTTCCCCCTCTCTCTCTGCCTGCCTCTCTGCCTACTTGTTATCTCTCTCTTTGTCAAATAAATAAATAAAAATCTTAAAAAAAAGTTTTTCATTAGACATGAACAATGCTATAGCTTGAGCATTTAGAAGATACTGCATTAAACAGCAGGGCGTCCACAAGGCCCACTACAAAAATGAAAGTGTCATATATTGTATTGATTTTAGGATATACTTAAAAAACAATATAATTGACTAATATGAAAGCAAATAAGGGAATTAGGACAATCAAAGTAAATAAAACTATTTGGATATGATATAAAATTGTGTGTTCAGTTTTTTTACCTACATCAGAAAGAACATAAACATTTTCTAGAAGATAATCTGGTTCAACAGTATGTTACTGTTATGTTTTTGGATTGAATGAGGCTTGTTTTTCTATTAACACTAATCACTTACTTTACATGATAGTAAAACCAAGTATGCAAATCTGCACAAGTATACGTGGTATAGTTTATTTAGTTTATTTAAGAGGTTAAGCAAGGTTAACTGTATTCTACTCAGAACAAAGGTATTTTCGAATGGGTCAAAATTAAAGGAAATATTAGGATTTTAAGCGTGTAAAAAGTGGCAATATTTGACAAACTTTTGTTTTTTAAAAAATTTAATTCTAGCATTCATCATTTGAAAAGAATATAACACATGGCTTCAGCAATGAGAGTTGAACATTCTCTCTTCTTTAGGCAACCATAGATTGATGAAGATTAAATTGGAGTGAATATTAGAGAATTTGGAGAATAAACTTCATTTAAGAGCAGTGTCTCTCATAGATCTAGTACTGGAGGATCTAGTGAGTTGCTCAGTGGCAAAAATGGAACAAAACCCAGCTTTACTGACTCCCAGTTTATTTCTGTCTGTAACAAATGTAGGAGTCAGATAAAATGATCTGTGTGATTTTTCTACCTCAAATTCAAGTGATTTCAGCAGAAATGCTCTTCATCTCACCTGTCTTTCATTGTGTACAGTTATTTCCTTAAATTCTGTACACTGTCTCTTTAATGGAATGCTTGTAGATATTATTGGAAGAAATCCAGGCCTATCTTATCCTAAGGAAACTATCAATGTTAATGTGATTAATTTCAAATAATTAAACAAAACTTTCCTATGACTTTGACAAGTTTTCATTACTAATCATATTGAAATATTTCCATTTTTTGGAAAGAGCAAATTGTCTTTGTTGTAGCTCCCAACAGAGTTTATTAGTGCTGGGTTTTTTTCTCAAGTTTTTATTTAAATTCCAGTTAGCTAACATACAGTGTAATATTAGTTTATTAGTCCTGTTTCCATGCGTGTGTGAGTGCATGTAGGAATGCGAGTGGGTCTGTTTATTTTATCTTTTTTGTCATTTCTTGTGAGTATATCTGCTCATGTATGTTTCCGGTCTGGTGCATGGACCCTTTACTTTTTTTTTCCCTACAGACAAGGAAGCTTTCTGCAAAGAGAAAATTTTTATTTTTGAATCTTGCAAGAATTTGATACAGGTTTCCACTTCAGTTCCATCCAGTATGTATTATTCATAGACTGATGGCTTCTGATAGTCTCAGAGATACTCTGCAGGCTTCTGATGGGAAAATGCCACCACCTTCTTTCCTAAAAATGGACCTTTCCTTTATCTCACATGAAGCAATGGAAAGCAGATATGTCCATTCCAAAGAAGGAGGCTAATTTCCATCTGCAGAAAATAAATGTTTTATTTCTGCTTAGCAAAAACTTTGTTTCTTTCACTAATAAAAACTATTCTTAAATTTTTGTGCCTATGGTATGAAAATACTGGGAAATGTCAAATGAATTATTAATAGAATTCCCAAATATTAAATTTATTATGCAGACATTCTAAGAAGTAATTAACACTGCAACTTCCTCCATTCTCTCTTTTGGATTTTTATTGTTCAAGATATTTGTAGTTTATATGTCCTATGAGGAAAAAGGGAAAGAAAGTGAAAACATAATCATATTTGCTAATAGCTTTTTTCTCTAGTTAGATGACTTTCATTCATAAGAAGTCCAGAATATGTTTGTGGACTTTGTCTTTTGTGATGTTGCTGTTTTTCATCAACAGATCATTAGAAATCACATTAAAATAATTTATTTACTTCTATTAAAACAAGTATCTAAAAAATAAAATAAAGTAAAACAAATATTTTTTAAATAACCCCACTGTATTCACTAATCCCTGGACGACTTAAAATGTTAATTGAAATAAATAGCTTTCTTTGCATGATGTAAATTATGTGCATAAATTTAATTATTCCAGTGTTTACTGAAATTTTCTCTTTTCATATGATTATTGGACACATGGAGGCACAATTTTATATGTTATTTTGCTGGGCATGATAACTTTTCTCTGCTGCTTTTAGTTGCTGTTTGCATTAGTCCAGTTTTGAATTTTGGCTGAACTCTAGACAAATATACATATAGAATATACATATTCTAGTCGTGTCTTGTGATTACTCTTAATTTTCATGTGACATTGATTATGATTATGACATTGATTATTACCCTCAGATATGGGGATGAAGTCAGGAAACACTAATCAATGGAGAAAAAGTACTTAGACAATAA
The DNA here is from genome assembly GCA_028533885.1 of Nasua narica. NCBI lineage: Eukaryota > Metazoa > Chordata > Mammalia > Carnivora > Procyonidae > Nasua > Nasua narica. Next base: position 139,158,737 of record CM052800.1, on the reverse strand, counting down.
TGACTGTGTGAAATCTTCTTTTTTCTCCCCCCTTCTTTTTCCTCTAAAGATTTTTTTTAAATTATTAATTATTTTCCCCAAACAACATAAATATGAATACTTAGCTACAAAAAAAAAACTACTATGCAATGTAATCAATTCCACTTTCAACTTTATTTCTCTTTAGTTACCATTACCACAGCTGTTGTGGTAATATTATGTTGTGATATTTCCTATCATAATACATTCTGTCAAATCTAAAGAAATTAATTCTTCCTGGAAATATAACCTAGTGGCTTGAGATTTCCACTAGAATGAAGTTTAAATGTTAGAAATATTTTATGTACTAGAATTGTTTTGATTATAAAATAGCTATGGACTTAAAAATGCATCAATAATAATTTGTGTTCATGTTTATATTTTACCTTTTTTATATCTCTCATGAATGGCAATCCAAACAGGTCCAGATGAAAGGATTCAGTCCCTGCCACCATTGGTTCACTGAACACTTAATCTGTTTACCAGTCTATTGCAAATGTGCACTCATTTTCTCTAAACTAATTAGTTTACAGTTGTTAGATTTCCAGTGAACTCTCAAAAGTCCGGTTGACCTACAGTACAACTAAAGTTCAGTCTCTCAGGTATTGTTTTAAGATCATCAAATATTCATTATTTAAACATTTCCATTGGAAATATTTCAGTGTAAGTAATTCTGGCACCAGAAATTTTAAATTGGTTATTCCCATTTAACAAAGAAAAGTGTATCCACTTATGAGGATATATTTTTTTCTGAAGGACCCTAACTAAAACATCTCTGAAAGTTACATTAATGAATTTAATTAATTAATAAATTAATACATTTAAATCATTTACTGCTTGGCTGTCTGAATTAGAAAATATAAATGACTGATCACCACCAGGGTAAAAAGTATGACCTACCATCCACCCATTTTGCATAAGTCAATCATAACTGATAAACTGTAATTTTCACTGTTGACGCAATTAAGGGAACAGGGCTTTGAAATGATTATAAATTTCTCTAAAATTAATTTTACAAGGCTGATTCTGTATTCTGATTTCTTACACATGTTGATGCTCTTTTAGAGAATGGTTTTCTTTATCCTACTTTTATTTTGCTTACGCTACATAGTAAGTAAAAAAAATGTGATGGAGGTGTTAAGGATAGAGAACACATTAATCATAGATGTATTGATTCTGATAGATTCTTTCGAACTTTAGAACTGTCTCTATGCCTTTGGAGTATTCTGATATTGCCAATACACGAATATATCCCAGAAGCATGTGTGTGCTATGTCATGTAACCAATCTCCAAAAATGGAAAAATAGATGTGTCCTTAAAAATTATGATCAAATTCTTCTATAAAAGGCTTTTCCTAAACCCATTTCCATAGAGTGAATATTGATTTGCTAAAAGGGCAAAAATAACTTTAGTTATCTGTGTGCTACCGTGAGCTCAGAAATTGTCACTAGAAAAATCAGTTGACAGTATATATTTTGAATTCAGCCCACCTCTGATATGACTGTCATATGTCCTTTTCGTTCTCTATGCTGTGGGAGTGATGAGAGTCTGAGTGATGTGTCATCGTCTATGTGTGTCAGGAGCAATCTGCCAGTTCTGACTTTAATGGACAAGCCAGCCATGGAATGACAGCTGAGTGACATAGTATGGTGGCTGATGCCTCTCACTCGATTGACTGCCTGCTAATCTAGTTTGGCTTTTTTCCCTGTAGTGAATTTGTTGACTATTTCTTAAAGCTCATATTTCCTATTCTAACCTTTACTTCTAGCACACTAAGAGCCTTTTCAGGGAATTACTTATTAATAAACTGGTCTGCTGGAATAGATTTGTTTCAAATATATAAATTAAATTACTTTTTTAGGATAATCTAATGATGCCTTTTTCTGTCTTGGACGGTTATGAAGTGTTCAGATTCATTAATGCTACCTGTAACAGCAAAGTTAACCAAAAAAAAAAAAAAATCAACTGCAGTAGTCATACTGAGTGATTTTTTTTTTGAAAATGATTATACACAAATTTTGGAACCTTGTTTAGCCTCTGTCTCTACACCATGGCTCATATATTGAAGGATTTCACTCTACTTAAATGCCAGTTCTTGCATTTATGCAAACTACTCACAATTTTAAATTTACTTTTAAAGATTGGCAATAAATGTTTAGGATTAGTTGGAAAATGATCCATTCATTTCCTGTCTCTACTCAAAACTCCTACTCCAGCATAGGAATGAAAGAGGCTATAAGTTGTTATCCTAGAGTGGGTAGTCTTAGAAACTCAGTTCATGGTACAAGGCTCCAAGCTAAACAAGGAGTGGGTAAAACTAAGACACTAAAAATTTGGGGAGTTTTGTTTTATGTTGGGAACAAAGAAATCTGTGACTTAGTTTACCCTCGCCAGTGTTAACCACAACTAAAAGACTCTCCTTTGATACCCTTTGTTTCTAAAGCTACTTACTAAACTGTGGGGTTATCTTTTTGCTAGACAAAGACGAATGCTCTAAGGATAATGGCGGGTGTCAACATGAGTGTGTCAACACCATGGGAAGCTACATGTGTCAGTGCCGTAATGGATTTGTGCTGCATGAAAATAAACATGACTGCAAGGAAGGTATGAAGGAGGGTTCTTTTCTTGACAACATCTAGAATTTCATGTAGTTTGGGTCAAGCACTGCTTCCAAGTAGAGTTAATCATATCAATGAGTGATATCATTGTTGACCATTCAAATGTCAAAAAAAAAAAAAAAATGTGCAGTGTTGAGAGATCCAAGGCATCCTCTTGGAAACCTCATAATACCTAAAGGTTCTGCACTTCACACATGGGTGGCATTAGAATAACTTTGTGTAACAGACATCGAAGTGGCTATGGTGCCATCTGGCAGCCAGAAAAGCACCACATTATTACCAGGTTCTTGTAGAACGGACCCTATAATAGTCTCCATATTTAAACTTGACTTCTGCTAAATGTTTTGCATTTGGTTTAATTTCCCTCCCCAGAATATCTCATATATGTGCTACATGAATGATGGCACTTTAAATACCAAGAGTATCAAACTCAAATGCCTACCAGAAGAAAGACATTTGAAAGTGGTAGATACTGTGCCATTTAAAGTTCTAAGTCATGGGTTTGGCAAAAAAAAAAAAAAAAATTCACATTCTAATAGCACAATAGTAGTCTATCGGTTTTCGGCCCCAAAGTCTTACAATATTCTGATTTTATAAAAGCAGTTATCTTTATCTCCTTAGCCAGTTTGAGGTAGATTGGAACAAGAAACAGTTACTTGATTCTTATTTCATCCTTTGAGGGTCTGCTCCTGAGTTTTCTACTTAAATTGGATTTGTGCTCATTTTGAAAGAATCACTATGGCATATTTTGTAACTTTAGTTATTAGCACATATAGATTGGTAGGTCCCTGGACAAAATCACAGTTAGATAGCAGCTCTTTGTATGAACATTGGAATAGTACAGGATATCCTGAACTGACTCTTATTCCATTCAGTTCCTTTCAAATATTGTCCCATGTCAGGTTTTTTTTTTCTATTTTTTCATTGAACCAATGATGTTGCTCAGAATCATATGCAAGCAGGATTTAGTTTTCCTCTTTTTACTTTGTTATATGAGGATAAAGTCACAAGGACTCTGATATTTGTAACTTAGTACAGTATTCTGTTACATCAACAGGCTGGGGAATAGTCCAGTTATTTTGTAGTTATGGAAGATAATTCAGAGAAAAAAGAGACAGCTATTGTAGAGTATGCATATACCCTGTGCCTCACAAGGAACAACTATAAGTCAGACACCTTAATTCTCTGTTTATTACAGTAAATATTTTCAAGAAAGGATTTCATAGGAAACTTGCTTTTAGATAGAACAGTATTTAGATTTTTTTTTAAAGATTTTATTTTATTTATTTGACAGAGAGAGAGAGATCACAAGCAGGCAGAGAGGCAGGCAGAGAGAGGGGCGGAAGCAGGCTCCCCGCTGAGCAGAGAGCCCGATGCGGGGCTCCATCCCAGGACCTTAAGATCATGACCTGAGTCAAAGGCAGAGGCTTTAAACCACTGAGCCACCCAAGCACCCCGTATTTAGATATTCTTAATAAAGCTTATTTTTACTGCAAGTAAAGGCTTAGGCTTTTCTTTTACCTCTTCTATGTATGGATACCACCTACAGTTTAGTAGTAAGCCTCTTGGCTTTGTCTGAGAGGCTATTTCCAGAACCTGGAGATTCCGTATTTCTTATGGCAAAGCGAGGACAGGGATAATTGAGCTTAGAAACCCGTTAGGATCTGGATTCTGAGACTTGCTATATGATCCTACGTTGTTTGAAAGGAGCTGAATTTCTTAGGAGTCCAAATCTCTTTATGGAAACCTATAACAATTAAAAGAAAAATCTAGTGGTAAAGAATGCAGCAACAACACATTTACGTTGGACATTTTACCCTTATTGCATAGCCCTGCACTGTAACAGGTGTTTTGTCCATATAGTAAACGATTGCTCCCAACAGATTTCTTGGAAAATTTCAGAGAATTAGTTGTGTTTTAGAATGGGATACATAATACACAACAAATAGTTCCTAGTCTAAACTAGGATGTGTAGGGACTGCTTCATAAGTTACAGAGAATGGACAGAGCCTGAGGATATTAAATATTTTTTTGACATTAAACATTTTTGAAGTTTGATATTTCCAATGTGGAATAGTCTCCTTTAAGGTAAGGTCATTTTAATTGTGAAAAACCTGGAGGAAATTTCATAGGAATTGAATGAAATAGCCTCAAAATCAGTTTAGAAGTTATTTCCATGGCTAGTAGCTGTTCACTTATGTTTCCCCTTAGTGCTGCATTTTACTTTGATAAAATTAGGTTCAATTTATTATAACAGCTAAAATTATGGCTTAGGTATTCAAGTGTTTACTTGAAGGGTGAGAGAAAATGTAAATACATGATCCATAAAATGGCTTAATGATGTTAATTAGCTGTAAATGATGTTTCTGCTAATGGAAAAATACGAATCGAAAATGGCATAGTCCATTGATTATCATTTGTGGCATTTCATTAAATATTTTGCACATGCCAACTGTTGATATCCTCAACTGTCAATATATGTTGCTCTGTCAAAATCTGAGCTTTCAGATCCAGCAATTTAAACTAGTCCATTTTCTTTTAGGCATTTATGTAATTCATTGTAAACACTTTCATGTGATCAGGAAAACAAACACTGCCTGATTATGATCAGCGACACGTTTGCCAGAGCAGATGACTGTGATGACAGAGACTGGAGTAGTGATTAGTTAATATTCAGGAAACTCTTTCAGCAGCATAGAGGGCAAATGGGCTACTTTCTTGCTAAACCAATCCTGGGCTAGATTTCCACACTGATTGGTATTATTGTTATTGGCACAGCTGAGTGTGAACAGAAGATCCACAGCCCAAGTGGCTTCATCACCAGCCCCAACTGGCCAGACAAGTATCCAAGCAGGAAGGAGTGCACTTGGGAAATCAGTACCACTCCTGGCCACCGAATCAAATTAGTAAGTGAACTCGTCCTCCTTCTTTCTGTTAAGCTGATGGCCCTTGTCTTTTGTGGTCAGCATATAGAAGTAAAATGAATGTTTATTTAATTGAATTGGATTAGTGGGCAGCTGGAAAAGACTTCCTTTCTTATGCTTTCCTACTTACACTAAACAAATCCCCGATTTCCTAGATCAACTTGACAGCAATGGCAGCCATGCAGTTCTCCTATGGTGTTCTTATCCTGGATGATTTAAAAGGCATTATCAAAGTTACTACAAAACAGTAGGCTCTACTTCCTAACATGTTATTGGTCATAATGGTTCCAAGTGGGGAAAATAAAGAAAGGAACAAAAAATCATCAGAAAGTCAGCCAGAAAGAAATAAAATAACTGTTCATAAACACAACATAGTCCTGGTTGTGTCAATTCTATATACCTCTATATACCTCAGAAATGCAGGTATTTTTTTTATATAAATATGTTGTCTTGTAATGACAAGTCATTTTTTCATAACATCATTGCCTTCCCTAGATGGACACTGGTATCCTTGGACCTCCCCTAAATTCAAATATGAATGTAAGGAAGGTTTGTCCTTCCTTCTGTGTTCCTTGTCTTGCATTCTGTCCTGATCATCCAGTAATAGATATTAAGTTTCATTACAGGCTGCAGAGTACATGAAGAGTATAATGTAAGGAAATAATCATAAGAATATAGAAATTTTAACAATTTCCCATAACATGCTGCTGTCAGAAGCAGGAGAGAATGCCAGCCAGCAAGGCTCAGGACAGTCTAGTGGCACCATAATTAAGGGCAAGACATTATCTTGAGAAGGAGGCTACCAGTCTACATATGGTAGCTTACTGGACTAGTCTAGTCATAAGGTTAATTTTAAAACTTTGTTTTTAACCTTTCTTTTCAGTGAATTTGGTGGGGCAGGGGAGAAGCATTACTTATATGTGGCAATATAATAATAAAATTAGAGAAAGTCACCAAGACATTCATAGTCATATCATAGAGTTTCTTGCAATCATCGTATTTGTAAAATATCAGTAAATGACTTTCCTAAAAGAGACATCAGTTTATCTTAACCACTCTTTGGAAAGATGCTAGATGGTAAGGTGACAGTATTGTGGGAACATGATTATTTGCCAGTCCTGTCCAAGGTCCCGATTGAGAGGAGCATTCTGAAGCTAATGGGCTGCATTCTTTTCAACAGTGTGGTTAGCTAAAGAAATTGGAAAATAGATTTTCTGAAGAGATTGTGTTTTGTAGATCCGCATTTTGTCTGCTATTGCATTTCTTCTGTCTGAACACAGATTCCTTTTATATTTTGTGTAGGGTATGTCTGTGCAGTATCACTTTTTAAGGATATTTTCATTAGGTATAAAATTCTAGGATGACAATTTTATTTTCTTGTCTATACTTTAGACACTGCCTCCATTATTTTTTGAGTTTCATGGTTTCTCATAAGCCTGTGATAAATTCTATATTTATTCCTTTTTTTCCCTATTGCTATCTTCAACATTTTTTTATCAGAAGTTTGAATATAATGTATCTAGGTGTGTGCATGTGCTTAGAAGTTTTATGGGATTTATTCTTCTCAAAATTCTCTGAATTTTTTGCATCTGTATTATGATGTTTGTTAGGAATTTCTGAAAATTCTCTGCCATTATTTCTTCACAAAATTCTTTTTTACTATTGTCTCTCCTTTCCTTCTGGGATTCAAATTACACATATGCTAGGTTGTTTTAAATTATGCCATAACTCTTGGATGCCCTGTTAATTTTTTTGTCACTCTTCTTAAGTCTAAGCTTGCATAAATTTCTGTGGACCTGTCTTCAAGTTCAGTGATTATTTCTTTGACTGTCTTGAGTCTCCTTGATGAGCTTATTAACACATTGTTTATCCCTCTGACCATGTTTTTTATTTGTAGCATTTTCATTTGACTCATTATTATAGCTTTCATGTTTATTAATTTGCTTAGGGTTGCCAAACCAAAATACCATCAACTGACTGAGTGGCTAAAACCAAAAAAAAAAAAAAAAAAAAAAATTTCTTATAGTTTTGGAGGCTAGAAGTTCAAGATCAAGGTGCTGTTAGGGTGGTGCCTGGTAATGCCCCATCTCCTGGCTTACAGATGGCTACTTTGTTGTTCTGCACTCACATGGCCTTTCTTCTGCATGTGCACAGACAGAATAAGCTCCGGTGTCTTCTGTCCATTTCTTAACTGGATTATTTAGTTTTCAGATGGTTGAATAGAACAAGTTCTGTATAGATTTTAGATAGTATTCCTTTATCAGATAAGCAATTTACAAATATCTTCTCCCATTCTGTAAGCTAGTTTATAATTTTATTGATCTTTTCTTTCACTGTGCAGAAACTTTTTATTTTGATGAAGTCCCAACAGTTCAGTCTTGCTTTTGTTTTCCTTGCCTCTGGAGACATGTCTAGTAAAAGTGGCTGTGGCCAATGTCAAAGAGGTTTCTGCTTGTTTTCTCCTCTAGGATTTTGATGGATTTCTGTTTCACTCTTAGGTCTTTATCCGTTTTGGATTTATTTTTGTGTATATTATAAGAAAGTGATCCTTTACTAACATCTTTAGCTAATAATCATAGTTATTTTTTTAAGGAGAGAGTACATGGACAGGGGTAGGGGCAGAGGGAGAGAGAGAGAGAATCTCAAGCAGGCTCCATGCCCAGCACACAGCCTCTTGTGGTGCTTGATCTCACAATCCTCAGATCATGACCTGAGCTGAAATCAAGAGTCAGACACTTAACTGACTGAGCCACCTGGGTGCCCCAATCATAGTTACTTTAACTTCCATCTTGTAGTTTAAACATAGGGGTTATGTCTGTGTCTGTTCTGTTCAATATTTTCTGTTTTAGTAGTGTGTTTTTTCATTTTGTGTGTCATGTAATTTTTCATTACATACCCGGCATTATGTGGATGACAGTAGAGACCTTATGTCTGGAAGTTGACATGTGTCTTCTGAGGCTATTAGCACATGTGTGTGTATGGGGGTGGATGATGTTGAGGAAATATCTAGTTAGTAAAGCTGAGTTTGGGTTTTCTTGTTCCTATGATGACCTTCAGTGCACCATTGGCCTTGAATTCCTTTTCTTAAATTGGAGGCTGGGATTTCAGCAGCATTTCACAATGTTTCTACTGATAAAGTATCTTTAGCTTTCCTGTTCATCTCCACCATGAGTTATTTCCCTCTTCATACTTTGCGCTCCCCAGTGGTAGACTGCAGTTTCTTCTTACTGGGTGCTTGTTGCTCTGGTGGTGGCAAGGGCAAGGGGTTCACTATTGTCTTAGTATAGCTTCCATTGCAGGCCCTGATGGGTTAGGTCTTAGAGATGGCCTTTCTCAGTAGTCCTGTGTCTTTCTTTTGTGGCAACCAAACTCCATCTTATATCTCTGGTTTTCCATGAGAGTTTCTTGTCCCTTGCATAGTGGTTACAGGCCTCTACTGTTCTTGCTGTAGGAACCTGTGACCAGTGCTTCTCCAGAGGCAGATGTGGTTTATTGTGGGATGTTGTTGTTGTTGTTGTTGTTTTGTCTTTTGCCTGGCTAGGGTGGGTCTGTATCTTTGCACCGGTGGTGACAGGGTTTTCTTTCTCTCTCCCAGGAGCTTAAAGTTTGTTTCCTAGGGAAGGGTTGCATTAGGGCTTCATATTTTTCTCACAGCAGTGATCACTTTGCTCCTCCAAGCCTGCAACACCGAGGAAGACACAGCCTTCTCCTGATTGGCCCATGATTTTTTCTCATAAGCAGGAGATTGGGGTCCAAGGAGAAGAGCCTGCGAGTGGGTTCTAACCCCCACCCCCATGTCTGCAGCTCCCAGGGGCTCTGTTCTTTTACTCTAGTCCACACCAGACTTCTACCAGTTTATTAAAAATTATAGCTGACTACTTCTTGCCTGGGTGTATGGCACCCAGCACATCTCTTCCTTCCATGGTCTACGACTGGTAAACAGGTGCTTGTGTCTTGTTTCTCCTTGGAGGGGGCTGAGATTCAGTGCATTTCATATTACTTGGTTGACTAGTGACTTCAACTCTTTGATGTGTTCAGCAAAGTTGTGATTTTTTAAAGTTTACATGGGTTTTTCTTATTATTAGGGTAGAAGCAACACTAGTTCCAGCTGTCTATATCCAAGGGGAAGTAGAACTCCTGTTATACCCTAATTTAAAAAATGACAATATTTTATTCTTTCTTAGTTTTATATCTGTCAGCTCATTGAATTCACTTTCTAACTCTAGGATGGTCTGTTCTTTCAAAAATCGCAAGCTTTAATTTTCATGCAAATATTCCCCTTGAAGGTCAGGATATAAAACATGTCTGTCAACAGTGGTCATGCTTACTAATATCCTAAGAAGGAAATTCTCAGGAAGGAAACAAAAGCTTTGGGCAAATATTGATCTTTAAGTATTTGATTTTTGATCTTTGTGGAAGTCATTACAGTCTAAGCCTTAGACTTTCTCAAATATTAGCATGCATAAAAATTAATTGGAAGGTTTGTTAAAACACACATCACTGCACCCCAAAGTTTCTAAATTGAAATATAATGCTGATTCCCACTTTCTTAACCCATTGATCATGCTCATACAAAACTTGACTCTCAATACACCCTAAGAGTTAGGATCACTAGAGAGTGTGTCATAACATCAGCTACCAACTTCAAGTGTTGTTTTAGTTCTGTATTTTCTAATTCTTACCATTTCAGTGTTGTTGCTTATGTCTACTGTCATTGTCTCCCTGCTGGTTATATAGCTGCTAACTAATCGTATCTAGTTAAAGACTGAAATCACTGTTTATAGCAGATATCAACCAATGGACATCTGGCCAATCCTGTTTATAATTTCAGTTGAAACCATTCAGTCCCCTTCCTATCTAGACACTTATCGTATAGCAAATGTTATCAAAAAGATACATTGTTCAAGATAAATGCATTTTGCCTGGTTTCTTTAGGATCCTTAATTTTCGTGGAAGAACTTGAACCCAAACTGAATTTGGAAAATAGATTCCAAGGAAACTTGGAAAATTATTAAATCTTTTACTACCCTTAGGCCAAGAGCTGCTGATAGGTACTTAGCTACAACCTAGAGTCTCTATGTGCCAGGGCAAAGAGAGAAAGCAAAGAGAACATTTGATCTCTCTCTGTAGACCATGGAGCTTTCTTTACAACTTATATATTGTTACCCTTGTTTACATAGGCTCCATGGAAGAATAAGGAAACGATTTTTAAATATTTCACTTATTCATATCAAAGCAAAGGAAAGGAAATTGTTCTTAAAGACAGTTTCATGAGCTATAAAGAAAACCACACTGTTTCTGAATTTTAAGAGGCTTACTGTTATCCTTTACCTTGATACAGAGTTGTGTTGGGTGACATGCAGGTAGTGGTTTGTGGGTGAAACAAGCTTTTCACTATGTCTCAGCTATCATATTTTAGATAACTTGGTTTATTTGTAAGACTACAAATGTCATGATTATTTAGACAATGTTGGAATAATGGAGGTAAGTGACTTATAATAAAATTCAGTGTCGTTTGAGCGATATGAGCATTTTTGTGCATAGTATTTACTTACCGTAAGTATATTCAGTTCACAAGGTGATTATCCATATATAATGTCTGTTATTGAACAATAATGTAAGGACTGAACTGTAAGTGGTCAGCTTATTATGGATTTACAGAAATTTAAGACTTTTGGCAGTATCTTTTTCATGCACTGTTTTAGTTATCTATTGCTTCATATTAAACTAACACAAAACCTCGTGGCTTAAAACAAGCACCATTTTATTATATCCCATGGTTTGTGGAGAAGAAGGGTCATGATTTCAGTAGTGCTTCCCTGACAGTTCTGTTACCCATGGCCTTGATTGAGGTTGGTAGTATTCACCTGGATATGGTCTGGTTTGGAAGATCAATTGTCACTTAAAGAGGCTTTAACTGTATGCCTCTTACCTTGGTGGAGAGGGCTAGAAGGTATCTCAGCTGGGACAACCAGAACACTTACCTGGGACCATTCTAGCCTGGTGGTCTCCGAACTGTATTCTTTCTACGATAGTAATGGGTCCCCAAAGAGAGTATTTCAAGAGGCCCAGGAGGACACCACAGAAGTACCTGAATGTTACCTCCTCACATCCTGTTGGTTAAGGAAATTACAAAGTCTTCCAGATTCAAGAGGAAGAGAATTAGGTTTCATCTCTCAATGGGGAGAGTAGCAGAGAATACGGAGCCATCTTTAATCCCACACATGCATTTAAATATGTAAGATGGCACATATTCCCAAAGTAAAGGCAATACCAATGAGTTCCTGCTTATCCTCTCCTGACATATTTGCTCTGGGTAAAGTCCAGAGTGTGTAGCCAGAATAGAATTAGGCTATAGTATATGACCTGATATACAAGAAGGAAATCTTTAAAGGTGATTTTTTTAAATGACATAGCAAATACTGTCTAGAAATATGAAATAATTTGAATATAATAATATCTTAAATTATGTCCTATACTGCAATAAACATTAATTTTTGTCCCTAGATCATGAGTTTACTATTATAAAGCTAAATATGGAAAATAATTAGAATTATATCTATGAATGATTATATCAGTTCTTGAAGATTTTTTTATATTCTTTCATATACTTTTTTGATGCATGCTCTGATCTTTATAAAACCTTGGAATGCAATCTTCATATAAATGTAATAAGGTAGAGAGCTGGAATCCAGAGATCCTGGGAGAGTCCTTTAAAAGAGAGCCTGGATTGGCTCTCTCTCATATAATTCCATAAATAAAAACATAAATGTTCTCCAGTTTTCCACTTCTTAGGAGTGTTCTCCAAATAATAAAAGGCAGCTTGACTGGGCCCCTCTCGTACCTTACAAAACTGTGCTCGGACTAAACAGCATTATGAACTAATGTGTGTATAGTGCCTAAAGGTTTAAAAGTAGTATCATGTATATTATCTCAAGTTGGTATCACAAATGACATTTAGAGATAAGGAAGCTGTACCAGGCAGCTTAGGTAAATTGACAAGTTTATAAAGCTGATAGGAGTCTAAATATCTTCAGTCCCAAGATTTTCTCTCTACATTTTATCTTATTTTTTTTTTAATTTTAGCATCCTACATCCATAATTGCTGTGTATGTGTGCATATATAATAATTTAAATGAAAAATATTAATAAGACAAAATTGTAATGATTAAGTAAAATGAATACCTAGTAGAGACATATGGAAGGATCAGGAATGTATATTTGTGTATGTGTGTGTGTGTGTGTGTGTGTGTGTGTGTGTGTATGTGTGTATTTTAAGATTTTTACAATAAATTTATTTGAGAGAAAGAGAGAGAGAGAGAGAGTGAACGAGCAGGGGGAGGGACAGAGGGAGAAGCAGACTCCCCACTGAGCAGGGAGCCTGATGCAAGGCCCTGAGGTCATGACCCAGGCCAAAGACAGATGCTTAACTGGTTGAGCCACCCAGGTGCCTCTAGGAACATATATTTTGAACTTAAAGTAACTTGTGTCTAAACCCAACTAGCCATGTTATCTTGAGAAAAATATTAATCCTTTTAATTCTCAGTTTCTTCCTTTGGAAATTGGAGCTAATACTTACTCAAGAATTTTGTGTGTGCATTAAATGAGCTTGCATATAAAGTGTTTGGCATAATAGCTTTTTAAAAGCCGATAAACATTGTCATAGTATATCCAAATAGTAATTATAATTATGATAATAATTAATAAGAATTATATACCATTTTATCAGATAATTCATGATCAAGTTTTTGTGTAGCCTTATGAATTTGAAACTCAATCCTAACAAGTAAAAATATAGCTAATGATTGTTGTCAGAAAACTTTCTCTAAAGGGCCAAAGAGGAAGTATTATGGACTTTGTAGACTATGTGGTCTGTGTTGCTACAATTTCATTCTGCTGTTTGCGTGTGAAAGCATCCACAGACAGTACACAAATGAATGCACATGGTTGTGTTCCAATAAAAGTTTAATTCCAAAAACAGTCTAAGGGCCAGACTTGCCCTGCAGGCTTTAGTTAGTTAAGACAAAGAGTTTGAAATCATGGAGTTATAAGTGTCTGTGGTCATTTTCCCTGAAATCACAGAGGGTAAAAACATTTAGCTCTTCCTTTTCGTAGTAGACAAAATAATGTGCCTTATCTCCCCAAAGATGGCCATGTCCTGATTCCCAGAACCTAAGCACATGTTACTTTATGTGGCACAAGGAACTCTGTGGTTAGAGTAAAGATCGTGAAATGGAGAGATTATCCTCGATTATCTGGGTGGACACAGGGGTGCTTACAAGAAGGAAGCAAGAGGTCAGAGGGGAGAGAAGATGCTAGACTGTTGGTTTTGAAGATGGAGCAAAGGAACTTAAGCCAAGGATTGAGGCCAGCCTTGTGAAGATGGGCAAAATGCAAGGAAACAGGTCCTCACCTCCCTTTGGAAGGTCCAGCACTGCTTGCCCATTTTAGACTTGTAACCACCATAGCTCTAGGAAAATAAGCGTGTGTCAGTTAAGTTTGTGGTAATTTGCTCTGTAGCTAAGTAGCAGTAGTAAACTAATACGTTTACTTTGTTTCTCTATGTGTGTGTGTGTGTGTGTGTGTGTGTGTGTGTGTGTGATGAGATTCTGACTGCGTGTTAATAGCTTTAAAGTAGAAAGAAATGCTGGTTGAAAGATATTTGGGGGGAGAAAGTCTTCTTATGAGAAAAGAGATGAAGTTCTGAATGAATCAGGACAAGAATTTCTTTTACTCCTGATTTCATCCTGTCTTGGTTCTGAGAGACACAATTGATGATTAAATTTGCGGTACTTTTAAAGTATTTTTAAATATTAAAACATTAAAACCAAAACACAACAAAAACAAACCAACAAAACAGAAACTAAGTTCCAGGCATAGAAACATCCAGCAATAGGCCAATATGCTTATGTCATGTTTATTTGATTTATCATATCCTGGAGTTTTGCTATGCGCCATAGTTGCAATTTATAGCTTCATATATGGGATATTTACAAAACAAAAACACCTACAACTGTTACATAATTCTCCACCATAAATCCAAAAAAAGCGTGTTTGATTACAGCTTTAGAGGACTCATTCCAAAAGGTCTTTTGAATCAGAAGATTGAGGTCTGTATTCCACTCTACCATGTTTCCCGGTGGCCTCTAATCCTTCCAATATCGTGTGGGAAACCAAATGATAGTTCTCACTGAAGACAGAAAAAGGGGAAGGATGGCTGGCACCTGGGAACTCTAAATCTTATCTCACAGCTGCTCAAATGGCATCAGTCTCTTTCAATCTCTTACTTTTAATGGTCAACTTGGCTAAATTTTATTTCTGCATTAAATACTATCATCTTATTTTCTTGTCCTTTGCGAATATGTGTGGTGACTCTGAATGGCCTTATCCTTTAGCCAGCGCCTGTATTTTCAATAAAAGCTCCTCTACAGATGTTCACGTGCGGCTGCAAATGTATATGGCAGCATGGCTGGTGGCCAGCTAGGTAGATTAGACGTGCTTGGGTGTTCCAGAAACACATAGTTATTCTTTCCATTGCCTAAAACGAGAATTCAGTTTTATTGCTTTATTACTTTTGAATGGGACTCCTTAATCTCTCGGTTTGCCTTGTGGGAAATGCATTAGTATTTCTGACTAGAGCACATGGTTATTTGCTCTTTTTTGTTTTTTTTTTTTAAGCCTAGATTAGTAACCTTAAAATCATAGAAATATAATCATGGAATGAGTAAGGTTTAAATGTTTGAATACTAAAACATCTATAAAGTTTTAGTGTAAACATTTAAGAAAAATATTTTAAAGTCCCCAAAAAGAGGACAGTGTTTCTGTAGAAATCAGACTTTCATATAGCTCCATACAATAGCTCTGCTAGCTGCCCTATTACCATTGTGAAGTTGAAGGATGTTTTGGGAAGTGAAGTGTCTTTGTGGGACACAGTCCTGTAGCATTGGTTCCTGGTGGCTAGAAATCTCCATATTCTGCATTATTTATATATAGACATTCATGGCTCAGCACCTGTCATAAAATAAAGTGATAAACTATTTATCTCACTGTATCTTTGGGAATTCTACAAAAATATATTTTTAAAAATTTTTCCCAATTTCCCATGGGCCCCTATCATACCCTTCTGTGACCCAGAAATATTTTTTATTGGGGCAACATCGCTACCTATGGAGGTCTTAAAGGTGGATAGCTCTGCGATATTAAGGGTCAAATTCATGAGATGTTAGCATGTGAGTTAGTAATGCTTTCGCTTATGTGTGGTGGAGCATTCGGGTGAGACTGACTTCTGGAAAAGGACCACCCAATCTTTGCAGATGACCTAACAAGTTGCTACCAATTCCAAGAGGAAAATTCACTAAGACCTTAATGAATGAGAATTGTTGGCATCATTTGAGAATATGTCAGCTGCAGAACCTTTGCCTAATTTGACCCTCACGGGAGTCAGTCTGATTCCATTAGAGGTCTGACAAAAAGTGGGAGCCAGTTGGCTCCAGACCAGGCGTCAGTGTGCCCCCAGCCCACGAGTCCACTGCCACTCCGTGTGCCGTTGCTCTCTTCTGTACAACAGATGTTGTGACTCACTCCAGACATCCTGCATTTCATTAGGGACTGAAGTAGTCACTTAGTTATCTCATGCACTTGGTTTCCAGTGGACTGAACATGTGTGGTCTGTAAATTCTGATCCCATTTTAACTGATAGTTAAAGGATGTGCTTATTTAGAATGCTATCATTCTTACCGTTTTCTCTTCTACACAGTAGTTTCTCTGCTCTTTGTATTTATACATGTTTGACTCTAAATCACATTCAGAAGGGATAATTGTTCAACATGCAATGGTTGTCAGATGTTGGTATTCTCCTGAAACAACGCTTTCCTTTTTTTCTTGAGATAACATTGACCTTATAATTCAGAAGCTTGGTTTCATAGTTATAAAGAATTCCGTGGCTGGGTGATGGACATTGGGGAGGGGATGTGCTATGGTGAGTGCTGTGAAATGTGTCAGCCTGATGATTCACAGACCTGTACCCTGGGACAAATAATACATTGTATGTTACTAAAAAAAAAAAAAGAGAATTCTAAGTACATTTAAGCCAATTGTCTCCTATTGGTTTCTTAACAGCTACAAACTGATACTTAGTATCTATTTGCATAATGGTAATAGAAGCCCACTGAGTACCAGCTCACCGGAGGCAGAAACCCTGAGGTGTTGGCCTGCCACGTTCACAGCGTTTCCATTCCTGGGGTTGGCTGTTTATAAGGAATAGGTAGATAGGTAAATGAATGGACCTCCAGCCAACCACCCATTCAGGGTCTTCTATATCCCTTTCGGTCCACTCTGCTGCTGGATTGCAGAGATAAACAGCAGCAAACTTCAGTGATCATGTGCTTTGAATGTTGTACTTCACGGTAAATGCACTCTGCTAAAGTCTCCTCGTTCACTGTATTTTTCTGCACTGCTTTTTTTTTTTGTTTCCTGTAGGATTCTTTATGCAATATTCATCTCTTTCGCACTATCCAATGTCTTCCGTAGAATGAAGAGAACATTTCTTTTTTACTCATAATGGTTATAACAAATAAATGACTCTCAAATGCTCATGGTCATTTTCATTTTAATTTATATTTTTAAAAGTAGGGTGCGGTGGAATATGGCAGTAGAGATCAGCCCTCTTTCTTTTCTTTTGTTTCTTCTTTTAAGAACCTTTCATTCCTTTCTCCTACTCCCTAGTTAATATAAATTGCTTCCTTCATTTCTTCCCTTACTCCTCCACAGCCAGTGATAGTAGATAGTAGATAACTTGCCAGCCCTAAAGGAGAACCATTCTTAGTCAATTTTTTCTTTCAAAATTACAATAATATATGTCTTAATTAAACTTAGAATTGTGGTAACTTCACAACATTGTATTAAAAATATGTATGCAAAAAGTTTGTGTGCAAATATTTTATGCTGCACAGGCTGCAGAAAAATTAATGAATTTTCAAGGATATATTCTACTTCTCCAGCTTTATTTTCCTTATTTTTTCAGCTTTGCTAAAAAAATTTTAGTGGGAATGATAGTTTATTTTTTGAAGGTATGATGATTTTTCTAGGGAAGGGAAAAAGCCTTGATTGGCAATGGCAAATAACCTAGCATTCCTGGAATTATTAATAATTTGGACGTTATTATTTTCCGTCTGTCTCAAGCTTTCCTTTGTGTTGTTTAATGTGTTCTATACTTAGTGAATTTTTATTTTAAGAATTTTCTTTCTGCATATTGTTAGTTTGGAGTTAGTTTGGAGTATGAGGACACTGGCTTATAATGAGCTCACAAGCATAAGTAATGCGCTATAATGAGGGGCAGATCTTCCACTAACATCACAAGGGTCTCTGGCCCAATGAGTGAAGCTTGATAGTAATTCTTGCTACAAGTATTAAAAAAAAGTATAAGAATTTGCTAAGACCTATACAAGAAAATTACTACACAGGAAAATTAAAATGATTTTAAAGGCATACTAAACTTTGCAAGACTCTATTAAAATAAGTGTACCTTTTATCTTAAAAGTAAATTAAAAATAATCTAGCCTAAAATCATATTAGTATTTTCTAATAATATGGGTTGTAGGATCTAAATAAAGAAGTATATAGTAAAAATGTCCTTTGTTTTAATTATTCTATTTATTTATTTATTAGAGACAGAGACTGAGAATGAGATGGGAGAAGGTCAGAGGGAGAAGCAGACTTCCCGCAGAGCCGGGAGTCCGATATGGGACTCGATCCCGGGACTCCAGGATCATGACCTGAGCCAAAGGCAGTCGCTTAACCAACTGAGCCACCCAGGCGCCCTTGTTTTAGTTATTCTATTAAGATTTACTGTACTTAATTAATTTTTGTGAAAACATAACAATTATTTTTTGAAATTTTCTCCCTAGTTTAAATGCCCCACAGTAGTACGATATTCAATATTTATGATAATCAAAACCAGAATAAATCAGTTTTTAAAATGCAAGTGTTTAAAATTTTCTGATGCATTCAGTATAATATTAGAATTATATTAAGAATAAAATATCACTGTTATTATAATTTGTCTAAGTGCTGGAGTTGGTTGTGATAGTTTTGTCATAGTTTTGATTGTGATTTAGTTGTAATTGTTGAATAGTAGAATTTCACATGGAATTATTGTGCTGTTTTCTTCATTATGTTTTTCCAGAGACTTTATATTCTACTGATTGCACAGTCCTTTCAATAATGTTCTATATGGATTAGTTTATTTGTATGTCCTGAGCATGTTTTATTGATGTGCATTTCTGCTCCAAAGAAAATAACCCATTCTGAGTGATATGCTTTTTGTTTTGTTTTTCTTTCCCTTTCTTTTTTTAATAGGCCTTCAGTGAATTTGAGATTGAGCAGCATCAAGAATGTGCTTATGATCACTTGGAAGTATTCGATGGAGAAACAGAAAAATCACCAATTCTTGGAAGACTCTGTGGCAACAAGATACCAGAGCCCCTTGTGGCCACTGGAAATAAAATGTTTGTTCGGTTTGTTTCTGATGCATCTGTCCAAAGGAAAGGCTTTCAAGCCACACATTCTACAGGTCAGCAAATTAAGGCCATGTTTCTTTCCTAAGATCTAGGTTTCTCTTCTAGTGAATTCAGTGGGTCCTATAACAGGAACATTAATGAATTTCTGAGCACAGCAGAAGAAATCTCACTGAAGCACTGTGTGAAATATTTGAGAGCTATGTAGCATCCTACTTAAATATCTTTGTAGTTGTTTAACTCATAAAGAAATGCAATAGTTTGATCTGATTAATGTATGATCAAGTAGAACTATCTCTAAATATTTGTATAATGGATTCCGTATTAACTTGAGCAGTTTGATTTATATGCTCTATTTAACAGTGGGACATCATCTATGTCTTAGTATTCATGAGTTATGTTTTCTGTAACATCCTACTTGTTTGGCTAGCTTTTGCAATAATATAGTTTTGTAAATCTGATTTGGAATTTATCTCTCCATTTTACAGCGTCTCATTTGTTTTTCCTTTTATTTGGTGTGCAAGGCAATCAATCTTTTTCCAAATCCTAATCCCTAATTTGACTTTGTAATGGAAGTTATCAAGAAACAAAATATAATTTAGAAAAAATATGGAAAATTTTAGGCAAAAACATAGAATAACTTTTTTTATAGTTTGGAGCCAACTTAATACTATATTTCATAAATGTCTAGGAGGTGTCCTTTTTTTTACATTCAGTTAAAAAAAATAATAAGTTGAGTCAGTTTCCTAAAGACATTTATCTTATATTGCCACCTAGTGGCACTCTAGATGAATAAACTATTGAGACTGCCTGGTAGAACTGTCTTGATGTAATGTAATACGCAAGAAAACAGTATACAAATTTGTCCATAAAACAATTTAAATGCAGCGATTTTTTCATGGGTTCTGATTATTGATTTTATTTTATTTTTGTTTAATATTTTTGAGAAATCATAATTTTAATTACTCCATTGTCCAATATTATTTTCCACTTTAGTATATTTTGAGTATTAGATTTATATTGAAGTCTATATGTGAGAAAGTGAATATTGTCAGAGTATTTATCTGATTCATACTAGTAATAGTTGAACTCATTAATAGTGTGAATTAATTATTTCTTATGATTAATATAAATATTTTGGCTTGAGAAGAATCTTTCATGGACTACAGAAATTTCATACTAATGAAAGGTTTTCCATACATTTGATATTTACTTTTTAAATATTTTCCCAATAACTTGTTATGCATTGAAGGAGTCGAGTGATTAATATCATTACTTCATCAGTACTTTCCTGATAGCATAGAGTTTATGGCATATATATACATATACACATATGTATGTATATATATGTGTATATAATACATATGTATGTATTATATATATATATATATATATATATATATATATACACATAAATATTCTGGCTATCACAAGTTCCAGGAATGCATTAATTTCCAGGAATGAAGGCTATCGCAAGTTCCAGTAATACGCTGTCAAATGAAAATATGATGTCAGAATTCTTGAAATAGCTGACTATGTATTTTTAAATTACATACCTATGAATTTCTCTTTCTTAGTTTAATAAAAACTTACTTTTATAGAATCTCTTTTTACTCTTTGTCAGTAGAAGGATTAAGATCTGTATTATGTTCCAATATATGGGTACATTTGTTTGGGTTTTTGGTCCAATTATGCCATTACCTAGCTTGGAACTTTGGAAAAGAAATTTCTTTAGATCTTAGTTTCCACATCTATAAAATACTGTTTAAATTTCATTATAGCTACAAATCTCCATGATTCCTTAATTTGTATGGCCTCTGCTCGTAGTCCTATTTACATTGTTTATATTGCTATTAAGAACCCATTGGTAGGATCCAATTAAGTTCTAATGGAGATCATACATTGAGATCTAATGGTGTATATAGCATGCACTTGGCATTTTAGGCACACATATGTACTTAACATACACTTTACATATATTGAGTCCTCAAAAGACTATATATTATCATCCTCATTTTTCAGATAAGGAAATTGAAAATCTGGAGGATTAGTTAATTTGCAGGGATTTCTAAAATTACATCAGAGCCCGGAATTTATCCTGACTATGACTGTCTCCAAAGCTCATGTACTTTCCACCAGAGTATATTTTCTTTTAATGTAAAAGTTTCAGATTAAGAAGCAGATCGATATAAAACTGGTCACTGTTACTGAAGCGTTAGACTTTGAATGCTTCCTTACATAAGTTTTAAAAACCATCTGTTCCACGTACATAACTGACTAGGCTCATTTTATTTCCCTCTTCAGTTCACATTCGTTCAGATACCCACATGAGCCACCCGTCCCATTTTTGTTGGGCAAAACGTGCTTGGATATTGTTTAATCCAGCCTGTCATCGTACTTATGAGGATTCCAAACTAAGACTTAAATGACAACCAAAGTAGAACAACAACAACAAAAAATAACAGTTGGTATTAGAATCCTGGCTTCTTAACTCCTACTCACTTGCTGTTGTCCACATTTTTGGTATTATCTATTTGTGTGTTTTTTTTCTCTTCACCCATAAATTTTTACTCTCACTTAACTAGCTCTCTTTTCTGGGTCTATTTGTTTTATACTGTTACTTTCTAGTAGCCATACATACTGAAACCCTCTTACGTACTGCCTACCATTTCTCTCTTCTCAAAGCCTGCTCTCTAACAAGTTTATTTATTCCATAGTCTTTCATCAAATATTTATTTGGTACCTGTTTTGGATAGATGCTGTAAGTTCTTCCTAATTTATGGCAAAAAGCTAGGAATTTGTGGGAATTTATAGGGAAATAGAAGGAGTTCTTTCCCACTGAAGCTTACAGTCTAAGTTAAACCTCTGATTTCCAGAAGTTTCTGTACTTTTGGTTTTTTAGTCAGTTTCTACTGACAGGCAGCCAAGTCCAGGGCCACATCAGGCCATGTTTGCCACAGGTATAGAACACTTATTCATTATTTACTGCCTTCTATAGAATACATGTAACACTATTGATGGGCCCTGACATACACATTTTAATTTGGTTGAGTGAATTTGTATTTTTCTATACCATTTGAATTTTATCCATGAGCAAAACTTCTAATACCATGAATTTTGAAACAAGGTGATTAGAAAAATATGACTCTAATATGGTTTTATGGCAATTTTTCTCATAAATACTATGAAAATATCCATGAGAAATGGGCTTGATTGGAAAGAGTCCTTTTTTCCCTTTGATGGTAGGTCTAAATTCTAAGCCCAAATATATTTTAATCAGGTAACAAATAGTATTACACCACCCTTAAATAAACGTATTGAAGAAAACAAATCAGTAAAAAATATATCCTTTGTATTCTCTCAGAGGATACGGTTGTAATATGGAAAAAGAGGGAAATGTGGAGAGAAAAATAATATTTTAAAACATGGCCTGTCTAAGGAAAAACAAGAGAAGGAGACAGACCATAAGAGAGAAACTTAACTCTAGACAACAAATTGAGGGTTGCTGGAAGGGAGGTGGTTGGGGGTGGGGGGAGATGGTTAGATGGGTGATGGAGATTAAGGAGGGCAATTTTTGTAATAAGCATAAGTAATGAATCACTGAATTCTACTTCTGAAGCTAATGTTACATTATATGTTAACTGACTAGAATTAAAATAAAAACTGGAAATATTTAAAAAAATAATAAAATAAAACAAAACGTGGCCTGTCTGGTAGGACTTCTTTCCTGTAGCATACAGTATCATACTATTTGTCAATGACATTTAAAAGTCAAATAATGCGTTATTAAACTTCTTAGAAAGGAAATTAGTTTGATATAACTCAACTAAATTAGAATGCCCACTAAAAGCATGTATAGGTCAAATTACAGAACCTCTTTGGGAATTTAATACTTTATGGAGAAATAAACAATCATGTCTTTCCAAATTAAAATGAACCCCCCCCCTCCCAAAGCTTCTCTTCCCTTGTCACCTTTCTTATTCAGCTTCATTTTCATTTTCCAGAATTCTGTAGAAGATGTTCTGGCAGCTTATAAAGTATTTTCAAACAATTGATTTAAAAACAATACTGCCGACATGCTACTCTACTTTTATATTGTTGTGACTTGGTAGATGAATAGGAAAATTTGCAGGAAATGTATTTAATTAAAACCTCCTTTAAAGGGACCATATTAAATGATATATTGACCATATTTTGAAGAATTGCCACAGAGAGTCTCGAATTGCCCTCATGCTGCCTATAATTTTCTGCTTATGGAATTTCTCTCAGGGCATATTAGAATCACACATCTTGTGCATATCATATTTAAATCTTTGTTCTTAAAAATTTTATCCTGTGGACTAGATTTTCTCTCTCTCTCTCTTTTTCTTGGTTGGATCATTAATTCCAGATTTATTAGTCTGATCAGTGATCCATAGGAATGCAGTTGCGCACTGAAACAGAGAAACGAAAACAGGCAAACTTAATGAAACGTTTTAAGTCGTCCTTAAATGTAATTTATTTATTTTGAGTATTGCCATTCTCTAGATGTTTTCAGTAAAATCAAATAATAGCTCCTCACTGTCATTTTCAGATTCACATAGTTTTCATGAAATCTCCTTTTCCACTGTGTTCAACTACTTCATTTCCTCCTTGATTTTTGTTCCAAGCTGGGGCTGGCAGACAATTGTCTCTTCTGGATCCTTTTGTCCTGCTCCTTTCCTTCTGCAAAGCAGACATAGCGAAACGGGTGCTTTCTTTCTATCTCCCACTGGGCTCCTTCAGCTCTTCCTGGTTGTGGAATCAAAGCCATCCAAGTGCTGGCAGGTTTTTTTTTTTTAAGTTGAAACCAAAACAGATCAGGCAATTATATCAAACTTCAGGAATAGAGAGAATTTAACAAAGTCTCTAAATGAGATTACACTGGTTTGTACATTTATTTATTAAATTTGGAAATATTTTACACAAAATATTTACTGGCCTTCAAAAATAGAAGTCTTCCTTTATGGTAGCAGATTAATAGTGTTTTAAATTGTTCCTCATTTTTTCTGGCATGTCATTTCATACCTGAGTGGATCCCTAACAGCACAGATGATGGTATTTAGATGTTCTCACTGGAAAATAATGACAGTAATGGTGGAGGCTTACACTCATATGGCCTTTCCTATGCGCCAGGTATCCTTCAAGCATTTTACATATATTAACCCAGTCACTCTTCATCTAGACCCTATGACGTGAGTACTAGGTATGATCCTTGTCTTCGACATGAAGTGTGAGATGAAGTCCCACAGCTCATGAAGGGCAGAGCTCAGATTTGGGCCCAGGTAGTTTGGCTGTGGAGATCTGCCACAGAGGAAGGACAATACATTTTGGAATTAGAGAAGCATCATGGGTAGGAAGGGTAGAATGTTTGACTTCTAGTCTATGGGATTCAAGAGATGATATTCAAGAGATGAATCGAGCTTTCATGGGATTCTAACATGTTTACATTTGCAATAGTGGCCCCTATATTGATCAATTATGCCAGATGCCCCACCTGCCACCTGGGACATGGAAGGACACTTATATTCTTCATGGAACACAGCCCAAGGGGGAAGTCATTCGCATGACTGAAACCCTGGTTGGAAGTTCGTTTCTGTATTAATCGCACACAAGAATCTCAACGTCTTTGTCTGTGACAGTGCCCATAGGTTTGGTTGAGCCTAGGTATATTTAGATACATCCGAATGGGGTTCCATTCTGAGGATTCAGAAATATTTTGTCATTTAAAATCATTGGTGTAGGTACACCATAGACAAATCTGAAAAACCCAACTAAGTGTTTTTAGTTGTGTAATTCATCCCGGCAAGGTGCCACTGGGTCGCAGATGACAACGTTACAGAGACCTACAGTCCTGGCTCGTCCACATCTTTCCACGTTGAATTTTTGGTTTTGTCCCCTCCCAACTTATCCCAGTTTTCCTGGGACTTATCTGATTTTACCCCTGAAATCAATGCTTCCCATGAACCTCACATCCCTTGACAACCAGAAACAGAAAGAAATTCTACTTTCTTCTAACATTTTTTATAGCCCCTTTTTTTATCTTCTTCCGTAGATAGAAGATAAACTGACCCTGCCCCCTGCTGTAAGTTTGCATGTGTTGGAGGGGATCTGTATTTAATGTCTAGGTGTTTTGTTTTATTTGTTTGTTGTGTTTTTTTTTTTTTTAATCTTTAGTGCTTAGGAAGTTTTTTCAGATTACAAAGTTAGAAAATTTTTTGAAAACTTTTATTTTTAAATTATACTAGCTGTACATTTTTATGCATCCTCATCTGGTTACATGGTATACTTACCTCTAGTGACAAAAGTAGTAACTGGTAAACCATATGTTTATGAATATCTCTCTGGAAAAGAAGCTGTGAAAAGAACAGTTAAAATTTTTTGTTTATTACAAACACAAAATATACTTAATAGGTTCTGGAACTACAAACATTATTACAATGAAAGATACATGTATGTTTTTCCCAACCAAGTCAGATAAATATTTCTATCTAAATAAAATTGTTCTATATAGTCTATGTGGAATTCTATATCATGCATATACACAGAGGCATTTTATATATTTTGCCAATTTTTAAGTTATTTCTTATTCCTTTGGATTCTGGGTTCTTAAATGAGTAAGACTAAACCTGAATTAAGATACTGACTTTTTTTTTTTTACTATGGAAACTAGTTATTTGAGACTAAAAACGATAAAAGTATTTATTGAGAGTTACTACATTCTAGGCACTGTTTTAAGTGATTTTCAAATATTCATTAAGTTCTCAAAACCCACTGAGATTGGTACTATTCTTATCATCTGCCTTTTGTCCTATGGATCAGATAAGCGGCATCACTCATCTAAAGGAACTGAGCTCGCAGGTGTTGCAGGTGATATTCCAACCCAGCAATCCGGGTCCGGGAACTGGTGGTACCCGGTGCACCATCAGACTCTATGATTATGGGAAACACCTCTGATGATGAAAATGCATTCAGAAGTTAGAGAACGGTTGCACTGCATCGAAGTCGAAATCGGACTTGTTAAAACTCACTGAATTTATTTCACGTTTCTTTCCTGGGCAGAGTGTGGTGGCCGACTGAAAGCAGACCCCAAACCCAGAGACCTGTACTCGCATGCGCAGTTTGGTGATAACAACTACCCGGGACAAGTCGACTGCGAATGGCTATTAGTGTCAGAACGGGGCTTTCGACTGGAGTTATCGTTCCAGATTTTTGAAGTGGAGGAAGAAGCCGACTGTGGCTATGACTATGTTGAGCTCTTTGACGGTCTCGATTCAACAGCGGTGGGGCTTGGTCGATTCTGTGGATCAGGGGTAAATACAGTACCAACAGGATCCCATAGCCCTGCTAGAAAATGTCCATTGATTCATGATTGTTATGTGTACCATATGCAAATTGGCAGTGTTTTTACAAAAAAAAGGTTACACCGTATTATTATTGCCTCTTCTCCCTTACTTCTTCTCCATCTCTAGTGAATTTTCTCAATGACCTCACACAAGAGAGATGAATTTAGTAGGTATAATTGCTTGTTCCTGCCCACACTAACTTTATTCACATTCTTACTGTGCAATAAATTTTTAAACATTTAAGAATCTAAAGGCAATAAATTTAAACACACACCTTTGATGATTTGGTAAGCTTCCTAAATTGAAGCATAAAGGAAAAGCAATTATGCACACAATTCAAATTGACATTCCCCTTTCAACAAAGACACTTGCTGAGTGGCAGGTGCCACCACTGGTGTGTGGGCTTAGCCAACGCTGCCACAACGCTGTTCCATTGCAATGTGTCACTTGTGCGTGGGACAGAATGCCAGACACAGGTCAGAGAGTGTCACTGTGAGAAAAAGCAAAAGGAAAGCTTGAGATTTCCTACATGCTTTTCTCCCCCATGACTCCCTGGATAAATATCAAGCAGTCTTCTGAATACATATTTTGTTCTGAAGACATTTGTCCCATTTTTTTGTTTACCAGTGTCCATTGCTTACATAATACTAAACTTGAATAATATTGAATTCTTGTCCAGATACCACTGAAATGAAACAAAAAAGCTTCTTGGTATTTAGATTATTAAAACAAGAAGAAATAGATGATTTGGATTCTGGAAGTGGCTCTGCCTCAGAGCTCCTTCTGAAACAAATTCAATATCTCTTTACCTTCTTCGAGCCTTGCTTTATGTACTTATTGTAAATCAAAGGAACTTGGCTTAAAATTTTGGGGGAAAAAACCCACCAAGTTCCAGAACTTGGAAACAGATTTATAGTCCAAGCCCAGCTACATTAATGCCTATGATCTTGAGCATGTCATTTGCTTCTCTGAAACTCAAGTTTGCTCATCTGTAAAATGAAGAAGTCACTCATACCCACTTTTCAAGGTTATTGGGAGGATTAAATCATATGCCAAAAAAAACTCACAAACCCAAACAAACATGAATTACACTGAAGAAAAAAAGTGACTTATTCTGTTGTTTATTTGCCTGTTTGTTTGTTTTTGTCTTCAGCCACCAGAAGAGATCTATTCAATTGGGGATGCAGTTTTAATTCATTTTCACACTGATGACACAATCAACAAGAAAGGATTTCATATAAGATACAAAAGCATTAGATATCCAGATACTATGCATACCAAAAAATAACACCAAACCTCCAGCCAAACGTAAAGGAATGTGCATAATGGAGAGAAGATGTATTTTTTTTAAATGAAGATATTAGCACAAATGTTTTATATAATGAGTTTGACCAGAAGAAAACTGTAAGACCAGTATTATCTCTATACTGAAAGAGAAGTTTTCAAGCCAACTCTGATCAGCATTGCCAAGATATTGGAACTCCATGCTTGATGGTATAAATATAAATAAAGCTGATGAGAGGGATCATGAAACTTCAAGGAAGACTCCAGAAGCTTTTGTTCACAGCTTGACATAGATGCCTTGCAATTCAGACAGTTCGATTCAGGGTCTGTGATCTTGCAGAGTATTTTCTTTTTGACAATTTTTCAAGATTTGGGAGAAACAAAATGATCTTGCAGGTCCTAAACTGAAAACGCTCTTCTTGTATCTTAGGATAAATGCTTTGGCTTTGTATCTTGGATACAGATCCATATGGGATGTTGTGAAATGGGAGTCTTTGAGGGCAGTTTGTCCTTTAAATGTGGGCGTGTCCAGAATTTGGAAACTGGAATATTTCAGCTTCATTATTTTCACTTGCAGGCCAGATTCACCTCTTTGAAACACAAATGACCTTGAGACCACTTCATTTTACTGACGTTTTGACAAGTTGGAAATGCCAATAGTGTCTATTACTGCAGTTAAACTCTAGGCATCATTTATTTAAGTGCTGGAAAATGCCCAGTTGATCGGTAAACTCAAGTTCTTTCAGTGAAAGTGCTGCCTTTTCACACCAAATTAAGAAGTGTTGTGATGTCTTGGGAACTTCATGAGAAAAATCCCAACGGGTGTGAACAGACTTCTTCACAGTGACTGCCTGGATAGTCCATTCTCAAGTCACCAGTGCTGCTATTGTCTTTTCTGTTCTTGTAGATCTGTTGCGGTCGTTATTGCTGATGTTGTCATAGTTCATGTTGTATTTAAAAAAAAATGAAATGAAAAAAAAATGAAATGAAGTGGAAGTAGGCCATGTAGTCATCGAAAGGTCTCTCTCTCTCTTCCTTCTTCTTCTTCTTCTTTTTTTTTTTTTCTCTTCTTGGGATTCAGTTAAAAAAACGCAATGTTGGAAAAAAAGGATTTGTTTCTGAAAGACTTTCTATGGTGCTATTCCATAAATGTTTTTTTTAAACAAAATTTTTGACCTTTGAGCCAACCACCTGTAGACTATGAATGTCTCCCTACGTCTGTCTTGTGGCATTTGAAGACTGAAGACTTGTCAAATGTATCAGGAGTATATCATTGCAAGGGCAGCACTTGTCCTGTGGAACAATTACTTATAATGCCTTAGAATTCTTGCACCTGATAAAAAAGAGCCTCCTAGAGACACGCTTTTTGAAAGGTTGAACAAAATAACATGTTAATTAGCAGTTCTGTGAGGAAAATCCATTTCCACCACTGAGGACATTGGGTATAAATATGGTGACCTGCTTTTGTTGTAGAAAATGAATTTTCTGCTTTAAAGCCATGTGTGTTTTTAATATCGTGTACGTATATGTGAGGTTGTCTGAGTGAGTGAAGCTACAAGAAGGTGGAAAGTAGTGGGTGGAGGAAAAGTTAAAATTTGTGTGCCAAGTTCTACTAGAATCCTGTCTGAAGTGGCACCTTTCTTAGGAGGTTTCATGGACAAATAATGGGAACTTCTAATTACTAGCAATGCCATTAAAAAAAGGCTTTTTCTTTTACAGAAACTCTATTTTGATATGTTTTAATGTTGATGTAGATTGCTATATGAAGTAGATTTATTTCTGTTACCTGTCCATGAACATTTGACATTTAATAAAATTGGGTATTGGGTATTCATTTTTACAAAATTAAACTATACACACAGGTGTAGCTTATTCATTTTTTGTCATTGTTGCCCTGGAAAATATTTTCTTGCATATGAATTATAATATGTAAATACATTTTTAAAGCCAGTCTTTTGATCTTATTGAATGTTACTTTGGGAATGTGTAACGATTGCCTGCAATATAATGAGCTTTTTAGTGGAGCTGATTTATTCCAGTAACTTCTATATTTTTTCACTAATCTTCAATTAGCCAAATATATCAGCAATGGGAAAGAGAAGGAAAATACCATTAACATCTAGTGTGTGACACTATGCCTAGCCCAGTACGAGGCACAAGGCACTAGCTTTTTTTAAAACTTTATGCTACCCTTTGAGAATTGTGGTGATGTTCTTATTTTGTAGTTCAGGAATGGAGGCTCATAGAAGGTATGTAATGTTCCCAGAGTCACCGTGTAAAGTTAGATGTTGAAACCCAGCTTGTCTGATATAAAAATCTGTGCTTGTTCTACAAAATGTAGTAGAATCGATCTTGACATATATAACTAGTAGACATGTTTTTATGATGAAACCTTTCCACATAAAGTAAATTTTAGGGGTGAGTTACAATAAAACCTTCAGGATAAATATATTGTTCTTTTCAGGAACAGCATGACAATTTGAATATCAACTGTAGATATCTTTAAGAACCACAGTTAGTGCTAGAAATTAAAAAACAAACCAAAACACCTACTCTGTAGTTCAGAGTTAGTAACCATGGATGGACCTTTTGTTAAAGTAAATACATTAAATTATTTTATCTGGTGTCGTAGGGGAAATGTAGTGTTCTACTTTATGAAACTTTCTGGATATTACAATTGGCATCTTATTAGGTCAAAACGAGCTGCATTCAACACAACCAAGAAACGAAAATGAAAAGATATTTAGAAGGCTTATATAGAGATGGTGCAACTTCAGGTCTTCAATGTGAACATTAATTTTTATTGTATCTTATGTCAGATATCAATCTGCCGCATATTATTTTTATATTCGATTTTGGTTTAAATGTGTTGTTAAATACAAGTACAAACAGCTTTGTTGTTATTTTTGTTAATAATTGTTAGTTACTGTTTTAAGCATTTTATTAAATTAATTTTGTAAATTATTTTCAACCCCTACATCAGTATATTGGTTGTGCTCTCTATTTGCCAAAGTTCTAACTTCTATACAATCCTGATTATACACAGAAAAAAAACTGCTCCTACTTAATATGATTTTATTAAATTATTTTTCAAGTCAATTTTGAATATTAATCTATTTTATTAATGAGACCATGACTTAGCATAATTTCACAAAACAACATTTTGAAAAAATGAGAAACATCAATAGTATTTCCAAAGTCTTCAAATGTCCCCTTCCTGTATTGGCTGGATTTTTGCTATATAAGACTAATTTTAACATATCACAGTATCAGATCCAAATTCTGTCCAATTTTGTTTTTAAATTTCTTAGTCTCTTTTATTTGGTTTCTATTGCTACTGTATTTTTGATGGTAAGCCTCAAATATTAAATTTTGGTCTCCCATAGAGAAAATCTCTAAAAGCATCTAATGACTAATTATTATTCTTCATAAAGGTAAATATTACTTTTTTAAAGTAAACTATAGCTATATGTGACATTTAAAAATAACTTAAAGCAATTATCAAAATGTTTGGAAATTCTATTACTGACAATGGGAATAAAACTTGCTTTTTGGAAAACCTTTAATACCACTTGTGAAATCTGGCACAGGAGGAAGAAAACAGGAAAGATTATTACCCTCTAAAGATTTATAACTGGAAGTAATGCCTTCTCTTTTATAAGAAAAATTGTGTAAAACGAGCATATCAAAAAGAAAACAAAAAGCTGTCTGTGAATGAGTTAAAGCTTTTTATGCTTCAATGCATAGTAAATGGTCGCCAATGAACAGTTAGCTGTTAATCTTTAGTGTTATTGTTATAAAATTAAGAGATTTTCATAATTAGCTTTAGAGATAATTGATGTAATGGATGGCTCTAACACATTGTGAGATATTATTATTAGTCTCCAAACTTTCTGTTGACATCAACTTGTTTCCTTGTCCAGGCGCAACCCAGCCTCCTTCCAGCCCCACAGGGGTATAGTCAGGCTGCAGCCAGGCTTGCCCCGTGACTCTTGTCAACACCCATGCAGAGACCATGCAGAATGATTCCAAAAAGATTATAGGGCCCTGAGTACATTTCACTATATACAACTTTCCTCTCATCCAATATTTTAAATAAAAAATTAAAACCATAAAATCAGCTTCTAACTTTAGAAAACTTTAAATGGAAACATGTCTGGGTGAAATCAGATGCAGACAAAAGACTTA
This sequence comes from Nasua narica, assembly GCA_028533885.1. Lineage (NCBI taxonomy): Eukaryota > Metazoa > Chordata > Mammalia > Carnivora > Procyonidae > Nasua > Nasua narica. The sequence goes on along the minus strand of CM052800.1, from coordinate 139,126,826 downwards.
AGAAGTTAATGTGGAGCTTAAGACATGCGGACAAAAGGTCCTGGTTCCTGGTCTTGCCTTAGCTGCCAGGGTGGAGGTGTTGAGTAAATAATGAAATTACTTGTGTTATTGTGTGTTATTTCTATGTGAATACAAGTTACTAGCTTCACCAATCCCTCCGCTCTTACTGTGCTCTGTCTATGTTGTTTGTGTAGCTGAGAAGCCAGTTACATAGCATTTCATTTTTGCCCAACTATCAAGCTTTTTGGCATATTCGCATCGGAAATAAAAATAGCAACTAAGATTATTCAAAGCAACTTATAAGACTATAAACATGTGCTCAATGCTTCAGTGTATTTTACAAATTACATTTAAAAAACCGGATCCAGTGGTGCTTCTTCTATTAAATATTATAGGGTGATTACATTACTCATAATATTTAACTATACAACAAATCTAAGAACTGACAAATCCCATATCTGTCAAAAGCTCAATTAGAAATATTTTTAAAAGAGAAACTATTAGAAATTTAGTTAAAATGATAATTTTCAATCAAAATGTAAATGTGCATTTATATTCCCTCAGATATTTTTATGTCAGAATCAGTGACTCATAGAAATGACAGCTAAATGCTAAAATAATGGTGATAAGGTTGAGCTCAGAGTGAGGGGTTTATTTCAAGGATTGACATTAAATTATTTAAATAGGATGATTGCTAGGAAAGACAAATAAAGTGAAAGGATTATAGATAATAAAGCTTAGATATGTAAAGTTACTCTAAAAGAATATTTAGTGAGCATTCTTTAGGAGGCTATAAATAAAAATTAAATTATAAGAAAATTCTCTACAAGGATCTAATAAATTTGTTAAAGTCCTTTATATGCCACCAAATGTCAATTATTGGTATTTGAATTCCCTGGGAGTAAAGGGTCCTCATAATAAGTTTTGTCATTTTCAACCCAAAAGACATGACAAGACATGACATCTGTTTATTCACTCATTTATTTCATTTATTTCTTCATTCCATAAATATTTGCTTAATTCCTTCAAATATACTCAGCATTGTGCTAAGTACTAAAAATTTAATGAAAGATTGAAAAAAAAAATCACATTTTTTGCTTTTGGGAAGGTTACATTCTAGCTGAAGAGATAAACATTAGTTAAAAGCAATCACAATAAATTTACAATATGAAACATGCATTTATATTTTACAGCCATTTTGGGGACATTATTCCAAATAGCCTGGTTTGCATATTGAGACAAACATTGACATGCATCCTTTCCTTATTTTGGTTTTCTACTATCTTCTTACTTGCATTTGTTCTTTTTAAAATTTCAATTGTCTTCTAAAATTAACTTTTTTTTTTTTTGCATCAGTCACCTGTATTTTTAACTTGTAAATTATTCATTCTCAAGATGGATGATGGGGGTGGGATAGTATATCAAAATTCTGATGTTTATTCATGTAATTAACAAATAGAACTAAACAATACAACTTACAAAAAGCATTACTGATGGTCAGCACCAATAGTGCTGGATAAATTCTAATTCTTATGATACACATTAAGATTCTTGAAACCTCAAATCTCCAATCAATGCTGGCCTACCTGATGGAAAAGGGATATTTTGCAATTGTAGTATGACTTGTGGGACAGTGAAATGCCTCCCTGCCTCACTATTTGCTTCCCTCACCAAGTCAACATCTATGTTTTAAATGTTGGTGAAGTCCCTGGGATACTCAGAGCTCCCAAGAGCATACTCATTTATAAAGCACTCTAGAGGCATATATTTGCAATATTGTGGCCCTACAGATAATGTTTCATCGAATGTGATGTGATTACACAATAAAAAAATTATAAAATGTTTAGGTAAGAGTAATCCAAAATAACAAGTAACATAATTAGACTTTAGAATATTGGACACTAGAATTATCACATGTAGAGTAAAATGATTTAAAAAAAGAGAGCGAAACTGTAGAAAAGGTATAGACACTATTAAAATATTGAGATTTTAAAAAAGAATAAGTTGAATTTGTAGAACCAAAAAAATATAGTAATTGAAATTTAAAATTTAGATTAAATACAGCTGCCAATACTAATTTATGAACTGGGAGAATTTAAACTGAGAGAGACAAAAAGATGAGAAAATACATTTAAAGATATGGAATAGAATGTATATATTCAATATATATTATTAGGAGTTTAAAATGTGAATATAGAGAGTGGAGGAAAATAAAATATTGAATAGATAATATCTGAAATGCCTCAGAACTCTTGGAAGATGTGTATCTTCACATTCACTAAGTTCCTAGACAAAATAAATAAAAGGAAAACTAAACCTAGACACAGAATACTGAAATTGAAAAACAGAAAGTTAAAGGAAAACATCTTAAAAGTAACCAAAGAAAAGAATACTAGAAGGGATAACTTTCAGAAATACATTGTACACATTTTGAAATAAAGTCTGCAAGATATTAATAGTAAATAATTGTTGATTTAAATTTGTGTACTCTGTTGAGCAACTAGTTACAGATAGGAATTAAATCCAATCAATTTTAGATTAGTGAAAACAAGGAGTTTACCACTAACAGATAATCATTGTTAAAGGGAGTTTCTTCTAGAAGAAAAATGAAAACGGGAGTGAGTGATACACAAGAAAGAATAGGGATCAAAGTAATTGGTAATTATGTACCAATTTAAAAGATATTAGTACTATAAAAATAATAGCAATGACTCATTTGAAGAGGAAGTGGAAGTAATTATGAGAAAATATTATGTACAATTAAAGAGGAATCATTGGATTGAGGAGTTCTAAGTTCTTCAGAGTGTTTGAGAAGATGATTAACTTTATACTTTGTCAAATACCTAGTAAAGTTATAAAGGTAACTGGAAGGATAAAAGCTGGATAAATAACTTCTAACCAATAGAGAAGGAAAAATAATTTTAAAATAATAAATACTACAGACAGCATAAAGAAGGGGGAAAAAATCACAGAAAAAAGTAAGGAAAATGGAAAGTATAAACTAAGATGACCAAAACAATTTGTAAAATTTAAAATTTAAAACATATATCTGACTGGTGTTTTTCTGTTTTCCTCCAGTAATGTCATGTAGTGCTTTGCCCTGACAAAGGTTAACATGATGCTAGCAAAGTACAAATATGCAGAAGTACCAGCTCCAGTGCTACGGAGGGCAATTAAAAAACATATTTCCAATAGAAAGATAATTAATAGACAACTGGTAATGTATAAAATGACATGATATTGAGAATATAATTGTATATGATATATAACATATTTTGTGATCTTTAAGATGTTTAAATTAAATTCACAACAGGAAGAATTAAACACTGGGCATGGTACATGAACAATGACTCTTGTAACACTGAAAAAATAAAATAAAAGTATTTGCAAAAAAAAAAAGAATTAAATATTTAACTAAATTTTTAAAATGAAGTTTCTATATACCATAGATTATACAAAAATAAAATTCTCAACTCGAAGTGATAATTTCCTTATTTTCCTGTTTCTCCTTTTCCCCCTCTAGCTCCACCTGAAGGAGATCAACATAAATGAATCTATTATTTAAAAAAAACATGTTTTCAAAGAATTCTTAAATAAGATATCATAATTAAGTGTATGTTGATTTTTAATTCAGATTCAGCATTTTTAGAGTGCACAATAGCTTGTGAGATAAGTATTCTAATTTTACAGGTGGGGAACTTGAATATAAAATAAATCAAATAACTTCTGCAAGATCACATTGTGTCTGTGATAAAGAAAATATATCCGAAAAGGAGTTGATATACACATTACCTTTTAAATTTTAAAAAGTAATAATTCAGATTTTTGTTTTAATATTTGTCATTTTGAATACTAATATATTAAAAACTAAATATCCCTTAAAAAAAGAAAATCTAACTTTCCCATTAAATAAATTATTTATTCAACTTGATTAAATTGTATTGACTTCTATTTAGAGTTATGATGGAATAGCTTGATGCAAACTCATATATTCTATCAAGAACATATAGAAAAGTAGGGTGACTTTTTCAGCTTTATTGACAAATATAATTGACAAATAAAATTGTAAGACATTTAAATTGTACAACATGATGTTTTGATATATGCATACATTATGAAAGGGATTCCCCTCATTGAATTATTACCACTTCACATATTTACTTTTGTGTGTGTGAGGGAACACTTAAGTTCTACTTCTTAGTAAATTAAATTATGCACCATAGTTTATAGAATATAGTAACCATACTATACATTAAATCCTCCGAACTTATTCATCTTAAGACTTAAAATTAGGGGGTGCCTGGGTGGCTCAGTGGGTTAAAGCCTCTGCCTTTGGCTCAGGTTATGATCCCAGGGTCTTGGGATAGAGTCCAGCATCAGGTTCTCTGCTCAGCAGGGAGCCTGCTTCTCCCTCTCTCTCTGCCTGCTTCTCTGCCAACTTGTGATCTCTCTCTCTTTGTCAAATAAATAAATAAAATCATTTAAAAAAAGATTTAAAATTTGTACATTTTTATCAACCTCTCCCTATTTCTCTCTCCTGACAACCTCTTTTCTTTTTTGTTTCTATGGGTTCAATTTTTTTTTAGAAACCACATATAAGTGATACTATGCATTTGAAGTTAAAGTATTATCGGCTTAAAATGCTGTTATAAGGGCGCCTGGGTGGCTCAGAGGGTTAAGCCTCTGCCTTCAGCTCAGGTCATGATCTCAGGGTCCTGGGATCAAGCCCCAAATCGGGCTCTCTGCTCAGCAGGGAACCTCCTTCCCCTTCTCCCTCTGCCTGCATCTCTGCATACTTGTAATCTCTCTGTCAAATAAATAAATAAAAATCTTTAAAAAAATGCTGTTATAAATATAAGATGTTTTACATTAACCTCATGGTAACCAAAAAACAAAAGCCTATAATAGATATACAAAAGGTAAAGAGAAAAAAATCAAAGTGTACTACTATAGAAAATTATTAAATAACAAAAGAAGAAAGTAAGAGAGGAAAAAAGGACAAAAGAGATTACAAAACAACTAGGGAATAATGAACAAAATGAATAGTAAGTAGATTCTTATAAATAATTACTTTAGATATAAATGGACTATATTCCCCAATCAAAAGATATCCAGTGGCTGAATGGATTTAAAAACAAGCCCCAACTATATCTTGCTTACAAGAGACTCAGCTCAGCTTTAAAGATACACATTGACTGAAAGTGAAGGGAAGAAAAAGATATTCCATATATATAGAAACCAAAGGAAAGCAGGTGTACCTATACTTACACCAGACAAAATAGACTTTAAGCCAAAGATTATCAATAAGAGACAAAGAAGGTCATTATATAATGATAAGGAGGTCAATTCATCAAGAGGATATAATAATTATAAATATTTGTGTACTGATATATGAGGATATAAATATGTAAAACAAATATTAACAGATCAAAAGGGATAAATAGATAGCAATACAATAATAGCAGGGAATGTGATACCCCACTTTCAACAATGCATGGGTCATCCAGCTATAAAATCAGTAAGGAAACACGGGGCTTAAGTTTCATGTTAGACTGGAGGGACATGACAGATATGTATAGAATATTTCATCCAACAGTACTAGATTATCCATTCTTCACAAGCACACAGAGAACATTTCCTGGGATAGAGCACAAGTTAGGCTACAAAACAACCCTTAATAAATCTAAGAAGATTGAAATCATATGACGCATATTTTCCAATCACAATGGTACTAAACTAGAAATCAATTATGAGAGAAAACTGGAAAATTAATAATTGTGGAGATTAAACAACATTCTCCTGATTAATCAATGGGTCAAAGAAGAAATCAAGAGAAATAAAAAAATATGATGGGATAAATAAAAATGGAATCACAACAACACAGCTTATGGGATGTGGCAAAAGCAGTTTTAAGAGGGAGTTTATAGTGATAAACACCTACATTAAGAAAAAAGAGAACTCTCAAATAAACAACCTAATTTTACAACTCAAGAAACTAGGGAAAGAAAAGAAGTAAGCCCAGAATTATCAGAGAAAGGAAATAACAAAGATTGGAGAGGAAATAAATGAAAGAGCCTAAAATAACAATAGAAAAGACCAATGAAACTAAGAGCTGTTTTTTTTTGTTTTGTTTTGTTTTTTACTTTTAAGATAAACCAACAAACTTTTGCTAAACTTACCAACAAAAAAAGAAAGGACACAAATAAGTAAAACTATAAATGAAAAAGAAGATATTATGACTGATAACCACACAAATATAAGAATCATAAGAGAGTTCTAGAAAAATTATATGCCAACAAATTGGGCAACTTAGAAGTGGATAAATTCCTTGAAACATATAATCTACTGAATCAAGAAGACTGAGGTTGAAGAAATTTCTATTCTGAACAGACCAATGACTAGTCAGGAGATTGAATTAATAGTCAAAAACCTCCCACCAACCTCTGGGGAAGCCTGCAGAATCCCAGCTACAGCCAGGGTTGGTCTTGCTGGGCCTTGCCTGGGCCCCAGGCCTGACATCTACCCCGAGGCTGGCTGCAGCTCTGGCAGGCTATCCACAGGGGAGGGAGCCAATCCCCACTGCCTTCCTTGTACTCTGGTTGAAGGAAGGCCCAGGTGGAGGGGGCATCCATCAAGCCATTCATCCCACATGTGCAAGGGCCAGGATTGAAAGCTACAGTGTCCTTGGAGACAATGCTGGAGATGACATATGGGCTGTGGGGATTTCAAAGAAGCAGGGAAAAAACAAGGAGAAGAAATAGTGAGAAATGTGGCACCAAAATGTGTGTGTCAAACCTATCTCATGAAAGTGTACCTCACTGGAATTTGGATTCAGAGGTAGCTGTTCCTGAAAATAAAAACCTCCTACCTAGAATAGATAGTGCAGAACCACATAGAAATTCCATCTAACAACTGGTGTTAGAACTTAATTTGTCAGAACATGCTTACAAAAGAACACAGGATGGTAAACAATGGATATTTCAGTTTTGGAGTAATCCTTCAATGAAGGAAGTATCATGGAGAATAAACATTTCAGAAAATCATCAATGGAAACTGATAATCAATAATCCCATAAGTATTTTTCATTCTGAACCACTCACTAACAAATGCTTCAGTTGATAAGCAAGTTGGTTCTTACCCTGGACTGCAAATGCAGATGCAAATGCATCTGCTGGCCCTATGCTGGTGGAGACTTTTTTAAGGACAAAAAATGAACCTCATATTAATTCTTGTTCAACTATAGAAAACGACTACAATGTTGAAATTTTAAATGCTCCAAATTAGAATTTGACATATGGATACAGCAATGTGGAAGAAAATTTAAGAGATCAAAGTGATTCATCTGAAAATAAAAAAGCAAATATACTTTACTCAGATATTTTTAAAAGATGGATCTGATCTTAAAGCCAAAACCAATGGAAAATGTTGAAGAATCTTTCCATATCGTGATTTTCCTTCCTCCTCATTTTGATACTCTGGACTTACACAAAATTAGCCCTTTCAAAGTTGGAAAATTGGAAAGCAAGGAATAACATCAGGGAATTTTCTCGAACATCCAGAAAACTCTATTGAACATTTGATTATTCATTTACTGGAAATATAAAGAATACAACATATGACTATGCAAAAAAGAGGCCAAGACAACAAACTAACTTCTGTGCTTCAGTAGTTACTGAACACCCTCTCCCTTCAAAGCGATACCCAAATAAGATGGCCAAAACTTCACGACTCTTTGAGTCTTTGGGCAATGTGTATAAATAAAGATCAAGAAAAAAGAAAAAAAAATTTGTTTCTTACAGCCTTGAACTAAATGCATCCAAATGTAACTGGAACAAGTTGGCAAATATAAATGAAATTCTAGATGATGATGATCATCTAGGGATGATGATTCCTAAAAAGTTCATCCATCACAAAACAATAGATTGCAACTTATAATGACTATTAAGAATTCCAAAAACTCCATTTGAAATCCATGACAAGAACTCTCAACCAAGGCTATTACTATCCTAACAACTGGTTAAAATGGTTTTAACAAGATGTTTGCCACTGGGTCTCCAATATCAGTTTCTCCTATACCTCTGTCTTCTCCTGATAAGCAAAGGGAAGAAATTTAGGCACTAAGGACAAAAACAAAAACAAGGACAAAACAAACAAAAAAACCAAACACACGCGCGCGCGCACACACACACACACACACACACACACACACAGACAAAACCAAAACTCAAAAATAAAACCACACACATACACAAAACTTTACAAAAGGGACATTGTATTGAACAGACTGCTCTAAATTTAGAAATTAAACTGTTTATCACCTTAGTTTATAGCTAAAGAAAAGTGCACACCCACTGACCAAAAACAGCACTTTCATACATCTCAGTGTAAGCAAATCTATTCCAGGAAGCCCAACAAAAATACAGGTAATCATTCTGAGATACAGGTATTAAATACGTGCGCATACGTGCACATGCAAAACAATTACTTGACGTGATGTGGAGTGGAACTTGTGAAAATCATGGCTAAGATGTCTATATATAAATCCATGAGCATCCATACTGGCATACTTGACAATATTTTGCATTTTGTGTTTCAAAGAAATATTTCACTAAAAAAACTATTCTATTTGAAAGACTATTCTTTTGTTGTGATTGTTTTCCAGTATAATCCCATCATCAATAAATGGTATAATTGACTTGAAAAAAAATCCCCCAACAAAGACAAGTTCAGAATCAGATGCCTTCCTGGTGAATTCTACCAAACATTTAAAAAGGAACTAATTCCAATCCTTCTCAAACTCTTCCAAAAAAAAAAAAAAATGAGGTAAAGGGGATTAAAGAGTGCACTCATCATGATGAGCACTATGTATAGAATTGTTGAATTACTCAATTATAAACCTAAAATTAATATGACACTGTATTTTAAGTATATTGGATATAAAACAACAAGCAAAAACTACAAAAAACTTCATTCTATGAGCCCAGCATTACTTCAATACCAAAACCAGACAACGATATTACAAGAAAAAAAATTACAGGCCAATGTCGCTGATGAACATAGATGCAAAAATCCTCAACAAAATATTAGCAAACAAAATTAAACAACACATTACAGGATCACACACAATGATCAAGTAGGATTTGTTCCAGAATGCAAGGGCAGTTCAACAGTAGCAAATCAATAAATACGATTCAGCGTATTAACAAAATGATAAAATCATTTGTAATATGGTAATGGTAAAAATCATATAACCATCTCAATAGATGAAAAGATATTTGAGGGGCACCTGGGTGGCTCAGTTGGTTAACCATCTGACTTTGGCTCAGGTCATGATCCTAGGGTCCTGGGATCAAGTCCAGCATCGGGCTCCCTGCTCAGCGGAGAGCCTGCTTCTCCCTTTGCCTGCTGCTCCCCTGCTTGTGCTTTCTCTTGCTATTCTGTTACTCAAATATATAAAATCTTAAAAAAAAAAGAAAAGATATTTGAAAAAATTCAACATTTTTTGAATTTTTCAAATTCAAGATATTTGAAAAGATATTTGAAAAATATCTGAAAAGATATTTGAAAGAATATTTGAAAAAATTCAACTTTTATTCATGATAAAAACTCTTCATGGACTGTGTCCAAAGAAAAAATACCTCTGTATATGTCAAGTCCACAACTAACATTAAACTCAGTGGTGAAGCACTGAGAGTTTTCCTCTGAAATCAGAAACAAGACAAGGATACCCACTCTTGCCATTTACATTCAACATAGTATGGAAGTCTTAGCCAGGGCAATTAGGCAAGAAATGAAATAAAAGGCATTTGCGTCAGAAAGGAAGAAGTAAAATTGTTATTATTTGCAGGTGACATGATATTACATACAGAAAATAAAGACTGCATTAAAAAACTCTTAGAACTAATAATTTCAGTAAAGTTGCAGGATACAAAATCAATTTACAAAAATCAATTGCATTTCTATACACCAACAGTGAAAGATCAGAAAGAGAATTTAAGAAAACAATTCCCATTGATAATCCATCAAAAAGAATAAAATATGTAGAAATAAATTTAACACCAGAGGTGAAAGATCTGTACATTGAAAATTATAAGTTATTGATTAAAGAAATTGAAGAAGACAAATAAATGGAAAAATATTTTGTGCCTGTGAGTTCGAAGACTTAATATTGTTAAAATGTCCACACTACCCAAAGCAATCTACAGGTTCAATTCAGTCCATATCAATGAATATAAAAGGAAAAATTCCAATGGATCCTCACAGAAATGGGATGATATTTTTAAAAAGAAAATTCTTTTTTGAAGTCATCTGAGACCTGTTAGGGGAGCTAGAACTTGAGGGGCCAAATGCTCAGGGAGACAAAAACCTATGTTCTGCTTCTTCAACATTTTGTTCTAGGTCTTACCTCATTCTTGAGTCTGGGTGAGAGGCTATGAATCTGTGTAGAGGATTACACAGATTACTATCTTGGCCAAAATATTCTTGAGAAAATGTTGAATGAATAATTTGACCAAATTCGTAGGGAAATTGGAAATTTTGAAAGAACAATCATTTTTTGAGAAAATGACAAGAAATCCATATCCTAAAAGAAGTTATATGTTGGAGGAGAAATGACAACAAAAAATATAGTTATTAAAATAAGAATAAATAATAGGAAAATATGATAATTGTTCTTGGAAGATAATTGACAAAAAATACAATTAACATCTTTTTTTTAGCAGGTTCAGTTAATTATATATCAGAAGCTGAAAATTCAAATGGGAATCAAGAAGTGAAGTATATTTGAATCATGTTTTAGTTTTAGCTTTTTCAAAGGGCTGTCTTAACTTCAAGGTAACAGCATTTTGAAATTGATAATTGTATAGAGCATTCTTTCTTCCCCATACATGTTTTTCTGTCCTTTTGATTTTTTAATGAGATCAAGAGTTTACTTGATAGAATATGAGAGGAGTATTCTAAATAAAAGAGTTTGTAAAATATTTGTTAGCATGTTATCCATGAAGAATGAAGATAAATTTCATTTTATGCTATAGTTTCCTTCAAGAAATCTTGTGGAGAGTGACAAAATAAATCACTTTGGAACTATATTGTGGTTGAATATATAGATTTTGTCATCAGATAATGTACTTTTAAAAGCACTATAGTAGAGGTTTTGAAAATTATACTGAGTGACCCTCTCTGGGTGCCACCAAATTACTTTTCATGCTGATTGCATTTAGCCTTATACTGATTTTTTTTCCCCAGTGTAAGGTTTTGTGATTCTTGAAAGCAGTCAGTGGATATTATTATTTTTTCCCTGTACCCACAAGAAGTCCACAATAAAAACCTCCAATATTTAGAATTGCCTTGAATTGAATTGAAATGGGATTGAATTAAATTGGGTTGAATTACCTGTTGTACTGGGAAGGGTTTATTCAGAAGATGGGCATCTGTCACTCTAGGATCTGGGATATTTTCTGAGTAACATTAGTATGAAATTAATACAGTGTAACTGATATAAGAATGGACTTGACACTAATAATCATGAACGTGGAAAATGCTATCCTTTTACCTTCATAAACATGCTTAGTTTAGTCACATTACAGAAATGTGAAATTACATTTTTAAATAAACAAGAAATTTCTTCTCTTTTCTATTTGCTTCTTTTTTTTTTTAGGTTATAAGAGGGCAAATTTGGGATAAAACCATGAGCTTATTTTACAGCATGCTAATAAATTTGATTTTCTGTGATAATGAGAAAAATTTACATTTCCATTTTCAAGTAAATAATTTTCTTAACTGGCTTTATGCAATCTAAATAAAAAAGCCTTTTTTTACTTAGAAAGGGCTAGTTTATCAATCTCTAATTAGTAAATGTAAAAATATTTGTTTTATAAAGAATAAAGTTAAATTATCATTTTTACTTCCATTTTTTCCCAAATGAGATTAGTTTTTGTTTTTTTACTATTCCTGGCAAAAATAGACCAAGTTCTCAGTGGAAACCTTGCAAAATTGAATACATAGGAAGTTTGGAATGAACATAATTTAATCTTCAGCAAACCTGAAACTACCTTGTCAGAGATTTTTAGAACTAAATCTATTCATTTGTATTAAGTTGTATGGAATAAATTCTCATTTTGGGGGTGTTATGATGAAGGAAAAGAATTGAAATAGTGTCTGGAGATGAAGAACTATAAGAGAAGAGAGATTCCTAATAATAAAAAGAAAATAATCAATACAATTTTTTGGAGCAAACAAGTTTACTGAATTAACCAAATGAACTCTGTATTTGAGTATCACAGAGAGGTGACCACACACAAGTTTATCATGGAAACAAATAGATGTTGGACAAAAAACCACAATTGGTATAGCACCTGCTTTTTATAAGTGTATGGCCAACATGAATGTGGTTTTTTGCAGCAAGTAGAAATCGTGCTGGACTACCAGATATTTACCCTAAAGAAGCAGATGCAGTACATTGAAGGGCCACATGTACCTCAATGTTCATAGCAGCAATGGCCATAATCGCCAAACTGTGCAAAGAGCCAAGATGCCCTTCAACAGATGAATGGATAAAGAAGATATGGTCCATATATACAATGGAATCTTATGCCTCCATCAGAAAAGATGAATACCCAACTTTTGTATCAACATGACGGGCCTGGAAGAGATTATGGGGAGTGAAATAAGTCAAGCGGAGAGAGTCGATTATCTTATGGTCTCACGTGTGGAGCATAAGGAAAAACATGGAGGGCATTGTGATAAGGAAAGGAAGGGTGAATGGGGGAAAATCAAAGGGGGAGATGAACCCTGAGAGACTGTGGACTCAGAGCGACAAACTGAGGGGTTTGGGGGGGTGGGGGGTTGGGTGAGCCTGGTGGTGGATATTGCATGGAGCACTGGGTGTGGTACATGAACAATTAATCTTGTAACACTGAAAAAATAAAATAAAAGTATTTGGGGGAAAAAAAAGAAACTGTGCTGGATATTTTAAGTGGGAGAACTGATTGGTGTACTTGTGACTGGAGGGGTGGGCTCCTGCCTGGCCACCAGGCAGACCTCTCTGAACTGCATAAAATTGATCTGCAGGGGGGACCTGATACCTGTGCCATATCCAAAGGGCAAAAAGCCAGGAGACTGACTACTTGTGAGCTTTTGAGTTCAAGAGCACATGGCCGTCGCAGATGGGACTTCCATGGCCATTAGTTCCACTTGAGCCTTTTGAAACCAGAGACTATACCCTAGAACACTGCTGCAGAAAACCTTCACCTATCCATGACTAAGCTGCCAAGCTGAAAACAGTAGCAGAAAGATGACTTCTATCTAATTTTTGCCTTCCAAATTTCAGTAAATTGCTTCTAATTAGCAAAATTTAATTACATTCAAAACATCAACTTGCAGTGAAGCCTAGCAAAGGTAGTTTTTAACATTACAGCTCTGGCAATTTAGTAATTTATGAAAGAACATGGGAATAGAACACCTGTCCACCATACCCAATACGTTTGCAGTCGGCATCTATGTTAGTTATCTATTGCTGCATAACAAATTATTTTAAAATGAGGTGGCTTAAAACAAACATTTGTTATCTCATAGTTGCTGTGATTCAGGAATGAGGTGAGGCTACCAGGGTACCTCTACCTCAAGATCCCTTGTGATAGTCCAATCAGGGTGTTGACTGGGCCTGTGATCTCATCTGACAGAAGTAGAAACCACTTCTAGGCTCACTTATGTGGTTGCTGGTGAGATTCAGTTACCGGCTGTCGGCCAAGGTCTCCCTCCCTCAGTTCTTAGCCATGTGTGTCTTTGAATAAGGCAGCTCTGTACATGCTGGCTGGCTTCTCTGAGTGAGCAAGAGAGTGAGAGAGTACAGTCAAAACATAACTTAGAGCCTTTTTGTAACCTAATCTCAGAAGTGACAGTCCATCACTTTTGCCATATTCCTTCATTAGAAGTTAGTGATGAGGTGTAGCCTACAGTCAAGAAGAAGGGATTAAGCAGGTAGGGATCAATGCAAGCTACCTTAGAAGTTGTCTCTTGTAGTATCTTATGTCCTTGATTCATGTGATCCCATTCTTATTTTTTGTGTCATATTTTATTATTTTCCTGGGAGACAAGACAAATGAAATTATCCATTTTTTTCTTATTTTCAACTTGCTATGTTAATTATGCTATGCCTTAATCCAAAACATTCAAGGTATAAATATTAAGTTTCCAAAAATTACTTTCTCATCTATGATTATCTCGAGTAATGAGTTATTTAATATTAAGAAATACATGTAACACCACCACATTTGCATTAACATGATATAATTCTAAGCAGTTAGTGATATTTCTCTTACCAAGTATCACTCTTAGTCTCCTTTTCTAATCTGCATGATAATTTTTTCTTTTAAAATTTAGAACAAAACAATTAGGGGAAACAAGAATTTCAATAAGCTTGAAAACAATATGTATAAATTAAAGAAAACCATATGCTAATTATTTTTGGGAAACTAGTGAAATCTTATTTTGAATTTTTTTTAAAGATTTTATTTATTTATCTGACAGAGAGAGATCACAAGTATGCAGAGAGGCAAGCTGAGAGAGAGGAGGAAGCAGGCTCCCCTCTGAGCAGAGAGCCTGGTGTAGGGGCTCGATCCCAGGACCCTGAGATCATGACATGAGCCGAAGGCAGAGGCTTTAACCCACTGAGTCACCCAGGTGCCCCTTATTTTGAATTTTTAATTTGTGACTTTTGCCTCTATAATATCACCATAAACTTTCTAGAAAACCTTCCAAACACAAAAAGCTGCTAAAATAAAAATGGTTTGGTTTCCTTTCAGTAATTGACACTTTTCTTTTTTTTAAATATCTATTGGTTTATTTTAGAGAGAGAGAGAAAGAGCACACATTTGGGGGGAGGAACAGAGGGAGAAGGAGAGAGTGAGAATCCAAAGCAGATACTGCACTGAGTGCAGAGCCCTACTCGGGGCTGGATCTCTTGACCCTGAAATCCTGACCTGAGTAGAAACCAAGAGTCAGACACTTAACTGACTGAGCCAACCAGTTGCCTTGATACTTATCTTTTTATTTCAATTGAGGCATTGGTTATATTTCTACTGGCATTTACCTAATGTAGTCATCCTTTTGGCATGCATCCAGGAAAGAAACTGAAAGTAAAATAAAAACATGTGTGAAGGCATTGTTTAGAGTTGGTTTAGTCATTAGAGATGTTTACCCTGTTTTGGATCTGGAAAAAGTCCTAGTAGTTGCCTTTTAATTTTCTTTCCTATTTGCTTCTTAGAGTTCACAAAGAAAACGTTTTTTAGTAGTAAACACATGCTGTTGCCATCTAGAATAGATTTAAAGCCAGCATCCTAGTGTTGCCGAGGTTTTTCCACCTTTTCTTATAATGTTCTTCATAATGTTTCTGAGCTAAATAGAAATGAGAGGAATATTGCACTTGTTATCTCAGAATCTGCCACGAAGTAATATTTCTTGTTATAAGACCATTTTACAATTGTTTTTGATACTACAAAAGACAAACAAACAAATAAACAAACCCTGAAACCATAAGTGGTTTGATGATGATAGCAAGAAAGCATCTTAGTCTTGAAAAATATTGGGCCCTAGGTTCAAACAGCTGGGGGTGCTAGTGGGTGGGAAGAAAGGAGATCCCTTTCCAGGCAACCGCTTTTTTTTTTTTTTTTTTTTTTTTTTGCTTTGTTCAGGCAATTTGTTTGTTTGTTTGTTTGTTTGCTTTTGTGCTAGTTACTTCTATAAAAGTCCTAGCATATCTGCAAACTTCTAATACTACCAAGATGATATCTTGAAGTGAATTAACTAAGGCAGATATATGTTTAAAGCTTCAACAAGTCAAATATTAATTTTCTAACAACTTAAAAGTGTTGAGAATATTTTAGTATATTTTGTAAAATTTTCCTCAGTAGATATCACATTCTTTCTTATAGTTACTCTGATCTTTAAGGATAAGGTATTATGGACTAATAAAATATGTAAACTTTACATCATCTACAACTTTTACATTTCTAGGTGAAGAGGCAGATGTTTAAACTTAAGTGCTAGGTGATAACCAGTCTATTAGGATGACTTTTTAAAAAGCTATTATCCTATTTCCATACTCTCTTTACCTAAGTTATACCAATTTAATTGAGAGAAAAGATCTAGAAACTCTCATACTTCAGTGATGTCACCTAAGAAACAATGTGTTTTGTAATCATGTCTATGCTGGTGCATAAAGGAAACCTGCAAGGGAAAATGCAGGTAGCATGTAACACATAATGCCTGCTCCTCCCCCAGTCCTTCTCTCTTTCACACCCAGATTAATTTGTCCTTTCTTTGTAATAAAATTAGCTCCTTTCCATGCTCCATTATATATGTCTTCCCCATAGTCTTTTATTTTTTCCACCCAATCACTATTTTATTTATTTTGCTTTATTTAATGTATCTTTGTAAGCAGCTGTATTTTTTCTGAATTAAGTTCAAATACAACTTTATATATAGGAGTCAGAAAAATTGTTAACCTCAGTTATATCTTTTCTTAGTATAAGTGGCTTCAAATTTTCAGGGCAGAGATAGAACACTTGGCTCTTATGGTTGGAAATCGACATACTCATTACATTATTTAAGCCAAACAAATACTGCGTTAAAATCACTATATGCAAATGTAATTAAGTGAAATCTACATAAATGTATATATATTTATATATGTTATACCTGTGTATGCACACATGGGTGTGTGTGCATGCAGTAATAGGAAACACCTAGAAGTTGGAAGAAGTAGAGTCAGGGCAGAGCTGGGACAGCACCATCACTGAATACTATTTATTTATTTATTTATTTATTTATTTATATCAACATATAATGTATTATTTGCCCCAGGGGTACATGTCTGTGAATCATCAGGCTTACACATTTCACAGCACTTACTATAGCATATACCCTCCACAAGGTCCATAACCCAGCCACCCTATCCCTACCCCCTACCCACCAGCAACCCTCAGTTTGTTTCATGAGTTTAGGAGTCTCTTATGGTTTGTCTCCCTCCTGATCCCATCTTGTTTCAGTTCCCCCCCACCCCCACGACCCCCGCCCTGCCTCTCAAATTCTACGTATCAGAGAGATCATGTGATAATTGTTTCTCTGATTGATGTATTTTGCTTAGCATAATACCCTTTAGTTTCATCCACGTCATTGCAAATGGCAAGATTTTGTTTTTCTTGATGGCTACATAGTGTTCCATTGTATATATATATACCACATCTTCTTTATTCATTCATCTATTGATGGACATCTAGGTTCTTTCCATAGTTTGGCTATTATGGACATTGCTGCTATAAACAACTGAATTATATTATTTTTGTGTGAGCAGAGCTGGAAAAGAGTGAGAACAAGAGAATTTTAATGAGATACGGAACTTTTGAAAGATACGTGGGTAAAGAGGATCTATTGCTGTGCATTTTTTAAAGTTTAATTTTTCCATCTGCTACATTTTTAAGAGATTATCTTCTCATCTAAGGCTTTTGAGTATGAATTTGTATTTCTTTTGGAGGCAATGTTTCGTTAACATAAAACTTAATATGGGAGAAGAAAGGTCCAAATATATATACACTGTTTTAAAATAATTGCTATCTGGGAAGAATGTTAATTTACCATCTACTCAGGGGATTTATAAGATGCTCAATTTGGTCCAAAAGTACAAAAAGAAAAAAAGTTTGTGATGAAATTTATTTGTCATAGAATGATGCAGAGCTTGAGATAAAGGTTTGATTACAAGGGCTATATTAAGAAAGTGTTCTCATCCGGCGCCTGGGTGGCTCAGTTGTTAAGTATCTGACTTGGTTTCCGCTGGGTTTGTGATCTCGGGACCCTGAGATTGAACCTCACATTGGCTCGGCACTCAGTGCAGCATTTATTTGTCCCTCTCCTTCTGCTCCTTCTCCCCCAACCCCCCCCACCCTCTTGAAGACATAAATATTAATCTTTAAGCAAACAAACAAACAAACCAACAAACAAAAAAACCCAAAAACGCGTTGTCAGGAGAAACCCAAGAAAGAGAGCAGGAAAAGTTAAGAAAAGAAGTCTAGGAATGGATCTAACTTCAGGGAAGTTATGGAATGTAAATTACATTTAAGAGTGATTCTCATCTTGAGTCAAGGTTGCTGGATGTTCATGCTAGCCCAATTGATTAGTCACAAGCTAAGGACCATCCTAAGGGGGTGGTGTTGGGGAGATAAACTCCCAGGTACTTCTGGTTCTGGATTTTCTGGCTTCACTTGTGGGTAAAGTTGGTCAATAGCTCAGGGCCAGTTCTTGGAACACAGTTGCAGATATGAGCCATTGGAAACAAAAAACAAACAGTAGTCGCAAAGGAAGGGCTAACAGATTGGGTAAAGGATCCAAAATGATTCAGACAGAGCAATGGCAGTGACCACTACAGTATTCTACATTTTTATACATCTGATGAAACCCTTTGCTAATACTTTTTAAATGGTTGCAATGGATGTTAGTTAATAAAAATGAGTATTTTTTAAGTTCCTACTGTTTGCAACTCATTTTACAGGGAATGCAACATATAGACAGAAAAAGGCCACATTTTAATAGAGAAGATATAGATATGTGAGAAATATTAAAAACGTGTTAATATCGGGGCGCCTGGGTGGCTCAGTGGGTTAAGGCCTCTGCCTTCAGCTCAGGTCATGATCTCAGGGTCCTGGGATTGAGCCCCGCATCGAACTCTTTGCTCAGCAGGGAGCCTACTTTCCCCTTTCTCTCTACCCTCTCTGCCTACCTGTGATCTCTTTCTCTGTCAAATAAATAAATAAAAATCTTTAAAAAAATGTGTTAATATAAATGATTTAATAAAATGATAAGGCATAACTGGTATAGTTTTGGAATAAAATTGTGCTGTTTATTTTGCATTATTAATGCAATTGATAATTGCATTAAATATTATAAATTCAATTTATATTGCATTATTTGCATTATGTTTTCCTTTGTTTTGCTCTATTGTTAGATCCACTAAATGTTAACATTTTAGCACATTGGATTTCTCTTTGTGTGTGTGTGTGTGTGTGTGTGTGTGTGTAATTCAGAGGTAAGTTGCACACAACACATTATTCCTAAATATTTCAGATTTTATCTCCTTAGAACAAAATGCATTTTGCTATAAAGATCATAGTGCCATTATATTATTCAGAAAATTTAATAATACAATGCTTTTATTTTACATAATCAACATTTAAATTTTCCCTATTATTCCTATTAAAGTAGTTGATTATCCCTAGAGAAATGCCTATACCTCTACCCATATCCATATCTATCATTCATCTATCTATATCTGTCTAGCTATCTACCTATCTATCATCAATCATCTATCTATCTGCATATATGTTAGGTATAATAGTTATCCCTATTATAACAGATGGTCTATCATAGCTAGTTTTTATTAAGCTAAAACAATTAAATTGTATTAATAATTACTCATTGTATTTATTTGCCCAAACAAATTTTAAATTTTATGTAAATTCCTCATGATAATTTACTTTTCACTTAATATTTTATTTTCAGAAAAATTTAGTGTTATCTCCAACTACTGATGAATGGAATCAATCATTTTGATTTTTTTTTCTAAAATTAATTTCTAGTTGAAGAAGGATTTTAAAAATAATATTATTTCCTTAAAAGTATGCATCAGTTTACTGAAAAACATGCTATAATCCTCCATTATATATTATTAAACTTTTTCTGTGTACCAAGCATTATTTTAAGATCTTTAATTATATTAATTTCATTAATCCTCAGAAAAATTCTACAGGATAAATACTATTATATTATCCATTTTTACAAGTGGAAAAACTGTCACATTTAATGTAAAAAGCACTAATCACCTCATTCATTCTCTATCTTTCACAGTCTTTCACGAACTATAATTTAGCTATTTTGCCTTGAATATTCATTTAATGTAGCACTGTTTTCTTTTTTTCCTGAGAACTTGCATGTAATGAAGGTCCATAGCTGCATTAATCTTATGGTTATTAACATATTAAAGTTTCCTTAAGATGTGTGTGTAAATAAGCTTGAGGAAAGTGTTACAGAAAGTCAGAACGTATTTGAAAATTTTGCATTTCAGGAACCCAACTGTGAATTGTCAGATAATTTTTCTTTGATTATAGACTCACCAAATTGTGATGTTGGTTGGTATAAGGAAGAAGGTCAGTGATACAATCCTCAATATTGTCAAAGGTAATCATCAAGTGCACTTAATTTCTCAATAGTGGAAATAATTATTGAAAATACCATATGATTTCACTTATATGTGGGTATCTTAAAAGAACAAATGAGTAACAGAATCAGAACTATAAATACAGAAAATAAGCCAATGATTGCCAGAGGGAAAGAGGTGGAAGGATGAGCAAAATGGGAGAAGGAGAGGAAGAGATACCAGCTTCCAGTTATGGAATGAGTAAGTCATGGGAGTAAAAGGCACAGCATAAGGAACCCAGTCAACAATATCGTAAGAGTATTGTATGGTGACAGATGGTAACTAGACTTGGGGTGAGCATAGCATAACCTATGAAGTTGTCACTATGCTACACATCTGAAACTAATGTAACATTGTGTGTCAACTACTCAAATAAAAAATAAATAATACAATAGTAATAAAGCTATTTATAACATGTTTTAAAACACTTTGTCTTGTTTCTTTCAGCTGAAGTTATGTATGTCCACCATCCCTGATTCCTATTAATGTGGATTTTTAAGAGTTGACTTAAACAAATATGAGGTAGATGTATTAGTATACTCATTAGTGTATCAGTGTGATAAAATCATAATGTCCCTTGAAGTCTTCAGGTCTTAGCCCTAGTTCTATTTTCATCTAAAACTATTTTTCTAGTTACCCATCCTCATGTGGTGCTGCTAATGTCCGTATTTATATAGCCAGTTCTCACTGCTTCATTGTGCCTCTAATCTTAAGTATTGAGCTTCCAATTAGTTACTTCAAAAGCACCTTGAAGGGCGCCTGGGTGGCTCAGTTGGTTGAGTGGCTGCCTTCGGCTCGGGTCATGGTCCCGGAGTCCCGGGATCGAGTCCCATGTCGGACTCCCGGCTCTGCGGGAGGTCTGCTTCTCCCTCTGACCTTCTCCCCTCTCATTCTCAGTCTCTCTCTAATAAATAAATAAAAAATCTTTAAAAAAAAAAAAGCACCTTGAACTCAATAGATCCAAACTGAAGTCAAGATTCAGTGTACTCTGGGGGTGTCTAGGTGGCTCAGTTGGTTAAGCATCTGACTCTTGATATCAGCTCAGGTTTTGATCTCAGGGTTGTGAGTTCGAACCCCACATTGGGCTCCACACTGGGCATGGAGCCTACTTAAAAAAAAAAAGATTCAGTGTATTCTGTTTTCATGATGATATTTCATCTCCAGTTGTATAAGCCCTAGTCCTAGGTGTAATATTAGAAATCTTTCTGCTTTACATATTCACTTCAGTACCCAGTCTTGTCAATGTTAACTTCTAAACATCTCTACATCTGTCTACTTCTATCCATAACTATTGCTACTGAATGTGTGTAGGTTATCATCATGTCTTCCTTGCCCTTCTGTAATAGCTTACTACATGCCCATCATCAAAACTCTCTATGAATACTTACTTATTTAAGCCTTATCCTATGAGACCAGTATTCTGATCATCCTAATTTCATCTGATGCAATCTGCTTAATATCACAGAACCAGTAAGTAGAATAGTGTCGGAATTTGAACAGGTCTGCTGGATTCTCGAGTATGTCCTCAAGCACAATATTATAGAACCTGAATCAGAGAAACAAATATCTTATTTTCCTTGAATTTTACAAAAAAAAAAAAAAAACCAAAACGGATTGTTAATATTTTAATTGAAGTTATCTGAGACTTTACTCCAACTTTGTAAAATGGAAAATAATTCTCTTTTCATATTGTAGTTCCTTGAATTATGACCTTGAGCAAGATGGAGAATATAACATTGAAATCTTAGCTCACTAAAATTCTTTCTACAGGGAGTTAAGATAATGTGATCCAGATCTTTTTTCCTTCTAAAACCTGACATTTGGGTTAACACAAGAGATGAGTTTGGAGAAACTTGAGGAATAAAGATTTTAACATGTTCTTAGATGGTGCCTGTCCTGTATCAGCTCCCACAAGTAAGCCTTGGGCAAGAGCTGTGTCCAGTCTGTTTACGGTGGAATCCTCTGACAAGTGCCTGAAGCACAGCTCTTCTATCCTTGTTGATTACAGGAGGATCCTTGTGATTTAAATTCCAGATACACCAGAGGCTGACTTGACATCCTGTTTTGAAAACTGAGGAGACTGACCAGCATTACCTTTCAAAGTCCATTTGAAATTTGCACAGAGATAGACTCCAAGACATTCTGCAGATTTATTTAATTTGGCTTATTACTTTAAAATGACTTTATATTCCTAGGCTGTGTTTTATGTTAGGATATGAAAGATGAGTTCAAAATCAAAATCTCTGTAATTGGGTTGACACCATCCCCAGAGTTACAAAGCCTTGAAATCCATCAATTTCCTGGAAGAAACATCTTATTGTTCTCTCCAGAGTAAGGGGTATTTTGAAAAACAAAATTGACAATTTATACTCTCTTTCCTGATGTCATGTCTTCATCTATTACTGGATGATATTAAGTCAGTTGATCCTGATGCCTAACATCTTTTGAAAGCTTCTTATTGGGAGATCATCTTTTAACAACTGTTCCAAATACTGACTGTTGGTTTACCTTCAGTGCCAAAGACGGCTGAATCATGGCGCCGCACTGAGTAGTTTTCTTTACTGTCAGTTGTGATGGCATCCAGTAGCAGCTCCTGCTCTCTCCTATTCTCCAGCATTTCCTAGGTTACTAGACTCTAATGTCTTCTCAGTTTAAAGTTTCTATGTAACTCAGAGGCATAGCAACACTTGGTTAGCTCCCCAGTGGTGTTCTTACAAAAGCCATGAGAAACAAAAGGGACAGCCTGATTCTATCTCTTTAGAGCTGAGTTGTTGTTGACTCTAGATGCACTGATTCCAGTTCAGAATGAAGTTTCCTCCTCACTGATGTTACCATATACATCTACAAAGCCATAACTTAGTAAGTAGGAATAGCTTGTGTGTAAGTCTATGGTAATCTTCAACTCTTATTTTTAAGCTTAGGCTTTTCTGTTTTCATTGCTCAGGGTCCCAACCTGGATAAAGATGTTAATCCATGATCCATGATATTTATGGGTAGAGAAGATTTCAGGAAACTAGACTGTTCCCTCACCTCATTTTTACTCTTGCCCCAGGCAGTTGTGATGATTTGATATAAGATTTTTCAATGACGTTTCTAAAGTTGGAAAGAGGCAGGCTTGAGGTTTGCCCTGTCTGATCCTCTTTCTGTTTGTTGGTAGAAATGTTAGTTTTGTAGAGATCAGTGAGAAGCGTATATGTAAAAGTAGGAATGTCTTTTTATATAGGAGCAGAACTGGCTTTTTATAGAGAAGTGTTAGCTTCAGAGAGCACAAAAGAGGAGCCCCCAAAACTTCTAGGCTACTCCCCATCCTAGAAATAGGAAGCATCACTCAGTGGGTGGAGTGAACCCCAGAAGAGAACTGTTTAGTAGGAGAACAGGGTGCAGAACCCAATCCCACCAATGATTATGAAAGAGCTCCCGTTCAGTTCTCTGCATTTCCTCTCGATGAATATAACATAATACCGAGCCCTAAAACTGTTGAAGCCAGAGAAGGCTAACTGTTGTCTGATGATCTGGAGATGGAGTCACATAAAATTGAAAATTCTGGCACAGCCTTTAAGAATAATTAGAGATTCTGGACAGAGCTTCTCAAGTTAAGCATGAGCAATAATGAGAAATGATCTGGCAAAATACCATCCTACCAAAATAACATGCTGCAGAACAAATGAAATTGCAAAGAGGAGAATAGGCCCAGCTGAACATTAAATTCCTGAAATAGAAGAAAATATTGAGATAATCACAGTAAAAGCAGAGGGGGAAAAAGATTAAAGTAGAAAGAGATCATAATGTAGAAGACAAATGAGATAAATGGCATAAAATAATTGGTGTCTCTGAAATGAATAACACATATAAAAGGGAAAATATTAAGTGACACAGCATAGGAAAATTTCTCTGAAATAAAGAAATGACTGAATTTGCAACTTAAATGGACACACACTGAATCTTATCTCAATAAAGTTATAGAATATCATAAGAATGAAAATATAGCTATTCAACCATTCAGTCTGAATAAAGCAAGAAACTTGAAAAATAAAGTCAATTTTTCTTCAGACATCTTCACCTAGCCATCAATGCCAAAGAAGAATAGAAATGTGTCTATGTAGATCATCTAGATAAAGATCCATCAGAACAGGAACCAGATCTCCCTTATTCGCTACTAAATCCACAGCACCTGTAGCAATTTACGGTACATAGTATGTGCTCAGTAAATACCTGTTTAATAATGAATATAAATTCCTGAGAAATTTGTGGTAGTAATTGAATATTATGATCAGTCAACTACCACTCATATATAAATGCACACTCTGAAATATGAAATAACTCAGGGACTGTATCCCTCAGTAAATATTCTTGTAGAAAGTTCAGTTGAATAAGAGATGGACTGAAATAAGAAGCCTGGGAATGAAGAATGTGTGATATTGTATCATTTTTATGAAAACAACACATTCCTCATTCTAAAAGAGCTGGAGGGAAGGGTTGAGAGGGGAAAATAAAAAAATTGACTTTTTTAATTTTTCAAGGCACTGGGAATTGAAATGAATTGGAATACAGAACCAAGAGTGGGCGCGTTTCTAGAATGAAAGATTAGAAGAGTGTGGAAGTTTGACAGAATCGTCCAGAGGAAACGGAGGATATTAAGAAGGATTATGGAAGATATCAGAGTACAAACTAGCACTATTTATTTTTGTTGCTGTTAGTGGATTGTTTTTGTTGGATGCATTATCTTTCCGAAATTAGCCACACTGTGCCTTAAATGTATGTATGCATGTGTCTGTGTAAAGTTAACATGTGAGATTCATGAAGTCTGGGGTTGTTATCTCTTCAAAGCACCTAAAGCAATGGCTTAGTGCCTACTTTGGGGAAAGTAGGTAGGTGTTCAGGACTACTTGTTAAATGAATGACATTTTAGTTACTTAACTATAATCAAGTTTTCTTATCATAAGAGAATACCATTACAAAGCTGGTGATGACATTTATTACTAAATATTTCAAGAAGCCAGTTTTTATTTTGGTTATTTCTATTTACCATATTCCTCATATTCAAATAACTATTTTCTCTATTCACTACTTCATTTCCTTATTATTTCTGTCACTTCTCTGAATTTTTATAAGCACTTTTTCTGCCAAGCTGCTTATATCAGAAACAGTTTTTCAGAAACGTATTTCTACATACATTTTTATCATTTTCTAGGTTTAAGGCACCTCACAGATAATTCAGTTTGGCAATTTCATTTTAGAGAAAGGAAGAAACAATTCACATTTTCTAAGTTACTTGCCCAAAGTCCCATAGATTCCAATTTAAAATGCTTCCCACTCTACTGTTTTAGCTCTTTGCTTTACTGGCTTTCTTGAATATTAAGTTATTACAGTATATAATAACATATCAATAACTTCAAAATATATCCAAATGAGATCATTCTATTTGAATATTTGCTTTCAACATGAAAACATAAAGGGACTTTAATTCTTTAAACATGAGCTTCTCACTTCTCTAATATTTGGGTATGCATGTCATAATTATATATTTATTGAATAAAAACATTCATGGCTCATCTGAAGTCTTCTGAACATTCTGCCAAATTTCAGGACCTATTATCAAGGCTTTGTTTACACAATTAAGTTCCTGAAATCGGACACAGTTCTGTGTCCACATTTCCCTTACCACCCACTTATGATCTACAGTGGGTAGGAGGGGAAAAGAAGGCAAATAGGTGCTCTGCCTACACAGCTCTGTCTAGTCTTAATGCTGTTATAAGAACACATCTTTAACATTAGACCATTTTCCAGAATGTAAGCTTCTTGGCACATTCCATATGTAAGGAGAAATAGTAGACCATGATGCTGACAAGGAAAAATACTATTTTGCAAGTGTAATACCAAAATATCATTTGGTCTTGGAAGTGTTTAAAGAGATTTAGTCCTAACTTCTACCTTCTTGGATCTGAAGTTTGTATGATCTCTCATATGAACAAGAGAAGTCTAATCCAATGTAGTGATTGCTATTGTTACAATAATTGTTACTTACAAAATTAAACTTGGATAGATTGCAACATATTTCTTTCTTTTATAAGACTGAGTTTCTTTAAGTAACAAAGCTCAACATCCCATTTACCTATTTTTATTCTAGATGGGAGGAGTGACTTAATTCCTAGGGATTTTTTTATGCTGGTTAAAACTAATGCAGACTGTGTGTGTGTGTGTGTGTGTGTGTGTGTGTATGATGTTCTTACCTCCAGGTCCTCCTTTTATATTTACTTAGAAAAAGCTTAAAACTTAGAACTCACTGGGGGTGCCTGGATGGCTCAGTGGGTTAAGCCTCTGCCTTTGGCTCAGTTCATGAACTCAAGGTCCTGGAATCGAGTCCAGAATCGGGCTCTCTGCTCAGTGGGGAGCCTGCTTCTCTCTCTCTGCCTACCTCTCTGCCTACTTGTGATCTCTCTTTCTCTGTCAAATAAATAAATAAAATCTTTATAAAAAAACAAACAACTTAGAACTCACTTTATCTACCCATATTGAATGTATCACTCTTACTTTTTCCCAGTTTCCCTGTCTGTAAGCAGCTATTAATTCTAAATTCCCTAAGAATAAATAAAGATCATGCTTTATCAATAAAATAAAATAAATTTCTTGACCAAAGCAAAACCATAATGACTATAATAAGGGTTAGTTCTAAAAGCATATCACTTCATCATCGTTACAGTCCATCTCCTTTAGTAAGATGTAAAAAACACAGATTGATTTAATTGGATAGAAATATATTAAGGAGCTAGCATAAGTGTATTATATAATACAGATGCAAACAGTGTCAAGTTCAGCTTGGAATGTCTTTATAAACTTAATTATTAGTTGTTAACTCTTAATGAAGAAAATGTGAATCTTGTATGAAATGTGATGACTGGGCACAAGTGTTTGAGAGTCAGACAATGTACCATTTCCATTACTTAGGCCTCAGTTTTGTTATTTATAAAATAAGACTAACAGGTAAACCCTTTTTTTCTTTTTTTCAGAATTTAGTAAGAATAAAATGAGATAATTTGCATGAAATCTGAAGCAAAGTCTTTGGGACATGTTAAAACTTCAATGCATAGTAGATTAACATTATTAATACTAATAGCTAAAACATCTATTTGAGTGAATTTCTGTGCTATTTATACATAACTATAAGCCATATTTTTGCCACTGTATAGACAGTAAAGCAAGAAACTTTTTTTGTACAATTGGTGCTGTCTCAAAATTGTCATAAAGTTGAGTTGTGTACTTGTTTCTCCTCATCCATTAAAAATAATTTGCAACTCCTAAAAACTGGTTAATTGGGAAATTCCACTGTCCTCCCCAGATATATCTTCCAGAGATAAATTGATTGGTTCTTGTTATTATCAATCCTTTAAGAAATTAAAACCATTTGCTAGAATTAAAGGGGAATTTGGCATTAGTTTATTTGGAGACTTTATCTTTTAATTATGTGACCACCAATG
Organism: Nasua narica; assembly: GCA_028533885.1. Lineage (NCBI taxonomy): Eukaryota > Metazoa > Chordata > Mammalia > Carnivora > Procyonidae > Nasua > Nasua narica. The sequence goes on along the minus strand of CM052800.1, from coordinate 139,099,109 downwards.
TGTGAGTTCTAATAAATTTAGCTCTCTCACCTAATCTATTTGGATGTGTTCTAACAAATTTCAACTCCCAAAATGATTCCCCAACGATAGGCACAGATATTTAAAAAAATGCTCCAAAGACATACATAATATGTCAAACAAATAGAATATTATTGTGTAAATATGACACATTATTTGGCTAGCTTCGCAGAAGTAATGATGTATTAACAGACAAAAATATCAAATTTGTTGACATTTTGGTCAAAGTTATAGCTTTGTTTCAATTTCTGTAGAAAAATACCAGCATATAGAAATATGCTGACATTCGAACTGAAACAAACACATATTTACTGGGAAACAAATACTTGCAAGGCCCCACAACATCATACAGAGGCCTGAATGGAATTAAAGACAAAACTTCTGTTTGAGGAGCTTACAAATAGGATGGAAATATTAAAAATAAAAGATGAGAAAATGAACCGATTGTATATAAGGAAAGAGAAGGAAACAAGAGGGAGTGTGGTACTGCTCTCTCTGTATCCGGTACATGGATAATAAATGATATAAAAATAAAGAGAAAGGAACAATCTTTTTCAGACTTGGGTGGTCATGGGGTTTGAGGAAGTTTTTCAATAATAAAAAGGAATTGAATAGATTCCTAAGTAGAAGAGAGAGGTATTCCGAAAGGATGAAATGTTATGATCCAAAGTGCTAAGGTTACATGCTAGGCTATTATTCATGGGAAGATAATAAAGAAAGACATTAAGGAACATGGAGAAATTGTGTGGGCTAGAAGGATTCTTTGAGACCACGGCTGGCAGGCAGGGCCAGACTGGTAGTTATTTCTCTCGAACTCTGCCTGAGAATATTAAATTGGCACAGAACTACCCATAGTTTTAAATAAGTACATGTTAGAGTTAATATTGTTCGGGGTTCAAATTTTAGAAGAGTATTTTGTGGTTATTGCTTCACAAAGCAATAGAACATTTGATATATATTGTTTGCTACTGTATTAATGTGTGGGACAATTGAATACTTCAAAGTATGATATTTGAAATGTTATTATTCCCATATGTTAGCTGGCACATAAATCTATGTGAAAAGTTATTACAAATCCAATTCAGTGTTGTATTACATGTGCTTTTAAAATGAGTTTCGTATATATTTCTTCCCTAGGGGTTAGAGACTTGGTTTTTATCCAGGGCAAGACCCATTCTCTAATATGAGGTTATGCACCCCAGCAGATTTCTATAGTAAGCAATTTACAGTTGTTTCAAATTTTCAAATACTAAGTAAATTAATTTAGTTTATCTAACTTTCTTAGATGCAAATTTATGCTTGAAGGCCAAATGACCAGAAAAACTACCACTTATCAACAGAAGAACTTCATAAAAATTAGAGTATAGCAGAGATACAGTTTTGCAACATATCCACTTTATTTCATTTCTGGCACAGCTAGTTGGGTTAGGAGTTGCTAGGGTGTTTTTTTCCCCCCTATTACTAATAGTTTGCTAAGACTCAAGAAGGAACATGGTGAGTAGCCGCACCTAAGTGCAATTTCTTCCAAATGAAATAAGCTCTATAAGAAATAGGCCAGAGAATCATGTGAGAGTCTGTTCAGCTGGTTCTACAGCATTGTTGGATTCCTTCTTTTCTCCATTCTTTTTTTTTTTTAATTAAAGATTTTATTTAATCATTTAACAGAGAGAGAACACAAGCAGGCAGAGAGGCAGGCAGAGGCAGAGAGAGGAGCAGGCTCCCTGCGGAGCAAGGAGCCCGATGCGGGACTCGATCCCAAGATGCTGGGATCATGACCTGAGCCAAAGGCAGTTGTTTAACCAACTGAGCCACCCAGGCGTCCCTCTTTTCTCCATTCTTGAAGAGGAGAAAACTCACAAAACACACAGTCCATTTCAAATCTGATTCCATTTGGTGTAGTTTAAGTCCTCTGTGCTCATGACACATATCCATTTCTTGCTTCAGAGAACCTAGGCTTAAAAATCCTCATAATATGCTTGGCTTCCTACAGCTATTTTAAAAAATGCATTGGAGGAGTTATTTGAACATTTTCAAGATTCACTTTGACCCATCATGGATGAGACTGTCTTGCAAAGCACCATTTCCAGCAATTGTATAACAGGACCTTTTGGAACGATTTCAACATGGGTTACCTTATGACATATATATTTTCTGGTACTTCTTGATTCACGTGCAGACCAAATTCTTTTAGGTGTGCATATATCTAAAAATAAGAGGGGTGCCTGGGTGGCTCAGTTGGTTCAGCATCTGCCTTTGGCTCAGGTCATGATCCCAGGGTCCCAGCATTGGGCTCCCCGCTCAGCGGGAACGCTGCTTCTCCCTCTGTTTGTTGCTCCCTCTGCTGGTATTCTCTCTCTCTCTCTCTGACAAATAAATAAATGAAATCTTAAAAAAAAAAAAAGTAAGAATACAAGATCTGGACAATAATGCTATATGGTTCACTGACTATTTTAAACAAGTTTGATATTGGAGAATTCAGGTACTAAAAGACAAAAAGCTTCACAGATGGAGAGCAAAGTTTCTTGCTAAGCATTCCTGCCATTTTAGCTGAAGAAGTCTTATTATTTCAGGAGCAGAAGTAAGAGACAGAAGGAGCACAAACAATTTCAAGCTCTATGTTAGGTAGCTGGAATGGCTAGGGAACACTGTGGTAATTCAGAAAGCAGCCAACATTTCTATCTTGGCTTCATGACTTTTTTTTTTTTTTTTTGGTAACTGAACCAAACCAAACCTAATTAATGGACAACCAAATAATCAAATCTGTATTTTTGTTTATTGGGGGATTTTTTGGTGAGGATTGGCAATTACAAGCAACCAAGAGTATCACCGTGTCTATACTGAGCATATATCTCACTGAAGTCTTATTGTTGGAAGCTCTGTTTGAGAGCAGACTCTCGCTCTAGAAAATAGAGATTTGCTCTTATGGTATCAGGGATCCCGGACTCTCTCAGTGGTGAGAAATCAAAGGCTTACACTTCAGGGAAAAGGGACTTAACATCATTTTAGTGTATTATTCTGTATATACACTAATATATATATATGTATATATATACACACACACACATATATACATATACATATATATTCACATATTGTATAAAATACAATAATAACCTGTATTATTCCCTCATCCAAATAGGTAAAAGTTCTAATACAATAATTTAAAAGTTGGCTAATAGACTTTTTTGAAAAATATTCAAAGTCACAAAGATTAATTACTCGGAATTGGTAAAATGCTATACTTGATTTGGACAACCAACTTTGAAGTGCATTATACTTATTATAAGGAAAATAAGGATGTTTATTTGAATATTGATTGATATGACTATGCAGGCTTGAATTACAATAAATGAAGAAAAAAAATCACTGCATTATCCAGCATACCCTTAGCTGTGTAACAATGAAACATTTATTTATTCTGAAGGGCACAGGGAATGGGCTCTGGGGCCTTTATGATATTAATAATGCCCTAAAAATCAGAAGCTGGTGGGATGAATGACCTTTCCCTAAAGCAACTCTTAATGTTTGGTGTGTATTCCTTTAGACATTTTGTAAAATATATGAACAACTAGAAGAAGAATATGCAAACCATGTGGGAACAAGGAAGCTATTGAACAAAATGTTTCAGACTGTGTTCATCTGTGCCCATCTGTTCTTATTAGAAGAAATGGGATGTTCTCAAGCTCTCTAAAGTTAAATGAGATTGGAAAATGTTACATTATGTGCTAGAATTATTGGTTCCTGGAGGCAATATTCAGATTGTTCCCCTCTTGCCTTCTTGGGTTTGCCACCTCCTCCCATTTTGTTCTCATGCTCTCATAACTCCTGAGGGCTTGAGGCCACCAGATCATCATTGGGAAAAGTGTTGAGATACAAATTGGATTTACAGCTACCCACTGGCTTTCTTGATATGCTAACAATCATTTAGTAATAGAAGGATTCTTTCAACCTATAAAAGCCTGAAGTTATAACATCTGTTATACACTGTAAAACTACTTTTAAGACCTGACATTTATTAAAAAAGAGAACATGGAATTATATTTGCTTGAGATTTTACTTGGTTACATTCCCTGTACTCACCAAAATCCTCAGTGAAACATAGAACAATACAAAACAAATTGTGTGCTTCTGTCACTATTTAATTTCAGAACTACTTTGGGTCAAGGTGAGTGGTTTGTTGGGCTCCTTTGTTTCATGTTTCTCTGAACAAAAAAGGAAAATAGAACTAAACTGTATTTGTTTCACTGAAAAATGTGCTTTACTTAAAGGCACAGGATTGGCAAGTTATAGAAACTACGTCTTCTACAGTTTTGAATTGATGCCTTGTATCTCATTAAAGTCCAGATTTTCACTAAAAGATATTTTGTTGCCATCTTCCTCCTGAAGCCTACATTTCTTCTATGCTTTAACCCACATCATTCCATTTTGACCCTCTGTTACTCCACTACAAACTCGGAGTTCTCATTGATTTTATTCCTCCTCCTGGTCCATGTTTGATCAAATCACCACCTCCTGTTTATCTGACTGTCTAAACAGTTTTTTGAATCAGTCCCTAGTTTTTTTTATCCCTCTTAAAACAACCCTAGTCTAGACTCTAACCATCATTTGTTTGGATTATTGTAACAGTTTTCTCAATATTCTCCCTGCATTGAGACCTTGCTTCTAAATTCCATGCTCTTCGGAGTCACTGATAGGTCAATTTAAAACAAAAAACTCACCATGCAACTCCATCTTAAATTCTTTTGGTTGGTTCCCATTTCCTGTAGGGTAAATATCAAACTCTTGAGTATGATGTGTATGACCCTCTGTGAGGAACTTTATGTGCAGCTTTAGAATTTCTAGAATTGATAGAAGTCTTTTCCCTGGGAGCCTCTCTTTTTATGTGCTATTATCTACGTGCTAGCATGATACTAAGATCATCTTCTACTGCTCCAGACCAGACTAGAAGTGTAACCTACCCTGACTTCAAAAAAGTAACTATTTGAATAAAATTTAATGATAAACTACCATAAAGGCCATGTATCTTATAGCAAACATCTAATAACACTCGTTGGCCTTTATATAAAATTTTACTTTTCTCACCATTTCTTCTCATTTGTTGAAGGCTACACTATCTACTATGACAGATATATCTATGTATATGAATCCTCTTTAAATCCTAGTCCATGGGCATCTGGGTGGGCCAGTCAGTTAAGCATCTGACTTCTGCTCATATCATGATCTCAGGGTCCTGGAATCCAGCCCTGTGTCAGCCTCCCTGAACAGTAGGGAGTCTGCTTTTCTCTTTCTCTGCCTCACCCCCTTGCTCATGCTCACTCTCTCTCTCTCAAATAAGTAAATAAAATCTTAAAAAGAAAACTGTAGTCCAGTCACAAATGAACATAAGAAGCTAAATAAATGGATAGAAGACATTATTCAGTTATGTAAATATTGTCACACTGAAAAACTAACAAATCAGTGGCTTTGGCTATAAGAAAAAAATCACAGGACATCTGGGTGGCTCAGTTAATGAAGTGTGTGATTCTTGATTTCAGCATAGGTCTTTATCTCAGAGTCATGACTTAAAACCCCATACTTAGTGTGAGGCTACTTTAAAAAAAAAAGGAATCACAATGAAAAGCTATTTCTACTGATCCTCTACTCAGATAGTCTACCCACTATGGTCTTTAAGACCACAACTAGCATATTCTTTTTCTATAGTATACATATAACATTTTTAAATGTGAAGAAATATGGATAATATACATGCCTAGGAGAATTGTTTGAACATGTAATGTTTTGTGTGTGGAGAGTTTAGATTTTATGTTATTTTACTAATTTCTCTACAACACAGTTCTTGATTTAAGTTTCATGATTGGAGCGGCTACTATAGGCTTGGTATTGAGATGAACGATAGACAATGCCTCCTTTCAAGGAGCAGTGGAGGAGAAAGACATAGATATTTTTTGAGGATTCTCAAATCAGTGTGTCATAAATATAAACTTCTTTTTTTCCTAGTTAGTACTCCTCACCACACTATGTTAAATCCCTCTTTCTGAACTCATAAAGATGACATGAGAAGATATCAAAACTTTTTGATAACTTTGTTATAAAATGTTCGTTTAAAAATCTAACCTCATATGTTTTTGGATTACATATCTTCACGCCTACCAGCCATAAGATTGATTTGTCTCCTAGTGTTTTGAAGGAGGGACCTTCCAGTGGGCTCTAAGTCACCTCCTTCACACTTCCCTTATCTAGCTCTGGTGTTTGAGGATGAAGATATGTAGGTGGAGTAGGGAAACTACATTGGCTATGGAGCCTCATGTCCTCAATCTTATTCTGCTTCTAGCTGGTTCAATCTGCACCCAATGACCATGTTGATGGTGATCTCCTCATTGGTAATGTCCACAACTTTCTTGGGGTCTTTGTTCTGTTTCATTTTAGCCCACTTATTCATTAAAGGCCCATTCAGAGAGGGGCAAATGTGTCTCCCTTCACTTATGGTTCCATGCTCTCCATTTAGGACATTCTCTTACCTAAAAAGGTGAATAGTTTCTGCGGTGGTGATCTTCTGTGCTTCGTTATACACAATCGCAAGAACTACTTAGATTCCTTCAGCATAATAGGGAAATTGCCAAAGATGTGCCAAGAGAAAATTTCCAATTGTATAAAAATATATATATCATATCAAATAATAGTTCTTATGTTCAAAAGAGATTAGGAAATGATGAGTTAAATAAGATTAGTTTACCTCATTGTAATTCTCCACAGAGCTTTTATTATAATTTATGTATTGTGAGTCTCCAAGACAGAGATTAAGTAATGATTTTATATCTACTTGATTATTGTACTGCAGAACATACTTTAAGAAAAGTTGTTCAAAGTAAATTCTGAGTCTCATATGAGGCTAAATAAAACTTAGAAGATTAAATAACATGGAAAACATAGTTTCATCATCAAAAGAAAATATTTTAGCACAGGATATTTTCTTTTTTTTTTTTTAAAGATTTTATTTATTTACTTATTAGAGAGAAAGAGACTGAGAATGAGAGGGGAGAGGGTCAGAAGGAGAAGCAGACCTCCCGCAGAGCCGGGAGTCCGATATAGGACTCGATCCCGGGACTCCGGGATCATGACCCGAGCAGAAGGCAGTCGCTTAACCAACTGAGCCACCCAGGCGCCCGGATATTTTCTTTATATATCATTTTATAATTTAAAAAAGTTTCAAATAATTTATTTACCAACTCTCCTGGATTAGCACCATATAGTTGATTTCAAATTTCAAATGCAAGTCATCATGAATACCTAAGTTTTCTTGAATAAATATTAATTTCAGGTTTCCCAATACATAATTCCATCAATTTGTTTAATTCTGGAAAAGAGCTATCCCCATAAGATATAAATTTGAGATAGAGTTGATCTAAATCTTTAGGTAATCTAATGTAATTGCTTTTGGATTTAAATTTGATATTTTTGATTGTTTTGAAAAAAATGTTAAGCCACAAACTAGAGATTTTTCTAAGAACATATTTATATTTAACATCAAAAAGCAATTGGATTATGCCACAAAAAAACCCTTGTTTCCTATGGATGTTAATCTAAAATTAATGTTCTTAGGATTAAAAATGAATCTTGAAAAAAGAAATGATTAAAAAAAAACACACACACACAGCTTCTTAAACATTCCCTGATGACTCTGCTGTAACAGTCAACCATCTTTAAGTCCTAACATAGCTTTCCTCTTTTCCAAAAGCTTTTCTTTTAAAATAAAACATAAAAACAAATCTGTAGCTCTTTTTCCTACTGAATGTAAGCTTTGGAACTTAGATGTTATGTCAGTACCTCAAAAAAGAGTGTTTCATATTTAAAATATGTGAAATTATTCTGGATCTTAGGGAAATAAAAATTTAAGTTTCTCTTCCATTGTTGATTGCTTCTTTTTTCCCATTTTTAAAGTTTTATTTATTTATTTATTGGTATGAGGGGCAGAGAGAGAGGGAGGGAGAATCTTAAGCAGGCTTTGTGCTGAGCACAGTGCCCAACACTGGGCTTGATCCCAAGACCCTGAGATCAGGACCTGAGCTGAAACCAAGGGTTGGAGGTGTAATTGCAACACCCAGGTGCCCCAGTTACTGATTGCTTCTTAATATTTTTTGATATATATATATTATTCAAAGAATGATATGGCAATTGTTAATCTGGAAAATAAAACTTTCACGGTGACAGGTTACACTGGGAAAATTATTGCAGCGAGCAGAGCAAGGATAGTGGAATCTGATCCTGCTTGCATACTAACTTTGGAACTGGACAATGTATGATTATGAATATAATCATTTCATTGAGGTTTTCAGGGTTGGTTAAACTTTATAGGGCTATTATAAAGTTGAAATATCAATTTTTAGTCTCTTGGAGTGTGGGGAAAGTAACGAAAATATTCATTGTGGAAGTATTCATCAAAGAAGTATCAGCTGAGTTGAAAGGTGAAGGATGAATAGGCTTAGATAATTGCCTAAGGAGAGAAAAGCATCATGGAAGAAGTACAACGTGAGGTAAGTACACACATCAATTAATGTGGTTTTAAGACAATGGCAAATATACTGCTGGGGAATGTTGTGTATGGGGTACAAATTACACAGAGCCTGGAATGCGATGCTAAGGCATATAGACATCATTTTGAAGACAATGAGGGTATTTTACAAGTTGTAAGAAAGCATGCCATGAATGGTAAATATTTTAGCCAGGTAGCACTGTAGACCGTGTTGGCAGTATATTAGACCAGAAACTACTAGGAGCACTATCATAGTAGGCTCAGTTAGAGATGGTGGTGGCCTGAATGATGGTGGTGATTTTGTACATGGAAAGGAAAGTATTTTGTTTAGCATAGTTTGGTGGCAGGAAACAGAAACCCACTCCTGGTTACTAAAGACTAAATTAACTAGAATTCTTATAAGAAAGTAGATTGAGTCTATAGAAGTTGGAAGCTCCTAAGACCTGGTACCAGATATAAGAAAACTGTGATTCTCTCGCACATCTCTGTGTGGTTACCTGTGTCTTTCAGTATCTTTCCACTGAATCTTTTTTCATTCGTGTTTAACCTGTTCTAATTTTATTCGGCCAGTAAGGGGAGTCACTTTATTCTGAAGGATTGTTCTTTATGAGGAATAAGTTGGGTAGTTTCTCTAAGAGGGAGATATCATTTCGGGAAGAAAATTAGAGACCAAGAAAACAATTGGCTTCCCAGTTTAGAGGAAATAATCTAGAAAGTAATAGAATGAGAAGGACTTGATGATAAACTAGATGTTGGGTGAAGGGCAAGGGGGTGTTAAGATAATTAACATTGGGGAGATATGAAGAGTTCCTTCTGAGACCATGAACTCTCTGAAGAATGGGACAGTGTCTGTCATGTCTACAGTCTTGTTTCCAATATAAGCAATGACTGACACAAAATATTTGTTTAATGAGATAATAGGTTATCTAATTTGGTTAATGTTGAAGAACAAGTGTGTTTCTGAAAATGAATGGGGCTATGACTTCGGACCCACACCTGGCCGTGAAGGCAGTGGATGACCTAGAAGAAAGAGAGCAGGAACAATCCTGCTCTCCAAACTTACTAGTAGGAAGGCCATGGTTTTGCAGCGTTCACAGGTGCAGGTACAGATCTTGGTAGTGGAGCAAATAAACAAATGAGAATTTTGAAGGCTGAAGTAGAGCCAGGTTGCATGAGAACAGTAATTGAACAGGAGTCTGTTGGTCCTGAGGGATGGACAAGCACTGTTCAGGAGCTACTAGCTCAATCAAGGTGAAGGCAGGGGGCACTTGCTGGCATTTGCTGGATCCCAAGGCAGTGCTAGCCATGTGGGTATATCTTGCCGTGGAGGTACAATAGGAGTTTATAAATCAGGACCCGAAAGATGGTGAGGTGTGCCCAGGCAGGGCAAGCCAGAGGATTCTCCTGTGGAGATTTGTATTGATTCTGAAACATAAATTGGACTCCTACCTTGTTACAGGGGAGAAAAGCCAATGGAATCAACTAGTGCCTGATTCCCTCTGAATTATCAGAACATCAGTGGCACTCATCTGAACCACAGAACTTGATCTGGTAAAGGGAATGCTTAGAGGTTGTCTTGCGGCTGAAATGATCTCAACCTTTTTTCAACCTTTCAATGGTAAGACTCTCATGGAGTCAGGTGTAGAATGTGGGTGCCTCGTGGGCCATTTTGGGTCTGGGCAGGACATCATTTAATTAATAAGAAGTACTTAAATAAGGAATTAACTAAATAATAATAAATGTGTATATCTATATATCAACATCAAAGCTATGTATCACTGTTAAAAACAGGAAAGAAAGCACAGAGTGTAAGCAAAATTATACAAAAATTTTTTATATGAGGAAAAGAAATTTTCAGGATTTATTTCAAATGAAAGTTCTTTGCAATAAGCTACATTTACTGGAAATATAGAGAAATGTGGCTCCTCTGTAGAAAATCTATTGGTCTCTCAATTTTTACTTAACTTTTTAAAATCTGTGCTTAATGCTTCTACAGGGCAGAACCTAGTCAATTTTTGAAAATGCTAACTTCAATAAATCATAGCTTGATTTGAAATTTTGATGAAGTATATAATATATGTCAACCCCAATTTTCTTTCTATTTGAACTACTAGATTTACTGTTTTTAATAAAATGACACATATTAGAGATTTGCTATACTCTGACCCATTTGAGATTTTTTGATTATCTACAGGAGCATAGGGAGATTTCTCTTCCTCCCCCTCCCACCTACCTCTCTGAGACACCTCATGTGGCCTTTCCTTAATTGCAGGCTATATTTTATTACCCTGTCCACCTGCCATTATTGAAATGAAAGAGTCAAATGTGACAGATTTGTTCTGACAAAGAGACCATGTAATTCGATAGAAAGAACCCAAATTAGATTAGGAATCAAAGTGCTCGAATTCTACCTCCGATTCTGTTATGGAGACACTGTTACTGTATCAGATGCTCTGATGCTGAGATACTGCAACTGTGTTTTGTAAAAAGGACAGGACTCTTGGGTCTCAGTTATTCTATCTGTAAAAGAGTAAGATAGGATTGACTGGCTTCTGCATCCTTTTCTGACTGTAGCACAACTGAATTCCATCCTCTTCTATGTAGATCTTGTAGGAGTTCATTTCCATAAGGTGGTTTTAATAATTCTGGTAGTATTTTCCAGTTTCATAGAGCCCTAGTATATTTATTGAACTTTTATCATTAGCCCTACTATTTGGGGTAAACATGTTATTCATTTAAAATACAAATGACCTTTGAATTTCCCAACAGAGCAACCATAGGGTACTGAGCAAGGAAGAGATACCACAGGAGAGCATCTCAGAGATGTTTCGGGGTCCAGAGGAAGATGTCCAATGTTCCTCATGTTCTGCATTTCTTTCTCCCATGACACCGTCATGCCACATTCTCTGCTTGTTCAATTGTCTCTCTGAATCTTCTTATTGTCCCTGCTTGGTTGGGAGGGGATGAGATGGGAACTTGAAAGTCCTCTCTAATCACAACTCTTGCAAGAGAAATCCCTCAAATCAACTAAACAAATAGTCATCACAAAACTCAGTATTAGATTCTGCACCCCTTCTAGGGATACAAAGACACAGTATTGTTTAGTTTTATCTTTGAGAAGTGCACATTTTAACAGATGTAATTGTTACTTTTAGCAGAGGCTTCTAAATTTTTTTTAAAAAATTGAATGTCTTTAGTCAGCGTAGGTCTACTTTGGTGTAATTCATTTTATGTAAGGTCTCTCTCCATTATATTTTATCTAGCCTTTTTTGTTTATTTATGTCACCCTGATGACCCCTAAAGTAAACAGAATTTGTGACCCTGGTAGGGTATAATGTAAACAAATAATGCTATGTGCTTATTATTCGCTACAGTGGTGTGATGGTGTGGTCGGGCAGGAAATGATAGGGAACAAGTCTCAAAGGCTTTCCTACTCTTTCAGGACCATACAGGGGACCACCAGTTTATTCTTACGAGAACTTGATGCAAAGAAGGAACAAAAAATGGTTTTCAAAACTCGAATTTGTAATGTTACTAAAAGAAAAGAGAACTGGAATTTGTAGGAAACTTATATTTTAAATTACATTTTGGTATGCCTTCATCCTGATCATTTTTGGATTCAGTCTTTTATATTTAAGTTTTTTAATCCTCTCGTTGGGACACTGTTGGCACCAGGCAATGTGATGGACAATGAGTTAAATAAGGCAAAGATTGTAAATGCTATGTCCTGGGTTAATGCCTCCAAAAAGATGGTTTAAAAATAGAACATGCTTACTGAATTAAATTACTATGTTAATCCCAAGGCTGCCGGATTTCTATTTTGTTTACCAACCGTATAACCCCAATTCTTTTGACACTTGACTTAAAAAAACGTCGCTTCCAGTCATGATTCCATATTCCAAGTTCCAGCCTGGCACATACTTTGTAGCTAATGTGATTTGGTCTGCAGAAATGTGTTTCACAGCAGAAGTGGTGATAACACAGCCTTGGCTACAGTGGAGTGCAAAGTGAATTGGTTGTCCCATTATATTTGTCATCCTTTGTGGTCTCTGATAAGATGTCTGTTTCACGTTGCCCATGGGAGTGAGAATACCTGCACAGTATTCGTGGCCCATTTCCAGGAGGAAGAGTTGCTATGTTGGCACGTGCTGTGGGAGCTGTGATAAGAAGTTTCCCCTGCAGAACCTTCTCCTCTACTAGCCATTCTTGCTTTCAAAAGAGCAGAGGTGCTCATCGGAAAAGCCACCATTATTTCTTGCTTTACAGAAAAATTTTTCTGAAGGATAAAGGCGGTTACAAGCTTGTAGAAAAAACTGGCAGTTTTGTACATTTTGTGTTTGGAGGTCACTCAAGCCAATCAAAATTAGACCTTTAGAAACTCTTTCTGATCCCCCTCAGCAAGGAGCATAGAACCAGGGCAGCAAACCAGTAGCTCTTGCCATGAAGTGAGTTTACAAGGTCTGCCTGATGCTGCCATTTGTGCCTGGGCTCTGAGCCTGATTTATTGATTTAAAAACCATTGTTTATTTACAATTTTTGCTAATTTTCTAAATTTGGACAGGTTTCCCCAAATATGTATTTGCATTACTTAGGTATGCTTTTGAAGTGTAACTGCTGACAGCCCTCTCCTGCTTACTTGGGACTACCGTATACATGGCATTATTTAGTTAAGTAGCTATTCAAGCCTGATTTTTTCTGGATTAGGCCTTTTCTTTTGTTATTTATATATTAGGATGAGAGTCCCCAATAACAGGTAGCATCTCACAAATTCTGAGCTTCGATTAAAAAAAAAAAAGATAACTGTGGGAAGATTAGGAAATAATCCAGAGCTATGCTGAGGTAATGCAGCATCACTTATCTTCACTTTTACACATGAAATATGATGCCTTTAATTATGTAGGTCTTTTTAGCCTTGTAGCCTGGCAAGAGATTTGGGTAATGTAAATAAAAGACCCAAATGGTGTGGTGTGTCATGGATTTAACTGATGATTTCACAAAGGGAGGATCATTTACCAAACATGTTGTCATTATAATTAAGAGCAGAAAGTCTGAGGGAAAATATTTGTGACAACTAGGAGGAAAGGATATTATGCGCAGTACATTAGAAGCTCCTATAAAATAATAATAAAAATTTAAAAGTCATTAAGTAAGGAACGGCACAGGAGAAAGATCACAAAAGAGAAAGGAAACTGAAACCAGAATGGGGTAACACTTTGCACACCTCCTTATTAGTAACAATAAGGTTGTAACTTCCATTGCTTACCTGTAACCATAGCTTTCTCCTTCTTAGCACATAAAAGAATTATGTTTTTCAACTCCTTGGCAATTAGATGGGACAAGTGATGAGTGCCACTGGATAGCAAGAGGAAGTATGATGTTACTGTTGGATCTAGCCATTTAAAAATTGTTTCTCTCTCCTGTGACAATCTTCCAGAGCATTTGTTCCAAATGGCTTAGTGACTAGGTTAGAAGAGAAAATTCTGGTGATAAACAAAATTCTGTTTGTATTAAACCACTGTGATTTAGCAATTATGTACTTATTTAATTTTTCTTGGCACCATAATACTATTTTGACTGATACAAAAATAAGTTGGTGATATCAATGGTGTTAGCTGTGTGGAGAAATGGGCCCCAACTGCTGATGGGAGTGTAAATCGGTTCATTCTGGAGAAATTTAGCAATTCATATCAAAACATAAAATTAGCATGCCAATTAACCAACAATTTCCCTCCATGTTTCTACCCAAAAAGATATTTTGACAGAGGTGAAGAAAGATGCTCCTTGTGGAAATTTTTTAAACAAACTATTAAAATGAGCTAAACATCTATAAATAGGCACATTAGTTTATCCAGAAAATGATATGAGGGAGTCTAAACAAAGTACACTTACATTTACTACCACAATAAAATACCCTAGGTGTATTAGAGTGAACAAACAAGCTATAAAACAATAGCAAGTTCTTATAGTTTTCTACATCATACCCAGCTATACATAGAACGTAATCTAAAAAATTTTTAAATCTCTGATAAATGGACAAATGTGAGAAATAGAACAAGACTCAAGTAACTAAACTTTTGGACAGCTCTGGTTTAACATGAATAGGCAAGAGATTTATATTACATATTGGGTTACTCAGATTTGTTATGATTAGCATATAGTACTTTGTAATTTAAAAACTCATCCCTGGTAAAATATTTATATATTTGTAGGATTTTTGAAGTGATTCATACCTTAAATTTTAATATTCATAGCAGACGGGTGACTCTAGACAACAGATGCAAGGTATTTGGTAATTGTGACTAGTCTCACTTGCTGGGAATAAACAAAACTAAATCATTTATTTGTAAAACCAAAACAAATAAAAGCAGCTATTAAATAGAACATATTTCTAGCTCAAGATGTTACAGGCATATGTGCTTATATCTTGTCCTCTTCCAAACTCCAGTGAAATGACTCAAAGGATAAAAGAAAAGTAAAAAATAGTTCGGTATGAATGTTAAAATAAGATTTGATGCCTTGTAGAAGGTAGAAATAATAAGTGACTCTTAGGGGAAGAATATCCCTAGAAGGATGGAAGGGGAAAGAATTCTCAGAGGAACACCATTCGCATTTATTGAGACTGGGGGAGAATATGAGGAGCGGGGTAGTTCATAAAACACACATCGATGTGACCATATCTCCAAAATAGGCACATTTCACCGTAGACCTCTCTCTCAACTAAATCTAAGTAAAGAGGCATGCCAAGTGAAGCCTAGAGGCTGCTTGGACTGGCCCTCAGACAGAAGAATCCTGATTGAGAGGGGTCTTCACTGACAACCTTGGAGGATCCCATTCCTTCAACAAAACAAAACAAAATACCCCCAAACCCAAAAAACCAAAAACACTTGACTCCTGGGTCAAGTGTTATTTATAATGAAAATAACTTATTTATAATGAAATTATAAATTATTTATAATGAAATGATAATTATTTATAATGAAATTATAAATTATTTATAATGAAATGATATTTATAATGAAAATCACTATGGAGGCTTTATGTGCAAAAACTGTTACTAAACGATTAGAATGTATATGGATTAATGTAGAAAAATAAGTTATTTGGTGTATAAAAGAAATAAGAAATAACTGTATGACACTCTTTAGGTATATTATCTTATATATTTTTTTCTACTTTACACAAGATAGTGTTACCTGATGGTAGGATTAGTCAGTCACCTAAAGACTAATGTACAAATAAATAAATAAATAGATAGATAGATAAATAAATAAAGACTAATCTACTTCTACAGGCTTATTTAAAATACTTTCAGAATTTTCCTTAAGTAATTATTGGGGTCTGAAAAAGTAGCTTTCTATAAAACCCTCTTGATTTACTAGTAGGTCACTAGAAATTACTTATTTTATCATTCATTTGAAAAAAAGAAGAATATATGGCATATATTCCTGTCTCATCAGATTCCTGGCCAAATTGTACTTTAATAGATATTAATAGGTTTTCTAAGAATTGAAGTTAATTGCTTTAGAATCATTAGTTAATTCATTTCTCCTTTATGAATCAATCAGAGCATTTAATATACTAATCTGCATTGTGAATATTCAGGTAGCTGATAAGACATATGGTTTTCCCATGTTATTCAGTCATGGAACACTTCTTTCTAAAATCTTTTATTATCATCTCATAGCATTTTGAGTCTCACAAAGTAGTTTAAAAAATTGCATTAGCATTTTGTTAAAAGTACCAGACTGTGTAAAAAAAAAGAGTCTTTTACAATATGATTAGTTTATTTTTATATCCTTTGCCCCTTTGTAAAAGAAATTTTCCTCTAGTATGAAATGTACAGTTAGTATTAAATCAAGGAAATTGTATTGCAAATTATTTCTAGTTAACATCCATTGCCATACCACAAGAAATCTTTTTTCTTGTGATGAGAACTTTTAAGATCTGCTCTCCTAGCAACTTTCATATATACAATGCAATATTATTATTGGTCATTGGTCTAGTCATGATAACTAGACTTATTTTGTGGTGATCGTTTTGCAAATATACATATATTGAATCATTATACACCTGGAACTAATATAATGTCATGTGTCGATTACATCTCAACATCTATCAATTAGCAACGAATTTGATACGTGGATTCTAAAATGGACGAAGTTAAGATCCAAAATTTATTAAGATAGTCGTCAATTAGAATTCTTGAGAGATTCAGAAAATATTAAGATATATTAAAAAGCTCTGGGTATTTATTTGTTACAGAGCTAGACAGGTTAATACAGTTCGTTAGAAAGCAGAAATACAGATGTCTCATGTATATGGCAGTGATGAATTGCACATTGGCGGGGAGAATGAGTATCAGAGCATATTCAGTAAATGGTGAGGGGACAATTGATTACTTTATCCCATGAGCACAAAAATTCTGGATGGACTCACAATTTGAATAGGAAAGACCAAAATTTAAACTTTGATAAAAATTGGGAAAAAGATTTATCACCTTGCAGAGGGAATATTTTCTTAAATAAGACACAAACATTGCAATCATTTTTTAAGTTTGATAAATTTTACTAAATAAAATTGGTATTTCTGTCCATCAAAAAACATCTAAATGAAAAGAAAAGCCAAAAACCAGAAAATGTTTGCAACACATATAAACAACAAAGAATGAATATTCAGAGCATATACAGAACTCAAAAGCAGTAAGAAATCCATAAGAAAAATGAACAAAAGATGTAAACAGGCATTTCACAAAAAGACAAAACTCAAATAGCTCATACCCAATTTAAAAACACTCAATACTGCTAATACTAAGGGAGGAGAATATTGTTATAAGATTTGACGTTTGACATCCATATATTATCAAAAATAAAATCTTACAATATCAAGTGCTGGTGAAGATATATAGCAATAGGAAAAAAAATTCTTAGCAAGCTTGTTTGATGAAAATAATATATTCGGGATTAATTGGTTTAAATATAGACTCTCACTTAGAAATGAAAATATTAACTTTTACCTTTTTAAATGCTCAGAATTGTGGGAATATATTTTAAAAAATAAATGTTGGAATGACTGTTTCTCCTATGTCACGAGATACATCCTGAGGCATAGGATACATGACCTGGATCCATAGATATATCTAAAATGACCCAACCTCTTTGAACTAGTTGGAAGAACCTGTTTAATAGAGGAAGTTTAAAAGTTGCTGGAACAATGAGGCTAATCTACTTAGCTCAGCCTGGATGGGGTGGGTTGGGATGTATTTGCAGGGGAAGATAAGTGGATGAAGCAAAGAATACACACAGTATAATAGAAAATGCTGCTGGGGCCAGGCAGATGGAATATCAGCCTAAATAGGGCAGTGAGGACAACAAATCTGTCATTACAGTCTAATGGAGTAGTTGCTTCTAATTTTTAGGTTCTATATAACAATGGAAAACACTTTTACCAGCTCATGCAAGAGAATCTGAGCAGGCACAATTCTGATCTCAATGGTTGGACAACTCTTTGAGTAATTTAGAAAGCAATTAGTATCACAATGAGTTTTTCCCAGAAAATAGAAAACAGAATTGGCAATGACAAGCTGACCTTGGTGCTTTACTTAAGAGCAGTCTGCCTAAAACTATTTACAGCATGAATATGTGCTCCTCCTTTTTGGTTTGGCTCATGAGTCTATCTTGGGAATGAGCTATTAAACACGGACTTAATACACAGGACTCTGTGTCCATGTGTGGGGGGCAGACAAAGCTGCTGACACAACTTCAGTCCAGAGTTTTTTAGTGTGTGGCCAGCTCCTGTGAGAGAAATACATAGGTTCAAGGAAGATGAGGAGAGTAGGAAGAATCTCTTTTATGTTTATAACTTTTCAAAATCAAATCTATTTTTTAAATATCATATGATGATTTAACAGCAAATTCTTCCTTAAACAGAAATAGCATGGCCTTGGGAGTATAGGATTTTAATCATGCACTTAAAAGGATTCTTCAACCATGGATTTCAGAAATAAGTCCAGAATATTTTAAATAAACTTTGCAACAGGGGAGGTGCCTTTCAAATAAGATGGAGTCGGTTTTAAACCTTCTCAAGTATCTTGGATAAGCACCATCCATCTCTTATATATTTTTTCTATGCCCTTCTCGCAAGCAGACACCACGTATTTCCCACAGATTTTGACTTAAATTCTTGGAAGCTTAAGTGCGTGGAATGACATAATTTTCCATGGTTGTTTGAAAATGATGGCATTTTGTTTGTTCTACAGTTTCCATAAAAATAGTTTCTATTTTTTTCCTTTTCTGAGAAATGAAGTGTTTAAAAGGGAGCATTAATTTACTTTGCCCAGTGCTATCGACATATGGAATCAAATGGGGACTAAAAGATGATCACTGGGACTAGAAAGATAGAAGTCAATGGACCCTAGTGAGAGTAGGTGGGCACAAGTTTGGTGGGCACAGAAGCCTTAGTGGAGTGGCTGAAAGGAGATGGGGAAGTCTTCTGCATAAGCAAGAAAGTTGGCTTAGTTAAGAGTAGGTTATATAAGAGTAGAATGAATTTATAATCTATTTTTAACCATCAGGAAATGAAAATAAGTGACTATAAATACAGACCAATTCATGGGTGTGGTGGTGGGAAGATGAGGAAATCTATTCAGAATGATTCTATTTTCCCAGTAAAAGAAAAAGCAGTCATGATGTGAAAGAGAGAAAGAAGAATGGATATTGAAAATTTGAATAGAGAGGATAATAATGAAATAATCATCCTGAAGAATGTAAGAGTGAATTGACCAAGGAAATGTAGTAGAGCTCCTGGCTAGTGCTAAAGGTCGAGTAGAGATTCAGGTGCTGAGAAATTACAAAGTCCAGGTTAATGGATTAGTGATGTTTATGAGATTGAGAAATTGTTCCAGTGGATTACTAAAGCAAGTGAGCTGGGAAGATAGGAGGTAGTCATCAGAGAATGGAAGATGTGAGGAAATCAGGAATGACAAGGCTCCAGAATGGTCACTGAATGGGTTTGGACTTGGTCTCTTACGTGGGTATAGAGAGCACCCAGAATGATAACATGTGTGTTGGTGAAGAGAAATATCATAATCTAGGACTGTGGTACCTAAGAGAGAGTGACAAGGAGATAAATGGCTGACCTTAAAAGTCTGGTGGTTTGGGTTTCAAGAAGTAATGCTTCATGAGGAAAAGAGAAAGTAAATGTTTTGGAATATGCTATGAAGTTCACTGAGAGTACCTACTATCTTGGAAAGGCATCAAATCACAGTGATTATTAGAATGAGTTCAGAGGGGTGCCTGGGTGTCTCAGTTGTTAAGCATCTGCCTTTGGCTCAGGTCATGATTACAAGGTCCTGGGGTCCAGCCCTGCATCAAGCTTCCTGATTAACAGGGAACCTGCTTCTCCCTCTTTGACTCCCCCTGCTTGTGTTCCCTCTCATGCTGTGTCTCTGTCGAATAAATAAATAAAGTTTAAAAAAAAAGAATGGGTTTGGAATCCAATGAAATTTTACCATTTAGTAGATGTGGTAACCTTAGTAACTTAAGTTCTTGGGAGCTCACTTTGCTCATTGGTAAATTGGGAATATTTTCTCTCTCATAGTTTTGTTGTAAGGATTAAGTGAGCTAAATTGATGTAGATGCCTAACATTTAGTTATTGTTCAAAAAGTTTGGATATTACCTACTTTCAGCCTGTGGTAGGAGGAGTACAGGAAGAAAGAACTATCCCATATCTTGACAATAATGCAGCATAAACTATGCTTTCTGGTTTTGGATAGAGGAGTAAGGTGTAGAATACTTGAGGATGTAGAATATTTTGCTGACAGCTGACTCAGAGTTCACAAATCCAGGGTTAGCTTTAGATATGATATGTAGAAATATTGGATTTATTCTACATGAGGATAAGAATCCTGATAGTAATTGGTGAAATGGAAGGCTTCCTTTAGAGTCTGTGGGAAATAGCCTTGTAACACATGTTGGGATTATTCAAATATTCTTTTCAGAAGTTCTAATTATGACCTAATTATAATCTCTTTCTCAACTTGATCTCTTATGTGATTGGTAGACATTGAGTGAGTCATGATGTAGTATCATGAGCATTTAAAGTATTAACTGGCTTGAAAATTCTAACCACATGAGAGAATGGGGAAAACAGCATCTCATCTCTGCCAAAGTACTATGCATTTATCTTGATTCACCTGGAAAAAATTAAGTAAGAGAAGCAAAATATAACTAATTTAGAAGTATTAATAAACATGAGCCCAATTTACCTAAACGAATCCAGCCACATAAGGCATAAAACAAGAAGACTATTGAATAACCCTGAATTATGTAGGGATTTGGTGAGTTTTAATTTAACATGCATCCAAGTTCAGATTTTTCTGTTCACTTGTAATTCTTCAGCTTTTTGTCAATTTGTCTTGTTATTTGTACATTGCTTTTCTCTCCCCCAAATCATGTACATTCATGCTTCTTCCAGTAAAAGAAGTTATACTACAAAGCAAAACACACAGGATTTTTTAAGGAATTAGTGAAGCAGTCAAATTATATAATAACTCTTATAGAAATGCACTGAGGGAATACTTACTGATTCAAGTGGAAATAATCACAGACAAGTGGAAGAGGTGGAATATTGTAAATGGAGGATTGTGATAAAGGCAGGTACCAATCAATACAGCTCAAAACTTCCCAATCCCTCAAATCTCTGAGGCCAAAGACTTTTATCTTATTATAAAGATAATGGATATCTTATTAGTACATTTGTAAAAAATTTAGTAGTTTTCTAAATTGCAAACTTTTTATTAGGTCCCACTGTTAAAGATCCATACACTGTATATTTTGAAGGAAGGAAATGAATTGAAACAAGAGGAGCCAAAAATTACATGATTTGAAAACAAAAAAGCAATAAAGCATATGATAGCTATTACAGATGTTTGCACAAATTAGAAACCTCATTGGATTTTCAGAACTTTTCTAGGTCAGTGCAAATAAAACATCACATTAGGGATGGTCTTCCCCTTGAGGAACTTTTGTCCTAAATATATCAGCTGACCCAATAAGTTATACTTTACCATAAGAAATTATTGAATATTTATGGATGTGTGTTTTACAGGGGATAGTACTGTTTGTTAAAAAAGGGGATTATTGATTTATTATGTTTTCATCAATATATTACTAAAGAAATCACAAAATTTCTTATCTTATTCATGTATTTTTTACTTCCTTTATCTTTTCCTTTTAGTCAGTCTTCTCCACCTTTATTTATTTATCTTTTTTTCTTAGTTTTTTATAGTTATATCTTACAATGACAGCTTCACTGTGTGACAAATAAATGTGAAAATGAAAAATGTCAGTCATGTTCAAATTATAGAACAAAACTTAAGGACCAGTCTTTCATATGACTTAAGAATTAAAAAATGCCCAAAGAGCTTGACTTTTTCTAATATAAACAATTTCATCCAAAATAACAGGAAGATAATACAGGGAGGTAAGGAGAATATACATGTAGAAAAATTCACAGATATAAACACTGATGCTAATTCAGGGCAGACACATACTTTAGTAGATCCACTACTGAAAATAAAAGAAAACATGAAATTATTTAGCGGGAGGTAAAATCTGAGCTCTTAGGGACACACTTATACAGAATTCAACATCTTACTAAATTGACTAAGTGCAAACCCTGTCAAACATCATTTAGCCTTTGCATAAATACTGAGGTAAAGTGAAATTAAACAGATAAACCAAAGAGGATTTGTAGGGAAAAAAAAATAAATTAACACTGTTACAAGAAATCTGAGAGAAAGTGGTAAGAGCACAGTGACATGGGTAGTGTAATTTTGGAACTTTCTGCATGCCTGTGTTAAAACATGCAGAGTAACTAGGGAGCAAAACCCAAAGATATATGGGGAATAGTTACAACAAAGCTGGGTAACAAGATGTCTCCCAAAATACCAATGGGAGAGGAAAATCTCTAATAACCATGAGACTTATATGTTTTTAGCATCTGCTCTGGGAAAGAGAAGGGAAAAATTAGGCATTTGACAGATCATGATGATAATCAGGGGATCCCTAAATATCTATTCACTGAAATACAAGTGGTCCAATGTAGAAGAGCTGATGAAATCAGGATGAATTTTGCTTACTGTGCTAGTGGGTAAATTCGATCTAAAGTATATACTAGATCGAAAGGAACAGGAGCTATATAGCTGCCATGAGCTTGTGACAGTGAGCCACCACATATGCCTTTTAGAGCAGGTCCTCCTCAGCAGAGAGGATAGGGACCACAAAGGCAAAGGAAAGTGAAGGCCCAGATAAAAGTAGGAGCAGGTTAGGAGCAGAGTAGGAAAGTAGGAGCAGAGCTAGGGAATCTCAGGATGCAATATCTTATATTTTTTAACACTACATGAATAGAACAGAGAAGAGAGATTTGTGAAGCTAGAAAGGCTACCTAAGCCAAACCTTCCTGAGGTTACTCAGATAACTGAGTAATATTCCATTGTATATATGGACCACATCTTCTTTATCCATTGTTGAAGGGCATCTTGGCTCTTTCCACAGTTTGGCAATTGTGGCCATTGCTGCTATGAACATTGGGGTACATATGGCCCTTCTTTTCACTACATCTGTATCTTTGGGGTAAATACCCAGTAGCGCAATTTCAGGTTTATAAGGTAGCTCTATTTTTAATTTTTTGAGGAATCTCTACCCTGTTTTCCAAAGTGGCTGCACCAGCTAGCATTCCCACCAACAGTGTATGAGGGTTCCTCTCAGCCATCAGAAAGGATGAATACCCAACTTTTTTATCAACATGGATAGAACTGGAGGAGATTATATTGAGTGAAATAAGTCAAGCAGAGAAAGTAAATTATCATGTAGTTTCACTTACTTGTGGAACATAATAAATAACATGGAGGACATTAAGAGAAGGAAAGGAAAAGTGAATTGGGGGACCTCAGCGGGGAGATGAACCATGATAGACTGTAGACTTCAACAAACAAGCTGGGGGCTTTGGAGGAGTGTGGGGTGGGGGATGGGTGAGCCTGGTGGTGGGTATTGAGGAGGGTGTATATTGCATGGAGCACTGGGTGTGGTACATAAACAATGAATCTTGGAACACTGAAAAAATAAAAGAAAAAAAAGAAGAAAGAAAGTTTAATAAAAAGAAATTTGCTTTAAAAAATAGCAAAAAAGGGGTGCCTGGGTGGCTCAGTGGGTTAAAGCTTCTGCCTTCAGCTCAGGTCATGATCCCAGGGTCCTGGGATCGAGCCCCACATCAGGCTCTCTGCTCAGCAGGGAGCCTGCTTCCCCTTCTCTCTCTGCTGTCTCTCTGCCTACTTGTGATCTCTCTATCAAATAAATAAATAAAATCTTTAAAAAATAAAAAAATTTAAAAATTTAAAAATAGCAAAAAGGTTAAGAAATCAAAGACAAAATTCAAGTTACTATAATAGAAAAATATAAAAGAATTACCATCTTTCAGAAAATAAAGGCTTTAAGAAGACAATTCCTCAAAACACTTCAAGACAAGCTAAGATGTTCAAAAAAGGAGATATGAAAGAACAACATAGATCAGAATTACAAACTCAAAAATGAGATAATGAAGCTCAGGAAAGAATTAGAAATAAAGCATGGTTTAGAAAATAAGAATACAGTAGAAGAAACTCAAGAGTGTATAAAAATGTCTTCAAAGAAATATAAGTTGAAAAGGAGAATTTGTAACATTCAAAATAAAGAAAGTGACACAAAGTATTCAAAGAAAAGTTGCAAATATTGAAAATAGTCAGAGAAGATCCAAGATATGGAGAAATTTGTCCTATTGCAGTTTAAGACAAACAAGTGCATATGGGATGTTTGAGGGACTATATGGGAACTCTTCTTTCCATTCAATCTTTCTGTAAACCTAAAACTGCTCTTAAAAAGGAAATCTATTCACCAAAAATCAGGGAGAGGCTACATTTGGAGGATGGAGGAGGTTGCAATTGAGTTGGGGCACAGGGGGAACTTCTAGGGTTGCTGGGATTTTATCAGAAAGTTCTACTTTTTGGCCTGAGTGTTGATTATAGCAGTATTCACCCTATGGCAATTCACCAGAGTATATGTTTTGTGCAATTTTTTTCACTTAAAGATTACATTATTGAAATATAATTGCTATAGTAAAATTCATCCCCCAGAGATATAAAGTTCATTGACTTTGACCCACACAAAGTGTCATGCAATCACTACTGCATCATGGTATAGAACAGTTCCTCCAGGTCTCTTATGCCCCTTTGCCATTAATCTCCTCTCCTGCCCCTTATCTGACAAACACTAATTGATTTGTTCTCTATCCCTGTGGTTTTGCCTTTTCCAGAAGGAATGGAATCATACAGTAAGTAGCCTCTTGAGTCTGATTTCTTTCACTCACCATTTACCCTTTTTAGATTCATTTGTCTTGCTGCACATGTCAATCATTTTCCTTTTTATTGCTGAACAGTATTCTATTGTTTATTCATTCGCTTTGAGGTGGATGATTGCTTCCAGTGTTTGGTGATTTTGAGAAAAAACTGCTATAAATATGATTCCTTTTTCATTTTTTGAATTAGTATACAAAAAGTAATAAAAAAATCTGAGCATCTTACTTACTTTATAATGCTAGATTGTTTACTTTATCTCCAGAAAAAGATGAATTTTTATTTACAGCATGATCATTATGTCAAAATATTGCTCAAAATATGTCACCTTAAATATATATGTGAATTCTATTTTTTACATTTATTTTGTGAGGAAAAAAGATAGGAGGGAAAATGAGGAAAATCTGAAAGGAAAAAAGAAGATTGGTATGATGCAGATTTTAAAAATTTATACATATATTACTTTAACCTACATGATTATAAAATATGAAATTTTTATGAATATACTAATTTAGCCCATGGCATAAATAGTCACCACTCTTGTTTTATCTACTGTTAATTCTTCCACTGTGTATTTTTGTTTTGTTTGGCCTGATAATAGAATAATATATTCCTGGTTCTCAATAAGATCATTTAAATGGCATAAGGACCAAGTCAGTAAGACCTTCATTATGAATTACTATTCTCTGTACATTTATTGAGTAGAGCATAGCATATTGAAGGTTTTTCATTGATAGCATATACATGCAGGGTAGGATTCAAAGAAAAGTTGCAAGGGTCATAGGGGTCATTATCCCCACTTTATAAGTGAAAAGTTCAAGTACAAATTAATTAATGTCTTATCTAGCTAGGATCCAGTAATAAAACCCAGCTCTACCTGGCTCCAAGGTGAGACAGCAGGAAAAATGGGTATGGAGCCTGAGTTATATAATGTACTAGATGCATAAGTCATCTATCTTTTCCTCCGATAATTTCCTGATATAAAAGCCAAAGAGACACCTTGTTTTTTTCAATGTCTTAACTTTATGTTTACACTTTCTCAGATCTAGAACAACCAAATTTTATTAGTGTACTGGTTAAAACAGCCATGCCAACCTTTTTCTGCTTCACTGATATGACTTTGAACTTATAGATGGCTGGAAAGCAGGATTGCATAAAATTGTTTCCAGGTAAGGAGCAATATTATTATAAAGGTATTATCACCTCAGGCTCTTATAGACTATGCTAAAATCCCACCTCTTGGATTTGTTGATTGTGTCATCTCAAACATTTTGTTTGAATCTCCAGTGCATTGGTTTGCCCTCAGGAAAATGAGAATACTGTTAAGGGTAGAGAGAATTGGGGTGAATAATGTGAAAAAAGTTCTTGAAGGTGCCAGGGTGACTCAGTCAGTTAAGCTTCACACTCTTTTTTTTTTTTAAGATTTTATTTATTTATTTGACAGAGAGAGATCACGAGTAGGCAGAGAGGCAGGCAGAGAGAGAGGGGGTAGCAGGTTCACTGCTAAGCAGAGAGCCTGATGTGGGGCTCAATCCCAGGACCCTGAAATCATGACCTGAGCTGAAGGCAGAGGCTTTAACTCACTGAGCCACCCAGGTGCCCCTAAGCTTCAGACTCTTGTTTTAGGGTCAGGTCATTAACTCATGGGTTGTGGAATCTAGCCCCACCTTGGGGCTCCTCACTCAGTGGGGAGTCTGTTTGAGATTCTCTCCCTCTCCCCCTCAACATGCCCAAGCTGTCTCTCTGTCTCTCTCTCTAAAAATAAATACATAAATCTTAAAAAATAAAGCTCTTGGGAAAGTCCAAGACTCACAGTGAAAATTCACTAAATATTAGTTATTCAAATGTGGAAATATTTTAGAAATACTTTTTTTTAACATATAATATATTATTTGCCCCAGGGTACATGTCAACAGGCTTAACATTTCACAGCACTTACCATAGCACATACCCTCCCCAATGTCCCTAACCCAGCCACCCTATCCCTACCCCCCCAGCTCCCAGCCACCCTTAGTTTGGTTCCTGAGTTTAGGAGTCTCTTATGGTTTGTCTCCTTCCCCATTCCATCTAGTTTCATTTCTCTCCCCACCCACCCCCCCTGCCCTGCCTCTCAAATTCTTCATATCAGAGATATCATGTGATAATTGTCTTTCTCTGACTGACTTATTTCACTTAACATAATCGCTCAAGTACCATCCATGTTGTTGCAAATGGCAAGATTTCCTTTCTCTTTACGGTTGCATAGTATTCTATTGTATATATATACCACCTCTTCTTTATCCATTCATCTGTTGATGGACATCTAGATTCTTTCCATATTTTGGCTATTGTGGGCATTGCTGCTATAAACATTCGAGTGCATGTGCTCCTTCGGATCACTACATTTGTATCTTTAGGGTAAATACCCAGTAGTGAGATTGCTAGGTCATAGGGTAGCTCTATTTTCAACATTTTGAGGAACCGCCATACTGTTTTCCAGAGTGGTTTTTCCAGCTTGTATTCCCACTAACAGTGTAGGAGGATTCCCCTTTCTCCGCATCCTCGCCAACATTTGTCATTACCTGACTTGCTAATTTTAGCCATTCTTACTGGTGTGAGGTGGTATCTCACTGTGGTTTTGATTTGTATTTCTCTGATGGCAAGTGATGTTGAGCAACACATGCCTGTTGGTCATTTGGATGCCTTCTTTGTAGAAATGTCTGTTCATGTCTTCTGCCCATTTCTTGATCGGATTATTTGTTCATTGGATATTGAGTTTGAGAAGTTCTTTCTAGATTTTGGATACTAGCCCTTTACTGATATGTCATTTGCAAATATCTTCTCCCATTCTGTCAGTTGTCTTTTGGTTTTGTTGACTGTTTCCTTTGCTGTGCAAAAGTTTTTGATCTTGATGAAGTCCCAATAGTTCATTTTTGCCCTTGCTACCTTTGCCTTTGGAAATGTTTCTAGGAAGAAGTTGCTGCGGCTGAGGTCGAAGAGGTTGCTGCCTGTGTTCTTCTCCAGGATTTTGATGGAGTCCTGTCTCACATTGAGGTCTTTGATCCATTTTGAATCTATTTCTGTGTGCAGTGTAAGGAAACGGTCCAGTTTCATTCTTCTGCATGTGGCTGTCCAGTTTTCCCAACACCATTTGTTGAAGAGACTGTCTTTTTTCCATTGAATATTCTTTTCTGCCTTGTTGAGATTAGTTGACCATAGAGTTGGGGTTCCATTTCTGGGCTCTCTATTCTGTTCCATTGATCTGTGTGTCTGTTTTTGTGCCAGTACCACACTGTCTTGATGTTTACAGCTTTGTAATAGAACTTGAAGTCAGGAATTGTGATGCCGCCAACTTTGGTTTTCTTTTTCAACATTCCTGTGTCTATTCGTGGTCTTTTCTGGGTCTATATAAATTTTAGGATTATTTGTTCCATTTCTTTGAAAAAAATTGATGGTATTTTGATAGGGATTGCATTAAATGTGTAGATTGCTTTAGGTAGCATAAACATTTTCACAATGTTTGTTCTTCCAATCCACGAGCATGGAACGTTTTTCCATTTCTTTGTATCTTCCTCAATTTCTTTCATGAGCACTTTGTTGTTTCCTGAGTACAGATTCTTTGCCTCTTTGGTTAGGTTTATTCTCAGGTATCTTATGGTTTTTGGTGCTATTATAAATGGAATCGACTCCTTAATTTCTCTTTCTTCTGTTTTGCTCTTGGTATATAGAAATAAAACTGATTTCTGTGCATTAATTTTATATCTTGACACTTTACTGAATTCCTGTATGAGTTCTAGCAGTCTTAGAGTGGAGTCTTTTGGGTTTTCCACTTAAAGTATCATATCATCTGCAAAGAGTGAGAGTTTGACTTCTTCTTTGCCAATTTGGATGCCTTTTATTTCTTTTTGTTGTCTGATTGCTGAGGCTAGGACTTCTAGGACTATGTTGAATAGCAGTGGAGATAGTGGGCATCCCTGCCGTGTTCCTGATCTCAGGGGAAAAGCCCTCAGTTTTTCCCCATTGAGAATGATATTCGCTGTGGGTTTTTCATAGATGGCTTTGATGATATTGAGGAATGTACCCTCTATGCTACACTGTGAAGAGTTTTAATAGAGAAAGGGTGTACCTTTGTCGAATGCTTTTTCAGCATCAATTGAGAGTATCATATGGTTCTTGTTCTTTCTTTTATTAATGTATTGTATCACATTGATTATTTGCGGATGTTGAACTAACCTTGCAGCCTAGGAATAATTCCCACTTGGTCATGGTGAATAATCCTTTTAATATACTGTTGGATCCTATTGGCTACTATTTGGGTGAGAATTTTTGCATCTGTGTTCATCAAGGATATTGGTCTGTAATTCTCCTTTTTGATGGGGTCTTTGTCTGGATTTGGGATCAAGGTCATGCTGGCTTCATAAAATGAGTTTGGAAGTTTCCCTTCCATTTCTATTTTCTGGAACAATTTCAGTAGTATAGGTATTAATTCTTTAAATGTTTGGTAGAATTCCCCTGGGAAGCCATCTGGCCCTGGGCTCTTGTTTCTTGGGAGATTTTTGATGACTGTTTCAATCTCCTTACTGGTTATGGGTCTGTTCAGGTTTTCTATTTCATCTTGGTTCAATTTTGGTAGTTTGTGTGTCTCTAGGAATGCAGCCATTTCTTCCAAATTGTCTAGTTTGCTGGTGTACAGCCGCTCATAATATGTTCTCACAATTGTTTGTATTTCTTTGGTGTTGGTTGTGATTTCTCCTCTTCCATTCATGATTTTATTAATTTGGGTCCTTTCTCTTTTCTTTTTGATAAGTCTGGCCAAGGGTTTCTCAATCTTATTAATTCTTTCAAAGAACAAGCTCCTAGTTTTGTTGATTTGTTCTACTGTTCTTTTGGTTTCTATTTCATTGATTTCTGCTCTGATCTTTATTATTTCTCTTCTCTTGCGGGATTTATGCTTTCTTTGCTGTTCATTCTCTAGCTCCTTTAGGTGTAGGGTTAGGCTGTGCATTTCGGACCTTTCTTATTTCTTGAAAAAGGCCTGTATTGCTATATCCTTCCTTCTTAGGACCCCCTTTGCTGTATCCCAAAGATTTTGAACAGTTGTATTTTCATTTTCATTTGATTCCATGAATTTTTAAAATTCTTCTTTAATTTCCTGATTGACCCATTCATTCTTTACTTGGATGCTCTTTAGCCTCCATCGATTTGAGATCTTTACAACTTTCCTCTTGTGGTTGAGTTTCAAGGCATTGTGGTTTGAACATATGCAAGGAATGATCTCAATCTTTTGGTACCAATTGAGACCTGATTTGTGACCCGTATGTGATCTCTTCTGGAGAATGTTCCTTGTGCACTAGAGAAGAATGTGTATTCTGTTGCTTTGGGATGGAATGTTCTGAATATATCTGTGATGTCCATCTAGTCCAGTGTGTCATTTAGAACCTCTATTTCCTTGTTGATCTTTTGCTTAGATGATCTGTCCATTTTGGTGAGGGGGGTATTAAAGTCCCCTACTATTATTGTATTATTGTTGATGCGTTTCTTTGACTTTGTTATCAATTGGTTTATATAATTGGCTGCTCCCACATTAGGGGCATAGATATTTACAGTTGTTAGATCTTCCCATTGGACAGTCCCTTTAAGTATGATATGGTGTCCTTCCTCATCTCTTATTATGGTCTTTGGCTTAAAATTTAATTTATCTGATATAAGGATTGCCACCCCAGCTTTCTTTTGATGTCCATTAGCATGGTAAATTGTTTTCCACCCCCTCACTTTAAATCTGGAGGTGTCTTTGGGTCTAAGATGAGTCTTGTAAACAGCATATTGATGGGTCTTTTTTTTTTTTTTAATCCATTCTGATACTCTGTGTCTTTTGATTGGGGCATTTAGCCATTTATATTCAAGGTAACTATTGACAGATATGAATTTAGTGCCTGTATGGTGACCTTATATTGTCTCTGTTACTTTCCAGTCTATGTTCCTTTTAGGCTCTCTCTTTGCTTAGAGGACCCCTTTCAAGATTTCCTATAGGGCTGGTTTGGTATTTGCAAATTCTTTTAGTTTTTGTTTGTCCTGGAAGCTTTTTACCTCTCCATCCATTTTCAGTGACAGCCTAGCTGGATATAGTATTCTTGGCTGCATATTTTTCTTATTTAGTGCTCTGAATATATCATGCCAGTCCTTTCTGGCCTGCCAGGTCTCTGTGGATAGGTCTGCTGCCAATCTAACATTTCTGCCTTTGTATGTTATAGACTTCTTGGCCTTGGGCTGCTTTCAGGATTTTCTTTTTGTCACTAAGACTTGTAAGTTTTACTATTAGATGACAGGGTTAGACCTATTTTTATTAATTTTGAAGGGGGTCCTCTGTGCCTCCTGCATTTTGATGCTTGCTCCCTTCACTGGATTAGGGAAATTCTCTACAATAATTTGCTCCAATATACCTTCTGCCCCTCTCTCTCTTTCTTGTTCTTCTTGGAACCCAATCATTCTAATATTGTTGTGTCTTATGGTATCACTTATCTCTTGAATTCTTCTCTCATCTTCCAATAGTTGTTTGTCTCTTTTTTCTCAGCTTCTTTATTCTCCATCATTTGGTCTTCTACATCACTAATTCTTTCTGCTGTCTCATTTATTCTAGCAGTAAGAGCCTCCATTTTTGATTGTATCTCATTAATAGCTTTTTTGATTTCAACTTGGTTAGATTTTAGTTCTTTTATTTCTCCAGAAAGGAATTTTATTTCTCCAAAAAGGGATTCTCTAATATCTTCCATGCTTTTTTTGAGCCCAGCTAGAACCTTGATAACTGTCATTTTGAATTCTATTTCTGACATATTACTAATGTCTGTATTGACATATTACTAATGTCTGTCTCTTGTTCTTTTTTTTTTTTTTTGTGGTGAGTTTTTCTGCCTTGTCATTTTATTGAGATAAGAATAGACGAGTGAGAGAGAAAAATACTCTGGAGTTCTGCAGTTTTCACTGATTGATGAGCTCGGTCTTTGCTGGATATTCTCCCTGATCTTCTGGGGGAGGGGCCCATTGCCATGATTCTCAAATGTGTTTGCTCGAGGTGGAATTGCACCACCCTTGCCAGGGGGCAGGCCAAGCAATTTGCTCAGGTTCGCTCTTGGGAGTCTTTGTTCCCTGAGCACTTTCCATACCACCCTGGAGCCCAGGAATGAAAATGACAGCCTACCAGTCTTCAGTCAGAGGAGTCGAGTGCTTGGAGCCCCACTCCTCAGCAGACCCTTAGAGGAAAGCAGTCAATCACTCCCATATCCCTGGTTTCTGGCCCATGCTCTGAACTCAGCTGGCCCAGGACGGAGGGTTTCTATCTCTGGTGCGCAGCCTTGTTTGGAGTATCCTAACCCAGCATATTCCTGCTGTGCGCTCCCACGCCACTCTTCCCGGAGGAGGAAGGAGGGGGTCTCTCCGGAGCTGCCTTTTGTGGGGTCCCTGCTTGAAGAGTGGTGGCCTGAATGTGCCTTGGATCAAGGTCTAAGGTAAGCCTGAGAGGATAGCACACTGCGTGGCTCCTTCTCTGCTGGTGGCTTCTCTGCCCCCAACCTCAGAGCTCTGCCTCACTCAGACCCCCTGGTCCCTTTGTGACCCCACGGGTCCTGAAACCACACTGTTCCCACGAGGGCTAAATTCCCTGCTTAGCTTCTGGAAAGATATCCCTCAGTGGAGCAGACTCTTAAAGTTGCGATTTTGTGCTCTTCAGCTCTGCGGCTGCTGGGAGCTGTCCCCTCCCCCCCACGGTCTCTCTTCCCGTCACTTTGGGTTCACTTTTTCCACACGTCCTACCTTGTGGAATGTGGTCGATTTTCTGCTCCGAGAATTGCTGTTTTTCCTCTCTTCTCTCTCCTGTTGAGTTTACAGGCTTTTAGAATTGTTTGATAACTATCTGGGATCTGACGCTATCTCAACCTCCTACTCTTCTGACATCTTGCTCCTCCTCTCTCTAGATGTACTATCTTTATATTAGATATCTTTGTAAGCAATCTACATGCAAGTAAAATATAAGTAAAAGCAAGTATCACTTCTAATAACTAGGAGGTGTACTAATAATTGTGTAAATGTACTGTAAACAAGTGCTTAAGACTTCAAGTCCTATATACCTCATAAATGAATGGATTCAATGACTTAATTCTATAAGTTAAAGGACAATCCTTTCCTTCCACTGAACTTGGATCCTGTCAATGAATGCTGCTTTTTGCTGGCAATCTTGCACATCAATATTTAGTCCTAGTTCTTTGCATGATAACATTATAATCATTTCATAAAAAGTCCTTTGGGGTCTTCCACATTTTAACTCTTTTAATATTAAGGATTTTATTAGTTTCTTAAAGCTTTTGTGACAAAGTACCAGTATAAAGTAGCTTAAAACTAGACATTTATTGTAACATAGCTCTGGAGGCTACAAGTCCAAAATAAAGGGATTAGCAAGGCCACAATCACTCTAGAACCCCAGGAGAGAATCTTGCCTTCTTCCTACTTTCTGGTTGTGTACTGGTCAT
Source organism: Nasua narica (assembly GCA_028533885.1). Taxonomy (NCBI): domain Eukaryota; kingdom Metazoa; phylum Chordata; class Mammalia; order Carnivora; family Procyonidae; genus Nasua; species Nasua narica. The sequence continues at coordinate 139,065,678 of CM052800.1, read as the reverse complement.
CTTTGGCTTGCATCTGCAGCCCTTCAAACTCTGCTTCTGCTGTCAAAAGCTATTCTTCCTTCCTTGATCCATGTCTTTTCTTCCCCCCATCCTTTTTTTTAAAGACTTTATTTATTTGACACAGAGAGAGAGAGAGATCACAAGTAGACAGAAAGGCATGCAGAGAGAGAGGAGTAAGCAGGCTCCCTGCTGAGTAGAGAGCCTGATGTGGATGCGGGGTTCAATCTCAGGACCCTGAGATCACAACCTAAGCCAAAGGCAGAGGCTTTAACCCACTGAGCCACCAAGGTGCCCCTTTTCTTCCCTTCTTAAAAAGACATCAGTTATATTGGATTAAAGGCCTGCCTTCTCATTGTATGACCTCATTGTAATTAATTAGGTATGCAATGACCCTACTTCCAAATAAGGTTACTTTTGAGGTACTGGTGCTTAGGACTTGAACATATATTTGGGAGGATACAATTTAACTCATAATGAGGACAGTGACAAGCTTTGATGGACATGTCCCCACATTCATAGAATTGTATATTCTCTGATAAGCCTCTACAAATATGTGCTACCCATTCAGACCTTCTTAACAAGCTCTCCGAATGGAGGTTCAGATATCTGCGTCTTTACTATTTAACTGTTCTCAGAGTGGAGCACTATTAGCTAACATGCTATCATTTCATAAACCTTGTATTCCTGGTGGATTATAAAAATGGGTTTGTGTCTGATCTAAAATTAAAAATGAAACAAGGAGCTGTTCTTACTTCTTGGTATGAAAAATACAACAGGCAATTTCTTTTAATATTTGATCATAAAATTTTACTTAGAAAAGCTTTAATTTAAAAGCTTTAAAAAAAGCATGTTATCACTACATTTATTTTATACATGGCACTACATTTTTCTTCATATTTGTCATCAAATATTATTAGGCAGTTAATTTTACCCAAGAAGGTGCTGGGCATTGTTCAGTATAATTAAAGAGACTCAGCCTGAACTTTTCATTAATTTATTGCTTAATTCTACCATCTCTCAGCTAATTGGAGATAGAACACAAATTACAAAACAGAAACTTTGAACTTGGTCAAATAAGATGTAGTCATTATGCCGTGTGTGTTTCATAGTTAGCTTCCATTTAATGAGGTGAGCAAAGAGGTTGTAGGGAAGCTTCCCAGAGAAGCCCAGTGCTTTTCACTAAGAATGCATAAGAAAACCTGTTTCCTCTCCTTGCCTTTGACTCCACTTCTTTTCTCCATGTTACTAGATTTGTTTGTGACATTACATAGAAATGTAAATTCAATGCAGGCACTTAATGTTATGTTTCTCTTGTGCCCTAAAAAAATAATTTCACCTGGATTTTAACATTTTGGGTATTTGTATCTCAATATTTTCTACACTTTCCTGGAAAATTTTGCCTAGTTTTAAAAACCTACTATCCCATGTTCCTACTTGGTCTTTACTTAATACACATTGGCTAATGAGTGTTGCAAGTAGTAAACACTATACTTGTACTTGTGTGTGTGTGTGTGTGTATCTTCCTATGTTTGAAATTTCCCCAACATCTTCTTGCTTCTAGAATGTGCTTTATAGGGCAATATGTCTGGCTGCTTATTCCCTAGTAAGATGTTACTTCTCCTACTAGTAGGTTCTTTCAGGGGTTCATGGACTGTCCTTCATGCCTTACATTATTCCATAGAAGAATAAGCTAAGTAGACCTGTCCTCTTTGTGGAGACAAAAAAATACCTCTTTCCATGGCTTTATTGGTAGAACAGCAAAAATCTACAGCATCCTGTGCCACTATCCTCAGGACCATGGTTATTCTTTTTATTCATACTTTCCTTGTAGGTTTTCTATTTTTGCTCTTTTTCTATAAAACCACATCATCATCATTGTAACTGCTTATATTTTATTAATCAAGGAAGTTCTCTGATATAATGACTATTAACATCTATTGAGAACATTCTTTGTGCCAGGCTTTTATTTTTTTTTAATGAAGCAACTATATTAAATATTTATAGAGACTTCTTTTTTATCAAGGACAATTTTTCAGGGACTGCCTCTGAGGCAGTCACTACCATTCTTCTCCTGTATAGATGTTATTATCTGATGTTTGTGTCCCTTCAAAATTCATATTCTGGAACACTATTCCCCAGTGTGATGGTATTAGGAGATAAGACCTTTAGAAGGTAATAATCACTAGATGATATCATGACAATGGAGCCCCTATGAGTGGGATTAGTGTCTTTATAAGACTGATGAGAGAGCCTGCTCCCTCTTTCTGCTCTTCACCATGTGAGGATACAATGAAAATTCAGCAGCCTGTAACCTGGAAGAAGGCTCGCCCCAGAACCTGACCTTGTTAGTACCCTGATCTTCCACTTCTAGCCTCCAGAGCTGTGAGAAATACATTTCTGTTGTTTACGAGCTACCTAGTCTATGTTACTTAGTAACAGCAGCCCAAAGTGAGTAGCACAACGGATGAGAAAACTGGGACAAGAGTAAATATTGGTAATGTGTCAGTGAACCACATAAACAAATTTTGAGCTCTGAATCCAGACCCTAAGAGCTTGGAGGGTGTGTAATATCGTTTCTTGATGATCCAAAATATATACTGGGTTATATTGGATTGAACACTAAATCATACTTTTCTGTCCAGATATGCATTTTCTACTCCTATAGTTAGAGATACTGTAAGTCTTCTGATACAGAGTCCTCTCACCTCTCCAGTCCGGAAGAATTCCTTAACAGAATTTTTGTGAGCAATTGGTAGAGATTACCTTGTAAAGGATATCTGATTCAGAATGTAGCAGGTGTTTTTTTAAAGATGTATTTATTTATCTTAGAGATAAAGAAAGAGAGAGCAGGAGAGGGAGCGGCAGGGGAAGAGAGAGAGACTCTAAGCAGACTATCCTGAGCACAGATCCCAATGTGGCCTCGATCTCATGAGCCACCTGAGCTGAAATCAAGAATTTGACTTTTAAAGGACTGTCACCCTGGCACTCCAACAGTTATTATGTTCAATTATATATATTCAATATATATATTCAATATATATTCAATTATTAAATTCTAACCACAGAATTATAACACATCCCACCTATAGGAAGAAATACATTTGTGAGGTAAGAATTACCCATGTTATTTATGATAAAATAAGTAAAGTTATTAAGAACACATATAAAATTTTTCCAACTATAGAGCAATTTGATATTTGTTTTCCATATGTAGTTCTCATTTGTCATTTGTTTTATAACTGCTTGAGTTAGATTGGAAACAGGTCTATTTTCAAAGTCAGTATAACCTAATTTTGGGATTTGGGTAGGCTTTGGAAGTAGTGGTGCATAGTTCTGATTCTGAAGGTTCCTTCTGGTACACTTGATGATGTCTGAGACCTACTATATATATAAAACCAGAGGTAGAGTAAATACATTTACAGACAGTTTTCTCCTTAAATCATCTTCATTTTTTGTAGATGTCTCTAGAAATATTTGAAATGGATGAAACAGATGTTGCTGAGTATTCTCAGACAACTCAGTCCTATGGCCTCATTTATGATAACCTGGCCAGTGGCTTTTCTCCAATGGCTGACCAAGATAGTTATGGCAGATGAAAATATCGAAACACCACCTCACGAGTTCTGAAGTTTTATGGAAATGTGCTGTTATGGAATATGGAAGCCAGAGCTAATTTCAACTTGGGCTATTTCCCACAGCAATTATTAATCCGAAGGCAAGTGGGATTCTTTGATTCTTTGAGGGAGTTGGGAATAAGCTCCAATGAGGAAAGGAGTACTCTTGTTCTTATTTGGGATTATATTATTAAACCTTGGTGACATCTGCAGTGAGCATCCTGGGGATGTTTACCATTCTGGGGCTTTTAAATGAATGCTTATATCACAGCTTCTGCCACTATTTCCTTAGGTTTTCTCTCTCTCTCTCTCTCTCTCTCTCACTCCCTCCTCTCTTCTCAGTGACTAGTTGTCTTCACTGGCAGGAAATTTGAGTCCACACAAAGTGATTATGAAAATCTAGTTATTTTACCGTTATCAATAAGTGGTCATTTCAAACTCTGGTCTTATTCACAAATAGAAACACTCTGTTGGGTAATTCAAAGGTTGGGCGTGAATTGAAGCTGATTGTCTTACTTGTCCATTCATTGTCTTCCTCCTCAGTGTAATTCTGCATATAAGAATTCACACTTATAAAGAAAATTATCAACTTTTGTCTTATAACTCATAGACACTAGATGTCAGCATTGCTCTTTTTCTTCCAAACAAATGACTTGGTGAATGATGTCATAGCCTGTTCTGTCTTTCAGAAAGATCATTCCTCAGAGGAAATTTTTCAGTCAAAATCTTTTACTGAGGTGGTACTTGCCATGTCCTCTCTGGTTCACCATGATACAGTGTCTGTTATTTATAGTTGCCATGATTACTACTTATGTAAAGAACATTATTTTTTGTGGAAGAATTGAAGGCAAAATAAAAAGACGTAAAAAATAAGAGGATATTTATCAAGGCCTTTTTAATGATATTAATATCATAAAATGCAATTAGCACTAGTCACTTCCAAATATAACCAAAACTGCTGAGCGTCTTTGAAAACCTGATGAATAAAAAAGGGGCTTTAATACAAGAAACTGCATTCCGAAAAGCATTGTGTGTCAAATATTTTTTAAATTGTGCATAGTTTTTTGTTTATTTTGTTTCTTTTATACTCTGAATATTTAAGAGCACTTAATCAGAAAACTATATTTGAATGTTTTGTCTTAGTCAGAAAGTGAAGCAACACTGAAATACCTTGAAACAGAGTTCACTGGTACCTTTGTAGCTGAAGCCCCATAGTCACTCTCAATTGGCAGATCCAGCTTTTCACAGGAGCATGACTTGCTTGGGGTTTAAATTTATCTAGGGTTTTGTCATCTGCTTGCTTTTATCAGCAGGTTTTTATTTGGCACTTATTTATTTAATTTCTTATCACTTGTTACTTCATTCAGCAAATAGTTTATTGAATGCCTGCTTTTTTTTTTTTTTTGGAACATCACACAGTAGAATTTGTTTGACAAGAGGCGGCTTGAGAGACAAATGTGACGAGAATATTGGAGCCCAGGCCTCAGTGGAATGAGGCAGTGGGGCATGCCCTGGAAGCCAGACAACAGCAAAGACCATCTACTCTGCAGTAGAGATGGACCTTCGGACACTGGGGAGGCCCTTCTACCATGAGTCTCATGAATTATATTATAGTTACCGAACATCAGCACTGGACCATTTCAGCATTGAGATGGCCGAGAATTTGTGATGATGATGACGGTCATCACGTTCTGGATGAAAATAACAGCTACTATTTCTTGAGACTGGATATGGGCCAGGCAGTCTTAGAAAAATGTCGCATTTATTATATTGCTTAATTTTCATGACACCCCATTGAAAACAATAATGTTGTCTCCTACTTCAAAGATGGGAAAACTAGGTTATAGAGCATTTGAGGAACTTTCCTAAGTTCACAGAATTAGCAAAAACTGGTGCAGTGACAGTAAATATAAAGTCATTTTGTCAGGGTGCCTGGGTTGCCTGGTGACTCAGGTTTCAGCTGAGTCACTCAGGTGACTCTTGGTTTCAGCTGAGGTCATGATCTCTTGGTGGAGGTATTGAGCCCAGGTCTGCTTCCCCTCTTCTCCCTCTCCTCAATAAATAAATAAATCTTAAAAAATAAAAAGTCATGTTGGCACTAGATCTGTACTGTCAAATACTAAGCTATTGTAGGAAAGTAACATTTTAAGTTTTTAAGCATACTCCGTATTTCTAATGAGGTACTGCAACAAAGAAGTAGCTGATGCTATAGGGTATAAGGAAAGACACTAAAACAGAAGGCGAGGAATACCGAGTTCTTACCTCAGCTCTCCTTCTATCTTACTTCCTCATCAGTTACTTATCTATAAAATAAGCATGAAATATGGGTTAGAGCTCATAGCCTGGTCATCCCGGGGATGGTTGTAGTTTCCCATATGTGTTTTTCTAACCCTCACAGTGTTGTCATTGTTGGAATAAGTTAAATTATTTTAAAACTCTTGAATTAGAACACGTCATATCAAATTATGGATTTATGGTTTTAATGGAAAACTATGAAGATTTAGCATCATTGGTCTTGCATTCTTCAAGCCAGCGGGTCACCAGTAATACAAGGGATGGACCACTTCAGATGGAGTAGGAGCTCCCTACGTGCCCACAGTCTTACTTTATCAGTCATTACATTATCTGCCTGGCTGTGTTAGGAATTTGTAATGGGATATCCAGGTCTAAGTATTCTCTGAGGTCCTGTTTAGCTCTAGGTTTTATGTCTCCACTTTATTTTTCTCCAGTAATATACGAAATTGGTGATATAAAAAGACAGTTATTGAGCAGAGAAGATCAGAAAGGCCAACGGACATTCTAAAGTTTTTCAAGCTCGCCCTTTTATAGGCAATATCCCTGTAGGTGGAAGGTGAAAGATGAATTTAAGGTAGACCAGAAGAACAGAGCTTCCTTCCATTGTTTCTGTACAATGTGATAGTTTAATTTTGTTTCAAAATGTGAATTTACAAGCCATCAGCAGGAAGAATGTACATACAATACAAAATATATTCCAAAGGAAAACAAAATAATTTTAATTAGTTGTTATAAATTACCCATTTCTTTGATTTTTTTCTATGTCTGTTTATTGAATGTATCAACATACTAGAAATGCATTCCAAACTTCTGAACACTTATAATCATCCAAATAGAATTCACTCAAATATATCATTTTAGTTTTATAAGGATGAAAATATGCAGGTGTTTCTGTCCTTAAAGTCTACTTCTCATGTGTGTTCTTCCTCTTTAGGGCACTATAGTTCACTTTGATTGTGGTCTGCCTTGTGGCACTGTCAGAAGCTGAAGAAAGATAATTGTTTTAGAATGAAAGACGGAGAAGTGCTGGGTTCAGTGATGTTTTTGGTTTTCACCCTAACTTTTCCTTTTGTGCCATATTTCTTGTTGCTCTCATTCACCAGGTAAGAGATAAGGTGAATGATAAGAACAACAAAGATCAATCTATCTGCACATATAATTTAAATAAAGTATTTTAAGAAAAAACTGGTTTCAAGAAATAATAAAAATAGAGCATAGACACGTGATATATACTCTTCTAATTAATTTGTATCAAGTTCCTTTAATTAATCCATTATCTTCAGGATTGCCAGATGAAGCTCAGTTCCTGGCAGGGAAAATGTGATTCAATTTAAAAATAATTTTAGAAAAATCCTGGTAATATCTTCTTTTTGATCATACCTGAAATTTGTTCCATGTTACAGTTATAATCATCTATGTGCTTTCCACTAAGTATATTCCCAAGATATCAGTCCAGGAAAAAGCTACAAGTTCCCAATCAGGAGGAATAGAAAAATATGATAACAGCTTATCTAGAGAAAGTAAAGCTGAAAAATTCTTTTGTATTTTCTCAGAGATCTCAACAGACATCTGCATAAAAGTGAGAATAATCTAGATGAACATGTATAAGAGGCTCAGGTTCCTTTTTAGGAATTCTGGGACAGCATATAGTGACAATTTTTTAGGGAAAATATATGAAGGTCTGAACCAGAATATATTCTGATTATTATAGAATGTCCTGCTCTCATGTATTAGTTCTCAAAGGAGCTTATTAGGATGTGAAAGCGCTCAAACTTAGAGGCTAGGTTGCCCGAGTCCAACTCCTGGTTCTGGCCTTAATTAGCTGTGTGATCTAGGGCAGGTTACTAAACTACTCTGAACTTTAATGACCTCATCTATTAAACTGCATATTATATAAGTTAATTTTGTACATCATTTAGAGCAAAACTGGGAAGTAGTGATTGCTATATTTTGTCAAACCAACCATATTTTATATTTTGGCATGTAGATTTAGGATTTATTACCTGGAAAGACCTTAAATATTTCAATAATATTATTTAAAATTTCTCTCAAAATAAAATCTTCAATTGTTGGCCAAATTTAAGGATGCCTTTCATCTCTGAAGCAGATTTTAACTTGATTAATTTATTATTTTTATTATGATGATTTGGAAATTGCAGAAAAGGAGGCAAACATTGGTAGGGGGATTTTACAAACCCTGCATACTATTGCAAATCTGGAGGGTTGGGGAGAAATATTAATTCCAGAGAGATATTGAGTTATTTCGAATGGTAATAATTGGCCCAAGTTTATGTCATTCATTCTAAACAGCAGAACTAAATATTCATTTCAGATAAGATTATAATCTACTGAAAAACACTAGACTACAGGGAGAGGTGATTCTTATCTCACAGGATTAAGTCAATCTTATTTTTAGAGAAGAGTCATTTTTTCAAAAGAATGTAGTAAATTTCTAAGATCCAAGAGCTTTGAAAGTCTACATATAATTGTTCTTTTTCATAAGTGACATAGTAATTTTTGCAAAATGAACTTCAAAATTCATTCTTGATATGAGCTAAGAAGAGCAATGAAGACAATACAAGAATTTCTGTTTGGCTTCAGACCATGTCTTTTATATTTGTTCATGATTCATTATATCATGATATTTTAAATAAAATGATGCAATCATAGAGTTGAGAGTTAAGTGTAGGAAATAGGATTATTACCTAGCTCCTTAATCTGTTACATGTAGTCTTTATTATGTTGTGGTATGTTCCTTCTATACCCACTTTGTTGAAGAGTTTTTAATCATAAGTGGATATTGAATTTTTGTCAATGGTTTTTATAATGGAAAATTTAGTAAGATAATTTTATAGCTCCTGATGAGTTACTATATCATATTCAAATAAATCAGACTGAACACACACATAAAATTCTCAACTTCTTTCAGCATAAACTGAATTGTTTAACATGACTTTGAAAAAAACATTATGTAAAAAATATTAGAATCTGACAATGAGAATGCATTTTAGAATTATTCAAAGGAAGCTAACAAAGAAGCACATACTATTGGAAAAAAGATAAAGAGTCTTGTTATTGACATTGCAACTGGAATGTTAGATTAGTGGGCTGTTACAAAAAATACAATTAGTAGCATTGTCTGAAAATACAGCTCAGAAAAGAAGTCTAGCATTGTATCCAAAGTACTTGAATTGGTTTGGAGGTTGACATTATGTGAAATCTTTAGAGTTCAACTGGATGAGAATATATATTTTGCAAATCTCTCCTTTGTGTTTGTTTTTATATGGCTTTTTCAGGCAGAAGGTATGAGGAAAACTTATTACATTTTAAAATGTTTGACACATAAAGGTAACTAGATAATGAAGCAGTTTGGACTTTTATCTTTTCTAATCACATTCTTCCGTTGTGCTCTGTCAAATTTCTAATTCAAAGTCCCTTAAAAGCATTTAGGCAGACCCCATAGCCATCCTTTCATTTCTGGTTTTCATTAATTTAATCCAATTGAAAACTCCCAATTTCATCTCTTTCTCTATCCTCAAGCAATGTCTTAACCCTTTGTAGAGGGACTTGGATGAAGAAGCTTCTGCCTTTTTATGCCCCTTCCCCCTCTGTCATTATATTCCAGCTGCTACAGAAATAAGCAGGCATTAGGGTAGATGGGCAGAAAAAAATCTCTTCATATAATTTTGTATGTGGTTTTATTTCTGTATTGTTGCTGCTTCACTGGCGAATACTATGTCAGCATGGGTGTCTTCTGTGAGGCAGACATCTGGCCAATGACAGCTCTTTTATGCAGAATCTTTGAACTTTTCCAGTGCTCACTTCCCTGACTTCGGAGACCAGATCTGACTTTATTTCTTCCAACCATCCACTTCAGCTCCCTTTCAACTATACAAACTTAAACCTGTACAAACTTTGATCTCCTTACTTGGAGAGTCGCTTTCCTGTGTGGAACATAAGCAAAAGAGAGTGACTTTTGAGATATAACTCTTTGAAGTGAATACTTCTTTGCAAAAGCGAATGGTAAGCATGTAGACTCTTCTATAGTTGTCCTACTTTCTCTTCCAGTTTTCTATTTCTCTACCCAAGTAGATTCAGGGAAGATCAACAAAAAAAGCTGTATGAGTAGACATCCCATATGTCTTGGAGATGTTCATGTCCTTTTCATGAGTCCCTCCTAATCAATATGAACTTTTATTTTGAAGCTCCCTTAACTTCGTAAGACTTCAGCACAGACCTCTTCTCCATGAGTATTATTCTTGGTAAGAACCTCCAGGTTCTTATTGTCCTGGTTTTCTCAAACACCGTCAATTGTAACCTGCAACATTACTTTACATGTCACTCACTATGTGAGAATCAATGCTACTGATTAAACTATGCCACAATGCAATCTTGTCACACATTTTTTTTGAAAACTATATCTTATTAAAAAGAGGTCTTTAGACACAGGTAGAGTTTGTATCATGTTTATGCCTACAAAAGCTGAAAATATAAACAAAATAAATTAATGAATATATTTCTAGAACTACCTCATAATCAGAGTCTGAATCTTCTAAATTTCTTTGGATTTACAGTCATCGATGCCCGTGTTTTTCTACCTCAAGATTGTGCTTTGTGTCATCAAGAGTTGTGGAAATGAGGGTTTTTTTTTTGTTTTTGTTTTTGTTTTAAGATTTTATTTATTTGACAGAGAGAGACAGTGAGAGAAGGAAGACAAGCAGGGGGAGTGAGAGTGGGAGAAGCAGTCTTCCCACTGAGCAGGGAGCCCGATGTGGGGCTTGATCCCTCGACCCTGGGATCATGACTTGAGTTAAAGGCAGCCGCTTAACGAACTGAGCCACCCAGGTACCCCAAATGAAGTGTTTTTGAATAAAATCCATCATAACCAAATAGCCAGTGACCTCAGGTAAGTTTTGCAATTATGCAGATTTACTGAGTTATAGATTCCTCCTAAAAACTGTATTGAATGATGTCTAATTAATTTCTGCCTCCATCACTCCAGTACAAACACCTGGTTTCCAGTATTAACAGCTTCCTCCATTATCTCTAGGACCTTCTGCCATGGCATCTATACTCATTCTGTAAGTTTTGGTGCTGGTTGTTTTGTACACATTGTCTCACATGAATAGCAGTGGCAACTATATTTGAACTTCTGCCAGGCCTAAGTGACTGTAAGACAGTTATTGATCGTAAAGGCACTTGATTTCAGAATTGTTAAAACATGAAAGGATTGTGTGTCTTAGAATCAATAAAATATTGTCCGTAGATTTTGAATGGGCTGCTGTGATCTCCTGGGATGGTGTGTGCTGAGCTTATCTGGTCACCTGACCTTAAGATCCCAGGGCATCTTCTGGTCCTCAATGCTGGAGACTTTTCATTAGAATGTGGATTTCTTAATTTTCTTTCCTCTAGTTTGATCCCCATATGCCTGCTCTAGGGCAACGGGAAAATTTTAACTTTGCAGTCTATTACATGTACAAAAATGTGAATTTTTAAAGATTTTAGAGGAATTGTTAAGATACTATCAAGTAAATTGGCCATGAATTAACAAACTTTATGCCAGCAATGGCCAAAAAACAAAACAAAAAGCAGAAAAAAAATCCCCGCTATAGGAAGAGTGGTTCAAAAAGTTACTAAAATCATCATGTGGTTAAAATTTGTTGCAGGAACAAAGCATAAGCAGCTAAAAAAAGAAGAGCAACTTTCAAAATAGTTGTATGTTTATGTGATAACTTGCCTTAGAGAATAGAGATATGTGGAGTTTAGAAAATTAAGTCAACTTAAAACATTATTTTATTATGCTGTGGAATGATGGTTTTTTAAATACTCACTTCTATATGCCCCTTATTTTTTTATTGCCTATCACTCTTTCTTAGACTCAAGCATTAGAATCTTTCAGTGATCTTACCTTGGAGGAGAAATATGTGAGTTGAAAACAGAAAAAAAAAAGTAAATAAAAAGAAGAAGGAGGAGAATTGATTCCTGGGTCTGGTTCATGAAAACATAAGTATCACAGGGGGCAGTGAGGAGTCTTGAAATACATAAAATGTTTGTGAGGAGGCATTTGAAAATGATAGGTTAATCCACTTCTACTCTGTTGCCCTCTCCTGCCTGCCTGTCCTAGAACAGACTAGAAAAAAATTTCTTGGTCTGGAGAAAATGAGAGGAGCCAAAGGGGAAGCAATGCTTTTCATCACTGACCTATACCATTCTTTAACATAATTCATTATATTATCAGAAGAAAGGAGCAAAATACAGGAACCTACAATGACGCTGAAAAATATTTTATAAAATACAATATAATGGGGAGACCATCTGCAGGTGTTTGAGACTGGCTATATAAATTTGTGTGGCCCAATATAAAAATGAGAGTGTGTGATTAAAGTACTAAACCATAAAGCTTTTTCTTTTCTTCTGCAAGCTTTCTTTCTATTTATTATGGTATTTTATACTTGATGATTAATGTTCTAAGTAAGGAAAAATTAAAAATTTAAATTATTACCACGAATTTTACTGGTGTTTTTTAAGTTGTTCAATGCCAGTTTTAAATGCAAATATAAGGACATTTAACTCATGTGGAATCACCAAAATTATACATTTCATATTTTGTAGCTCATACATGCATATATCTCCAGTTCTTACCAGAATGGAAATGCTGCACAAAACCATCTCACTAATTTTTATTTCACTTCTTGGTACACATACATTCAACCAATACTTTACCTTCCACTTGCTGATGAACAAGGAAGGACTGAAAGGAAAAGCAACTGAGTTTCTCCATCTTTCTCTTTCCTTCCACATCATCATTTTCAATCTAATATGGGAAAGTAACAGGAGTAAGAAAGAATGTGGTAAGATTCATTGCTGGGGTTTGTGTTTCCTAGAATGTTATTGCCTTCTTGCTTTGGAAATAAATTATGGTTCAAAGGAAAGCATTGCCTCCCAAGGCAGTCAGAACCTCTTTACTCAGTTGTAGATTTAAAATTCTCATCTTGTACTCGTTTTGAGTCTTACTAAACTCCCTCACAACATGGTCCATTGTGCTCATAGACATCACAAACACTATGGTGGGTAGATGGCGGGCAAGGAATGGTGGACACATGTATTATATACATATCTGTTCAGCTTACACACATGCTCTATTGGTCCTTTGGTGTTACAAAACACAAATGCAAAGATAAAATTATTCTCTATATGGCTGAATAATATTTCATTTTGTACATATATACCACATCTTCTTTATCCATTCATCTATCAATGGAAATGGGCTGCTTCCATTGTTAGCTATTATAAATAATGCTGCAATAAACATAGGAGTGCATATATCCCTTCCAATTAGTGTTTTCTTACTCTCTGGGTAAATACCCAGTGGTGCGATTATTAGATCATAGGTTAATTCTATTTTAAATTTTTGAGGAACCTTCATACTGTCTTCCACAGTAACTGCCACAGTTTGCATTCCCACCAAGAGTGCACAAGGGTTCTTTTTCTCCATATCTTCCCCAGTACTTGCTGTTTCTTGAGTTTTTGATTTTAGCCATTCTGACAAGTGTGAGGTAATATCTCATAGTGCTTTTAATTTGCATTTCCCTGATGATGAATGATGTTGAGCATCTTTTCATGTGGCTGTTGGCCATCTGGAGCTCTTCATTGGAGAAATGTCTGTTCATGTCTTTGCCCATTTTTAACTGGATTATTATGTGTGTGTGTGTGTGTGTTTATTGAGCTGTAAAAGTTCTTTATATATATTAGATACTAACGCTTTATCAGAAATGTCATCTGCAAATATCTTCTTCCATTCAGTAGGTTGACTTTTAGTTGTGTTGGTTGTTTGCTGTGCAGAAGATTTTTATTTTGATGTAGTCTCAATAGCTTATTTTTACTTTGGTTTCCCTTGCCTCAGGAGACATATCTAGAAGGATGTTGCTATGACCAATGTCAGAGAAGTTGTCTGTACTCTTCTAGGATTTGTATTAAATTTTGCGGTTTGCAACAACATGGATGAATCTAGAGAGTATAATACTGAGCAAAATGAGTCAGTTGGAGAAAGATAAATATCATATGATTTCACTCATATGTGGAATTTAAGAAACAAAACAAATGACCAAAGGGGGGAAAAAAAGGAGACAAACCAAAAAACAGACACTTAACTATATAGAATAAACAGAAGGGAGTGGGGGGATGGGTGAAATACATGAAGGGGATTAAGAGTATACTTATCTTGATGAGCACTGAGTAATATATGGAACCTGTGAATCACTATATTGCACACTTGAAAATAATATCCTACCGTATGTTAACTACACTGGAATTTTTTTTTAAAGATTTTATTTATTTATTTGACAGACACAGAGAGAGAGATCACAAGCAGGCAGAGAGGCAGGCAGAGAGAGAGGGGGAGGCAGGTCCCCTGCTGAGCAGAGCACCCGATGCCAGGCTTGATCTCAGGACCCTGAGATCATGACCTGAGCCAAAGGCAGAGGCTTTAACCCACTGAGCCACCCAGGCGCCCCTAATTACACTGGAATTTAAAAAAAAAGAGAGAAAATTATTAGTTTCAAGATAGCAATAGCAAAACATTAGATCAAGCAGGAACCCCTTGAGAATATGGGGACCTATGCTACTGCCCAGGTGACACACTACATAGCCAGTCCTGACTTGGCAGTTCTGTTAACAGCCTTACTTGAGATCCCAGGTGACAAGTGTTAATCACCAAATATATGAGTGAAGACATCTCCCCGGAGTATCAGACTGGGGCTATCGACTCAGCCTAGCCTTCATTTTCCCTAAATGAAGCGTCACATACTAGGACAGGTTTCACATTTGGAAATGTTTCCATTTGAAAAGGATAAATTAGACAGAGTAGTCTTTAAAGATAACTGGATATAACCAACAAAATTTCAGGATTTAGTGGAAAAACCGTTTGGGCATATGCACTTCCCATTGCCCATTCCCCCAGCCATTTAATTACATATGTAGCTACCTAGTCTTCCAAAGCATTAGTCCACACACTGCTGCTATGTATCTATACCTTTCTGATTGATGAAGAGATATTAAGTATAGTGGATTTCTATATTAGTGTTGCCCACTCTTTGGATTGGGAAAGTTAATTTGGAAAAGCAGTAAAGGAAGGACTTAAAAGTGTGGGGTCTGGAGCCAGACTGTCCAGGGTGTGAATCTTGGTTCTATTCCTTGTCAGTTAGATGACATTGAGTCAATTATTTTACCTCTCTGTGCCTCAATTTCCTCTTTTGAAAAATGGAAGCAATAATAATACCCGTCTCATAGGATTACAATATTAAATGAGCTATATAATGTAAGCACTTAATGTCTGACATATGAGAAGCACTCATATGTATTAATTACTATTTTTAATAGTTTGGCTATAAATTTAGTGACTTAATAGTTTGGTTCTTTTATAGAAAAGCCAAATTTAAAAGTAATACTGAATATAGAATTATGTCTGAGTTGATTATATTTGACTTAACTCTATGAAATAAGGCATGCTTTGTATATTTCAAAAAGTATATAGCTCAAAAATATTAGAATTCTATAGGCAATTTGCAGCTTATTTTAAAATTATGGTATGTTATTGTTAATAAATCCAATAAAAACCAATAAACTGTAAAAACCATGAAACTAAATAAACTTTGTTATTTAAAATGTGAATTCACTTTAAAAAATTCTCTGGACTTTCAGGTCAAGACTAAATCAATATCCTTTATTTGGAGAAGTAGCAAATGTAAGAGTAGCAAGCAGAGAAAATTACTGAAAGAATACCCAATGACATCTATTATCTAGTTTCTACTGATGCACAGAGATGGATTTAAACCTGTTGCTTTAAGTCTCTGCTTCTTGTCACTGATTGCCCTTTAGAGTTATGTTAGAATGACCCTTTTCTCTTGTTTTTCTGTGCTGATTGCCTCTGACTTACAGCTTCTATTGCTGCTGATGTCATATTGGTAAATGACAAAAAAAAAACAAAACAGTTCCAGGACTATGGACTTTTCAACCATTTCTATTGCTATGTGTTTATTATTATTAGTCATTTTCAAATTAACTGCCCAGTATATCCGTGAAAATTAGTTGTAGTTTAATCACAGGGTGGCTTTCTCAGGCTTACTCATCACTAATTTTGGTATCTAAGCTCTTAGAGAGAGGCTCCAGTTGACTGACCAGCTTTGTGCTTTTCCTTGAGATGGGAGTGAACAACATAGTAGGCATACCTTCGCATAGAGATGACGATTCATATTAGGATACCCTGGTTGAGCATGTTCAATGAGGAAAATGTTATTAAAATGGCTGACAGCAGCATCTTGGGGCTATAGATATGGTTAATATAGAATGTAGGAGGTAATCATACTTGTGTGTGGGTACTGCTCTTATTTTTTCTATCAGGCATAAAATGAATCCTAGGAATATATAGATGTGTGAAAAATAAACATTTCTGTGTTTAAAAGAAGGAGAAGACCTTCTACGGGAATTTTGATGTGATATTTAACTTAAATTTCTCTTCATATAATTTGGCTGTTTCTTTGATTTGGAATGCTTCTTTTGGTGTTATTTTCCTGAAGAGAACCTGTGAGAGGTTATTTTACCTCTTTCATTGAAATGCATAAGATAGGAAATCATATTTCTGTGAGAAGCCAACAGCTATCTTGCCTTCTGCACACACAGAACCCTCGGAAAGATATTCTTCTACTGTGGCAATTATTTTAAACAATAACTAGTTTCAGTGAATTAAATTCTTTTTTCCCCTTTCCTACTGGCATTTAACTGCAGGTTAGCAGTATCATAAAAACACCTTATTTCAAGCAGTTGGACTGTCTATTTCTTATCTGATGGAGGGCACAAACAAGAGCTACAGATCATAAGATTTCCTCAAGATTTCTTTTTCTTTCTGTTTCCATCTGCTAGGTTTTTGCTTTGTGATTCATCCTTTGTAGTTAGCTTAAAAGCATAATAATGATAATTTGTAAAACTTTGGTAGGATAAACTAAGGAAAGTTCATCCCCAAATGTTCAAGTTTACATTTCTTCTCAGGTTACATAGTTTGAAACAACACAGCAGGGTCTAATATCCATGAAATAAGAATCTTATGAACAGAGGAAACCCATTTCTAAGGGCAGTTGGAAACTGCTTGCCTGGGCTGCTTCTGCTTAGAATCAAAGATGCCATGTGGTGACACATTTCTGGAGAACAAGATCCTTCTGTTTGTGGAAACTCACACTGTTTGACTATTTTCATTCCAAAGAAAAATCCAAAATGGGAGTTAGTTTGATCTTACAATTTAGTGTAGTACTCAAAAAGGTACTCTCCTTATCTCCCAGGGAATTCTGAAAGAAGTCAGCAGGATTGGTAGAAATGACAATGGGTCTGGGAAAGCTCTGCTTTATAAAACTTCTTCCTCTAACTAAGGAGCCAGATGGTGTTTACATGAGTCAACTCTTACCCAATTGGCATTCTCAGCCACATTTAAAGTAGAAAGATGAAGATGGGAGAAATTACCAGAATATGCTTTTGAGGACAAAAATTAAATATATCACAGCTTATGATGAAGCAATTTTAAGATAATGTTTCTGAGCGTGTGTCTCTTGTGCCATCTTTACCGTAGAAAATGTTTAGGATATATAAAAGATTTTGTATGTATATAATGACATTTATATATACTATATATGAAATGTAATGCCAATTATATATATGTGTGTGTGTATGTGTGTATCTGTATCATCTATATCATCTATATTTATACCTGTATCTATAAATAAATATACACTTGACCCTAGAACAACATGGGTTTGAACTGTGCAGGTCCACTTACAGGTGGAATATTTTTTCCTGCAAAAACTTCGTTTCCATTTGGTCTTGGGCTTGAGAGAGGGCTCCAGGTTGGTTAAAAAGTTGCCTGGTGGCTGGAAGGACAGCCTCAGGCAGAAGTCCTGGCACCGGAGGGATGCCAGAGGGGCCCCTCCCCGCCACGAGCTCTGGAGGCTCCTAGTCTTGCTTGAGGGTGAGCCTGCAGAAAAGATACTCGCCCAGCCCAGCCTGAGGTCCAGCCAGCCTGCGGCTAGTCCGGTGGTCACCGTCCTCTGGATGACTTTCGCCTGCTCATCAAGAAGTGGTTTTCCAGGAAGTCACAGAGATGGGGGTCTGCACGGGTGAAACCCAGGGCATGTAAAGGGCCTGCTTCAGGTTCTTCTCTAGGACTATGGTAGCTTTGATGGCGAACAGGTTTTACCCCCTTCATCTTGGAAGAGGGCGCAACCCAGAAGCTAGTTTTGCATCTTCTAGGGGTGCTAGTGTCCTGGTGCTTCTCCTTGGCCAACTAACTGAAGTGGCCTGTGCCACCCAGAGCCACATCATCCTGGTGGGAATAGAAGCCCGGAAAGAGGTAGGTGTAGGAGGCTCACAGATGCATGTTGACCAGGCAAACTGGCAGCCTCCATCTCAGAGAAGTAATGATGAGGAATCTGGGGACTCATGGCTGATCAGCAATAGGGAGCTAAGCACAAAAAAAAAAAAAAAAAAAAATGGTGTTTGCTCGTGCCTGAGGCAGAATATGTCTGACGAGATGATTCCCAAGGATTTCATTGGAAAAGAAATTAGAGGGGATTCAGAGGCTGGAAAAAAAAGGTCTTCCTAGGTCTGTTTTGTCCAAAGACTGTTGAAGCAAGAGACAGACCCACAGACGTCTGTGCACACTGACCATATAAGGAGTATATAGGGAGTACCTGTAGATATATTTTTCTCTTTCTTATGATTTTCTTACATTTTCTTTTCTCTAGCATACTTTACTGTAAGAACACAGTACATAATGCATAGAACATACAAAATATGTGTTACTTGACTTTATGTATGGGTAAAGCTTTTGGTCAACAGTAGGCTATTAATAGTTAAGTCTTTGGGCAGTCAAAGTTTTATATAGATTTTTGACTTTGCCGAGGTTGGCATCTCTAAGCCCTCCTAGTTCAAGGGTCAACTATTCATATGTGATCACATTAAAATTAATCTCTAATTATAAAGAAAATTTATCTTTGAAGATATTTCAATGGCATTGCTATTGAAGAAAATATGATGTTGACGTTCACTATGTTGAAAAGAAACATACTTACATTGTCAGTTGAAACCAACTGAAATATAAATGTTCACAGAGGGCAAAGGATGATTCTGAAATTTGTTGAAAGCTTACAGAATGAAGATGTCTTATTAAAAGCTTTTTGAAGGAAGCAAAATTTGAATTAGTATTTAAAAAAAGATGGAATATGGTAAGGATATTAGAAAGGTCTTATATACGTAAGAAAGGGTTTGAAAATTGTGCTTAGGAAATGTTATTAACACAATTATATTGGACAGGATGTCTATGTTAGTCTCTTCTTAATGCCTAGAAGCTCTCATTTATTAAAAATACCTGGAAATTAGATCTTGCCTTAGGTAGCTAGAGTAGCTAACTTTTTTGTCAGACAAAGCCAACCATATTAGAAGAATAACTGCCACTTAAGAAAGAGGGGAAAAAAAAACCCCACATACATTTCAGTTAGATTTTATTGGTGAAGCATACAGACATAGGAAGCTTGAGACTGTGAGCTATTTAGGATGACAGTTGCCAACTTGTTGTATACTGACTTTCCTTTTTTATTTTGTCATTTTGTAATTTTGTAATAATTTATGTGTAGGACAATAGACTGTGAGAATATGGTATGTGAGGTTCAGAAATGTAAGACTTGCACAAGAAATTTGTTCTTCGTATTTAGGGTTTTTCTGGTGATAGTATATTTTAAGAAACAAAATTGTCAACTTTTCTTATGTATTGAAATTAACTAGTTTCCATTTCTAAATTTCTTTTGAATCACATTTTATTTCAAACTTTCCTTCATAAATTACACTTATGCTGTGTACTTTCTGTTAAACTTTGCATTTTGAGAAGTTCAGATGATTCTTAAAATTAAAATGTGTCTGTATTTTTAAAATAAGTAAAAACACTTTTCAACTAAAATTTTAAAATTAGGTTATATATTGGGGTGTCTGGGTGGCTCAGTGGGTTAAAGCCTCTGCCTTCAGCTCAGGTCATGATCTCAGGGTCCTGGGATCGAGCCCCCCATCGGGCTCTCTCCTTAGCAGGAAGCCTGCTTCCCCCTCTCTCTCTGCCTGCCTCTGCCTACTTGTGATCTCTCTCTCTGTCAAATAAATAAATAAAAAATCTTTAAAAAAATAAAATAAAATAATTTGTATATTCAAAATAAAAAATAAAAAATACTTTATTGGATTAATTAATCATATGCAATATATAAACATATTACATATGTTACATATATTATATAGAAATAACATAGCATTGGTGGTTCAGTGGTAGAATTCTCGCCTGCCACGCGGTTGGCCCGGGTTTGGTTCCCAGCCAATGCAAGTTCTGGGCGCCTGGGTGGCTCAGTTGGTTGGGCAACTGCCTTTGGCTCAGGTCATGGTCCTGGAGTCCCGGGATCGAGTCCCGCATCTCCCCCTGCTGAGCGGGGAGCCCGCTTCTCCCTCTGACCTCTCCCATCTCATGTTCTCTCTCTCTCTCTCTTTCTCTCAAATAAATAAAATATTAAAAAAAGAAATAAATTACATATATTATGTATTTTCATAGTTTAGATTATTAGTCACTAAATATATATGTAATAAGTAACACATAGGCAGAAATACAACTTATTGCAGCATTCTATTAGAAAGCCCACATGAATTTTCGTATTTTTTAAACTAAAATCTTGACCTCAATATAAGGGATCGATTCATTCTTTTCAAATAAAAAACATCCAGGGATCCTTCACTTGGGATTTTACGAATTAAACAAAAGGATTTGTAGAGAATTGCTAATCCTAAAGTCTCCATTGAGAAGAATGTGCATTTTGCTTTATGAGTAGTTTAAATATAATTCACATTCAGCGAACTACAATTAGTCTACATTCATGTACAGATATTTATATCCCCTTTCCACCTACCCCATCCTTCACAAGGATTACTAAATAATTTAAAAAAAAAACAGTAGCTGGAGGGGTGCCTGGGTAGCTCAGAAGGTTACGCATGTGTCTTGATTTCGGCTAAGGTCATTATCAAATATGTGTTTTTGTGCTCGGTAGAGAGTCTGCTTGAGATTTTCTCCCTCTCCCCTTCCCTCACTTTCTCTCTCTCTTCTCTTGCATGCACATACTTTCTCTCTCAAATAAATAAATCTTAAAAAAAAAAGCAGTAGCTGATTATTGTTACAATTATTTTTTCTGGTCTAGATTACATTATTTTTATTTATTTATTTATTTTACAGAGTTTATTTATTTATTTATTTGACAGAGAGAAAGAGATCACAAGTAGGCAGAGAGGCAGGCAGAAGGAGAGAGGGAAGCAGGCTCCCTGCTGAGCAGAGAGCAATATCGGGTTCAGATTGATCCCAGGACCGTGAGATCAGGACCTGAGCCGAAGGCAGAGGCTTAACCCACTGAGCCACCCAGGCACCCCAAGATTATATTATTTCTTTAAAAATATGTATCTTAAGCTTCAGTGTAATCTGTTCATCCTATGTAGTGCATCTTATGCTTTTCCTTTTTTGCTTGCAGAAAAATACTTTATCACTCTCTGCAGATTCAGACATAATCATTTGATTGGTAAAGAGTCGCTGTTTTTCTCCTGTGAATCTGTATGACATTAGCTGCTCCTTTGCCCTATCTATCTAGGAAAGAATGTGCAATGTTTTGTCTCTCTCTCATTCCAGGGGCCTCTGTTCTCAATTTGAACATATGCCCTCACAGGGAAGGATGTGAGACAAGTTACAAAAATGAGAAAATATTTACAGAAAACTAAGCTGAGGTACAGAGTGGGCTACTTGTTATGGTCCCCAAATTCATATGTTGAAATCCTAATGGCCAACGTGATGATATTAGGAAGTAGGGCCTGTGGGAGATGATTGGATCATGAGGGCGGAGTACTCATGAATGAGACTAATGCCCCGATGAAAGAGGCCTTAGAGAGTTCGCTTGTCCCCACCTCCATGATACAATCAGACCAGGAAAATCTTCCTCCACCAAACCAGGTTGGCACCCTGATCACTGACTTCCACCCTCTAGAACGGTGAGAAAAAACTTTGTTTTTTTATAATCTGCCTTCTGTGGTATTTTGTCATAGCAATATCAAAAGATTAAGATATTACATAAAAGAAAAATTTTAGTGAAAAAATTCTGATGGTGTGATGAGACTAGATCTTGAGAGTTGTATCTATTAAAATGAAGAAAAAATGAAAGGATTTTGAATGAGAGTAGTATTCTGAAAACTTCAGGAAGATTAATATTATAAAGATGTGTAGGTTGCATTGAAAGATGAAGGAAGGAGAATTTTGCAAGAACACAGAGTACACATAATGGGTATCTGATCTAGATTAGTGTTCATGAGACATCGAAAATCCTATGCCTGATCTCAATAAAGTTGACATTAATAATATTTAATATTCAAAGTCATTTTCAAATAAGCAAAGTATAAATACATAGAGATTTAAGATTATGCTGCTAATTTTAGATATTTTTGTATGTTTAGAAGATGTTTAGGGTATCTGTGTATTTTATAGATATCGTTAACCAGTTTTTCTTTTAAGCAATTAACAATTCATTTATGGAATATATTATGTCTGATACACTGTGCTAGACTTTGGGTATATAAAGACTAATAAGACACATCCTTTGTCCTTTAGCAGCATATGAGGTAAAGGGACAAAGACACAAGCATACTGATGGTTATCAGCATAGTACAGTATGACAAGGACTATGATCCATATATGTGGGGGAAGGTCATAAGACAGGCTTTGGTTGGTGGTGGTCAGGTGGTCATAGTATCAAAACTCATTGAAAATGAAAGGCTCTTCATCACATTAAGCAGTAAGGACATTCTAGACAGAAATAGTAATCTATGCAGTAGCACAATGCCAAGAAAATCCATGTCCCCTGTATGGAATATAATGTGTAGTCTAGGGAGAGACCTTATTAGACTTCACAGGTAAGTAGAGACATTGAGCAATGCTAAATTCAGCTTATGTCCTGAAATCTGTTAGAAGTCATTAAAATTTTTATTTATGAGAGTGACTCATCAGCTGTACGATTTAGAAAAGTCACCATAGAGACAATTTAGAGTATATTAGGAGAATGGAATACTTGAGACAGGGGGATCATTTTTGAGGTTGTTGCATAATCAGAGCAAAATTTAATATGATCCAGAAATAAAGAAAATCTGAGACTGTTGGTTAATAAAAGACTCCTTTGAGATGGAATTGTTGCAACTTGAGAATTGATTAGAAGCAATAGACTGAAGAATAGGGAGAAATCAAGAATTATTTCTATAATTCTCATTTGACAATTTCTTGTTCTGAATGTTCTGTGAGATGTAGTATACAGGAGAAAAACAAATTTTGAGAAAGTATATTGGTAAATCAGTTTGGATGTAGTGGTTTGAATACCAATGGCACAACCAAGTAGGGATATTCAATGGATAGTTAGATTAATGGATCTAGAACTTGAGAGAGAGCTAGATCTTTGTTAATCCAAGTATAGTCTTTGTAATAGCAGCATCAGCATCACCTGATGCTATTAGAAATGCAGAATATCATGTCCCAACTCACATGTAGAGAAGCTTCATTTAAACAGGATCCCCACATGATTTAAATGTGCATTAAATTTTGAAAAGCATTGAATTAGAATCCACACCCATGCACAAACACACATGTACACACCTACATGTACATATATGTTATTGAGATTTAGGTGATAGTAGGAGTTATGGAAATAAATTTACTCATTCAAGTAAAATGTGTAAATTGGGAATTGAGGACTGGAAAAAATATAAAATTACAGAAAAAACAACATTTAAAGGGGGATAGGAGAAGATGAACCCCCAGAATAAAACTGAGGTACATTTCAAGGTGAAGAAAAAATAAGAAATGGGTGTATCAAAGAAGCTAAAGAGTAAAGGGATTCTAAGTAAAAAAGATTGTTCTATAGATTAAATATAATTAAGAGGAAGCCTTAAAACCATTTATTGGATTGGGCATTAAGTAGGTTATTGATGACCTTTGAAAGCTCTTAGTAAGTGAAGTGATCTGGGTGTAGGATGGATTAATTTCAGTGTAAATTTAAGGAAGTTAAGGATATAGAGGAAGCATGTACAGATTGCTCTTTCAAAAGAAATAGCCGGAAGGAGCAGTAGCTAGAATGAGCATAAAGTGGAAGGAAAGTTTTTAAAAATTATTTGTGTATGAAAGACTTAGGCTTATATGCTGAAAGCTAATGTGGAGGAATCCATGAAGATATGCAGGCATCAGGAAATAGTTGAAGAAGCAAAGCTCCAGAAGGTGGCCGGAAGTAGGCAGGGAATAAGGAAATGAGTTCTCAATTCTGCCTGCACTTTAGAATCACTGGCAGCATTAAGAATATACCAAAGCCTGCATCTTCCCAGACCAATTGAATCAGAATTTCTAGCGGTGTGGTCTGGGCACTTCCTGGAATTTTTAAAAACTTTCAGGTAATTGTAGTCTGCATCCAAATTTGAAAACCAGTAGGTAGGCATTGACCCTAAAGAAAGAGAAAAATGATACTGAATAATTGGTCAAAATCCCGGTGATCAATGAAATGACAGGTTTTACATCTAGACTGCCCTTTCTCCCCAAGTAGAAGAAAGCACTAATATACCTTTTCCCTAAGAAAAAGGGATATGAAACATGATAGAGTTGCCCATAAGTTTGTATATTGGGAAAAGACAGGAAGTTTGTAGTATTTCACCAGAAAGCCTCTGTTTTCTCTCGCAAGTAGGAAATTTGGTAATCCAGGGCAGGAGTGCTAGTATTAGGCCTCTGATGTTACAAATGGAGTTCATATACTTTTTGTGGATAATGGAATGAAAAGAATTGGCTAGAGACATGCAGACAGATTTTTAAGGACTTTCAGAGCTGGACTGAAGTTCATGAATGTATTATGAAAGTCACCTGAGTATAGAAGGAGAGAATATGGAAACTGACTTCCAGCACTGAACATTTTGGTTTTATTTTTTGTTTTTGTTTTTGTTTGGTTAGTTTTAGTGGTTTTTTGAATTATGTGACAAGGAGAACAGACGTAGGAAGGAGTTGAACAAGGGTATTGACAAGAAGATAGCCAAGTAAAGAAACTTGGAGTCAAAGCTATAAAATAAATATTAAAGTAGTATTATGAATAACCGTAAATTGAAGGTTAAAGAGAAATTTGATTGTGGTTAAGTATGTATTTTGGGAATAATTAAATAAGAAAAGTAGGTGACTAAGAAATTTTATTCATATAACTGGAGGTTAGAAAAAATAGACCAAGTATAACAGTTCTGGCTAATACAAGGTCTCCTCTTGCCCAGGAATATAAAGGTTTGGTGAAATGAGGGTTAAATTCAACAAAGAGAAAATATTCAAGAAATCACAGGCTAGCTGCTTGGTAAGTTTATCTATATGGATTCTGATAAATGTCAGTTGGACTGGACTGAAGGAGAAGATAGAGTCAAATTGTCAAAGTTCTTAATCAACATAAAGAAGAGGGTGTTAGAAGGTTAAGGCATGTGCATATATATTACCTTACTCATGACTTATTTAAGGATAAGTCACTCAAATTCTTAGCTATTACTACAATTCCTAGAGGATATTATACCAAATACCTCAATAATGTAGGACTATTTGTAGTGTGGCTCTGAATCTAGTATACAGATTGTCCCTTGGAAAAAAGTTCCATCTTGTGAACTAGGTATTACATGAATGAACTAGATATTACATGAGCCAATGCTCAGTGAGTCCCAGAGCAGTGTTAAGTAAGTGGGGT
The DNA here is from genome assembly GCA_028533885.1 of Nasua narica. Classification (NCBI taxonomy): domain Eukaryota; kingdom Metazoa; phylum Chordata; class Mammalia; order Carnivora; family Procyonidae; genus Nasua; species Nasua narica. The sequence continues at coordinate 139,039,931 of CM052800.1, read as the reverse complement.
GATCACTGCGTGAGCCATCTCAGAAGATAAGCATCAGGATGGCCCTTCTACATTACTTTGGTGACCTTATCCGGAGTTTAAATGTGATAGCAAGTAGCTGTGCATGTGTTTACTTATTTTTATTTTTACATTTGGTTTCTTCTCATTTATTGCATTCATTTTTTGTCTAAAGAACCAAGAGGTTTATATTTTCCTGTTATTTTGTATTTCTATTTTGCTCTGATATTTTCTAAAGATTTTTCTTATTATGCTTATTTACCATTCCCTAGATTCTCATTCCCCAAACAGTTATCTTTCTGTCTTTCCCCCCTTTTTCTTTTTCTTTGGTTTATATTTCAAAATATAAAGCCTAGGGCTCATCTATCAATACATTAATTTAAAGGTCCTAAAAATTGATACAACATGTACCAGTAAGCACAAGAAATAAAATACATTATGAGAAAAATAGTATGATGGCTTTTAATATCTCATATTAGAAGAAAAATATAAATAAAAATTATAATATAATGTCATTATTTATTAATCTGATAAAGTTAAAAAGAAGTTTGAGAACATATTGTATTGAGGAAGTTATGGAAAAATAAACACTTATTCATTTCTGATTGGAATGGAATGTAAATTGACAAACAGAATTCTTTGTGAATGTATCAGATATGAAAAAAATTGTTAAAAAATGTTAAACAGAAAAATTAACATAAAAATTAACATAAAAGTTTACAATATGTTATATTATAAAAACATTTTTGAGTTAAATACACTTTGATCTGGAAATTTCCCTTCTAAGAATTTTTTTCTTCAGAAATACAATTGTTTTGTAATATCAGAATATAGGAAAAAAAGTGTCCATTGGTACAATGTATTTGAAAATCAATTGTTATATATCATACATAAGATAATAATGCTTATAAAAATAAGATTCTTTGTGCATGGATATAATAGGAGATTTTGTTAGATCAAAAAAGTAAAGAATTAGAAATGTGTGCATATTTTCCACCCTTGTTTATTTTTAAAAGACTGCATATATGTGTATAGAATATTGTTCATCAAATATACAAAACTAGTCATTATGATTTCTATTGTAAAGTAGACTTGAGTGGCTTAAGGACATTGATGGAAGAGAGAATAGAAAAGTTAGTAGATTTCCAAATACCAAGGGGTATTGAAAAATTGGTATAGAATTCATTATTTACTTATTACTATGTGTTTAATGAAATCAATGTTTTGTATTTTATTTGCCTTTTTGAGACTGAGACCTTTGAAGAAAAAGGAAAAAAATACAGTCTATTACATCTGTTAGAAATGCTAAAATTTTAAGAGGATATATTGATCCATTTTAGTTTGAAATAATGAATTAGACATTGAGCACCCATTAATTTTTTTCTAAAAAAACACAGCTTATATGTATTATAATATCTATATTACCTTGAAAAAATAAACTTGGATGAGATTTTCAAAATAGAAGTTGGGGGGAGCCTGGGTGACTCAGTGGGTTAAAGCCTCTGCCTTCGGCTCAGGTCATGATCTCAAGGGTCCTTGGATCAAGCCCCTCTTTAGGCTCTCTGCTCAGCAGGGAGCCTGCTCCCCCTTCTCTCTCTGCCTACTTGTGGTCTCTCTCTCTGTCAAATAAATAAATAAAATCTTTTAAAAAAATAGAAGTTGGTTATTATTATGCTTATCATGTTTTTTTTCTAAAAGCAAAGAGAAACGGGTTCATCATTCAGATAATTCAATAACAATAGACCAATCAAAAACTAACTGTACAACATGAGTTGTGAATAGGTTTATGCAATTTTTTAAAACTAAATTCATTGGAAACCTCCCAAAACTTTATATTTGCTTTTTTCATTTAAACATAGCTAGTTCTCTGTTTTAATACATAGCAAACACTGTATTTTTACCTTTAAGGGTGATTTATAGATTCAAATGCTTCCTTAGAAAGTATTGAATCTGATCTAAATGAAGTCATATAGCAAACCTTAATGTAAAAACTTAATGTTGCAAACTGTCTTCATTCCTCTAAGACATTAAAAATGGTACGCTTAAAATCACCATTAAGTCTATTTTACACATCAGTAAAATGGCATAGATAATGAAATACAGTAAAATCATCACTTGCTTCCATTATTACTGGTTAGGTAGTGGGAAAAACGTGGTTTGGTTTTGCTACCTGATAAGACAAATAGGAATTAAAGATCTAGCCAATTGGGTAGATAAACTTTTTGAAACAATATGATTTCAAACTCAAACTCAAGGTTCACTCTCTGCCACTTTCATGTGATAAAAGCTCAGTGTCTCATTCTGGCAGAACAAGTCATCGCATAGAAGAAGGGAATTATTATGCCTTCTTTCTTACAAGCTCCATAGCTAGAGGGTGAATGGTGGTAAAAATTCCTTTTACTTATTGCCCTGGAATTCATTTACATAATGAATGTTTTAGATGTGATTATAATTTTTTTAATTTATAAAATTATAAATTTATAATTTATTTTATAAATATAAATTATACATTTATATTTATAAAAATTATAATTTTTTAAATTTATCTTTGTTGAGATATAATTCACCCAACATAATATCTGCCTTGTAAAATGTAGAATTCAGTGTTTTTCAGTATATTCCTGGAGTTGTGTAACCATCACCACTAACTAATTTGAAAATACTCTCATCACCCAAAATAAAAACTACATACTCCTTCAGTCACTTCACTTTTTTCTTGCCCCCTATTCCCCCAACCCATGGCAACTATAAATCTACTTTCTGTCTCTATGCATTTGTTTGTTCTGGATAATTAATATAAAGGGGATCACACAATATGTCAGCTTTTGTGACTGGTATCATTCACTTAACATAATGTTTTTGAGGTTCATCCATGTTGAAGCTGATATCAGTACATCATTCTCTTTTATTGCCAAACAAGTATCTCACTGTATGGATATACCACATTTTGTTTATCATTCATGAATCAATGGATGGTTGGACTGTTTCTACTTTTTGGTTATTATGAATAATGTTGATATTTATATATTTTGTGGGGGGTACGTGTTTTTAATTTTTGGGTATATACCTAAGAGTGGACTTTCTGAGTCATGTGGTAAGTGTATGTTTAACATTTTGAAGAACATATAGATTGTTTTCCAAAGTTGGGACATCATATCTCAGGCTCATCAGCAATATAGGAAAGTGTCAAATTCTCCATTTCCTCTTTAACTCTTGTTATTGGCTTACTTTTTATTTTAGCAATCCTACTAAATATGAAGAGGTATTTCATTGTGATTTTGATTTGCATTTCTTTAGTGACTAAGATGTTGAACATCTTCACGTGCATTTATTGGACCTGTGTATATCTTCTTTGGAGAAGTATCTGTTCAGGTCTTCCATAAATCTTTCAATACGGTTATTTGTCTTTTAATCACTGAATTGTAAGACTTCTTTAGATATTCTGATAGAGCCCCTTATCATAAATATGACTTACAAATATTTTCTTCCATTCTGAGTATTTTCCTTTCTTTTTCTTTTTCTTTTTTTTTTTTTTTTGACACTATCCTTTGAAGTCCCAAAGATTTTAGTTTTGGTGAATCCAATTCATACATATTTTTTTCTTTTTTCCCTTGTGCTTTAGTGTAATTTCTAAGAAACAGAGGTTATGTATATTTACTGCACTCTTTTCTTCCAAGTTTTATAGTTTTAGCTTCTACATTTAACTCTATATTCCACTGTGAGCTAATTAGGGTGCAAAGTAGGGGTCTGACTTTATTCTTTTGCATGTGGCCATTCAGTTGTCCCAGCACCATTTTTTGAAAAGAGTGTTCTTTCACTATTGAATATCTTGGCCACCTTGTCAAAAATCAATTTGTTGCAAGGGCATATTTCTGGAATTTCAGTTCAATTCCACTGATCTATATGACTGACTTTATGCTAGTACCACACTGTCTTGATAATTGTAGTGTGCTTTAAAATGGGGATCTGTGATCCTCCAGCTTTTTTTCTTTGTCAGTATATTTTTGGCTATGTTTTGGCTATGTTTATTCCAGATCATTTGGATGTCCATATGAATTTTAGGATCAGCTTGTCAGTTTCTGCAAAGAAGTCAGCAGGAATCTTGATAAATGCTGCATTGACTCCAGAGATCAATTGGGGCAATTCTAATAATATTAAATCTTTAGATCTGACTTACCATTCATTTATATCTTTGATGTTTTTCAACAACATTTTATAGTTTTTAGTGTATAAACTTGCACTTCCTTTGTTAAATTTGTTCCTGAATATTTTATTCTTTTATATTCTGTATGGAAATGGAATTGTTTCCTGATTTGGGTTATTCATTGCTAGTGTATAAAAATATAATTGATTTTTGTATAATCGTACTGTCTCCATAAACTTGTTGAGCTTTTTTCTTCACTCTAATAATTTTTAGTGGATTGCTTAGGTTTTTCTAAGATGTAGTCTGTGAAAGAGATAGATTTCTTTCTTTCTATCCAATCTATATCTTTTATTTCCTTTTCTTTACTCATTTTATTTTTTTAAAAATATTTTATTTATTTATTTGACAGAGAGGAGAGAGATAACAAGTAGGCAGAGAGGCAGGCAGGGAGAAAGGGGGAAGCAGGCCTCCTGCTGAGCAGAGAGCCCGATGTTGGGTTTGATCCCAGGACCCTGAGATCATGACCTGAGCCGAAGGCAGAGGCTTTAAACCACTGAGCCAACCAGGTGCCCATCTTTACTCATTTTCTTAGTCAGAATAGTTTCACATATAGCCTGCATATAATCATACTTAAAATACAACAGTTATATTGTTAACTATAATTATTAGACAAAAATTCCTGGAATCAAAAATATTTTGTATCCTTGATTTTTAACAAAACACAAGCAATACAATGTTGAAATTAGTGTATTTATGCATAGAAAAGTTATTTTGGTTTTCTATGGAAACACTTTTTATCACATTTATAAAAAATATGAAAATCTTTTGAACAGTTAAGTAATTCACAAGAATAACAAAAGAATTTGAAGGAAAAAACTTATAATGAACTGAAAATGGGTGACCTGAATTTCTGCAGAAATATTTATTTTTAAAGAGGTTATGGCAAAAGGAAATATGTAAAGTATAGGAATAAATAAAGTTATAAATATCAACTGAGGCCTCATGACTAGTTATATAAACAAAGACTGTGATGACTCTGTGCATTTTATTTCTGAATTATCACTTATTCATAATTATACATATATCTACATTAATTTATTATTTCCTTTTTCCTCCTTCCCTGATTAATGTATGTATCATTATTGGTTATTAATTTTACAGTATAATTTTTAGACAATGGAATATTACAGTAGGACCTTGACACAATTTGAGGAAAAAGTCATATCTCTTAGTGGTAGATGCCACACTGCTGCCCAGTGCCATATAATTGCCCGATGTTAAACTTTTTTGATGATAATGTAAGGGACAGACATTAAGTTGTTGATTGTCAAGATATCTATCTCAAAGACGTCCACCTGGAATAAACATATTGCCAGCTGTATGTCACAGCTACTAGAAAAACAATTAGGTAATGAACCAGGCTACCTTACTCATGAAGTTCCTCTTTTAGAAAGCCCTGAGTAGCCTGGAGAACTGACTACTTTAGTGACTCTGTTTCTCCTTTCCCACTAAGTGCCACTCTTACATATTAAATTTGCCAACAAAACAAAACAAAACAAACAAACAAACAAAAAAACAGTGAATCTGTGAAACCCTAAGCACATCATCTTTGGACACTAATGAAGGCAGAGCTCCAGGTCCACACTCTCTCCCTCTTTCTTTAACCATGTAAGAACCTCTGTGTGGCCCACAGGTATGCTGTCTACCATCTAGGACTTGTAATAAATCTTATTCTTCAAAGATCTCTGACCATTTTCCTGAAGTGTATCCTGCAATCATAATGAGAACCACAAGGGCCCATCTAGCCACAACATTGGTCCTAATAGTGGTGGTGTGGATATCCACGGAGCTTGCTCTGAGTGAGTATGGACCCAGGTGAGTGCCTCTGGCACTACTAGCTAAGAGCATCACTATAAGTACACTATAAGTAGTGTTTCATATAACTAAACTAGAAGTGGGTTGTTCCTGGGTTGCTTCAGAGGGTTCTGGTTGGAGTATTGGGTTCTGCTTGATCCTATTGACTTTTCCTTTCATGGTCACCATTTGACCTCCTAAGCAATCTACATCATATTCTCTCACACTCATGTAAAATGAAAATCTGGGCAAGGATTTTCTTCCCCTTCTCTACTTTTCTTCCTCCCCTTTCCTTTCTTTTTTATTTTATTTTATTATTTTATTTTATTTATTTTATTTTGTTATTTTTTTATAGTTTGAGAAATGGAGTCTTTCTTTTTCCTTCCCCAAATACTTTTATTCTTTTCCTTCCTTTAATTTATCAAAGGAGAAAATATTTTTCTTACTATTCCAGGTGACTTTCTGGCTTGTCTCATTGTCCAAAACTGAATCGACTGGGTGCCTTTAGCTACAAAGGAACTTGAAAAATAAAGTAACTGATATATTTAGCCTCTTTAATGAGAACAAACAAGAAAAAATAATGTAGGGAAAAGCTACTGAGTAAGCTACCAAAGAGTCTGTCATAGTTGGTTCTTGAAATAACAATGGACTCAAGTTTATCCTATTAATGTGTTCAGCTAAATAAGGTAGTAGTGTGTGGAAATTAATGTTATATTGAGGAAGAGTTGTTAAAAATGTTTGTTCTGGATGTCAAATATATTTTAGGTATGTCATTAAAATAAAATACAGTGTTTTTATGAAAATGCATAAATATGTAAAATGTCTGGTACAATGTCTACCACATAATGGCTCAACAAATGTCAGCCAACTTTTAACATTTTTGTAACACATCTTTTAAATTTTTCCACCCAAAGTGATTTTATCAGATCAAGTTTGGTTATTAAAAAAAATGACAAAACCAAAAATTCCTTTACTCACTGAAAATTGTACTTTTGTGTCTAATATGAAGAAAATTATTTTGGCCATTATTTTAATTACATGTATAATCTTTCTCACTCTCCTCTCTCTTGTCTCTATGTCATATTTTTCATTCTATACTTTCCCAAATGTTTGAGAAATAATGCACGTCTGTACTTGCATTTATTTAGATATTGATATAAGTTTAAAAATCAAAATTTCCACGTGAATGATTTATCCAGCTTTTTACTTGTTTTAAATATCTTAAAACATTTACTATTTTTCAAATATTACACATAAATTGATCATAAATCTGTTTTAATTTAATATAAAGTTTATTTCTAGACAGAGTTTTGATTGCCTTCTATATTTATTAAACACACAAACACACATGCACACATAAACATACACAATACTGGAAGCTGGAAGGAATCTTTTACACCAACTACATATCAATTTATATGTTATAAAACAGACCATTGACTCAGAAAGGTGAAGTATTTTGGCCACTACCTCAGTAGAGGCAGTGTTGGTTTAGATCACACATCTCCATAACTCTAAGAGTAAAGCTTTGGTTTTGTTTTTCATCCTCTGAAATATGAGAGGGAAAACATCCAGAATTTCTTACTCTATATACAAAAGTTCTTTTTCATTAGTGGTCTGTATTGCAAAGTACAGTTTTTATATGTAAATCACTAAATGAGATATAGAACAAATAAAAAAACACTAGATTTTAGCCATTATAAATGACAGCATAATTCAGACAAATTCAAAGCAAAAGCAATAAGAAAAACAAAACAAAATGGGATATATCAGATTGGATAGAACAATGTTTCCTTGTTAATATAGTGTAGTGGTAAAGTCATGTGATTTTAACAAAAGTACCTGGGTTCAAAATCCTCCCAGTTCCTGTGATAATTTATATAATGCCTTGAGCCTCAGCTTTTATCACCTATAAGGTGGAGATAAGAATAGTATCTATATCATACCATTATTATTGGACTAAATGAGTTGCTATCTGTAAAAAACTTAGAATAGGACTCATCAGGAAATGACAAAGTAGTAAGCATTGGCAGATTATTATACTTTTGCTATTACCATTACTGTAGCCACTAGTATCAATAATTATCTTTTGTTTGTTTATAGCCTGCCATCTATTTGGTACAAGCTTTACACACTTAGTTAATATCCATAAAAAATTATAAACTAAGATCCTCAGTTAAGGAAGAAATAAACTCAGATTCAAAGTTATTAAAATACATATCCAAAGTCAAATAGACTTTTACTCTTAACCGGTAGCCAAAATCTAGATTAGTAGCCTGTATTTGAAAGGGCTACTGAAAGATGGTTGTTTAATAGACTGAGAACCTAGAGAGAAAAAAATCGGAAAAATAGTGAAATAGTGAAAAACAGTGATTAGAAGAGGGAAGTAGTAGGGAATAGAAGAGAAAATGATACAGAGATTGTAAATTAAAGAAGGACATGTTATTGCATTAGACAATATCAGTTGGGGGTCATGAGAACACCAAACCAGCGCTTTGGATTCTTCTGTTGAATGGCCACAGTGGAAAGGTGGGGTGTTGATAACTACTTTCCAGGTCATCTGGAAAAATCAGCTGAGTGGAAATTATTTTCCTATACTGCTAGAAATAGAATAGTGAGAGGGGCTTCAATTTTAGATTTTAATTTCCACCTATGAATATAATTATGATGGTTTTTATATGATCATTTTATTCCCTTTTATGTGACATTTATTATTTGATTGTTGAAATATGATCTTCAAAAGTTGACTTTGATATAGAACTTGACAGAATTTAAAAATTAGATAGGCTATTTTGCTTTGAAATTATAATAATTATAGGGCACCTGGGTGGCTCAGTGGGTTAAGCCTCTGCCTTTGGCTCAGGTCATGATCTCAGGGTCCTGGGATTGAGCCCTGCATCGGGCTCTCTGCTCAGCGGGGAGCCTGCTTCGCCCTCTCTTTCTGCATGCCTCTCTGCCTACTTGTGATCTCTCTGTGTCAAATAAATAAATAAATAAAATCTTAAAAAAAAGAAATTATTATAATTATTGAAATTAAGATGTTAAGAATTTTTGCTGACTTCAAAGTACCTTTTGCTTATTTCACAGCCCAATGGCCATTTTGATGAGAGATCTGACCTAGAGTGAAATCCATGTCCATATCATCTTAACAATGCTTATACCAACTTCACAATTTATAGTGTTCCATATCCAAGACACTTATATTTTCTATTTAATTTATGAATATGAGAAACACTGAGAATATTATTATTTAGGGAAGTGACCATTAAATACAGTGAGATCACTTCTGAGTATATCCAAAACATACAGGTTTTGCTCTTATTGAAAGCATAAGTGCCACACCCAGTATTTTATTTGATTTTTCCATCCATCTGACACCTTAATAAAGTTCATCTTTTCTCTCTTAACCTCCTTTTTTAAAATCTAATTCTTAAGATATTTCAGATTCTTTGATGATCATCATTATTCAGCATGAAAAAGCAAAACCCAGTGAATTTTGACATTTTGTAGTTAATTCTCTGAACACTAAAAATGCTTTTCTAATAAAGGAAATAATTGATGGTCCTTTATATCAGTGTTTTTGCCAGATCATTGAGTCTTATTGTAAAACAGACAAACTATAAAATTCAGTGCTTGCATAATTATACCTCAAGATACAATGAACACAATTGAACTTCTTTAAATGTTCTTGTTCAAATAAATAGTTCAGTATTGTGGAAGATGTAGGTGGTAATTGCATTGAATGCAATGAATTTTAAATTTGGTCATAGTAAAAGAGTATATTTAAATATGCAAGATGTGAGAATAAATTCTATAGCACCAAAGGATAATAGTTAAAAATCTTAAGAACAATTTAAAGAAAATACAATTGATTATATCTCAAGTACAAATATTCCTTATTCTAACTATATGTCTTGGTTGCCTGAATGCTTCTTTATCTTAAATTGGGAGGTTTGTAAATCGTATGGTCTTTCCCATGGGTAATTGTTTTATATTAGACACTCTAAAGGGATAACGTATCAAAAAAAACTGATAAAGCACAAACTTTGACTTCAAGGAATTTGCTCTTGTGCTCCAATAAGGTTTTTGGAATCTTCCTAGATAAATTTTAAATAAATTTTCTTGTGTATAATCTACTTAACTCTATGAATCATCATCAAAGGATGTTATTCAGTTTAGTGGAAAGATGCAGGATGGGGATTCCATTAAATATTTGCATGCCACATGACCATGGATAAGTCAGATGAAAAAGTTGAACAGTGTGTTTTGTTACACCCCTTTCTGCTGTCATATTCTATGAGCCCACAGTTTTTACTCCTTTGTGGAATGTATGTTCTACATGATTTTTCAATACATATAATATCATAAAGTACCTAAGGGTGTTAATTACTGGATAATTACAACAATGATAAAATTCTTTTGTAAAGCTAAAATAATTTCTTTAAAATGTGTCACTGATTTCTGCTTAAAGTAAAGCAAAACTATTTGGAGATTTTTTGGGTCTTTTTGGTTTTGGCTGAAAATAATGCCAAAAAATAAATCTCCATTTGGGTATCTAGATATTGCTTTTGCAAATGAAAAATAAATCTAGGTGTGGAATGCTAATCAAGCAATAAGGTCATTTTGTAGTTTGTCACAACTCATTTTCAGCACTGAAAGATGTCAGGGTCTCCTGGGTGGTTCAGTATGTTGAGTGACCCACTCTTGATGTCAGCTCAGGTTATGAACTCATGGGTCGTGTGATCAAACCCCAAGTACAACCTCACATCAGGCTCTGCTAGGCATGGAGTCTGCTTGAGATTCTCTCCCTTTCCCTCCATCCAACTCCCCCCAAAAATAAAAAAAAAAATTTCAAATCATATTGTGTATAAACATCTAATTTTTGAAATATGAGGGAAAATAAAGTATAAACAATCATACATATTCTGTACAAATCTAAAATTACTTCATAATTTAGGAGCATATAACACATAATAACTTAAAATTGTGACATTAGTAGTTGTAATAACTTGCATTGAATTTTACTTCTAAATTTTTATATGTCATCCTGAAAATGATTATATTTCTCCAGATCAAAAGAAACACAAAAATTCAAACACAGAAAGGGAAATTAATAAAGTAAATAATTCAGCTATTTTTTCTACATCTTTCTTAAAAGCAACAAAGTCAAATATCATTCATTTTCAGATGCCAGAGAGCAATGAGACCTCATAAATTAAGTCTCTTAATTGAAACAAAATATTTGCCACATGGACAATGTTAAGATTTTGAACCATGTTAAGTTGTTTTGCTGTTTCTGGTGCATTAATTTTTATCTTTTCCACAAATTTCCAAAAATGATAATTAGATAAAGACAAATTTTCCTACAGTTTTACCTTATTGGATTTCTTGATATGAGTTTTTATAAACTTAAGTATGCTAAGCAGACCATCCTAACATCATTTATTTTATTTATTTTTATTTTTTTGTAGTAATACACCTGACCCATATTTGTGGAAATACATCCACTCCGTTGTCTCAATGGGTTATGTGGGTGGAAACAAACCTTTGGGGGAGGACCGATGACAGGTCCTCCTGTGGACAGGTCCTCCTGAGGACAGGTCCTCCTCCTTCTCATGCCTACACACCCTGAATGACTTGTAGCTTTGGGTAAGGTTTCAAGACTTGGAGCCAGTACTGTCGAAGAGACAATTAGCCAGAAGGAAATCTTTTACTTGTCCTAGTCTACATATCTGAGGAAAACTAAGTATAAATGTGCACGGATTATATTTTTAATTCAGTAGATTACAAACGTGAATTCGTTCATAGACAAATATCGGCCTATTACTCCCAATTAATTGTTGCTCCTGATGATCAGAAATTTTGAGTCACTTCTTCCAGGGCTCATCTCAATAAAAGATATTGAACCTAGATTACTTTGAAATTGATATTTAGGTTTTAAGGTCAATAAATTGAATAGATTTTAAAAATGTATTATTATATAAGAACTTATTACAAGACCATACAATGTAGTTTTATCTTTCCATATTTTACATTATTATAATTCAAAGTAACAAATTCTATTAAATACCAGTCCTTTTGATTTTAGCTATATTATTAAAATTATCATTAACTTTCAAGGGCGCCTGAGTGGCTCAGTGGGTTAAAGCCTCTGCCTTTGGTTGGGGTCGTGGTCTCAGGGTCCTGGGATCGAGCCCATCGGGCTCTCTGCCTCTCTGCCTACTTGTGATCTCTCTCTCTCTGTCAAATAAAAAAAATTATCATTAACTTTCAAAATAAGCTAATTACAATTCTTGTAATAGAGGGAGAGAACTCTGAGAGAGAAAGCAGGATATGAGAAGCTTTTAAAATTAATAGTAAAAAACTGAATAATAGGTTTTCTTTCAGAGAAATCTCCTTTGGCACTCTGTATTTTTTTTTATTATGTTATGTTAGTCACCATACAGTACTAGTACTAGTACAGTATTAATTCTTGATGTAGTGTTCCATGATTCTTGTTTGCATATAACACTCAGTGCTCCATGCAATTCGTGCCCTCCTATGTTCTGTAGTTCCTAGAGTATAGATCCTTTACCTCTTTAGCTAGGCTTATTCCAAGGTATCTTATGGTTTTTGGTGCTATTGTAAATGGAATTGATTCCCTAATTTCTCTTTCTACATTTACACTGTTAGTGTATAAGAAAGCAACAGATTTCTATTCACTGATTTTGTATCCTGACACATTATGGAATTACTGTATGAGTTCTAGTAATTTGGAGGTGGAGTCTTTGGATTTTCCACATAAAGTATCATGACATCTGCAAAGAGAGTTTGACTTCTTCTTTGCCAATCTGAATACATTTTATTTCTTTTTGTTGTCCGATTGCTGTTTCTAGGACTTCTAGTACTATGTTGAACAATGGCAGTGAGAATGGGCATCCTTGTCATGTTCCTGAGCTTAAGGGAAAGGCTCTCAGCTTTTCCCCATTGAAAATAATATTCACTGTGGGTTTTTCATGGATGGATTTTATGAAATTGAGGAATATTCCCTCTATCCTTATACTCTGAAGAGTTTTAATCAGGAAAGAGTTTTAAATGGATGCTTTTTCAGCATCAATTGAGAGAATTATGTGGTTCTTCTCTTTCCTCTTACTAATGTGTTCTATCACATTGATTGATTTGCAAATGCTGAACCACCCATATATCCCAGGCATAAATCCCACGTGGTTGTGGTGGGTAATCCTTTTAATGTACTGTTGGATCCTATTAGCTAGGATCTTGTTGAGAAATTTGGCATCCATATTTATCAGGGATATTGGTCTGAAATTCTCCTTTTTGATGGGGTCTTTGCCTGGTTTTGGGATAAAAGTAATGCTGGCCTCATAGAAAGAGTCTGGAAGTTTTCCTTCTGTTTCTATTTTTTGAAACAGCTTGAGGAGAATAGGTATTATTTCTCCTTTGAATGTTTGGTAGAATTCCTCAGGGAATCAATCAGGTCCTGGACTCGTTTTTTTTAGAGGTTTTTGATCACTGCTTCAATCTCATTACTGGTTATTGGCCTATTCAGGTTGTCAATTTCTTCCTGTTTCAGTCTTGGTAGTTTATAGGTTTCAAGGAATGCATCCATTTCTTTTAGGTGGCTTAACTTATTAGCATAGAGCTGTTGATAATAATTTCTAATAATTGTTTCTATTTCCTTAGTGTTAGTCGTGATCTCTTCCCTTTCATTCATAATTTCTAATAATTGTTTCTATCTCCTTAGTGTTAGTCGTGATCTCTTCCCTTTCATTCATAATTTCTAATAATTGTTTCTATTTCCTTAGTGTTAGTCGTGATCTCTTCCCTTTCATTCATAATTCATAATCCTTTCTCTTTTCTTTTGGATAAGTCTGGCCAGTGGGTTATTGATCTTATTAATTCTTTCAAAGAACAAGCTTCTAGTTTCTTTGATGTGTTCTACTGCATTTCTGGTTTCTAATTCATTGATATCTGCTCTAATCTTAATTATTTCCTTTCTTGTGCATGGGCTAAGCTTAATTTGTTGTTGATTCTCCAGTTCTTCTTTAAGGTGTAAAGATTGTTTGTGTAATGACTATATATTTCCCCCTTAGGGACTGTCTTAGCTGTATCCCACAGGTTTCGGACTGATGTGTTTTCATTCTCATTGGTTTCCTTGAATTGTTTAAGTTGTTCTTTGATTTCCTGGCTGACCCAGACATTCTTGAGCAGGATGGTCTTTAACTTCCAAGTGTTTGAATTTCTTCCAAAGTTTTTCTTGTGATGAGTTCCAGTTTCAAAGCACTGTAGTCTTAGAATGTGCATGGAATAATCTCAGTCTTTTGTTATTAGTTGAAACCTGATTTGTGACCTAGTATGTGATCTGTTCTGGTGAAAGTTCCATGTGCATTCAAAAAGAATGAATGTTCTGTTGTTTTCGGGTGGAAAGTTCTGTATATATCTATAAGGTCCATCTGGTCCAGTGTGTCATTCAAAGCTCTTGTTTCTTTGTTGATTTTATGCTTAGATGATCTGTCTATTGATGAGAGTAGAGTTCTGAGGTGTCCTACTATTAATGTTTTATTATCAATATCTCTTTATTTTGGTTAACAGTTAGCTTATGTAGTTGGGTGCTCCTATGCTGGGGGCATAGATATTTACAATTGTTATATCTTCTTATTGGATAGACCTTTAGGAATGATATAGTGTCCTTCTGTATCTCTAACTACAGTCTAACAGCATATGGATGGGTCCTGTTTTTTTTTTTTTTTTTTTTTGGTCCTGTTTTTTTTTATCCAATCTGCAAACCTCTGTGCCATTTTATGGGAGCATTTAGGCCGTTCACATTGAGAACGATTATTGACAAATAAGATTTTACTGTCATTATGTTACCTCTGGAGTCCTTGTTGCTATAGATTGTCTCTGTAAATTTCTGTTATATATCACTCTGGGGTCTTTCTCCTTTTATAGAACCCTCCCCCCTTAATATTTCTTGCAGGGCTGGCTCTTTCACTATTTCCAGTCTTGAAAGCTCTTTATTTCTCCATCCATTCTAAATGACAGCCTTGCCAGATAAAGTATTCTTGGCTGCCTGTTCTTCTCATTTAGTACCCTGAATATGTTTTGCCAGCCTTTTCTGTCTTGCCAGGTCTCTGGACAGGTCTGATGTTATTCTGATGTTCCTCCCTCTGTATGTAAGGAAACTCTTCCTCCTAACTGCCCTTCAGATGGTTTCCTTGGGGGGCGCCTGGGTGGCTCAAAGGGTTATGCCTCTGCCTTCAGCTCAGGTCACGATCTCAGGGTCCTGGGATTGAGCCTCGCATTGGACTCTCTGCTCAGTGGGGAGCCTGCGTCCCCCTCTCCCTCTGCCTGCCTCTCTGCCTACTTGTGATCTCTCTTTCTGTCAAATAAATAAATAAATTTTTTTTTTTTAAGATGGTTTCCTTGGTTCTAAGATTTGTTAGTTTTACTATTACATGTCAGGGCATTAGTTGTTTTCCTTGATCTTGGAAGGGGTCCTCTCTGCCTCTAGAACATGAAAGCTTGTTTCATTCCCCAGATTAGGGAAGTTCTTGGCTACAATTTGCTCAAATATATCTCTATTCCTCTCTGTCTCTCCACTCCCTCAGGGATCCCAATAATTCTGACCTTGGAATGTTTCATGGCATCATTTATTTCTCTAATTCTATTTTCATGGATTTTAAGCTGTTTATTTCAGACCTCCCCCTGTTCACTCTTTTCTATCGATTTGTCTTCTAAATCACTAATTTGTTCTCCTCCCTTGTTTATCTTGGCTGTTAGAGTATCTACATTAGATTGGATCTTGTTGATAGTATTTTTAAGTTCTGTCAGATCAGCTCTCATTTCTGTCCTTAGAAAATCTATATTACCATTAATGGTTTTTCTCCATCCTAGCTATTGTCTGCATAACTGTAATCCTGAAGTCTATTTCCAACATCTTGCTTATATCTATATCCTTCAGTTCTGTGGCAGAGATCATAGTCTCTGAATTTTTCCTGTGTTGGGGGTTCCTCCTCTTAGTCATTTTGTTGAAGGGAGGTGGAGGGAAGGTACAGAGTTCAAGTTATTGACCACAACCCAAGCAAGCTGCACCTGTGTTATAGGGACCTTAGGGTTGTTGGCCTCTTGTTCTTCCAGCCTATCTTCCAGAGAAGGGGCATGCCATGCTGTTACTCAGGCAACTCTATTTGGACAGAGTTGCCCTGCCCCCTGTGGGGGGAATGGTTTAGTGACAACCAGTTTTGGGGGACTTTTGTTCTCTGGCAGCTTTCCCTGGCAACTTTCTACATGTCTTCCAAGAGTCAGAGCAGAAGTCAACATATCCAAACTTCTGTCTCAGAACAGAGAGATTGCAGTCTGTTCTCCAGTGAGCCCTCAAGGCCACACTGTCTCCATTTCTGACTCTGGTGGCACAGGATCCTGGAAGCTCCATCACCCTTCCATTTATCTTCTGATATCTACTTGCAGAATCATGGCTCCCCACTTCATACCTTGAAACCAACTGCCAGAGATATTCTGTTTGTAGAGATCCAGATATATCTTTTTACATCTCAGACTGATTTCATGGGTTTTCAGAATGGTCTGGTAGATATCCAGCTCAATTCAGGGACCAGTTGAAATAGTGTCTCCTACTCCTCTGTAATCTTTGCCTCCTTGAGGCTCTGTATTAACATGAATTCTGTAATTAGGGGAATCTACAAACTAGGAAAGACTCAGAGGATGCATATATAAAAAACATTATCTCTATTTTTATTCTAGAAGGAATATACTTGGCAGAATCTTGTCTATATTCCTCATCTGAGCACATGACTATATGGCTTTCTTTGAGAAATGCTTGTATATCTCAGGTATTACATGACAGCATCACCAATGTTGCCATGTATTAGCCATTGTACCAAGTATCTATTGCAGTTTTTCACATATTACTTCACATAATCCTAAAAACACTCCCCCAAGGAATGCACAATTACTATCTCCATTTTACTCAGAACACTGAGGCTCGTGATCTTTAAAAATGTATACAAAGTTCAGGAACTAAGAAATGGCAATTCCAACCCAGGCAATGGGCTCCAGACCCTGACCCTGTATTCACTAACTTGCCTCCCAATTTGTAATTTACAAACAAAGATGACATCAAAATCCTTTTCTAACAGATTATCTTGTGTTACATGTGTCCGACAAAACCCACTATGGGGAAAAATGTTATAATTGCAGATCAGTGCATATTTAACTTTATTTGGACACTTAGGAAGATGGAAAGAAGCATTTTTCAAATTATCGGTTGGAGTAAAATCATGAAAAACTGACCTTGGCTTCTGTTAAAATATATTGGGATTCATGATTTTTATAGTAGTTTTTTCCCTATTTTTTCACAATATGTATTTAAAATGCACATAAGTTCTGTCAGTTTATTTTGGGGTCTAATTATTTTATTAGCAAACCCTAAAACATGCTAATAAGAATTCCACTTCTTTTAAAAGACTTCCAAACTTCTCTTCAAGTTTATTATAACTATTTTCCTGATGATGCATAAAATAGTTGACTTTAAAAAGAACCTCTAAAATGAAATAAAGCTGCTTATGCACAATTCAGAGTCTTATCTTTTTACATACACCCTGAGGAAACTCAGACAGCTTAGATTTATGCATGTTTTATTTGGTTAAATTTGTGAAGTATTTGATCGTATTTCTGAAGACTTACAATTGCTTTTGTAGTGCAGTCAGGTGGTCTATTTTCTTCTCTTCTAGTTTATGAGAATGGCTATGATTTATGCAACTGATATAAAACTGCTTTCAAGTTAACATATACTGAAAACAGTATATAAAGCTAATAGTCAAAATCATCTGCCGAAGGCTATTGCTTTCACTGGTTATTTGGAAACTGTCAAGTTGAGGAAGCAATGAGAATATAAGTTTTGCACAATTCAATTTTAGTTGTCTTCTGGGATGAGAGCTAACATTATTGACAGTGAATTTTGGTAGATAATAAACTTTAGAACTAAGAGTTATTGGAATTGGCATGCATTTAGAGATTCCACTTAAATTAGAAACTACATGCCTACCTTCCAACTTAAATGACTAGTTGTTAGCTGCATAGCTAAAAAATGTGGGGAAAAAAAATCATCTCTTCTGGTCAATGATGTGTTTTTAAATGTTTATAACAAAGCACCAAGGCATAAAATACTTTATTTTCTCCATTTTACCATTTGCCATTTAATTGCAGATTATTGAATGTTTAATTAGAACAAAACATTTATTATTCTGTCATTAACATTTATGAATCATTCTATTTTTTGCACTATTTTATTTTTTTCATGATTTCTATATAATCTTAAAATTTTCCTCAACCATTTCAAACATTTTATTTTATACTATCTTTTAGATTGCACTCTAATATCTGGAATTCTTAAATGGCTTCTATTGCCCTGTAGTGATGAAGAGATCTCATTGCTTGGCAAATTTTGTTTGGAAACAAACAAGCAAACAAACAAAAACCCAAAAAACTTCTTTTCAAAGATTATCTTCTCTCCACAGTTTGATCCTTTATAGATCTTTGATTGGGTTGAGTAGTCATTTCCATGGTAAATTCAGCTTGAAGATCCTTTCCAATCCATTTCGTATGTATTATAGTTGTGCCTTAACTTAAGCTTCTATTTTAATAACCTACTATATATATTTATAATGTTTTATGTCTATGTCAGCTCATCTTTAATAGCCATTATTCTTTTTTTATTATGCCCCTGAGGTAGAAAAATGAGTTGTTAAAATATCTCTCAAGAATGAGGTTTCATTTACTTCTTCTCATTATCCATTACAACCTTTGACCTTAGACAAGATAGAACTCTGACCTGTGCCTTGTGCATTATAGAGGTTCCCACACAAGTGCTTAACCATACAGTGATTCCTGCAATATGACATAATTCCCAATAGTGCAAAACAATTATGTTCTTGCTTCTTTTTCTGTTTCAATAGGAGTCTATAAATATTTATTGAATTGGCTAACTATTCTCAAGAATTGCTCCTGACCACTGTGAACAATTTCAATATTAAAATAATTCATGTCCAGGCGCCTGGGTGGCTCAGTTGGTTAAGCAACTGCCTTGGGCTCAGGTCATGATCCCAGAGTCCCAGGATCGAGTCCTGCATCAGGCTTCCAGCTCCATGGGGAGTCTGTTTCTCCCTCTGACCTTCTCCCCTCTCATGCTCTCTCTCTCTCTCTAATAAATAAATAAAATCTTTAAAAAAAATAAAAAAAATAATTCATGTCCTACAAATATATATGTTACCCTGTACCTCTTTAACATTGAAAAATAGAGATACATTAAATACTAGACTTGTTAATAGTTTGTACACAAATATAAATTATTCTGGATATATTAAATATAAAATATTGATATTTAAAGTTCCAGATTAATTTAAATTTCAGATCTTTTGGAAAAAACTTCTAAAAAATAAACAAGCTGTATTAAACAAGTCACTAATTTAATTAGCATTTTGCCTTTATGTTTCTACAGATAACTCTATTAAAAAGCATTCTTTATGACATGTGAAACTTAATCTTTTATTTTTGTTTTTTTTTTTTATCTAGTCGGTAGTATTTCTTGGTATTCCTAGTAGGAAGGTTTCTGGACTAATAGTCTGCCATTTCACCTTTTATTTTTACTTTTGAATGGTAATATTTATTTATCATTTATCTATATATCTATCTATAAATATATAATATATACCATTGTACTGAATAGAGGCTAAGGTAAATTCTGGGCAAAACTATAACATTTGGAGACAAATTTGCATAGTTCAGGACCACGTATAGCATATCCTAAAACTTTTCTCCAAATTAATTTTCTTATATGAGTTCCAATCACATGTCAAAGAGACTTTGATCTTAAACATGCTTCTTATATGTAAATTTGTATGACTCCTCTGAGAAAATTATTTCTTATTTTGGTATCTGCTGAGACATGCACGATATACTAGTTTGTGAGCAAATGCAATTCACTCTCTCGGACAACTATTCAATATCAGTACTAAAAGTTGAACTGAAAACTATAACTACAAAGAAAACGGTTTTCTATTGCTTCATGCTTTGTTAAGTGGCAAGGATTCTTGAAGAAAAACACTCTTATATGAAAATTTTTTTTTAATTTTTTTTTTAATTTATTTGACAGAGAGAGATCGATCCCAAGTAGGCAGAGAGACAGGCAGAGACAGGGGGAGAGGCAGGCTTCCTGCTGAGCAGAGAGCCCGATATGGGACTCGATCCCAGGACCCTGAGACCATGACCTGAGCCGAAGACAGAGGCTTTAACCCACTGAGCAACCCAGGCACTCCCTTATATGAAAAATTTTAACCAACTTTGAAAACTTAAGTACCATTTTTTAATTACAGAACCTGATCAAAGCAAATACTATCTATATAAGTTCTGTAGATCTCATGAATTCCATGAGGGGTGAAGATGTAGAAATTCAGACTAGAAAATATTTTAGGGATCTCTTTCCCACCTACCCCCAAATCACCTTGAGGATGTGACGTTGTCCTAGGTAATTCTTTCACATCAACGGGATAGAAAATTATTTAGTAGTACATGTTGAGTTCTTTGTTCTGTACATTTAGGTAGAGCTGGTACCTGAACAATTTCAAATAGTTCAGACTTTTAAGTTGATGTGATTAAAATGGCATTAAAAAGCATAAGATTTTTTTCTGTTAGGTTGATTAGATATAAGATATGTCTATACAAGTGGTGTTCCTTTGTCTCTTCAATAAACCATTAGAAAATTTAATAGGAAAAAATCCAATTGAAACAAAGAAGATAGCTTATAAAATAATTAGGAATAAATGTTATAAAATATACTCAAGAACTTTATGAGGAAAAATATAAAACTATAATGAAAAACATGAAAGAGACTTGAGTAAATGGAAAACATTATGAGATGGAAGCAATGATAAGTTTAGCATTGATTCAATTTCCTCCACCTAATGAAAATAACTAATTCAAAATCAGTCAAATAATAAGAATACTCTTAAGTGAAAAGATTTTCTTTTCTTCCTACTCAGGGAAAATCTTTCATTTTGTTGAACAAACAACCTCAAGTTGTAGCTAGTTACCTCCTCTTCCTTCAATATTTTTTTTTTTAAGGATTTTATTTATTTATTTATTAGGAAAGAGAGAGAGTGAGAGAGAGAAGGTCAGAGTGAGAAGCGGATTCCCCATGGAGCTGGGAGCCTGATATGGGACTCGATCCCTGGACTCCGGGACCATGACCTGAGCCGAAGGCAGTCGCTCAACCAACTGCGCCACCCAGGGGCCCTCAATATTTTAATTACTAAAACTTTTTAGAATATTTTAACACCTAATAAAGTTAATACATCATTGATTTACTTTGTAATAATTTTTCTTGTTTTTTAAAATGAAATTTAGAATGTATTGTTCTGAAAATAAAATATACATTAATTTTAGGGCTTAAAATTAATTTTTAAACTAGCTTATGGAGGATTGACATTTTTATTTTATTTTTCTCAGAAACATGAAATCGCTTAGTTTTATCAAAATGTGGCAGTGTTCTTTGGGAATTTAAAAATGTTCTAAGTCTAGAGGGTTTGCACAGTTTGTATAATTTGTTAAATTATATAAATGGGATTTGTTTGTATTTTAAATTTTAGTCAATCTTTGCTTGGTTCTGATATCAATATTGTATATTTATTATTAATATGATTAATTAAAAATAACTTTTAAAGTGTTTCTTTGGAATTATGTGCTTTAGAAATTTTTATTTAAACATTTTATTTATTTATTTATTCACTTGAGAGAGAGAGAGAGTGTGTGTGAGTTGAGGAGTATGGGGGAAAGAGCCGAGGAATAGGAGAGGGAGGGGGAAAGAATTAGAAGCAAGACTCCACACAGGGCATGGAGCCCAACGTGGGGCTGGATCTCACGACCCTGAGATCATGACCTGAGCTGAAACCAAGCGTCAGGTGCTTAACCAATTGAGCCTATAAAATTTGTTAGAATGTATTCATTATATAGGTATTCTGCTTTTGGGGAACTGATTACTTTCCAGCTTTCTCCATTTCTTCTATGGAAATTGTCTGTTTTTTTCTCTGATCCGCTTTTTTCAAACTATATTTTCCTTGAATTTTTACATTCCATTTATCTTTTCAAGTGCAAGTACATAGAGGAATGCAAAACAGTTCCTAAGGATCACTTTGATATTGATATTTTGTGCTTAATTCCACTGATTTCTATTGATCATGATTTTGGCTACATAACTCTTTGCATTTGTCATATTTCATCAAATTGTACACTTAAAATTGTTGAATTTTATGTATTTAAATTATATTCAAGTAGAAAAAATTAAACAATGCTAATACTGCTATTTTATAATTTGTTAGCTTTATATAATAGTTTTGATGCCCATCTCTTATGAATATGGTTATTTGCCTTCTGATTTTCTTTTTATTTATTTTTTCCCAACTTCTGCTGCTCTTTTATAAATTAGGTCATTTCATTGTTATTATTGCATGTGAATTTTTCATTTTATTTTGTTGCTCTAGTCCTTACATTTACTGTAGCGTAAGTTAGACTACTTAAATATTTTTGATGTTTAAGGTCATGCACTTTGCAGTATTTTATTCAGTCACTACTTGGTTGCCCAAAATGAAATCTCTAGTAGTTTCTTTAGGAAGTACTTATGGGAAATATAACTCATAAGATTTTCCAAGTTCAAAACTATTTGTATCTGTTCTTTATACTTGAAAGACAGTTTGACTAGATACAATAACCTGGCTTCATTTATACCATTCCCTTTGTCTGATATGAGTTTTTCATTGTGTTATGATGAATATGGCTTTGAGAGAACTGAAGTAAGTTCCACTTTTTCTCTTAAAAAGTGACTGATCAATTTTCTCGGCCTCTTATAAAAATAATTTATTTATCTTCAGGATCAGTAATTTTATTATGATATATCTTGGTGTTTAATGTTCTAGGTCATTTTTTCTTAAATAGTTTTTCTTTTCCTTCAGTATGAAGTGATAAGTTTTCTTTTTAGAAAGTATTTCTTTAATTATATCTTTAAGTATTGCTCTGTTCTATTATTCTTTCTAATTTCTGCCGAGAAATTAACTAGATGGATGTTGGATCCATTCCATTTAACTTCAGTATTCTAACTTCATCTTTAACTTATTTTAACTCTTTTTCTCATAGCAATTTCAATCTTTTTATTGTTTCATTTTCTATATCTTTCCTGATGATTGCCACTAACTCTATTCTTCCATTAATCTTTCTAATATTGTGCTTGAGATTTATATATTTTTCTTTCATTTACCACTCTGTCTTCTTTCAGATCTTGTTTCATAACTTCTCCTATCTCACCATCTCTTTTGTATTTTATATTTTCAATATGCAGTGTTCTTTCATGGAAGTTCAATAAGCATTATTATTTTAAAGGGCGCCTGGGTGGCTCAGTTGGTTGAGCAACTGCCTTCGGCTCAGGTCATGATCCCGGAGTTCCGGGATCAAGTCCCATATCGGACTCCCGGCTCTGCGGGAAAGTCTGCTTCTTCCTCTGACCTTCTCCCCTCTCATTCTCAGTCTCTCGCTCTCTAATAAATTAAAAAAATAAAAACTTAATGGCATGATATTTATGAATTATTTTCAACTCCTTCACAGAAAATCCTCCCCTTTTCAGTTGTTAGTATCTTCCTTTTTCTATAATATTAAGAATGAAGCTTTTATATAACAAACTTAGGCTTTAATTCATGGACTCTGAAATGTAGCAACCCTTAGATTAAATGACAACATTTATTTTGGTGATTTCAGCCCTAAAGGTAAAGTAATATGTTAATATAACATTTCCATTACCTGCTTTCAGTCCAGAATATAGATATTTGAACTCCTTTTCTTCTTTTGCTTTCATTTATATGATGCTATAAATGTAGCCAGATAAAGACATGATTCAAGATTTCTTATTTTAAAATCCATAAATAATCATTTTAAATGAGATATGGCTGACATGAGGCAAATAACAATGAGTTTTGTTCATACTTAGTGTTTATAAATTAATATCACATATCCCTGATATTCTATTGCAATATAGCTAACGAGATTTTTAGCTTCTCTGTAGATTTATGGCTTGCCATCAATTCTCTGGTATGAATATCTGTTACAGTTAAATTTATTATTTCCAAGAAAGAGGAAGTAATTCAGAATAATACATAAATAAAAATATATGTATATATACATGTACATATGGATAAATATGGACATCTACCTGTATGTGTATATATGTAAGGAAGTGTAATCAACATTCCTTGAATGAGACATGAAAACAAAGTGTCTTCATGAAACAAGCTGGTAGACAGGCTCTTTAGGACACCATTGTTAAGTTCAATTAGCTCCAACTTATTTCTCTTCTTGTGTCATTTAGTCAAGATTAAAAATTCTGAAAGAAAAATAGTGCCTGATTGGATTCTTTCTGAATAGATGTCCACCCCTTGGCCAGGGGAAGGAATACTATCCTCTATAATTGAACCTTCATAGCCTCATCAGAGAAGTGTTTTTTTAAAACATAATCACAATGGTATTATAAGAAGATAGTATAAATTCTAGGAGAAAAAACAAAAATCCACTGTCTTAATGTATTCTTGACTTTCAATGAAAATATAGATATAATACGACTTTAATTCACTTTTGTTTCTAATATCTTTCTTTTTCAATAAATTCTATTTAATCTGCACAATATGAATGTGATTTCAGTGGTTCTGAACATTGGCCTTCCATTAGAATCACATTGCAAGATTTAAAAAGTTCTGATTCAAAGTCCTGTCCACAGTGTGTCTGAGTTGGGGTTTGGGGGTATTTTTACATGAAAACTTTTTTTTTTTTAATTATTGACTACCACCCCTGGAATTATAATGTGCAGTGCAGAGGAGACCTTCAGCCTTTTGAAGGTTGGAAGTTACCATGTTCCAGAAGTTAACAGGAGGTCTTCTTGATGAGAGTGGTGATTACTACTAGGATGTCAAGAGGTTTGAATCTCTTATCAAAGTTATTCTACCAGTACCATATTAATAGTTAGCTTGAGGTTTGTGACATATCTCTGTGATGGCTTTGCAGATTCCGGGACTTAGAATTTTTTTTTTTATATTGATTTAGTTTCTTCAACAAGGATTTAGAAAGGGGAGGAGATTAAACATGTAGGTTCAGTCAAATATTGATTCTCCTCAAAGCAAATTTTGTACTAACTTGATGAAGTTAATGAAACTTAAAACTAAACATCGTTTATTCAAGTGTAGTACATTTATAAAGCTCAATAGTAGTAAAACATTTTTTTAAGCCAAGGAGTTCTTAATGATATAAATCCAGTTAGTGATTTAGAAAATAATCTAAATAATTATAACTGACACTAAATCAGAAACATATGCAAATCTCTTCACATGACTGGAATGATAATAAGCTTAATCAAGTGATGTACGATCTAATTTTGTGGTCATAGAATATACAATTATTTGAATAAGAAGTTTTTCTTTATTTCAGTAAAGGGAAGTAATCACTGAACATTTCTTTTTAAATCACTGAACATTTTAAAATAATTTGATGTCATCCTGTGAAATGTCTATCATTTTCTTTATTTGAAATTTTCAATATTGAGTTTATGGTTCTCCCAGGGAAGTAAATGGCCAAATAATGAGCCATAAAATCTTTGTTGTGTTTGTTTTCTGAAGAAGAAAAATATAGTAATTTAGCTTTAAATATAACTTTTGTAATAAAGTTATTATTTTATAATATTTTGTATTTCATACTATTTATTGTATATATAAAGTATAGCTTATATATGGAGTTTATATTATATAAATATAATATTTTATATATTTAATAATTTATAAATAAAATTTTATAATATTTCATGACAAAGTAATATATTACAAAGTTATTATTTATTATTACATAGTAAAAACTCTATAGATTCTCTTCATCAAGAATAAAATAACAATTTGGGTGCCTGGGTGGCTCAGTTGGTTAAGCATTTGCCTTTGACTCAGGTCATGATTACAGGGTCCTGGAATCTAGCCCCACTCTGGGCTCCCTGCTCTGTGGGGAGCCTGCTTCTCCCTCTGCCTCTGCTTCTCTGTCTCTCATGATAAATAAATTTAAAAAAATCTTTTAAAAAAAAGAAGAAAATAACAATTCTAAATTAGATATTATCATATCTTATTCAGTATGATATTAGAATAAATAAATAAATAAATAAAATATTAAAATAAATACTCCATGACCAAGTAATGACTTAGAGATTAAGCAAATTTACATTAGGAAATATTATTATACACTTGATTACATTAATATCATATTCAAATCGTTTAGAAATAAAGGGACACATTTATTAAATGACAAAAAAGCATTTTTAATTATGAATCTGTCTTCAAGATATTATCTGAGAGCATTGATGATATTCCCCTTCTTTTTCCCTGTAGACCTCAATCTTTCATTCTTTTCTACTTTTCTGGGCTTAGTGCTGATAAGTAGTACCTTTACTTCTATTGCTGTTCTTCTCAAGTTTCCTTTTTTTATTTTTTTGTATCTTGGATGGTGTCATGGTATCCTGCCCTCACTGCTACCTCCCACTCCAGTAGCACCAATGCAAAATATTGAATAAACATAATTTGGTTCTCAAAGCAATAAGTACATTTTTGAAAATAAATATAAACAATTGGCCAAAGAAGTAGAACCACATGATTCTCTTTCTCTGGGAGCATGCACATGCAAAATGACAAGTAGCTTTCATGAGAGGCATCTGGCACTGTGGGAGGAAATAGAAAACACAAGAGAAGTTAAGTCAATTTGAGAAGCAAGTGTTTAACTGTTGTACAATTTTTAGAGTAATGAAAGCTCAAAATCACATCCAGTCTATACATACATTCTATGTTAGGGCATGATTTCTAATGTTCTAGTTTCTTTGCAATGCTGAATTGCTACAGTGAGTAAATTTGATTTTGAAAATAACTACATTTGTGATACTTTGATACTTGTTTTATGTGTAGGATAAAGTGAAGGAAGTATTCTACCAAATGTGCATATTTTAAGCAAAGAGGTCTTCTTGTTTAAACTTCCATACATCTTTAGAATCTCTTGCTTTTTCTATATTTTCCTACTAACTGCAATACCTATGATTACTTACAGTCTGGAAGAAAAAAATGAGAAAATATTTCCCCTTTAATTTGAAATGTTTGCAATTTTCTTATTTTTACTATACTGAATTTTGTGATGGAAAATTGAAATAGGAAATATCACTTTCCAATGAAAAAACTCCATGGGAAATTAAACTAGGAATCAGAATTTTTTTTTAATTTCAAAAGATTATCTATTTATAGTTTAGTTTCCCTAAGGCTCTCTTTTTCTTAGTGAGAATGTTTAAATATATTATTAATTTTACTTAGAAGTTTAATATTTAAAGACAGTGTTTTGCAGCCTTAAGGGACAACATACAGCTAGTGTGAGGGGCTTATGAAGACCCAGACTGAAAAATTAGTTTCACAAACTCCAGATTTGTCTACTGTTCTCCCCATCACACTTGTATACACCTGATCTCCTGCTTGTCATTACTCTCCTTCTTCCACATAATAATTGTTAGAAGAGGCATGATGGTCATGCATAGCAAAACATCCAGAGGCAGAGTTGCCAAGGAAAAAAATTCTTTTCTTAGGAACAAATGTTAGGCATCACTATTCTATCATAAGAGGATGAATCTTATTTGTCTGAATTGTACAGTAATATTCATGTTGTAGTCTAATGATTTTTATTTTTCAAAAGTTTCTCCTTTTCATGGTGACATTTATTCTTTCCTACTTATGAGAACTATCTAAAAATATAGAACTTATGTATAATTTTTAGGATGATTAATTATGTTAAAACAAAATTGGATGAATATGAATTCCATGAGGGCAGAAGATTTCTTATTTATCATCCTCCAGAAATTTACAGACAAAAGATCCCTTAACAAAAATAAAACAAAATTATGGGATAAAACATTCTGCAAATTTTTTCATGTAGGGTTTTTTTTTGTGGTAGGTTGATAAAATTTAAGGAAATTTTTTTATGTAAACACTTTGATAACCATTTATACTTAGAAACTTTTCCAAGTTAATAGTTTATTCAAGAAATTACTCCTATTCTCTTTGGTGTATATGAACACTGAGAGATAGAGGGAAGGGCATGAGTGGTAGGATTTATCCATAAATATATGTTTAAATTTGAATTGGAATTCACTATTGGTAGCTTGGTAATCATGTTTTAACCTAATCTGCTTTATTACAGTTAACCAGTCTGACAGAAGAAAAATTTATTTCTAGTCCATTTTCACACAACTGAGCCATTAATGAAATTATTTTGGCACAAGTTATGGAAGAGAAAAATGAGAACCTTGTTTTCTTTTAAAATATTTTGCTAATGTATGAATGTATTCTGATAGCCTTTTTTTCCTATGGCAAACATAACAAATTTAATCTATTATAGCATATATTTGGTTTTTAGTTTTGTTTTCTGGAAAATATGACTGCATTTTGGCCAAAGGGACTGTCAGGGATATGTCATTATTTTTATGCTACATAGGGCTTTTAAGTCTCAACATTTATATTGAAAAAGGGCCCTTCATTCAGTGACTTTAAAATAATATCACATACATGGGTAATTAAACATTGCTTCACACCAAATTAAGAAATATTTTTGATGGATATCTGAAGTTTTTATGAATTCAAAAGATTTTAGAGGTTTTCTCTTTTATATAGGAAAATATGTATATTTTATTATCTTTTCTTTCCATGTTAGAAGTTATTGGTGCAGAAAGAGATTTAATGGAGGATCATCCTTTTTTACATTTAGGAGATTCTTAAAACTTTACAATCCTCTGGATTTCTACATTACTTGTAAATAGTGCATGATGTAATTCCATCCAGCTGAAAATAAGCTGACATGAAGTTTTTGTTATACTTTTATTGGTTGCATAAGTTGATCATGCTAAGCATTCAGATATATTGGTTTGATATGCTAAAGTCGTTCTTACATCTTTTATTGACTTTCAAAATAAGATCTTTGTGGTTCTAAAAGTTCTGTGCATATGTCTCAGAGGTCACTTTCTGGAAAGATGAGTGTGTTCCTGCCAATTCCAACCATCTCCAATCGGATCAATTCTGTTTTTATTACTTGAATAGATGGCCTGATAACTAAATAATTATGAAAATTACTAATTCACTTCCATCACCCCTGAAATTCATATTCATTGACTATTTGAGAAGTTATGAGGTGTGATTTAGTTAGGAATTGAAGTTGCTTGTATAGTATAAGAGAGGACACATTTAAAGGTATCTTACTCTGTCAGGATCCCCAAGACCCTCCTGAGGCTTAAAGATTTGCTAGGACTCACAGACCTCAGAAAAGTTGTTATACTTAAAGTTTGGTTTATCACAGTAAAAAGTATACAATTAAAAGAAGCAAAATCAACAGATAGATGGGGTGAAATCTAGGAGAAACCAGAAATAAGCTTCTAAGTGTTCCATCCCAATAGTCATAAAGGGATGCATTTAATTGTTCCAGCAACAATCTGTGAAAACATCTGTGAAGTGTTGCTACTGGGGAAGCTCATTTGAGCCTTGATTTCCAGGGTTTTCATTTGGAGTCAATCACTAAATTTGCAGAGCCCACATGACTGACCTCAGAGACTCATACTCCAATCATTCCATCTTCAATCAAATAGATGTTTACTATTAATTGCATTAGGTAGATCAATGTATCTGGTCAAAGTGGTACAGCAGGACACAAGACTTCAGGCATATAAAAGGACACTTGTTAGGCAGAATATTCTAAACAATTAAAGATTGTGTCCCAGGAATCAGCCAAAATTTAGGCTTGAAGACAAGTCTTTTTTGGGAATGTACAAATTTTGAGTGATCGAGGTCTGCTGAGTTAATCCTGCCTGCCGTCTTGTCATCCCCATCTTTCTCCAGCTGTGACCATTCTAAACTTGGTCCACTCTGACTGCTGATCAATTTTTGGAGAGACCATGTTTATTCTTTTCCATGCAGTTTATTTATTTTTTAAAAGAGATATTTATTTATTTAGTTGAGAGACAGAGCACAGGTGGGAGGAGGGACAGAATGAGAGGGGGAGATTTCCTCAAATGGACTCCCTGATGAATATGGAGCCTGATGAAGG
This sequence comes from Nasua narica, assembly GCA_028533885.1. Taxonomy (NCBI): domain Eukaryota; kingdom Metazoa; phylum Chordata; class Mammalia; order Carnivora; family Procyonidae; genus Nasua; species Nasua narica. The sequence goes on along the minus strand of CM052800.1, from coordinate 139,009,738 downwards.
GCTTGATCCCAGGACCCTGAGATCATGACCTAAGCCCAAAACAAGAGTCAGATGCTCAACTGACTGAACCACCCAGGTGCCCCTCTATACAGTTTATTTTTACACAGCTCTTTTTTCCTTGGGAGGAAAAATCTCTTATTCTACCTGTTTTCTTATTAAATTAAAACAAAACAAGAAAACTAAACTTCTGAGTAGACTCCTAGAGGAAGGAGAGAGGCACACTAAGACCAAATTGACTCTACTACACATTTAGCATATATATTGCGTATAAAAGGTAAGTAGTTCATTTAATGGTGATAATCCACATTAATTTTTCAAAAATCAACTATTTCTTCCTATGATCTTTTTGGGTTTATCATAACTATAGGTGACTGAGATTCAAGTATCCTAGAATTTATTGTCTTCTAATACAGATAAGGAAAAAATATTGTTATATCCAAGTTGTAATTTCTCAGGTCCCAACCTACTTTACTGATTCCCAAACTCTGAGTAACTACGAGTGCTCCTGAAATGCATAAGATCTTCAAATCTCTCTTGGCTATTACTTTTCATCACAGTCAGGCTCCTGGCTTTGGGGTACTGGTCTGGTTTTCTGGAAGTAACCACTTTAATTCTAAACCTGCATTTCCTCAGAGAGCTGCTTATCCCATTCTGTTGCTTTGACCCAACCATGGGCACGAATCTTTCAATGAAGCAAAAGACAAGCTACAACATTTAAGTAAACTTAGCCAAAAGCTTAGCAATAACTGGAAAGAATTGTAATTGTGAAAAGCTCCACAGAAAATGTGATAGCTGGAAGGTTAGAACAAAACCCTTCCACGGAGCCCAAAGGTCTTCTCCCGTCTTACTGCCAAGTCTCTACCATGTTGCTTTCCCCAACAGAATCTCCCTTAAACATTTTACTGTCCTCACTCCTCAAAGATCTGAAAAGAAAGAATATATCTCCCAAAAAATATACACAGAAGAATTGCACTTTCCCTCTATTATAAAGACAATATTGGATTCATAACAGAAGCAAATTTGACTCTTCAACTTACAGTACAATCAAACTTCTCTAAGTTTTATGCTTAAGGTGGAAAATGTTAAAAGGCATTCATTTTAATTATTCTTTTTTCTTTTATTTTTCTTTTTTCTTTCTTTTTTACCAATTTGTCCTCTAAATTTGTTAAAAACGTGGATCTCATATACATATATATATGTGTGTGTGTGTGTGATATGACATATATATGTACATAAGGTCTTCAAAATACATATATATGTGTGTGTGTGCATATACATATATAACATAGACACCAACGCTATATTTAAATTATAAGGTTGTAATTAACCTCCAACCATTTATTTTGAAAAGACATGAATTTTATGTGTCTACTTCCATGGACTAGGATTCCTCATTCCTCTGGTTAAGAGTTAAGATTTTACCCAGTTGGTCCAATAAAAGAGAGGGAGAGATGCCTGCATTCAAGTTAGCCTAAGAAAAGTGATATTTGGGGGCGCCTGGGTGGCTCAGCTGGTTGAGCAACTGCCTTCGGCTCAGGTCATGATCCTTGAGTTCTGGGATCGAGTCCCACATCGGGCTCCCAGCTCCCCAGGGAGTCTGCTTCTTCCTCTGACCTTCTCTCCTCTCATGCTCTCTCTCTCACAGATAAATAAATAAAATCTTTAAAAAAAAAAAAAAAAGAAAAGTGATATTTGCATTTATGGTTCCACCCACTGAAGCCAATTATCACATATACTATTTCTCTTTTCTGAGCTTTGACTCTAAGAACTATTACCCCACAGCATCTCCTCACCTCCATAAAAGACACATTTTCCTTTCATGTTCAATGTGCAATCCCACCCATCTGGAGTGATGAAGGATTGATATGCTACATACTTTCCCTACCTTTCCTTGGAGAATCTCTTCTTTCTTCCCCAGTTAGTTTATAAAGGATATAAAATGCTATTAAAATTTTCCTGTATCTCACTCCTAACTTGTGAGTCTTTGTTTCTGATATAAAGTGCCACACTTAAAGAGGAAAATGATTACATTTCTACTCTACTTCTAGTAAATTAATTTTCATTTAGAGTATTATTCCATTTCACTGCACTTCCAGTGGAATGAACCAAGCCTATATCCTTGAAAAAAGGGGAGAATAATATTTTAAACAGCATGATTTCCCCGAGGTTTCACAAACGTATCTTGGCATTTAATCACAACTGGAATACTATATTATCTATCACTGTCGATATTTTCTCCAGGAACACCTTTACTTATCTGCAGGGCAAGTCATATGACAAGAGGCAGGACTACAATAAAAATGCTATGTAAAAACCATAATGTGCGCAAAACATAGAAGTATAAAACAGCATGGGTTCAATGCACATTTCCTTTTATTCTGAGATAATACAGACTGCTGATGAGTGGGCTATATGCTGGTGGGTTTTCTGGAACAGTCTAAAGTGGGATTTTCATGCAACATGATGGATTCGAGACTTTATGATCACTTGCCACATAGAAGAATCCATTCTAGGAGCAAGGAGAGTGTCACATTCAGGAGGGAAAAATCAAAATGTGGAGAATTTTTGTTAAATGTGAAAGATGGAATTAATGTTTAGATGCTCAAGTCTGGGAGAACTTGGGCAGGAAGGTACAGGATTGGAAAGAAGGGAGAAGGCAGGGCTGAGACTCTGCGTTCTGGAAATTTTTTTTGACTTAAGAAAACTTTAAAGGTCAAGAATTTCCCCTTTTTTTGTGGTAAATCTCAAACTTGATTCTCCAGGAGGCTTAGTTGGGTTAGGTTTCTGCATTCCTCATGCTGTTTTTAGAGATTATGCACAATCTCAAATGGAGGATGAGAATAAGAATTATTACTTACTGGAAAAGGCATCCCAATCTTGCTGCAGCTTTCTTGGCAGTTTATGAAATTATTTTGGAAACTCTTTTTCTAAACATGTGCTGTCTCCACCTATTGACTAATGCCTACAAGTTACTTAAAAAGTTCAAATTACTTCATTTCACACTCATATGAATTAATTTATAAATACTGTTAGAATAAATTGTCCAAACTTGTTCATCATACTTCAATAAGTTGGAAAATAAGTTAAAGAACAAAACAAAATAAATTGTCTAAACTTTATTCATGCTAGATCTGCAATTAAGCCAACATATAAACCACAAGATAATATGGATTATTAAAATGGAATAAGGAGTTGCAGGCCAAATATGCAATGTGAGAGGGTAGTGAAAGGTGGTGGAGAAGGAGCTAACAATTCATCAATTTGCAATTATTTTTCCTAATGCATTAAAGAGTTTAGAAATATGTAATTTCTTTTTAAAAATAGTTGCAGTAATTATGTCATTTCTAGAGTTTCATTTAGCATGGTAATCAGGAGATGACTTGATTACAGTGCATCATCTGCAGGATATATATAGAAAAGTCAAGAAATGTAATTGGTAAAATCAAATTTTTGACTATTGACGTTTTCTTATTTAAAAAATATAATTGCCATATTGTTAGAAGAAATAATATCTGAGGGCTACATTTTACCATAATTGTTTTATTATGTTATTAATGATAGATTTTAGTCCTTTAAATTTTCATGGTCAGTTTTAATTGATACATTTCTAACTTACATGTTATTTATCACTAATGGATTAAGGCTTATTCATAAAACACCATTAGTTCACTTTCAACTCAAAGCATTAGCGCACAGAGGGGCCTGTGCAATGTAGTGGTCCAGGAGATGAACATCATGATATCATTTCTTAAAGCCAATTAAAATGCATATGTTAAGAATTGTCTCTAGAGAAAGGGAGAATGTCTGCTAGTGTGAAGAACAATTATAGTTGTTGCCTGTGGACATTAGTTCCCAGAATTATTGCAACGTGTGTCATTTTGATCTGTTTCGGTGTCATGCTGTGAATACACTGGTCAGCTTCCAGCAATATTCAGTGGGATTTAAATTAATAACTCGCTGATGAGCTGATACTTAAAAACAGATGGGACTCATACAACACCACCGAAAATTCATCACCAGAAGTCAAGTTAAGCAGTGAAGAGAATTCTAGGAGCATTGTCCTTTAAACTACCTTACAAGACGGACTTGTGGTCTACATTGAATTGGCATGACAAAAATAACACTTGATTATTTATTAAGCTTAGCATCCAGTTTCAAAATGCAGGACAGTAAAATGTTCGTCTTTCTTCAAATAGAAATCAGTAAAATATTTTTTCCACTGATTCATAAAAATAATATTTCTGGCTATACAAATACTTCTCACAATTTTCTTAACAATTTTTAAAGCATGTCATATGCTATGAACTAATCAAAACTATTAGTTTCATAAAATATTTTTTTATTTTATAGAAATATGACAGAATTCTTGAGTCTAAGAAGCATGAAAACTTTTATGAAAATTGTATCTGTGAATGCTTGCATTAAAATTTTAAACTAGTTATTCTTAGATAAAATTAACAAAACTATGCATATATAAGCAAATGTAAGCAAATAATTGTTTAACATTAAGTAAATAATTCACTCATTCATTTTTTTAAAGAAGGCTTCCCAGGTAGCACTTACTTTATGAAAGGCATCATGCTAGAGGAAAATACAGTGAATACGCTATAAAATATTTTTATAAAAAACTAAAACAGTCAAAACAAAACCTCTAAAATTAATGCAGATGTTTTTGTTTTCTGTGATTCTTTGAGTAATACTTTGGAAAGTTCAGTACTAACGTTTGAAGAAAGTATTAACATATATGAAGGAAATATTTATCAATAGCACTAGTGGTAGGTGTGGGATGGATAAGCCCGCTTCCCTGCAGTAAATGTGTCCTAAGACATGCATTACCTTCTATAGGTCTCAGGGGTGCCATTTTGGGAGAACAGTTTCCACAGACTAGCAACATTTTAGCTGCAAATTTTGCATTAGCTTAATACTTCCAAATAGGTTATGCATCAAGTAACACTCTTTCCTTAAGCCTGTAATTTTAATATTTATGAGTTAATTTGAATTCCATATCTAACCGATGCTAGAGTGTAGAAAACAAGTTAACCTTATCTTAGGCATAACTAATTATTTGGAAAAACTCAGTTGATTTTCTCTCCCCTACCTCAAACATGTTAATAGCTAAATGTTGAATAGCTATAGAATACATAAAAATGTTATAAGCATCCTGAAGTTTATTTTCTATTTCAGGCAATATTTTGACACTATATGAAAACTGACATTATATTCCTTGTTTATATAATTCATTGATGGTAAAACTAGTTATTTGCTATTTCTAGAATTTTTTCAGTAATAAGACATTATTGGTATTTTTGACGATTTTACCTAACCAGAGACCTGTTTTTGTTGTTGTTCCACACTTAGAGCCAACTTTTCTCTGTATGTCCATTGTTTTTCTATTTTAATTTCTCTCAGTTAAGATTTTCATTTGATAGTTTTGTTTTCCATGATATTTGCTAAGAAATTAGTGTCTGAAAGAAACTTTGTGATTCTCCTCTTTTCTCAAAAATAAAAAAAATGATGGAAAATGAGAAAAGAAGGAATAAAGGAGGAACAAAGAGAGAGGGGAAAAAAGAGAAGATAAAAGAGTAATACAGAATCATGGCCAACACTTTGAGCTATTGGGGCAATTAACACTCATTTACAGTGTATCATTGGGATGGTGCTATGTTGCATTTTCCAAATAAAACTCCCTTATGTACCCATCAAAAATATGTTTTCCTTTTCTTGGCTTCCTCTGTGCAGGTGCATTCTGTATTCTGCTCAGAGGTACTCAGCATGGGAGCATGTTCCATTAAGTGTGGCCAAAATCCAGCTTGGGGTCTGCTCCCCCAGTGCCCTGGTATGGGGCTGCTTCACCTGGGTCAAGAATCCACTCATAGGCAGTGTCATAGGCGTTCCTGTCTTTTTCCTGCTCCACGTGCTCTGGGTCTGTGCTCCTTTTTAGTAGAGATTAAATCACTCACAACTAGAATGATTTATTTGAGCTAGGCAAAAATAAACAGGGACAGCTCTTCCAGGATGTTTTGAAAAATTATATATTCATTTATCTTTTGCTTAAAAGAATGCATATTAAAATAAGGTACAAGCATTGTTTACATCTGGAAAGTAGATCTGGTCTTTAAGGAGAGATGGTTTTGCTTCGTGTGTCCTTTTGCAATTCATTTCAAACCCATTTGTTTCATAATTTAACAACAATACATCATTCAAAATAAAGGACAAATAATATGGAGTTCTATTTTTTTTTTTTTAGTTTTTTTTTTTATTTATTTGACAGAAAGAGATAGTGAGAGAGGGAGCACAAGCAAGGGGAGTGGGAGAGGGAGAAGCAGGCTTCTCTCTGAGCAGGGAGCCCAATGCAGGGCTCAATCCCAGGACCCTGGGATCATGACCTGAGCCGAAGGCAGACACTTAACAACTAACCCACCCAGGCGCCCCTAGAGTCCTGTCTTTTATACCTAAATCTGAAAGTAGAAACCTCTCTGACCTTAGCAAGTCATGTGCCTTTCTGTACTTCCAGTTCTCTGTAAATTGACGTTTTGAAACTCAGGGAGGTTTGCAGTACTAATTGTGACCAAGGATATGAAATTATAAAAATGGAAGAAAAAGAAGGAATAGCTTATGGAAGCAGTCTCAACTCCCAAATCCAATACAGCCAAATAAAATCCATAGTTTATAAGGCTTGGGTGAGCACATAATATGTTTCCAAAAGGTGTTATTTTGAAAGAAAAAAAGGACTAAGATAATTAAATACTTTTTCAAAATATTTAAATTGATTTTAGGTTATTACTAATATTAATATTCAAAATATTTTTAAAAAATTTATTTTGAAAATTAATAAAATTTCATGAAGTCAAGCAAGTTCAATAAAAGAACCTTACAGAGATGATTCCAACATTTTAAAATAACAAAAGTAAATAATTGTTGCTGGTAAATGCTCACATTCTAATCATTTTCTTAATGATTTCTCTCTATAAATACCATATATGTTTAATTATTTTTCAAAAGAATATTTTTTCAATGTCAACTTACCATTTTAATTTTTCATAAAGTTCCCTGCAAATTCTTCAAAGAACTTGTTTTGTCTTGTTCCTCACAAGTAACATTTCAAATTTTGACACCTATAATAGATGCTTTTCTGTAGACGACAATAGTTTTAATTGATTTACTCTTTATAGGATTCCAAGTTAATCTCAGAACAATTTCTGGTCAATGGAGAATATTTTCAATTCTATCTTTTGATAATATAATTTCTAAATATTTCAGCAGAAATATTTTCATGTCAATTCAGAGCATCTTATTTGGAAAAATATTTTTGCCACATAAGACTAATCAAATAAATTCTTATTTTCTCTTACGCTAGTGACAGGTTTATGTATTTTTCTTTCTTTATCCTGCTAATATAGTAAAATACATTGATTCTCAAACACTTAACCAAGCTTGCATTTTGGGGGTGCCTGGGTGTATCAGTCGGTTAAGCCTCTGGCTCTTGATTTCCGCTCAGGTCATGGTCTCTGGGTTGTGGGAATGGAACCCCGCCTGGGGCTGGTTCACAGCTTATCCTGGAGTCTACTGGTCCCTCTCCCTTCATCTCTCCCCCTGCTCACCCCCTCCCCAACCATTGCTTGCTTGGGTGAAAATCTGTCTTTTAAAGAATAATTTTCTACTTCATCTTCACTCTCCAATTTGCTATCATAATGCTTTTCTTAATATTCCCTCATTATCTTTATAATATTTGCAAGATTTGTAATGATGTTCTTTCTTTCATAATTGATGTTGACAACTTATGTCTTCTTTCTTCCTTTTTAATTTTCCCTTGATTAATGGGGCTAAAGTGCTATTAATTTTATTGAAATTTTTAATAAATCAGCTTTGGCTTTATTAATATTTTATGTCAATTTTCTATTTTATTAATTTTCATTCATCTTTGTATCTCTTTCTGTTTTAATTTCTCTTAGTCTTGTTTTTTGGTTAATGGTGTTATAGTTCATGTGTGTATCTTGTTAATTATGTCCACAAGGTATTTCATTTGTGATACTATTTTAAGTAGTATTGTTACTTTAAATTTATTTTTTGTCAAAGCTAATACATAAAAAATAAAATTGGTTTTTATATTGGCCTTAAGTTTCACAACCCTACTAAATTCACTCATTATTTTTAGTAGTTTTATCATCTTCCTCCATTATTTTGATTCTTTCTTCATTATTTCTTCTATTATGCTTTTTTTGGATTAACTATGTCCTCTATTGAAATGTGAGCTACATCCTTTTATAATTTTTCTAATTTTGCTATTGTTTCCTAATGTTTCTAACTTTTCTGTTTCTAATACTATATTTAAAAACTTATAGTGTCTTTTTAAGTTTTATAATTTCTTATTTAATGTAAGAAACTTAAAATAGTATAATTTTATTTCCACCTCCATCCTTTGTGGATTTTTTTCATATATTTTATTTCTATGTAGCATATCCTGAAGTAAAAGCAATAGTTTTTTTTTTTTACTTTTTATAGTCAATTACTTAAACAATGTATTCAAAAATATTCAAACATTTAATAAAGTGAAAAAATCTACAGTGAATTCCTGTTTATCCACAACCTAGATTCTGTCATCAATATTTTACTATATTTGCTTTATCACATATTTGTCTGTTTATTAATTTATCTCTCTATTCAATAATCCATCTTATTTTCTGACACATTTTAAACTAAATTGCAAATTTCAGGACAGTTCCTAATACTTCAGTAGTTCAGTATTTGTTTACAGATATTTTCTTTTGAGGTAAATTTTTTTATGATTAGTGCACACTGGTTAAAGGTACATTTGTTGAAATGCATACACTGTGTAACTGATATCACCATCAAGATAATAAGACATTCTTTTCACCAGATAAAATTCTTTTTTTAAATATATATTTTTAAGATTTTATTTGTTTATTTGACAGAGAGAGAGAGATCACAAGCAGGCAGAGAGGCAGGCAGAGAGAGAAGGGGAAGCAGGCTCCCTGCTGAGCAGAGAGCCCAATGCGGGGCTCAATCCCAGGACCCTGAGATCATGACCCGAGCCGAAGGCAGAGGCTTTAACCCATTGAGCCACCCAGGTGCCCCTAAAATTCTTTTTTTTTTTTTTTAAGATTTTATTTATTTATTAGAGAGAGAGCGAGAACAGGAGGAGAGTGAGAGGGACAAGCAGGCTATGCACTGAGCACAGAGCCTGATGAGGGTCTTGATCGCAGGACCCTGAGGTAATGACCTGAGCTGAAGGCAGACGCTTAACTGACTGAGCCACCCGGGTCCCCCACCACAGAAAATTCTGTCATGTCCATTTCCAGTCAATTCTTGTATCATCTCCCCAGATGCATACATTCTTCCAATGATAGCTTAATTTAGCTTTAGTCTTAAACTTTAGTTTTCCTTAAACCTTTTAAAGGTATATTTGATATAACAAAGAAACAATGTGATTTTTATTTTTTCCCCTAAATATGTTTATTTTATTTTTTCAGTGTTATAAGATTGTTCATGCACCACACCCAGTGCTCCATGCAATATGTGCCCTTCTCAATACCCACCACCAGGCTTGCCCACCCCCTCCACCCCTCCCCTCCAAAACCCTCAGTTTGTTGCTCAGAGTCCACAGTCTCTCCTGTTTCATCGCCCCTTTCGATTTCCCCCATTCACCCTTCCCTTCCTTCTCACAGTGCCCTCCATGATTTTCTTTATACTCCACACGTAATTGAGACCATAAGATAATTGACTCTCTCCGCTTGACTTATTTCACTCCGCATAATCTCTTCTAGTCCTGTCCATGTTGATACAAAAGTTGGATATTCATCCTTTCTGATGGAGGCATAATATTCCATTGTATAGATGTACCACATCTTCCTTAACCACTCATCTATTGAAGGGCATTTTGGTTCTTTCTGAAACAATGTGATTTTTAAATATTTATGTACATATTTTGCATTTCCGGTACTTTTTATTTCCTTGGATAGATATAAATTTTTATCTGGTACTATTTCTTTTTCCCATTCTAAAATTTTTTCTTAACTCTTATTGTAATCAATTTTTGTAATTTTAGTGACAATGAATTCTATCAGCTTTTGTTTGCCTGAAAATGTTTTCATTTCACCTTTATTTTTTAATGGTCTCTTAGTAGATATAGGATAAAGAATATGTGTAACAGATACAGTAGTGACTTGTCTTTTTATTTTAATGTGAGATATATATAATATATAAATATATATAATGTGAAATACATATATAATTTTACCTTGCTTTTTTGTAAAAAAAAATGTTTTACACTGGTTTTTAACAATTTTACTTTGGTTTTCATGGTGTTTATCCTGCTTGGAATTCTTTGAGCTTCTTGGATTGATGGGTTTATAGTTTTTAATCAAACTCAAAAATAGTTTTTCATAATTTTTATATTTTTATTGTGTCTCAGTCCTCCTGAGAATCTAATCATACATATGTTAGATCATCTGTTATTGTTTTATAAGACACTGAGGCTCTATTTTCTCACTGTCTTTTCTTTCTGTGTTTCAGTCTGCGTAGTTTCTTTGTATATCTTCAAGTTCACTAATTCTTTTCTTTTCCATTAATATGTCCTTAGACAATTTAATGAATTCTTTATTTCAGATCATGTATTTTTCAACTCTAGAGACTCATTTAGTTCTCTTTCAAATCTTTCTAATTTTATCTTCATTATATTCTTAAATCATATTTATAGAAAAATTTTAAAACTTTCATCTTAATTCTATCATCTCAAATATTTCTGGGTTCATTTTATTCACTGAATTATCTCCTGGTTAATATGTCATATTTTTCAGCTTCTTGATATAGCTCATATATATTTATTAAATTTTTGTTAAGATGTAAGACAGTATGTTGACTATCTTTAATTTCCTTTTTGAAAGGTATTGTTCTTTTTAAAAATTTTATTTATTGAATTTAATTAATTAACATAAAGTGTGTATTGTTACTTTCAGAAATAGAGGTCAATGATTCGCCAAAAAGTATTGCTCTTTTTTACTGTCAGGCTGCTTGAGATTTTTTTTTTTTTGAGACACTTAGAAAAAGAATGAAGCCTGGGGAAATTGTCTTATCAAATATTAAAGATTTGTTGTAAAATTGTAGTAATTAAGACAGTTTGGTCATGGTGCAGGGATGCAAAACAGACCAGTGAGGCAGGACAGAGAGCCCAAAAACATGCAGGTAAAGAATTTTAAAATATGGCAGAGGTGGCTTAGTTTATTTTATGTAACAGCTTTGTTTAAATATATCTCCCTTTGAATTCTACTAGAGAAATAACATTAGCAGGGATTATAAAACTTTAAAAATCTATCCTCAGTCTACATGTTCAAGTTAATTTCATGAAAAAATTCCATTTGCCTTATCCTTTTAAAACGTTGAAAATCCTACCATTTTCTGAATATATCGTTTTACAATTGTAGGCCTTCACAAATGCATAAATGCTTTTGCACTGTACTTCTCTCTGCTTGTATTTTCCTACTCCATTCTCTGTTTATTCCTTCATCCAATTATAGTCATTAAGTAATTTTTTAAAGAATTTGATTATATACAAGTCACTGACAATGACCAAGCTTTTGCTTCTATGAAGTGATAATGGAGCATAAAACTCAGAGAAATGAATCAAAAACTAGAGAACGACAACAGTAATACTTGTATGTCTAGTTTGAGTAAATAGGAGAACTGTGGTATCCTTTACTAAGAATAAGAGTCATATGAGGAAGCAGTTTGAGGGAAAAAAGATTGTGTGATTTATATTAAACATGTTCAGCCTGAAGCCGACTGGACATTCATTTACAGATGCTCTGCATGAAGTTAGATTTTCCATATCTGTTTCTGTTCACCATTATATGTTTAGCCACTGCACTGTGCCTGGAACTTAGTAGACACTCTGTAAATATTTGTTAAATAAATGGAGAAATCAATGTGTGAGATAACATATCTGGCATTCAGCCCAGAGGTCAAGGCCAATGATAGAGATTTAGTGGTCCTCGGCATATGAGTCATGGATTCAGCCAAACCAATATTTGTGTGTCAAGTCACCCAGGAAGAAAATATGAAGTAAAAAGAACATTTTTTTTTCTTTTTGTGGAGGATGGTGAGAGAAGAGCTCTGAGATATGAGATGTCTTTTAAAAGAAAAATAAGGAAAAAGAAAGCTTTGACGTCAAAGAACTAGGGCTAGGGAGATAATCAGAGGGCTAAACAAGAATTAAAAGGCAAAAAATAAAGAGACATTGTTTAACTTTACAGAATACTTTTCTGTGGATTCAGTGCCTCTGCATAAAGTTGTGCAAGTTGTGTCCTAATAAAGACAGTATATGCTGAGGTGCCAAGATGATATGTTGATTGCCACTACTTTTTAGGTGACATCAACAAAGCATCTTCTTTTATTATGAAACTTATTTTGAGGGAAGGATGTTATCTGTTTCTACAAAAGACACCATATAAATATTGGTGGCTCTGATGAAATGAGTAGATGCAAAACTGCAGTGGAGTGAAATCTGGGTGTTTGTGAAACAGCAAGGGTAAATAGTAAGGACAATCAAAAAAAATTATTTACTTGAGAGAGAGAGGGGAGCAAAGGGAGGGAGAGGAGAAACCCAAGCAGACACCTTGTGAACTGTGGATCCCCATGAAGAACTTGATCTCATGACCCTGAGATCACAACCTGAGCCAAAACCAAGAGTTGGATGCTGAACCAACTGCACTACCCAGGCACCCCAATAGTGAAGATAATTTAAATAAACTTTAGTGCAAGAAAGCATGGGTATAAGAGTGGGAAGGAAGATTTTGTTCGTTCTTTGTTTTACAGGTAGTGTTGAACATATATATTTGCTTTAAAGAAAAAGAAGAATGTAGTGGAAGAGATGAAAGATAGTTGAAAAGAGAGTTAAATTATTACAGAACAGAATTTCTGTGTTGAAAGTCCAGAGTGCAGGTTTGAAGGCTACTACTTCATAAAACTTTAATGGTCCATTGGATTCAACATCTGTGTGGCTGGTTAGAAGTCCACTGATCTGAGTTTAATAAGGCAGAGGTAACACAAAAGACCAAGAAAATTTTGTCATGGTGAAAAAGTAATGGAAGTTACAGTTCTGACATTTAGGCTGACTTGAGAAGGAAGTGAAGTCAGAAAAAAGGTGCTTGTGTTGGGTGTGGCCTTCTAGGAAAGGGTGTCCTTGAGTTTGAAATGTCAGTATCTCAGGGATGGCAGATTTATACATCTAAAAAGAAAAAAGTTTCAAAGGAATGATTATATGGATTTATTTTTAATCATTAAAATCACTAATATTTTCTAATTGATGAATTTGCTCTATCCTTTTTGCTTCATGGATACTTTATTTATTCGTTTATTAAAACTTCTAACACTGTAATGGAATTATTTATCCTATTGCTACCACCACAATATAAGAATGTTAGGAATGGCAGGAGCATAGCACATAAAAGGGTTAGAAAAAATTTTTACTGATTGGACAGATGAAGGGAGCACATTAGGTTGTTTTGCACTACTATTGCTATTATAGTTGCCCGAATATTGAAATCAAACTATGCCAGTTATTAACAGCCCCTTCTTTCAGTCCTCTTGTTACTTGCTGCTACTCTGATCACCTGACCCATCCCTCAGTCCACTTAGAACCTCCCATAATTTAGCAACCAAGGGGATAGAAGGAATGGAAAGTCAATAGACTGAAAAATATTTCAAATTTATCCCCTACACAGACAGATATATGCATGTATGTATGCGTGAATGTATATTTTGATGTACAAAAAAAAGAATTCTGAGAATAATTAAACCCTATTTTATGATGCTCTGTTACTAATCGCAAAGACAAGTTTATATTTTTTACTGCAATAACAAGATTCACAATTATTCTGTATTAATTACACACAATAAAATTTTAAATTATGAGATTCAAAACTGTTATTTTAAGAACCAAGAACGATGTTGAAGTACTTATCAAAAGAAAAAAAAACCAACCAAACAAAAACCGTCCTTGACTTTATTTTTCTTTTGGAGAACATTTGATTTCAGCTAATAATAGCTATAGTTTGTTTTACTTAAAACGACTTATTTGGAAAGAAATCTTCCATATCAAAGGATACAAATTTTTTTCACTACACTTGTTATTTGAATTCAAGAGTATCACATTGTTCAGTATTCATGTGATCCTCTCCATAAACAAATAACAGCAAAATCGAAGAAAAGAAATAATTTCCTTTTGCAATGATTAGGATGTATATGCAACTAGTACTCCATTTTCGCAAATCATAATGCTTTGCTTGTTCATGATATAAGAAATTTAACAAATGCATTTGTTACAGACTCATGGTTCAGAAATTCATTCATAGTAAGATTGGATTTGTTAATAAAATATATCTATAATTTTGACTATGAAAAGGACTTAAAAATGTATACTATTCAAAAATAAAGTTGATTATTTGAATTTAATATATAATATGCTTATTCAGCTATTAATTCATTGCTTTAAAAATAGTGGGTTTATTTGCTGACTACCTGAGCAATGTATACTGATTTGTGAAATCAAAGAGTATGTCAAAGTAGGAGTGTATATTTACTATGAAGGGGAAAAGTGTGTGTATGTGTAGTGTCTCTGGGTATCTACTTATGAGGAAGAAAGGATTATCCTTGAGTTTGAACATTTTTAGATTTTATATCCATTAAAAAATGTAATGAACTTAACTAAACAAGCAATACATAATTGTTTTTCCCTACAGATGTGTTTTTGGTGGCCTTTGAATTGTGGTATCAAAAGCGTACATTTATTTTATAATCATTTTAGAACAAAACAAAAAGAAAACAACAAATTCAAACAGACTTAAAAGGATACATTCACAACCAAATGGCAATATGCATGTTCACTGAATACACAGTAATGAAGTTTAATGCATATAAGAACAAACATTTCAGAATATTTCTGCCACTAAAACTCAATAATAGTATGGTTATATATATTTCCCCACACTCTTAGGTATACTTTTCTTTGGTATCATTAAAATTATGCATTTAAAAAATTACTAAAGTCATGGGACATGAAATCATCAATCTATACTGGTAGACATTTTGTCACTGAGGATTTTTTTAGAATTTAATTTTATTTAAATTCAATTAATTAACATAAAGTGTATTATTCATTTCAGAGGTAGAGTTCAGTGATTCATCAGTTGTATATAACACCCAGTGCTCATTATATCACATGATCTCCTTAATGCTCATCACCCAGTTATCCCATACCTCTACTCACCTCCCATTCAGCAACCTTCAATTTGTTTCCTATAGTTAAGAATCTCTTGTGGTTTGTCTCCCTCTCTGATTTCATCTTATTCTATTTTTCCCTATGATCCTCTGATCTGTTTCTTAAATTCCACACACTAGTGAAGTCATATGATAATTGTCTTTTTCCGATTGACTTATTTCACTTAGCATAACTCCCTGTAGATCCATCCATGTCATAAATGTTAAGATTTCATTTTTTGATGGCTCTGTAATATTCCATTGTTTATACATATACCACATCATCTTTATCCATTTATCTGTCAATAGACATCTGGGCTCTTTCTATAGTTTGGCTATTGTGGGCATTGCTGCTATGAACATTGTTGAGCAGGTGCCCCTTCAGATCACTGCATTTGTATCCTTTGGGTAAATACCTAGTAGCGCAATTGCTAGGTCATAGAGTAGCTCTATTTTTTAACTTTTTGAAGAATTGCCATACTGTTTTCCAGAGTGGCTGCACCAGCTTGCATTCCCACAAACAGTGTGAGAGGGTTCCCTTTTGTCCACATCCTTGCCAATATTTGTTGTTTCCTGACTTGTTTATTTTAGCCATTCCAACTGGTGTGTGGTGGTATCTCATTGTGGTTTTGACCTGTATTTCCCTGATGCTGATGATGTTGAGAATTTTTTTTCATGTGTCTGTTGGCCATTTATATGTCTTCTTTGGAGAAATATTTGTTCATGTCTTCTGTCCATTTCTTGACTGGGTTATTTGTTTTTGGGAGTTGAGTTTGGTAAGGTAAGGTCTTTATAGATCTTGAATACTAGCCCTTTATCTGGTAAGATAATTGCAAACATCTCCCATTCTGTAGGTTGTCTTTTGGTTTTATCAACCATTTCCTTTATTGTGCAAAATCTTTTTATCCTGATGAAGTACCAATAGTTCATTTTTGTTTTTCTATTTCCCTTGCTTTTGGAGGCATGTCTAGCAAGAAGTTGCTGAATCCAAGGTCAAAGAGATTGCTGCCTGTGTTCTCTAAGATTTTGATGGATTTCTGTCTCACATACATTTTAAATTTGATTTAAGGGAGAATAACTTTTATGTGGGAACGATGAAACAGGTTTGAAAGAACAACAGAGAAAGAATTGTCATAAACTTATGTCTCTTATAATTTGTTGCAATTTTCAAATATGTAAATCATATAGAATTATCTTTGTCTAAGAAAGTAACATTCTTCATCATCTCCTTTGGAGCACTATGTGATTTGTTACCTTAAAATGTCTAAATGGTATTTAGCAAACAATGTTGTTTTGTTTGTTTAAACTAGCTTCTGTGCATTTTAGCCAACTGTGTTAATTTCAAAGAAGTACACTGAGTTAGGAATGCTGCTTTTATATACATTTTTTTTCTTTTCTTGTTTAAATAGAAATAGTATTTCCTTTGTATTCTCTAGTACACTGAGCAGACCATAGTATTTTGATAATTTATGTGCATATGGTTTTTCAAAATTTTTGTTATAAAATCAATTCATTCATTCAACACATTATCTACAATGTGTTAAGCACTAAGCAGGAACTTTTTTTCTCATTAAATTTATAATATGGGGTTATGAACACAAACAACTGAACGAGTAATACAATAATTTTATAATATGGTTACTATTTCAAGAGTGGAAGCATGGGTGCTATAGAAATATATAGATGGGCTCATAACCTCATTGAAGCAAAAGGCAGTAATGAGATAATTTAATGGTGATTTGCCTGGCAAAAGCTATCAGGGTTTAGTCAAAGAGACCATACAGACTGAAAGTATCAAGAGGGAGGAGAAATGGCAAAAAGAAGAAGTTATACAGAATCCAGATAGTGAAAAAAAATTGTTTTTAAGATTTTCTTTATTTATTTTATTTGAGAGAGAGCAAGCAAGTAGGGGCAGGGGCAGAGAGAGAGGGAGAGAGAGAATTTCAAGCAGATTCCATGTTAAGTGCAGAGCCCCACATGGGGCTCTATCCAACCTCCCTGAGATGATGACCTGAGCTGAAACTAAGGGTTAGATGCTTAACTGACTGAACCAGTCAGACACCCCCAGAAAAAGAAAATTTTCAATCATCCTAAGAAATTTGAAGTTTTCATTAATGACATTGGAAAACCATATATTGATTTTAAGTAAAGAATTAGAATGATCAGATTTTTATTTTAGAAAATATTCTTAAAAAAGTTCAGGAACAGTGGGGGTAGAATTTACATAGATCATTTTATTTTTAAAATATATGTTGGCTCTCTCTTCTACTAGCCTTGGGAGATTTTACTTCATAAGCAATGCCATTAGACTCAGCAGCCTACCTAAGGAAGGCATTGAGTGTGTTACTTCCAGTCAGAAGTAACTGGAAGTTACTTCACACTGTTCTACTATCTTCTTTTTCCCTCTGTTCCAAATAGAAGACAATTTTTAACTTGAGTCCCAAGTGAGTAAGACCCTAAACAAAGACAAAGCTGAATTCTGAAGGGGAAGAATATAAGTAAGAAATCAATGTTTGTCATTATAGTCCTCTAGAATTTGTGATTCTTGCCACATCATGACTTAGTGAGACCTGATTAATAGAGAAGGGGGCAAGATTAGAAATTTAGAGACAAGTTAAGAGACTATGATATAACTAAGGCACAAACTGTTGATCATATGGATTTAGAGAGCAGAGATGGGAGGGAAAAGAAACAAGTTTGAAAGATAGATAGAAAGCACATAAGCAGGTTTTATAATTGATAGAATGTGGAAGAATGAAGGAAGCCTGACAGATTTCTGGATTGGGGGGGGAAAAAAGGTGGGTAGGAAAAGATCCATGACTATGGGACAAAGCAGGAGGCCTAGGTTACTGGTGAAAATGATAACTTTGAGTCATGCTTTTCCATATACATTCTTATGTCTGGAATTTGGAGTGGCTGTCCTAGCTGGGTTTCCCAGCCCTGACCATGAGTCCTCCAGATAGTCAGAGCTTGCTTTCTTATATCTTTCAGATCCCTGCTTGAGGTAAATCCTTTAATGAGGTCTTTTCTCATTTAAAACCCAATTTAAAATAACAGGTCAGCTCTTATTTTCTTAATGGCACTTGTTATATCATATCATATACCATATAATATGTATTAAATATAATATTTATGTTGTATATTATTTATATTACATTATATTATACCACTATTATAGTAGACTCTGAAATGCTGTCTAATAGAATATTGTGATCCACACATGTAATTTTAAATTTTTAGTGGCCACATTAAAAAAGTAAAAGAATGAGCACTACTAATTTTAATGATAGATTTAATCCAACATATTCAAAATGCTTTAATATATAATCCATATAAAATTATTAATGAGGTATTTTACCTTCCTTCTTGGTACTAAATTGCAATTTAGATTGGCTACGTTCATGGCAATTCCTTAATTGCCATGCGTGGTTAGTGACATCATATTGGACAGTGCAGAATAAAGTGGTGGACTATCCATTATTTATTTACTATTTCCCCTATTACTGTTCAATTACATGAGGACTGGGGGATTTTATTACTGTTGTTGTTCATCATAACCTAAAAGAATCCCTGAAATTTAATAAGCACTAACATCTAATGAATTATTAAGTGAATAAATGTAAAATGTAAGAGAGTAGCCTGAGCCAGACTTACTGGAGTCATCAGCAGAGTGATAATAATTTAATTTATAGCTGAGACTGAATCTATCTAGAATAAGTGTACTTAATGAGCAGAAAAGGGGGGCTCAAATAAAGCATTAAATAAATGTTTCTCAAATACTTTGTATATTCCTACAGAAATTTTAAAAAACAATTGTTCACACATTTAACATTGGCATTTAAAATTTTTTAACATAATTATACTCACAGTTGGTGTACTTGCCTATATATTATAAATACTGACACTCATAATTTAAATAAACTCCAATAGAAATTAAATACTATAACTGTCTGATATTCACTAATATTAAAATATAAAATACATAAGTATTTTTTCCACAATCCCTGTTTATCATTGTATATTAAATTTTGTTGAATATGAATTTACATTTGCAAAATTTTATAGTTTTTAGGGTTAGAAGTGATCACTTATTGGATTTTTTTTATTAGAGAAAGAGAAAGAGTGAGAGAGAGCATGAGAGGGGAGAAGGTCAGAGGGAGAAGCAGACTCCTCATGGAGCTGGGAGCCTGATGTGGGACTCATGACCGCTCAGGTCATGATCCGGGACCCCAGGATCATGACCTGAGCGGAAGGCAGTCACACAATCAACTGAGCCACCCAGGCACTCCACTTATTGGATTTCTAACAAGTAAAAAGAACTTAAGAAACTTCAATTTATTAAGTTCTGTGTTGTAATACGAATAAAAAAAAAAGTGTGTTTACCACATTCCACTCTATGATAAGATCAAAAAGAACATATATACATACATGTTTTCCAAAACAAATTTAACAGAGTAATTTAAATTATTAAAGGACCCATGATGATTAGGAATATTGGTATATCAAAAATATACAGAAATTTATATAATTCTCACATACTTGCTTTTGAGTCCCTTTTAAATCCCTTTGAATTATTTTTTAAGATCTTAAAAATGTGCCTTGCTTTTTTAGCAGGGGAGAGGTATAGTTTTTTTTTAATTTTTTTTTTTTAGGTACAGTTTTTTAGACCTCTATTTAAAATACAAAATATGTTTTATTTTATAGACCAACTCAAAATATTAGCTCAATTAAATTTGAGAAAATTTTAATTTTTTTCTCTGGTAGTAAGCAAAGATAAATTTCAAAACCACCTATATAGTTTTCTTGTTAAAAACTTAAATGGGGGCACCTGGGTGGCTCAGTTGGTTAAGCGATTGCCTTCGGCTCAGGTCATGATCCCGGAGTCCCGGGATCGAGTCCCATATCGGACTCCCGCCTCTGCGGGAAGTCTGCTTCTCCCTCTGACCTTCTCCCCTCTCATTCTCAGTCTCTCTCTCTAATAAATAAATAAAATCTTTAAAAAAAAAAAACTTAAATGGAACCAAATCCTAAGAAATCAATCAAATTAAATCCCCAAAGTCAAACATTCTATAAGATAACTGGCTTAGACTCGAAGAGCGTCAGTGTCACAAAATACAATAACAAGAACAATTAAAAGAAGGAGGAGTGTTCTAGTCGAAAGAGACTATGGAAACACAATAGCTAGATGCAATATATTAGTCTTTATTAGCTCCTATGTGGGGAAAAAAATAAAAACACCATTAACTCAATAATCCAGCTAAAGTCTGTACACATGCAAAATTTCCTAAATGTTTTTCAAAAATACAAAGTTCATACGCAAACATACCACTTATAAAGAAGAGCAATTACAAAACAACGATAATATTGATAATTATAAAAATTTTGGAGCCCCCAATTTTTGTGAATGAATATTTTATTGCCCCAGATTTTTTTCCCCAAGAGCTTTGGCCATTTTTCAGAAATACAGCAAGTATTTAGTAACTAAGTTCTTCAAAAACAACATTTACCATAGAATTGTTCCTATCTCCAGCATTCACCAGGAGTTAGTTGTATTGCATCCAGGTTCTTTTCCTGGAAGCCTACAACATTGTTCAGAATAACAAATAAATAAATAGTAACTCCAGTGTCTCGCTGTGGAGGAAAGTAGGATTCACTGGAAATAAAATCACAAAGACTTCCAGGCTGAAAACATCACTCTAGATATATTCATATCGGAAAGCAAGATGTCTCAGAATTTGTAAGACAATATATTATCATTAGACTGAGAACACCAAAGATAACTCAGTGGATCTCTTTAGTTTCAGACAATATCTTCTCTTTCCTAATGAGGCGGCAACCCTATTTTCTCATGGTTATCAGTGTTGATTATCTCAGCCTATACAGTGGCTCCTTTGCCTCGTTGTCTACTGACTTGAGGAGTTCCAGTCACTGGTGGTTGAAACTTCAAGTCCGGTGGAAATTTTACCATGATTCCTGGAAGAATGCTTTCTTCTCTGAGAATCAAGTACTATAATTTAGCAGAGTTTAAGTGTGCAGAATCAGGAAATTTAGATTCGACAAGTAGGCCAAAGGAAGTGTTGGTGGGAGCAGTTCGTCATTGCAGCATTATAGATGACGCATATGCATACCATTGCATATATCCTATTCTGAAGGACATGCCTTGATCCCAGAGGGTGTTGTCTCTAAAATGATGTCTTAGATGAGTCTATAGTAGATACAAAATTCATTCCAACATTCTATTACTTCAGCTACTTCTGGTGACTGGAGTATCTGATAAGCCAGAAGATTCTTCTGACCACATACCCGTTGCCACACTGCCTTTGCCGTTAATGGGTCCTTAGAACTGAAATGATGATATTATGTGGGATCCCATGTCAGTAGGTCAGGCTTTCTCCAAGTACTTAGATAGCGGTACTGAAAAGACCAACCCATATCAAGAGAACATATTGAATCTAATAAAAACAAATTGCTGACCATCAGAATAGAAGGGACCTGCTGAATTGAATTAATATCTAGTGCTGTCTAATCTCAATAAATAACGCTATGTGAAAGCTGCATGGTCAGTCTCTGCCACTTTAATGTTTGTTCATTGGCAATGGTAGCAGGTATAACAAACATTATAAAAGGGAGTTCATACCTTGGAAATTTTGTTTCTTGATTGTAGTGTTAAATAGTACAAACACTGTAAAAAAATTACTTGGCAGTATCATGAAAAATGTATCTGAATATGTTTATTCAGGTACATAGGAGTTAAATATATCCATTCCTAGGTATATGCTAAACAGAAAAAAACGTTTATGTTTGTGCAAGAAAACATGAAAAAAGGTTGAAACCACAATCAATTGATAAGCTGTAAGATGCAAGCAACCCAAATTCATCAAGAATAAGATGGATAAATATATTATATCCATACAATGGATATTATAACATAAAAATTGAGGTACTATGACATGCCATAACATAGGTAATTTTCACAAAGAATGAGTTAAGCGAAAAGACCAAATACACAACAATGCATACTATATGATTCCATTTGTAAAAAGTAAACAAACAAACAAACAAAAAACAGGTAAACCTAGAAGTCAAGATAATAGTTACCTGATTTGCTTTTGGGTAGTTGCAATGCTTTGGGTAATGTGCTTACAGGTGATGTTTACACAAATGTGATCACCAAAAATTCGTTAAGCTGGACTATTATGATGTGTGCATTTTTCCACATGTTTAAAAAAACATTGCAGGCATACTTCATTTTATTATGCTTTGCTTTATTGTGCTTTGCAGATATTGTATTTCTTACAAATAAAAGCTTTGTGGCAGTCCTGCTTTGAAAAAATCTTATTTGCACCATTTTCCAACAGCATTTGTTCAGTTTATTTCTCTATAACACATTTTGGCACTTTTTTATTATTATTGTATTGATCTTTGATGTTGTTATAGTAATTGTTTTGGGGTACCACAAACCACAACCATATGACAGTAAGCTTAATGAGCTCAATGAATAAATGTTGTGTGTATTCTGACTGCTTCATCAACAAACTACTTCCCCATCTCTCTTACCCTGCTAGTCCCTGAGACACAACATTATTAAAATTAGGCTAATTAACAGCCCTATAATTACCTCTAGTGTTCTAGTGAAAGGAAGATTCACAAATTTCTCACTTATTTATTTATTTATTTATTTATTTATGAGAGAAAGCACATATGGGGAGGGGGTGGGCAGTGGGAAGGTCAGGGAGAGGGAGAGAAAGAATTCCAAGCAGGCTCCACACCCAGCACAGAGCTGCCCAACGCAGAGCTAGATGTGGGGCTCAATCTCATAGACCTGAGATCATGACCTGAGCTAAAATCAAAAGTCAGAGGCTTAACTGATTGAGCCATTCAGGTGCCCCATATACATCTCTCACTTTAAATCAAAAGCTAGAAATGACTAGGCTTAGCAAGGAAAGCATGGAAAAGCCAAGACAGCTGAGAGCTAGGCTTTTTGTGCCAAAATGTTAGGCAACTTGTGATTTCAAAGGAAAAATTCTTGAAGGAAATCAAAAGTGTTACTCCAGTGAATACATGAATAAGAAAACAAAACAGCTTTATTGCTGATTTTGAGAAAGTTTGAGATGTCTGGATAGAAGATCAAAGAAACAACAACAGTCCCTTAAGCCAAAGCCTAGGCCAGAGTAAGGCCATAACTCTCTTCAATTCCATGAAGGCTGAGAGAAGTGAGGAACCACAGGAAGGAAAGCTGGAAGCTAGCAGAGGTTGCTTCATGAGGTTTAAGGAAAGAAATTGTCTCCATAACAGAAAATACAAGATGAAACAGGAAGTGCTGTTGTAGAATCTGCAACAAGTTATTCAGAAGATGTAGATCTGATAAATAATGAACATGGCTACACTAAACAGTGGATTTTCAATGTACACGAAAGACCCTTCTATCAGAAAAAGATGCCATCTAGGACTTTCCTAGCTATAGAAGAGAAGTCAATGCCTGGCTTCAAAACTTCAAATGACAGGCTGACTTTCTTATTAGGAGCTAATACAGTTGGTGATTTTAAGTTGAAACCAAGGCTCACCATTTCAAAAATCCTAGTGTCATTAGGAATTATGCTAGATCTACTCTGCTCAAGTTCTCTAAATGGAACAAAAAAGCCTGGATGAGAGCATATCTATTTACAACATTTGTTTAATATTTTAAGCCCACTGTTGAGACCTACTTCTCAGGAAAAATAATTCTTTCAAAATATTATTGCTCGTTGATATGCATTTGTTCACCAAGAGCTCTGATGCGGAGGTACAATGAGATTTATGTTATCTTCATGCTCGCTAACACAACATATATTCTGTAGCCCATGGATCAAGGGATAATTTCAGCTTTCAAGTCTTATTATTTAAAAAATACATTTCGTAAGGCTATAAACTCCTATAGATACTGATTCCTCTGGTGGACCAGGGGAAATTAAGTTGAAAATTTTCTGGAAAGGATTCACTATTCTAGATGCTGTTAGGAACTTCTGTGATTTTTAGGAATAGGTCAAAGTACCGACATTCATAGGAGTTTAGAAAGAGTTGATTCCAACCCTCAAGAATGACTTTGAGGGGTTCAAAACTTCAGTGGAGGAAGTAACTGCAGGTGTGATGGAAAAAGCAAGAGAACTACAGTTAGAAGTAGAGCCTGAAGGTGTGACTGAATTGTTGCAATCTCATCAGTGAACTTGATCCGTTGAGAGTTGCTTTTTATGGATAGGCAAAGAAAGTGGTTTCTTGATGCTCCTGGTGAAGATGCTGTGGAGATGGTTGAAATGAAAAGTATTTAGAATATTTCATAAACTACATTTGTAAAACAGCAGCAGGATTTGAAAGGGCCAACTCCAATTTTGAAAGAAGTTCTATTGTGGGTAAAATGCAATCAAATAATATCTCATGCTAAAGATAAATAATTTGTGAAAGGAAGAGTCAATTGATGTGGCAAGCCCTATTGTTTTATTTTGTGAAATGGCCACAGTCACCTCAGCCTTCAGGAACCACCACCCTCATTAGTCAACAGCCATCAACAAGGAAGCAAGGCCCTCCACCAGCAAGACCTATGACTCACTGAAAGCTGAGATGATGGTTAACACTTTTCAGCAACAAAATATTTTTAAATTAAAGTATATATATATTTTTAGACATAATGCTATTGCATACTTAATGGACTACAGTATAGTATAAACACAGCTTTTATATGCATTGGGAAACCAAATATTCATTTGACTCGCTTTATTTTGATATTCACCTTATTGCAGTTGTCTAGAACGAAACCTACAATATCCCCAAGGTATACCTATAATTACAAAGCATAGTTGTGAGAAAAACAGTAGGAGCCTCATATTCTTTTCAGAAACAAGTTCCATCCAACCAATATATGTGTTAAAATTAATAATTGAGGATGGAAAAGTTGTGGTATAGGAAATCTTTACTTTGTGGTGAAATATATTAAACCTTGAGTTATTTATAAATAATTGTAGGTGTTTTCATGGAAGAAGGAGAAAGTCAGTACTCCCCCAAACCCTAGGAGCTCTTGTCTTCATAAGGCCAGTGGCTGTGAGAGCCTTCCAAAGGGTTCTGATTCATGAAAATCTTATTTCTCACAGCTCTCTATGGATAGAACAAGAACACTGAGGGAAGGGGATCATCCTCTCTGAGAGAAATTCTATGATAGGACCATGCTCTATATGAGTGACATCTGCAAAGAACATAGTCCCAAGGTACCAAATTGAGGATACCATCCTCTGAGGCAGTATTATCCTCTGCAGACAGCTCTTCCAAAGACAGCTTCCCTGTGCCACTAGACCATCAGCCTGGATGCCAGAGGTCACGTCACCCATTTCAGAGTGATGCATGCCAATGTGCTTTTGTTTTTTGTTCTACAGCTCCAAAAGGCCAGCTTCTGTATACCCTTAAGCACAATGATAGAAACAAAGAGTATTGGAGCCAATTTTTCTAAACATGAATAAGTATATGTGTGTGTGTGTGTGTGTGTGTGTGTGTGTGGAGAGGGAGAGAGAGAGAGAGAAAGAGAGAGAGAGAGAAATGGACACATGTAGGCTAAACTGGATTCTGATAATAGAAAGTTTTATAGACATTGCATTGTAAAAGTAAACATTATAGCTTTACATATAATTCCTAGGTTGATCTCAGTAAAAATGTATGATCCCAAAACTTCTCTAATAATTTTTCATTAATTTAAAATACATTTCTTGAAAATCTAGTCTACAAACAAGAAGTGATTCTCATCCTTAGAAAATAACCTTATTTATAATTCAAAAAACAACCAAAAAAGGCTATTAGAGAAAAAATCCCTACACTTTCAGCCACTAGAACTACAGATCTTCCATATATCTAAATCCATCTTCTGTCCTGCTAACCTGGAAGAAATCGGTTGCTTGTGTTTGGGCCAATTCTGTTTCATATGGTTTCTTTATGTTTTTTTTTTCTTTTTCTTTCCTTTTATATTTCTTTCCTTTCCTCTCGATGATTGTTCCCCCTCAGGATCTGAGTTGTGCTCAACTGTCATCTATTTTACTGACACTTTTTAAATATCCTAATTATTCAATTTAAAGAATTTATTAGTGTTCTATTACTTAAGCCTGAAGGTTGGACAGTGGGCACACACATATTCCTTTAAAAATTACTCTTATTTAAAATTTCTTTTATATGTATCCCATATATATATTATGTATAATTTTTATATATATTTGCTGATAAAAATTAATAGAGCATTTATCAACAACCATTAGCAATATTTCTGTGTATAAGCTTCACATAATTCTCTTGTCATGAATTCACAAAGTTTAGCAATGAATAGAGACAGACCAATAAATACATAAATTATGATTTGTGATACATTCCAAAATGTAAGGATAACACAGGTGCTTGAGTACAGATAAAAGGGGACATATGTAAGGAGAATTGTCTTAAGAGCATGATATTAAGCCCAAAAACATGATTATAAATTGGCCAAGAAAGGGATGAATGAGGTGAACAGCACAGGGAATATCATTTCTGGCAGAGAGATGAATGTGTGCAAAGACCCTGAGGCAAAAACAAACGTAATGTTTCTTTGAAACCAGATCTGGGACAGAGTGAGCAATGAGTGAGAGTAGAATAGGGGCTTCAAATGCAACACCAAGTGGCCAGAGAGTCATATCAGGTAGGGACTTTGGAAGGGACTTTTTGCTTCTTATTTTACTTTACTTCTATGTCACTTTTGTACCATAACTGTGCTTTGCTAATTACCTTTCTATCTTTTTCTTCTTTCTCAGTTTCTTTATCTGCCCATCTTGCAAATGTTTGTATCCTTTATCAGTGACTTCAAAAATGATACACAGATACCACCTAGGAACACAAAAATATTTTACAGGAGTAGTGAGACATAGAGTTTTAAGGACCCAATTTGCAGATTTTAAATTTCCATAGCACTATAACTTAAAATTTTTATTCTTGAAAACTCCCCTCTGAGATAGTGTCAACTTTCATAAGCTTCTTCTTCCCCTTCTTCAGAAAGAATGACAGAACTATCATACAGTCTGATCTTATTATGGTGCATTGCGTGGGTGAAAAACCTCTGGTGTGCCTATGAAGCAACAATTCAAAATATTGTGATAGGTGTTCAGAAATGAATGACTCCAATGACCAGGTCCTGAACACTTAGCATCTTACTGGCTTCCAATTCTTTTCTCTTGTCTTTTAATAAGTGAAGGAAGAATGTAAAAAAGGTGATAGCTGATCATAAAAATAGTACTTAGTATCAGATCCCTATTCAAATTTTTCAAGTCAAGGAGATCTAAGAATTGTATGACATCATTACTGTAAAATAATTTTATGTTCTGACCCACTTATCTATATGGACAATGTACCTCAGCAATGAGCTCTTACAAAATAACAAAAAAATAGGGGTGCCTGGGTGGCTCATTGGGTTAAGTCTCTGCCTTGGGCTCAGGTCATGATCTCAGGGTCCTGGGATCGAGCACCACATATGGCTCTCTGCTCAGCAGGAAGCCTGCTTCCCCCCCACTTCTCTGCCTTCGTCTCTGCCTGCTTGTGATCTCTCTCCTCTCTGTCAAATAAATAAATAAAACCTTTAAAAAAATAAAAATAAATAAAAATAAAATTTATGCAGAACCAAAACTATTCTAGCTATAGGTAATAATCAATCAAGGATACATAGGGAGGAAAAAAGCTCTGTATCTCCCGGACATGGTTGGAGAGCTTGTTGAGCTTCTGTTGTTTCTGCCCAGTGTGGAAGTTCAGTTGTACCCTTCAGAGGATTTGAGTTTGGCTCTTTAACCGTTAGCCTTGCTTTGCTTCATAATTTTGCAAATGCTTTGAGAGAGAATCTGGCTTGTATTTGTGTTTCCACTAATAGGAAATTTTCTTGTATGTGCCATGGAATTATGGGGTTTTTCACACTTCCCTTCAGCTTCTGCTTCATATGCCACCTAGAATTCAGTAAATATTTCATGGGGGAAAAATCAGTACCATATTTGTGACTTCTCAACTTTCCAAATCATCATGCCAATCCTGCTAAATATAACTGCTAGAATATAGGTTGGCTTTCTTTTTTCCCAGAAAAATCCCCTTCCTTGTTGGGCCAACACTGATCCTAGGAAATTCTTTTAGGGAAGAAAACAGTGGGCAATTATCTATTAATTTTGAAAGGACTGTGTATTTCTAGAATCAAATAAATTAACTAGAAAATGCTAAATTATATGTTTAAAATGTGCTGTGAGATTTATTGGTAAGAATCACTTTTATGGCAAAAGTCTACAGCTATTTTTTGAGTGTTCATCATTGGATATTTAAATTAAGTAGAAGTCATAATTTAGTTGCTGGGATGAGCGAAGTCTGGTGTTGGGAAAGTGTGGTACATGAGTAGGAAAGTGTAATGGTGTTCAGATGACAATTTGGAAATCTAAACTATTCGAGGAAAAAAAATTGTCACCAAAGAAGAAGAAATTTAGCTTTTATACTTTGTGCAGCATATCCTTTCACCGAAAAATACTTAAAATTTCCTTTATTGTGTCCCTTGGCATATACATTTCCCAAGTGGAGATATTTCTTTCTTCCTTTTTAAAATATTCATCTATGATAGAATATTAAACATTCTTAGTTGCATATGACTTACAACGAAAATAAGACTGAGAATCAAATCATAAATCTACTACCAAGCACTTTAGAGATGATCCAAAACAACATGCAAAAAGATGTACTCGGCTCATACACAATAAGAAAAGGAAAGAACAAAATATGCAACCTTGGGAATAGAAGTTTATAAATAAATACTCAAGATGCGAACACAGGAAAGACAGTGATACCTGCAGAGATACTCAAAGTCAAGCGTGTTTGCTTTCTAAGTCAATGAATCACAAAAGTATCTTTACCCCTTTGGGTTGATATTGCACTTTTCTTTTTCTTTCTTTTTTTTTTTATAGGGTAGTGATGTTGAGTGAAGCATGAAACTAACAGCTTTCTTGAAGGCAGAGTAAAATTAATAGAAAATTTGGATTTAGTAATAAGCTATTATAGTAAGCCCTCGACTTTTATCAAAAGAACCTAATATTTAATTTACTAATAGTTATCTTGTAGTTTTGAGAATATTAGTTTAGTCTGACTTGTTAAATAAATGTCATGTTATACTACTTTAATTGTTAGTGAACTGTTCAATCCTCTATTATCAGCTCAGTTGCCACCACTGGCATGAGCTTGCTGTTACAGAGTTTAGAAGGATGGGGATTCAACTCCCAGAGGTGACATTTTTAATTCTCCTGGGATTATAGAAAGGGGAATTAGTTAGGTGTATTAGAAGTGAAAGAGGATCTGGAAGAAAGGCAAGTCGACTGCTTTTTCTCAAGTTCCACCTACCTCTTCTTCTGGGCAATACACCTGTCTTGTGGATTCCGACACAATGGGTAATCTCTGCACTAAACAAACAGCTTGCTTCTGGGCTTCCCACACTATCAGTGCCCTCTGCTGGTTTCTACCATTACACCTGCTTTTGTAAGCATTGGTGATGCATCCTTTCTGTTCTCCTCAGCCTCATTGGTTGATGATGTGTGCCCCCTTTAACAATCATTTTGGCTAGGTTTTAGAAGAGATTATAAACACATGTGTGGACTGTTAATATCATTTAAAAGCAGTCCCTTATCATGGTATAGTGAATGATTGTTTTGTTTTCTGAATACCCATTTCTTTTCATATCCTCTGCCAAGGTTTCCCCCCAACTATGCTGTATTTTCAGATATACAACTTCAGAGGTTGAAATGAGTTCACTGTGTAGGGGTGTTAATTTGGAGACAATCATGGCATTTATAAAGAATGTGAAAAGTAGAGTACTAAAGTTTCTTAGACCAGTGGCAAAATGGGACAGCACTCTGAATTTGAAAGGAATCTACTTTCTGAAGATGAAGTTGTCCTCCCTGGAATGTATTTTCAGAAGCAAATGGAAAATTATGCTTGATTATGGAACATAAGTCAGTAGAAATGGGTCATTGTCAAAACACAGGAAAACGTGTTATTAAAACACAATGCAAAATACATGATTTAATCTAAAACTTGAATA
Organism: Nasua narica; assembly: GCA_028533885.1. Taxonomy (NCBI): domain Eukaryota; kingdom Metazoa; phylum Chordata; class Mammalia; order Carnivora; family Procyonidae; genus Nasua; species Nasua narica. The sequence continues at coordinate 138,979,377 of CM052800.1, read as the reverse complement.
ATATGGCAGATGTATTTTAACTATAAGAAGTTAAAATGTTGGATTTTCTAGAGCACTTCATGGAAATTGCCTAGTAAATGGTAAAGAAATACTAATACTGATGCCTTGCTAAGGTTACCTTGGTGAAAGTTGAAGTGAGCACTGTGAGCTGAGCTCATGACCAATAATCCAGTGAGAAACAGCACCTCTCCAGTGAGGTCAGAGGGAAGGAGGCAGAATTATTAGGCCCCAGTGGGTATGAATATAAATGGAAGATAGAGACTGGAGAAATGCCAAGTGTGGGGCCATGTTATCTAGCTCAGGATGTCTTCCTTCTTTCTACTTCATATTTGCCGTATTTTCTAGACTCCATTAGCGCACTTCTGAATGAGATCTTGGTAGGGAATATTCTGTTCTCACTTCAATAAATTGGCATTTTGCCTTGTGTCTGAAATTTTAGGTTATTTCATTTCACTGGGTCACAGGGTTGGGGAGAGATTGGTGAATAAGAGAGTAGAGCAGTGCAAATATGAGCTGTTCAGTAGGACTTATTACATTGCTTTGTGATGTCTCTGACAGGGATGGTTTCTTATTCACTATGATATATATATAATAATATATTTATATATATACACACACACATAGAAAACTTATCTGCATGCAAATTACTCAAGCAGCCTCTCAAACCCTTGAGATGACTTTCTTTTAACCAGTTGAACCTTTGTATCTGTTTGAACATAAAGCACATCAGAGAAATCAGGTTTTTATGATTCTGGGCCCAATAAAAGCAAGCTTTGTGGAAGCAACTTTAGTCCACTAAAACCAAAGACCTTTCACAACTATTTGCATAAACCTATCTTGCGGATTTCTGGAAGAATTGTAGAATATGAAGTTTTTATCCAAATATACATAAACTGGATGTTTCTCATGTTTTAGTTTTCTGATAGGACAACATTGCTTAATTTCCAGTCTCTGCTAAATGAAATGGCAAAATCTTTTAAAGTCATTTGCATTGGCTTTTTTTCCTTGGTAGTTTATTTGTTATTATCTTATCCTAGTTTCTTCTTGACTAAAACTGTGCTAAATGGTGGACTTTATACAGTTTGACTGCATAGTGCATGATACCATCCCAGAAAAAGCATCACAGTCAAAATATAAACAAAAAATAGGTGAGAAATATATAGATAGAAATATAACTGAGAGGCACTTGGGTGGCTTGGTGGGTTAAGCTTCTGCCTTCGGTTCAGGTCATGATCTCAGGGTCCTGGGATCCAGCCCCACATTGGGCTCTCTGCTCAGCGGGGAGCCTCCTTCCCTCTCTCTCTGCTTGCCTCTCTGTCTACTTGTGATCTCTCTCTCTCTCTATCAAATAAATAAATAAAATCTTAAAAAAAAAAGAAATTTAACTGAACCAGCATTAGTTTGCTCCTTGGTGAGTTAGAAACTGCACCAGTTGAGTCGTTGCACAAAGAAAACTTTATTTGTAGCAAATAAAGAGATCACTTGGAGTGGCTTCTATTGCTATGACTCCTCACTAGAGGGTACTTTTTTTTATAAGATTTTATTTATTTGACAGAGACACAGCCAGAGAGAGAACACAAGCAGGGGGAGTGGGAGGAGAAGCAGGCTTTCCGTTGAGCAGGAAGCCCAACATGGGGCTCCATCCCTGAAGCCAGGGATCATGACCTGAGTCGAAGGCAGATGCTTAAGGACAGAGCCACCCAGGTGCCCTGGAGGATACATTTTATTTAGGGTTAGAATGACTATTTAGATAAGGAAGTCTTGTCATTGTACGTAGAGATGGGCATAAGGTCACATGTGCACCTTAAGGAAACATACCTATACATACACTGTGTTTTGTACAGGAAGCTGAGGCTCCTCCTTTGGCAGAGATTTTAGTACTAAAATGAGGTAAATGTAATTACTGGTCATTCCAGGGGTCCATCTGCACAAGCATGTCAAAGATTTAGCTCAAATGGTCTGGATGGTCTGAGCCAGTGAGAGGTCTTATGAGCGCATTCGTCATCACCAGAGGGGTGGTTTTGGGGTTTTTTGGCCTATGTTAGGAGATAAGCTGGAAAGAAGAGCTTAAGGAAAATGTAAAACAAAGGTTAGTGAATATAAACACGTGGGCAGTAAAGGTCAGGTCTTGGGGTATAGCTGGTGACAGAAATTGGCAAAAAATACACAGAAATTGGAGTTATGTGATTCAACTTCAAATCTTTGATTTGCCACTTACTAGTTTTGTGGTATTAGTATTAGTAAGTGTTAGTCAAGACACCAATACTTTTAATCTTAGTTTTCCATGATGTAAAATGGCAATATTTGTGGCCATCTGTATGGGTTATTGCAAAGACTGATTTAGATAATGCCACATAAAACACCTACTCTTTAATGAATTCAGAATAGACAATGAATAAATGCTAATAACTTCTTACATTATTTTAGATCTGGGATGATTTTTATAATCTTTAATTTTTATATTTACTTTAATTATTTTTATTTACATTAGTAATCTCCACTCCATGAAGTAACTTTTTCTGAAATTGACCATGTAGATAAAAAAATAAATAAACCATAGGTGTGTTCATCTACTTCCATTTAAGAAATAAACACTATTTAATAAGATGTAATTTATTTAAACAGTTTCACACCATAGTCTTTGGCTGCTTTATTCTATGTAACATTATTTCCTGAAATATACTGGCAATATAATAAAAAAATAATTTGACTTAGTATAAAGTGAAAGTACTTTATAGGACAGAATCCAGCAATTCAAGGCTATATCCTATCTGGATATTTGCATGCTAATTTATTTAAGAATTATAGTTAGAACTTCTAATACTGAAAGAAAAAATAAAAAAGATACTTGTTCCTGAGGATATCTGAATTGTAAATGAGTAAATCTTTAAACAAAAGAAGCCAGTACCATGAAAACAGGCCATAACACATCTTCCATAGCACATATTAGTTTCCAAAAATAACATTTTAACTCATTTCCTTCAGCTTCAATTATTTGTGGATTAGCATAAATATAATTTTTGAAAGTTCTCATTGGTAATTACTAGATCCTTTCTAAATGACTAATTTCTTAGCCACAAATCATACATTGCTTGATGAACTGGATTATTTCTATAAATTTCTGTCAGAGAAAACAGTCTTAAAGCTTAACTATAGTTCCAGATTATGATTTTTCATAGTTAGATGAGTATGTTTATGTTGATATAGAAAATGTACTTTTGTATCAACTTAATGTATTAAAAGTACATTTTTTTTAAAGTACAGTTTTTGTCATCTCAATTCCATTCACTGTTTTCCAATCAAATGAGAAATCACACCTAAAATCTTGATAAAAAAGAGAAATATTTCTTCTCATAAATAACCTCTTTTTATATATTAAAAATCATCAGAAATACTAATTTAGAAGCATTTATGGCAGAAATAATTTAACAAAGTGAATACATTTTTTAATAGAATATGTATTTAGACCAAGTTATATTTATACTATTTAAGATGGTTGAAAGATTTTCTTGCTAAATGGAACATACCATCATTTCGTGATACTAGAACATTTACAAATAAAAATATATACAACAAGTTTGTTTTAGTCATCAAAAATTTGGTCATCTGTCCTATGTAAAAAATGTTTCTTTTTTAAATTCATAATATTGACTATAATGCCCACCAGACTTTTCTAATAAAAATATCAAACACCATTAATACATATTGCCATAACTTTCACCATCCCTGCATGTCATTTCTATAATTACTTACTTACTTTTCTTTCTATTAAATTTTCTTTTTTTAAACTTATCAACTTATATGGTATTATAGCTTGCCCATAGAAGAAAACCAAATGACTAGAAACAGACAGAAATAACTATTAAATAATAGAATAAGGGAGACAAAATAGGATTATTTTATGTTAGGCATTTTGATAATAAGGCCTAGTTTTCCTTTCTTAAAAAGAAAATTATCAAGAGATGGTATTTCAGGCAAGCGAGAAATTGAGATCCTCTCTGTTATTAGAAAGAATAAAAGACATGTTTAAGAGGACTAACTTCCTTTATGTTTTTAATGTCACATTTTTGTTAATTTATTATTTGCCTATTTATTCAAAATGTATACAATTAAAAGTCAAATAAAATATTTTGAATAATAAGAACATCAAAAAAATCAAAGATTAATGTTGTTTGTGAATGTTAGAAGCTCAAATCCATAATCAAGACATAAGTGGAATATTTTTATCGTTAGTTGTGTTGGTTATATATAAGTCAAAATTCATGCCTGAGTCTTCACCAGTTTAATAGGAATAATCTCATCATTTATCTGGGTTATAGAATGCTGGGTTTTCAGAGTCACTCTCCTTAATTGAACATTAAATTAAAAAAAAAGTTTAATGAATTTTATTTGCCAGTGAATCATGAATCTTGTCATGAATCTTAGAATTTTACTATGGAAAATCTATACTGAATTTATATTTCACCAATATGGTGATTATATTTTAAATCTGAATTCAGTGAAAAAATATGAACTCTCCATAAAAATATGGCTATCATATTTTTACCAAAGTTTGGAAAAATATTTGTTCATGCTCCTATATCATTGTGTGATAACGCCTATTGTTACTGCCGTGGTGAAAAAAATAGCAATAATAATAGATGATTTAGGTATTGAAATTCAGTGCTAAGCCCTATATTAGAGGCATTATGTTAATTATGTCCTTTAATCTTCCCATGAGTCCCTTCACAGTTTTCATACTTATATTACCTTGTACAAATGGGAAGTTATTCTAAGTCAACAAAAGAACAATCATTAATTGACTAATTAGACAATTTGTGAACTTGTTGGATGACACTAAACGGTTGCACTGATACTACTGAATGGTCAATCATTGTTATCAAAGTAAGAATAAAAAGATTTTAGTAGTTGCTATTTAAAATAAGTGTTTTTTCTTATTGTGATCTCCTAGAAAATGCTGACAGTTGGTATCTTAAATAAAGACGACTATTTGATGCAAGTATAACATTGCAGAAATGAAGGAAGATTAAACTTCTTATCCTTATCAAGTTAGGAGACTGGAACAAGCGGCCAAGTTAGTCACACTAAGAATCTCTTCTGATTCTGATGTGGTCTTAGGCTTACTTTAACAAAGAATAAGGTTGACCCAGAAACATGATAATGAAGGCATCTTTTACCTCTTTAGTATGAGACACAATTAAAACACTAAAATAATGAAAGCTTGGAATATATTATTAAAACAGAAATATATGCTCATTTAAGGTGTTTTTCACTGTGCGTTCTCCAATATAGTTTTCTAAGCCTGCATCCTGAGAAAAACGTAGACTTTAATTAAACACAAATAATTAGGGCACCATTACGAAAAATGAAAATGAAAATTTGTTACACCAAGTGCTAAGATTTGGTTTTCTTGATTTTGTTGGCCAATTTAGTTGGGTTTATTTAGGATATGGAAAAACCAAATTATTTAAATGAATGCAGATATATTTATATGAATACAAAAGCAGACAAAAATCAGTATAGGAAAGAGCTAAGGTATTTGGAGAAGCCAATTACTTTATGAGCACTGTTGAAATGAGTTGAATTGTAGTCTGGAGAAATACAGGCACTGGTCAAAAACTTTAGAGAGTCCTATTGGCTAGGCAGTTATAACTTACTTTGAAAAATAGCTCATATACTATAATTTCTTTGAATGCTTACTGAATATCAAGTAAATGTCATATACCATGCTATCCAGCCCCTGAAAAAATGGCCATGAGTAAAAGACAGCCCTCATGTCTCATGGAGGAGGCAGATTGTTAATGACCACAACCTGCAGAATAAGAAAAAGTATGTAGCAGGGTATCTGGAAGTTAGGAAAGTTTTCCACCATGAAGTGACTTGAATTTTTTTTTTAAGAATTTATTTATTTATTTGAGACAGAGAGAAAAAGAGCACAAGCTGGAGGAAGGAGCAGAGGGAAAGGGAGAAGCAAGCTCCTCGCCGAGTGGGGAGCCCAATGTGGGCTCGATCCCAGGGTCCTGGGGTCATGACATGCACTGAAGGCAGATGTCCAATGAACTAAGCCACCCAAGTGCCCCTTGAATTGGTTTTTGAAGGATGCAAAATTAGTCAAAACAAGGAGGAAAAGAGCTTCAGAAAAAACAATGGTCTGCATAAAGAAGCAGGCACATTGGAGGGTGTATAAAGAGGTTCTTATAATCTGAAGCATAATCTTCTTTTGATGAAATGGCATGTCACAATCTGAAGATGGTGGGAGAACCTATGAGATATAGGAACACTATTTTTAAATAAAGACTTAAGCTTTATCATCAAAGTTACCATTAAAGTTTATAATTCCTTCTTAGACTACTCAAATTTTGGTATTTCAATTTTATTTCAACATAAATAAAAAGTATTAATTATAATGTTTTACAAATAAAATCTGATGATCTTGCTTTTTATTTTTTTATTTTTAAAAAAATTTTAAAGATTTTATTTATTTATTTTGACACAGAGACAGAGAGAGCACACAAGCAGGAGGGGAGAGGCAGAAGGAGAAGCAGGCTCCCTGTTGAGCAAGGAGCCTGATGCGGGACTTGATCTCAAGATCCTGAGATCATGACCTGAGCCAAAGGCAGGTGCTTAATGTCTGAGGCAGTCAGTTAAGTTGAATCCCTGATCTTGTTTTGTCCCTGATCTTGCTTTTTAAATGGGCAAATGAAGGAGAATTTGTTATTGGAAATGGATGATGATGCAATAAGTGCATCATCAGTGTAACTAGGGCTAAAGCCATAGTTATGGAAATAAAAAATAAAAACTATCTGTAAGAATGTATGTAACGAAAACCAGAGAACTTTGTTCTAGAGTAAAAGGAAGAGACATAATTCTATAATGGATGTTGGTAACTGATACTTTAAAGCCAAGAAAATGGACTTGAGGAAATAAAAGGAGAAATAGCAATTTTGGAGTAAGATAGAATGATTTTTTTTTTTAGCATTTTACTGCAGAACTTCTAAGTAAATGAATCCAAAAGTCAGAAATAAGAGAAGTGAAAGATAGTTTACATCATGGATCTTTGAAGTAAAAATCACATATGATTGATGACTATCCATCTCTATATTGATGAAAAAGTGAACTAAATAAAATTGCTCTTTAAAGTTAAGTTTCTTACTACTCAAAATCCAGGGTTATAATCATTCTACTATCTGAATATACCAATGCATATCTGAAGATGTTTGGTTAATCAAACAGGTGCACTTTCCTATGCTTACGGGACATCTGTTGCTTTAATCAATGACGTAACAGCTGATTTTTAGTAATAGAATTATGTGTCATTAAATATATCAGATATACAAATAACTTGCCCTGAAATATTGTTCATTGCAAACTGAATTGATGGAGAAGTGAAATAAGACAAATAATAATAAATATAAGACAAATAATATAAGACAAAATAAATATAAGACAAATAATATAAGACAAAATAATAATAAGACAAAATAATATAAGACAAATATAAGACAAAAAATAAGAAGTGAAATAAGACAAATAATAATAAATAATAATAAAATAAGACAAAAATGAGGAATAGGTAGAGTCAAAAAGTTGAAATGTAACCAAAATGCCAACATAACCTTTTGTTACTTTGGAAAAACTTCTCAGCAATTACTCTAAAATACTCAACAACTATATTCACTAGATTCTTTTAGAAGACAGGCATCAATGTCTTTTTTTTTAATCTTTGTATCAATAATAGTCAAATAATTTTGATTAAAAATAATAGCTATCTGTTAATTAGGTGAAAACAATGACTGCCTCAGGTTTTGTGATGATTGATATTTTAAATAAATAAAATTATTTTTTCCAATCAATGAAATTCTTAATATGTTAATTCTATATATGTAAAACACTTGAAACAACTTTCAAGATTTTAATGTAACCTATCAATTTTTATATGTTTTCCTACTTTAAACATAATAATCTTCCACTTCTAATCCCTGTATTAAATACACCATGACCACAAAACTGTTGTGAGAATGACTTTTTTTTTAAATTATAAAAATAGAAAAAAATTTAAGTTTGTATATTTAGAAAATGACTGGGTAAGTATGGTAGAGAGAAAGAGAAAGTGTAAGTTAATATTATTCAGCAAAATGACTTTCAAATAACTAATCTACATTTTTTTATATAAAGAGAGAGGGTATCCTGAATGATTTTTTTTTTATTATTAAGCATTGCTGATGAAAAGAGTTAAATGTTCATGTATGATAATGATCACACTGGGTTCTAAATTGGTTATCATAAGGAGATTCTGAAAACCCAAATGATGCGTAGCGATAATAGAAATAAGGGAGTAGAAGACAATATGACTTTTGTGGTTCAAAGACCTTTATCTCCCAGGACACAATTAAAAGTTATACAACAGAATTGAGAATCTTGTAAAACACAGCTGGTGATACAATATGTGAATAATTGCTGCCTCAGAGGGAGATGAATAAAGCAGAACAATTTCAGTTCATGGTAGGATTTATAAAAGTCTTATTTGAAGCAGTCATTTCTCATAACAAGTGGAGATAGTGTATCAATTTCTGTAGTCTTCAATTCAACTGCACTGTAAACAATATTAAGATTGCATGAAGTATTAAAAGATCAAAGAATGAACCATAATACTCTCTTGTAGCCCAAAGGAATATCAGAAAAATGTAAGTTCAGTGAAATTTTGTTAGCATCAAAAGTAATTTATTTAGATATACAAAGCAGGTTAGCTGCAGAACTAGAATTTCAATGCTAAGCAACCTGATTTTTTTAAAGATTTTATTTGAGAGAAAGAGAGAGAAAGCACATGCATACACAAGTGGGGTAAGGGCAGAGGAAGAGGGAGAGAGACAAGCAGACCCCCTGCAGAGCAGGGACCCCCCCCCCCCAGATGCCTGTTTAGATCCTAGGACCCTGAGATCATGACCTGAGCCGAAGGCAGACACTTCATTGAGCCATCCCAAAGCAAATTTACTTTTTAATTTATTTTTATCTTATTTTTTAAAGATTTTATTTATTTATTTGACAGAAAGAGATCAGTAGCAGCCAGAGAGGCAGGCAGAGAGGGGTGAAACAGGCTCCCTGCGGGGCAGAGAGCCTGATGTGGGGCTCGATCCCAGGATTCTGAGACCATGACCTGAGCTGAAGGCAGAGGCTTTAACTGACTGAGCCACCCAGGCACCCCGCAACCTGATTTTTTATACTTTACTTAGCCACTTTCATTATTAGTTGGACTGATAGTAATTATATAAGACACGAATGTATATGTATCATACATATGTATCAATGTATATTACATATACATTGCATGTGTATATATGTAACAGGGAAAATATGACATATATAATGTTATTTGTTATATAGTGGTTATATATATGTGTGTATAACCACTATATAATATACATATGTACACACATATATACATATACATACATATATACATATATATAACCATATATATAACCACAACATATACATACATACATACATACATATATGTATTTTGTTTCATATATATATGAAAAAAATAAACTAAAACTATAACAGGTTATAACTTGGAATTTTGTGACAAAATTTGAATACTAAGGTAATTTAAAACCAAACTCACTCTATATTTGATGACCTTTCCTAAAGAATTGCAAATCACATTTCAATTTATATGCCCATGATTTAGAGAGGTTCAAAATGAGATAATGGTATCAGTTATTTTGTTACTCTCTAGAATATTTATTAATAGAGAAGACACTATCTTTTTGTAAGGGTTGTTAGGGTGGTGGTGGTGGTGGTAGCAAGAATCCCAAGAAGTCTTGATGTTTGCACATTCAGTCAGGTAAACATTTTCTCTTAAAAATGAATACATTCAATGACAATCGTAGACAGCTTTCAATTTCTAGATTCTATGAGTATTTCCTTCAATAGCTATTGCTCAAATTGTACAATTAAATTTAAATATTCTCTACATTGTATTAACTATTCCTAAAGAATATTACCTGCATGTATAGGACTGAGTGTTGTGTGTTTGAACAATGTTTAAATATATAGCACTGTTTCCTTCTCCCTCCTCCTTTTTTGCTAGATGTTTTGTGTCTTAAAAGCTTAGCCTTTGAAGAAGGGCAGTGGAAGCATATTATTACGAATTTTTGCAAAAACAAAAGTTGTGTCTTTATTAAATATGTGTGTATACACACACACATTCATATGTGATTGGTAGGATATAAACAAAATGATAATACTGGATATTTTTATGTGAAAGATCATAGATAATGATCATTTTCTTCTCCAAGACTGTTTTCTATAGTGAAAAAGGGTTATGTTTGGTTATAGGAGAAAATATTTATTTTTTTAAAGAAAAAAGCTACTTGGTAGATCAGACAACAAAAAAGTTCACTTTCTTGTTTACTGTTTTAGAAAAAGAGAGTTTCATGGAAAGTAGGACTATTATAGTTGTTATAAATAATATGAAAAGTCTGATAGTCAAAGAAACTTACTGTATATCTATATAGAATAATCAAATGTAAAAATGCTTAGGAAGATTAATTTAATGAGGACAATTCAGCTGCTGAAACCTATAAAAATGCAATATGCTGAGGCTGGCTTTAATATCTGATGTATACAAATTGCTGATGGGTAGGAAGAATAATTGCAGAGACTTTTACGAACTCTAAAATTTATAGTTAGTACAAAAATCCGTAATGAGTACTTTAAATGCCATGAAATGTTCAGTTATGAAGTAACATTCTGTTTATACACTCTGTCACACTCACTAGTCAGAACTAATAACACCTTCCAGGTAATAGTGTTGAAATCACTCTAAATTTAGTTTCTTGGCTGGAGAGAAATTTTTGCTTAGATCTTATACGTTAACGCTTCAAAAATTCCTATTAAGTAAGGTGTCGCAGATCAAACACTTGAAATAGCATAATATTTCATAGGAAGTTGGAACATTCATTTGTTAGGAATGGCAAGTATGGAAGAATCAATCCCCTTAAAGGGTGTACACAAAGATCTTTCCCAGCCTCCCTTGGGTTCCATTGGGACCCTGCAACCTATAGTAGTCAGTTAAGAGTTGGTGTGAGTTCTCAGGATATTCTTTGCCTTCATTTTGGCTTCAGGCAAAGTGTTCTAATGCTGCTGTTTCTGCATAGATCCTGCCTGCATTTCAGGGCAGTGTACTTGTTTTTGGAGGCTTTAGGGTTGATTGTGTGGCATAGTCAACTCTATCTTGACAAATACAGGAATGTTAACCCATAGCTGAGGAATGATGTGCTTCTATGATAGTTTCCTAATGTTAAGATATTTCAGTTTGAGTAATACCATCTGTAACTTTTTTTTTGGTACTGAATTCATTTTTTCCAACACTCCAAAATTTTATCTGAGGCTTCTTTTTTGTCCAAAGCACATAGAAGTAGACCTCATCATTATTCTCTGCTTCTTCCCAGGAATTGTAATGGGAAGGAAAAAGTAGCCCATATAACAACAGAAATTTCTATTTCTGTATTCCAAGACAGGAAGTCTCCTTTGTTTTAGTCATGGATCTATTGTCGGGAAACAGATGGATTGAGATTTTTGATTTAGAGAGGAGATGTTTAGACAAAATAACTTTTTGTGTATACTAAATAACAGGAATTTAGGGTATAGGGATGGCAGCCGAAGTGCTACATAAAAGAAGATTTTCCTACTTCAATAGATATTTGATATATATGTCTCTGTGTATAGGCAGCAATCTATGTAGGTTAATGACCCTGTTTCTGGAGTCAGTCTATATAGTTGATATTCAAATATTTTCTGTATCACTTACTGGCCATATGATCTCTAACAAGTTACTTAACTTTCCCTTGTCTCAGTTTCCTCATCTGCAAAATCAAGGTATTCACAGCACATTCCTCTTAGGAATTATGTAAGAGGTAAATTAAATAATGATGATAAATAACATATATTGGAAGTCTCAGTTACACCGATTTTGCAGGTGTAAACTTTCATAACAGTACTTTTCATTCTCTGAACTAAATTATATGGTTACCCCTAGAAAAGTGACTGCTCAAAAATAAGTGCTCAGACATATTAACTAATTTATTAGTAGTACTATTGTTGATATTAGTATTGATTGATTTAAAATGATAAATATAATTAATATCTCTTTTATGGGAATTGGATTGTGTTGAATATTTCAGGGAAGCCTTATGCTACCCCTTTTTTACACCACACATTGTCCCATGACAAGAAGTCTTCATTTTCAGGTTATTTATATTTTGATTAATACTTATCCAGTGACTTTATAAATATTTAGAAATGTATTTCTTGATTAACTAATAAAATTATATAAAGATAATTGTATCATTTAAGAATCCATGATGCAACTGTGGGAAAACATAAGCCAATCTGGCTACCGTAAGAGAAAAACAAATATACAAATAGCTGGAAAGCCAAGAAAAAGACCTAAGTTCACATAAAGTTTGTTTGAACCATTAAATCAATATGCTTTACCAAGAATCTGATCACACTTTACCAGGAAACTGTCATCAATATTAAGTTTATTCTGACGTAACTCAGTACTCCATAGTAGCTTTTAGCTCCCATTTTTGTCAGCAAAATAGCTGTGTCTGTTTTAGACTAACTACATCATACCATGCATATTTATTGGTATAATAAATTGACTCATTGTCCAATCCATGAAGTCCACAGGTGACATAAATCTACAGGATCCAGTACTTGAGTTAGGATCAAAGTCATGGCCTACCCTATTATAAATACATCCCTAGAAAAGGGCAGAATCCCAAAGAAAATAGGGTATATTCTGAAAAAGACACCAACAAATGTTCACTGAAGTCTGCTCAAATACATGATAAATGTAGATGGAATAAACAGTTATTTTGCCTGTATTAAACTATGTCAGTGTTAACAGTAAATGCTAGATTCTAAAGCATGAATTTGACATTAATTAACTGTAGTTAATTTTATTTTAACAAAAAATTTCATAGTTACATATATCAGGTTGGTGAAGTTTCCCTCTGCATAGTTTAATGAGAATTTTTGCCATTATTGATTGTTGAATTTTGTCAGATGTCTATGTCAATTAATATGATATGATTTTTATGGGGCACCTGGGTGGCTCAGTGGGTTAAAGCCTCTGCCTTCAGTTCTGGTCCTGATTTTAGGGTCTTGGGATCCAGCCCCACATCGGGCTTTCTGCTCAGCAGGGAGCCTGCTTCCCTCTCTCTCTATGCCTACTTGTGATCTCTCTAAATCTTTAAAAATATATGTGATATGATTTTTATTTTTGAAACTGTTGATGTGGCGAGTTGACTTTTGAGTGGTTAATTAGCCTTGCATAACTGTAACGAGTCCCAGTTGGTTTTGGTGTAAATTTTTTTTTATACATTGTTGGATTTAATTTCCTAATATTTTGTTGAAGATTTTGCATCTATGTTCATGAGAAATATTTGTCTATAGTTGTCCTTTAAAAAAAGTCTTTATCTAGTTTAGTATTAGAGTAATCCTGATTTCATAGGATGATTAAGAAAGTGTCTTTGGAAGAGATTTTGGAGAAATGGTACCATAGTTCCTTAAATGCTTGGTAGAATTCACTGGCAAAACCATCTAAACTGGTGCTTTTCATAGGAAACTATTCAATGTTTATTCAATTTCCTTAATAGATCCACAGACCTATTCAAAGTATCTAGTTCTTATGAGTTTTGTAGTTTCTGTCTTTCAAGAAATTTGTCTATTTCATATATGCTAGCAGATGATAAGCGTACATTTGTTTATATTATTCCTCTATTATCCATAAAATGTCAGTGGGATTAGTACTGATGACTTCTCTACTGATAATTGTAATTTGTCTTCTTTTTTTTCTTATTAGCTTGGCCAGAGGTTTATGAATTTAATTAATTTCTTCATATAAAAAACTTTTGGTTTTTCTGATTTTCTTGTTTTTAATTTCATTGATTTCTGCTCTAATTTGTATAGACTTAAATTATTCTTTCTGTCTGGTTTCCTAAGGTAGAAGCTTAAATTATTAATTTTAGATCTTCTTTATTTAATATATACATTTAGTGCTATACATTTTCATCTAAGCACTTTTCTGCTGTGTTCTCAAAATTTTGATAACTTGTATTTTAACTTTTAAGTAGTTCAATACATATTCTAATTTCTCTTGAGATAACTGTTTTGATCCAAGTCTTATTTAGATGTGTATTTTTCAATCTCTAAATATTTTGAGATTTTCCAGCTATCTTTCTGTTATTTGTTTCTAGTTTATTTTTATTGTATTCTGAAGACATATTTTGTATAATTTCTATTTTTTTTAATTTGTTAAGGTGTATTTTAGAGCCCAAAACTTGGTTTATATTGGTAAATGCTCTATGTAAGCTTCAGAAGAATCTGTAATCTGCTATTGTTGGCTGGAGTATTCTATAAATGTCAATTAGACCAAGTAGATTGATGGTGCTGCTCAGGTCAACTATATCCTTATTGATTTTCTGCCTGTTTGATCTATCAATTACTGAGAATGGAGTAGTAAGTCTCCAACTACGGTAGTAGATTTGTCTTTATCTTCTTTCAGTTCTGTTTTTGCCTCTTATATTTTGATGGCCTATTGTTAGGTATATACACATTTAGTATTGTTATATCTTCTTAGAAAATTGAGCCATTTATCATCATGTAATGTCCCCTCTTTCCCTATTAAGTTCCTTGTTTTGAAGTCTGTTTTGTATGCAATTAATATAGCTACTCTATCTTTCTTTTGATTCATTTTAACATAATATATCATTTTCTATCACTTTACTTTTAATCTATTTGTGTTTACATATTTAGAGTGGGTTCCTTATAGAATGCATACAGTTGGGTCATGTTTATTTTACGTATTCTGATAATCTCTGTGTTTTAATAGTTGTAATTATATTATTCACATTTAAAGTGATGATTGATAGAGTTGGTTTAATATCTACTGTATCTTTGTTTTCTGTTTATCAGATTTGCTTTTTGTTTCTTTTTACCTTTTTTTGGTTTTAATTAAGCTTCTTATATGATTCCATTTCTATCTTCTCTTAGCATATTATACTTATTTTTAAAATATTTGGTAATTTCCTTAGAATTTTCAATATATATTTTAACTAATTTAAGTGTTTTATGTAATACTACACCATTCCTCATGTAGCTCAGGTACCCTATAACTGAATACTGTAGACTTCCTTTTTGCCATCTTTATATATTACTATCATTTGTTCTAGTTTTTTCATATGCTTTAAGCACCCAATACATTTATGTTATTTTAAAGGGTCATTTTTTAGATAAATTAAGAACTAGAAGAATAAAATATTTTATTTGACTTTAATTTATTCTTCCTTCATTGTTCTTCTTTCCTCATGTAGATCTGAGTTTCTGATGTATATAATTTTTTTCCACCCTGAAAAACTTCTTTTAACATCTCTTGGAAGACAGGGATGCTAACAAAGGATTACTTCAATTTTTGTTTTAGAAAGTCATTATTTCTCCTTCACTTTTGAAGGATGATTTTACTACATATGGACATTTCAGTTGGTGGTATTTTTCTATCAACACTTTAAACACTTCACTTTGGGGTACCTGGAAGGCTAAGTTAGTTAAGCATCCGGCTCTTCATTTTGGCTTAGGTCATGATCTCAGCGTTGTGAGACTGAACCCTGAATTGAGCTCCACAGTCATTGAGGAGTCTGCTTGATGATTCTCTCCCTCTATTCCTCCCCCTACTCTGTTCTCTCTCTCCCAAATAAGTAAATTAATCTTTTAAAAAACAAATACTTCACTTTCTTTTTGCCTATGTGTTTTCTGACAAGATGTCCATTGTAATTCTAATAATTGTTTCTCTATAGACAGAATAAATTCAAATATTTCCTGGCTTTTTTTCAAGATTTACTCTTTTGTAGTTTGAATATGATATGCTTATCTTTAATTTTGTGTTTATTTGTTTGTTTTGTATTTATCCCTTCTGGTGTTCTCTGAGCTTCCTGGATTTGTGGTTTATTGTCTATCATTACTTTTGGGAAATTCTGGGTCATTATTATTTCAAATATTTCTTCTACTCTGTTGTTTCTTCTTCCTGTGTTCAAATTACATTTATGTTACATCTTTTGAAGTTGTCCTGGACTTCTGGGATAATCTGTTCTAGTTGTTCATTTTCTTTCTTTTTTCTTTTTGCATTTTATTTGGGAAGTTTAAATTGATCTTTCTTTAAACTTAGTTATTATTTCCTTAGCCATATCCAGTCCTATGATGAGCTGTTAAAGATATTCTTCATTTTGTTTTATTTATTTATTTTTTTGACTTGAGTTTTACCTTGCGGAGGGCTCAACTGTAATCTATTATTGGTATATAGGATTTCTATCCACATGGTGGTAAGGTGTGGAGTAAGGGAAGCATTTGCTCACCTGCCTAAAATATCAGCATTGTAGTTGAGCCATGTCTCTGGGTTATTACCAATCTTATGAGTCAGTTGGAGGTTTCCTTCACTTCTGTTGTTTTTTATTTCTAATATTTCCTTTTGATTCTCTCTTAGAGTTTCCATCTTTCTGCTTATATTATTCATCTTTTCTTGCACTTTTTAAAAAGTTTTCCATAAATCCCTTAATATATTAATCATAGTTATTTTTTAAAAAATATTTTATTTATTATTTATTTGACAGAGAGAAAGAGAGACCAAGCAGGGGCAGAGGGAGAAGGAGAAGTAGGGATCCTAATGCAGGACTCAATCCCAGGGCCCTGGGATCATGGTCTGAGCCGAAGGCAGATATTTAACCTACTGAGCCACCCAGGTCCCCAATCAGTTATTTTAAATTCCCTCTCTGATAATTCCAATATCTGATACTTGCATTACCTCTTCAGACTTTTTTTTCCTCCTTTCCTTTTGGTATTCCTTGTAATTTTTTTTGTTCACAGTTTGGCATAAGGTATAAGGTAATAAGAGTTGATTTAAATAGATACTTTATATGTTGTTTTATAGTAATCTTCATAAGAACTGGCTTGCGTTTATTATTTGTTGTAACTGCAGGTGCAGACACTTGTTTCCTCTTCTTTACTTGTTTTTGTTGCCTCTGCTGGCTTTGGGCTTTCCTAAGTACCTCTTCCCTGAAAAAGTCTCAATCTTTCAGCTCTTTAAGTTTTATTACATTGTCATTTTACTAGAGCTGTGTTGTATAGCGATAAGGTATAATGGAGGGACACCACTGTATAATCCTATGATTAAGTTTTAGTCTTTAGTAGGCTTATGTTCTTGGCTGTGATCTTCAAAAGTGTTTTTTAGCCTTTTTCTCCATTCTCTGAGACAGGAAAACTAGAGGTTGTTAGAGTGGAAGAAACACCCCTTTTCGGGTACATTATTATTGTGAACCATAAGAGGATCATTCTTGACCCTTTACTATGAAAACCTCATGGGGTTTTTGGAGTAAAAGTCATCAAAGTACAGGGACTCATCTAAAACTGCAGTCCCAGGAGTTTCACACTCTTAAGCTAGTCTGCATTTAGGCTCCATAACCTTGTCACTTATTTAACTGTTTCTACTAGTTCATGGTTCTGGTAGCTTCTGCAGATTTCAGTTGCAGTTATCTGAATCATTCCCTCTGGATTTTAGGTTGACAGTTTGCCCTGAAACCTCGGTTATCAGATGTATCCAAGAAAAGTTATTAATTTTTGTTTGTTAAGTTTTTCCTTGTAAGAATAGCTTTGACAACTTCCAAGTTTGTCTTTTTTAAAAAAGATTTTATTTATTTATTCATGAGAGACGGGGGCCAGGGAGAGGGAGAATCAGGCTCCCTGTAGAGCAGGGCTTGATGCAGGACTTGATCCCGGGACTCCAGGATCATGACCTGAGCTGAAGGCACACTTAACTAACTAAGCCACCCAGGTACCCTCCAAATCTCTTTATATTGGAGCTGAGTGTATAGTTATATAGAAATATAAATACAATAATTTCAAATGTGATTATTATATTGTAATAACCTCAGAAACTCAACATGACTACTTCAAGCAAATTTTAAGTAAAGAAGTGATGTTACATAAACTATAATAATTAATCTTGATACTTAAATTCTTTAAATTAGTCAGGTATTTGGCATGCAGTGTATTTTGTGAACTATTGGAGCAATATGGAGACTATTACAAAATATTACAAACTGGGATGATTTTTGAAAAATGTTTAATCAATGATGACAGGAGTGATTATAATTATATTTATTCTCTCTACATTTGAATATGTTTTAAGTGATGGCTTACAAAACATTTCTTTGATATTTGGCGGGAATGTGAGTCATTTTGGATTTTTTTTTTTTAGAATGATAGGACACCAAAAAAGATACTACATATATATACTTATATTTTGTTCTTTCTTTAAAAAATTATACCAAAGCCCGTATAGCAATACAATAAATCTCTGGGTTTGGGGGGGTTACTGTGTCTTTGTTTGTTTGTTTTTACCGACACTTTTAGAATTTTTATCTGGATTACAGAGTAGATATCCAAAAAATTCTATTGTGTAATTATTGAGACTTCATTTCTAAGGCTATATTTAATAGATATGAGCATGAATCCTGAATTTTTAAACTTATACTTACACATTGGCTATACTACTAGCCTCTGGAAATCACCATTCTATTCTGCTTCCATTTGTTTGGCTTCTAAAAATCCTAAATGAGATCATATAATATTTGTCTTTTGCCTGACTTGTTTCACTTAGCATAACGTCCATCAGGTTCATCCATGCTGATGCAAATGAAAAGACTTTCTTCTTTCTAAGGCTGGAAAAGTATATACTTCACATTTTTTTATCCATTTAATCAGCAATGGACACTTAGGTTAAATCCATATCTTGGCTATTGTGCATAATACTGAAATAAACATGGCTATAGATATCTCTTTGGGGTGGTTATTTTAGTTCCTTTGGATACATACTCCAAAGTGAGATTGTTGAATTATAATGTAGATTTATTAAATTTTTTTGAGGAATCACCATACTGTCTTCAATAATAGCTGTACATTCCCACCAGTAGGGTCCCAGGGTTGCTTCATGCCAACACTTCTGTCTTTTTGATGATAGCCATTCTCAGAGGTGTGAGGAGGTACATTGCAGTTTTGATTTGCATTTCCCTGATGTTTATTGACGTTGAGCATTTTAAGCACATATTTTAGCCATTTATATGTCTTTTAAAAAATATCTATTATTCTTGTGTGGGGTTTTTTTTCTCACTTAGAAGAAAATCAGACTATTTCTTTTCTTGGTATCAAATTTTTGAGTTCCTTATGGATTTTGGATATTAATTTCTTGTCAGATGTATGGTTTACAAAAATTTTCCAATGTGTAGGTTGTTTCTTTGTTGTTTCCTTTTGTGAAATAATAGGAAATTTATATAGACTATACATTTATATTACATGTATGTAATATTTGTTTAATATTTTGTTTTTGACCCTGGTCACTGACACAGATCCCTTGGAATTTTTTAGGTGATAAGAAGTGTCTTTTGTTCCAGTGAGGCAACTCTTGGTGACCTCCAGCATAGCGTCAAGATGGGAGTTGGCCACCAGAAAGACCAAACCATAATTAGAAGCTTGGGACTTTCTGAATACCACCTCATTTTTCAGATATGGGAGAGAAGCTGAAAATGGAATTAATAACTGATAATATAAGCCTCCAGAAAAATCACAATAGTATGGGGTTCAGAGAGCTTCTAGGTTGCTGAACACGTGGAGGTGCTATTAGAATGGTGCACATAGAGAGGGCACAGAAACTCTGTACCCTTCACACAAACCTTGTCCTATATATTTTTTTCATCAGTATATTTATCAGTAACCTTTATGATATCCTTTTATAATAAACATGAGTGTGTTTCTCTGAGTTCTGTGAGTCATTGTAGAAAATGATTAAACACAAGGAGGGTGTCATGGGAGCTCTGATTTATATACAGTCAGTAAAAAGTGCAGGTGATAGCCTGAGACTTACAGCTGGTATTGGAAGGTGGATGGCAGTCTTGTAATACTGAACTCTTAGTATATGGGATCTGATGTTATCTCAAGGTAGAATAGTGTTAGAATTGAGTGAAGTTGGACACCCAGCTGAACTCAGAGAATTGCTTGGTGTGGAAAAAGAAGCTTCACACATTTGGTGACCAGAATTGTCTTAAGTGAAGTGTTCTGTGTGAGTAGGAAACAAAGACAAAAACAAAAATAAACCAGGAGGAATGTAGATTTTGCTATAGACCTTTGTTGTGGAGAAACTTTTTAATGTGATGCAATTCCACTGGCCTATTTTTGCTTTTGACGCCTGTGTTTTGTTTGTTTGTTTTTTGCCATATCTGAAAATTCACTGCCAAACCAATGTCAAGAAACTTTCCCCCTATCTTTCATTTTAGTAGTTTTATGTTTTCAGATACTATGTTTAAGTCTTTAATTCATTTTGAGTTGATTTTTTGTATATGGTATAAGATAAGGGTCCAATTCCATTTTTCTGCCTATGGTTATCCAGTTTTCCTAGTAACATTTATTTTATTTTATTTTATTATTTTATTTTATTTTATTTTTTTATTTTTATTTTTCCTAGTAACATTTATTGAAGAACCTGTCTTTTACTTATGGTGTGTCCTTGGCACCTCTGTTAAACATCAACTGATGGTAAATGTGTGGATTTATTTCTGGGTTCAACTTTGTTCCCTTGGTCTATATGTATGTGGTTATGCTAGTATCATGCTTTTTTGATTATTATAGCTTTTGAAATCAGGTAATGTGCTGCTTCCAGTTTTCTCATCTTATTCAAGATTGCTTTGGCTACTTGGGATTCATACAGTTTGTTATAAATTTTAGGATTTTCTTTTCTGTCTGTGAAAATGCCATTGAAATTTTCATAGGGATTGAATTGAATTTATAGATTACCTTAAGTAATTTGGACATTTTAACAATATTAACTCTTCCAATCTATAAATACAGGGTATTTTTCCATTTATTGGTATCTTCTTTAATGTCTTAATCAATGATTTCTAGTTTTCAGGGCACAGTTATTTTGCCTCCGTGGTTAATTTATTTTTAAGTATTTTATTTTTTATTGAAGCTATTTACAAATAGGATTGTTTTCTCAATTTATTTTTTGGATAGTTCATTGTTAGTGTATAGAAATGCTACTGACTTTTGTATATTGATTTTGCATCCTGCAACTTTCTGAATGTGTTAATTAGTTCTAACTGTTTTTTGGTGGCTTGTTTAGGATTTTCTGTTGATAAGATTATATAATCTGCAAAAGGAACAATTTTACATCTTTCTTTCTGATTTGAGTATCTTTTATTTCTTTTTCTCGCCTAATTGCTCCGGCTAGAACTTGAAATATCATACTAAGAAGTGGTCAGTGGGCATCCTTTTTTTTTTTTTCTTTTTTGTTCCTGATCTTAGAGAAAAGATTTAAGCTTTTCACTATAGAGTATGATGGCAGCTGTGGACTTGTATTATATGATATTTATCATGTTGAGGTGCATTCTTTCTATACCTTATTTGTTGAGAGATTTTATCACAAAAGGATGTTAAATTTTGTGAAGTGTTTTTTTTATCTATTGAGATAATTGTATGACTTTCCCATCATTATGCTAATGTGGTGAACATTTATTGGTTAGTATATATTGAGCCATTCTTGGATTTAAGAGATAAATTTTACTTGATCATGGTATATGATCATTTTAATGTACTGTCCTGTTTAGTATTTGTTGGGGATTTCTGCATTAGGAATATATTCACCAGAGGTATCAGCCTGTAATTTTCTTTTCTTATAGTATCCTTTTCTGGTTTTGGTATAGGGTAATTCTGGCCTCATAAAATAAGTTTGGGAGTATTCTTTCCTTTTTAATTTCTTGGAAGAGTATAATAAAGTTTAGTGCTAATTTTTCCTTAAAATTTTGTTAAAATTTGTCAGTGAGGTCATCTGTTCCTGAGATTTTCTTTTTTGGGAGGTTTTTTTTATTACTGTTTCAATCTTCTTACACAAAATTTGTCTGTTCTGTTTTTCTATTTATGATTCAGTCTTGATAGGTTTGATATTTCTATGGATTTGTCCGCTTTTTCTGGTTATTAAATTTGTTAAAATATAATTGTTCATAGCAGTGTTTTATGATCTATGTATTTGTGGTTTCAGTTGTAATATCTGTTCATTTATAATTTTAGTTATGACTCCTGACTTTTTTTATTAGTTGGTCTAGCTAAAAGTCTGTCAACTTTGTTCTTTTCAAAAAGACAACTCATTGATGTTTTCTTTCTTTTTTTTTTTAAAAGATTTTATTTATTTATCTGAGTGAGAGTGAGCATGAGAGGTGAGAAGGTCAGAAGGAGAAGCAGACTCCCCATGGAGCTGGGAGCCCAATGCAAGACTTGATCCTGGGATTCTGGGATCATGACCTGAGCTGAAGGTAGTCGCTTAACCAACTGGGCCAACCAGGTGCCCCTCATTGATGTTTTCTATGATTCTTCTGGTCTGTTCCATTTTATTTCCACTTTGATCTTTGCTATTTCCTTCCTTCTGCTATTGACTTAGTTTTTTTTCCTAGTTCCTTGAGGTATAAAATTACACTGCTTATTTTTTTTCTTAATAGAGACATTTATCACTATAAACTTTCATGTTAGAATTGTCTTTGCTTTATCCCACAGGTTTTGATATGTTGTGTTTCCATTTTGTCTCAAGATATTTTTTTTAATTTCCTTTTTATTTACTCTTTGATCCATTGGTTGTTCAGAGGGCTATTGTTTCATTTTCATGTATTTGCAAATTTTCTAGTTTTCTTTGTGTTTTAGTTTTATGACATTGTTATTGTTGGGGGTTCTTGACATGTTTTTAACCTTAAATTGGTTACGTTTTGTTTTGTATCCTAACATATGATCGATCCTGGAGAATGTTCTGTTATGCTTGAAAAGAATGAATTTTCTGCAGCTGCTAGATGGGATGTACTGCATATGTCTGTTAGGCACATTTGGTATATACTATCTTTCAACTTTGCCATTTCCTTATTGATTTTCTGTCTGGATGATCTATCCATTTTTGAAAGTGGAGTATTGAAGTCCCTTACTATTATTATATTGCTACCTATTTCTTCCTTCAGTTCTTTTAGTATTTGTTTTGTATTTGAGTACTCCAGTGTTGAGTTCATGTATATTTACAATTGTTATATCCTTTTGATGAACTGACTCCTTTGTTATCATATAATATCTTTCTTTGTCTCTTTTGGAAGTTTTTGACTTAAAGTCTATCTTGTCAGATATAAGTATCACTTCTTCTGTTCCTTTTGGCTATCATTTGTATGGAATATATTTTTCCATCCCTTTGCTTTCAGTCTATGTGTATCTGTAAAGCTAAAGAGAATCTCTTTTAGGCAGCATATAGTTGTATCTTGTTATTGTTATTTATTCCATTCAGTTACTGTATATATTTTGACTGGAGAACTTGATTAATTCATATTTAACTTAATTATTGATAAGAAAGAATTTACTGTTGCCATTTTGTTGTTTTCTGTTTTTTTAGTTCTATTGTTCCTCCTTCCCTCTCTTACTATCTTCCTTTACGATTTAATGATGTTTTGTAATGGCCTGTTTTGATTCTTTTCTGAAATTCTGGACCCTGGATCTCTGGACACTAGCCTGATAATAGGGTGAGCCCAGAATCTGGGGCTGCAGGGGCCAGGTTGGTATTAGGGAGAGCCTAGAATCTGGGTCTATGGGGTCTATTCTGGTGCTGGGGCAGACTTGGAGCCTGGGTCTGTGAAAGTCAACCCGGCACTAGATTCGCTGGAACAGGACTGGTGCTTGGGACTGAGGTAAATTTGGATGCTCACATCACTCTTCTTTTCCCATGAGTTGGGTATCTCCCTACGGAGTGTGCTGCTTGGGATCAGGGAAACGGCGACTGAGTAATGTGAAATTCTCCTTCCTACTTTCTTCAAAGCATTTTTTCTTATTTTTGTACTCTATCTAGGTACTGTAATCTCCTACCTGGATTCCTTAGCTCTTGTGAAAATATTTTTGTGAATGGATAACCACTCTTCTTGACTCAATTTATTTTTTTCTTTTTTGTTCCACTTCAGCTACCCTCCCTTTTCCACTGCAGGAGCTTGGCCTTTTTAGTCTGGCTATACTGTATAACTCAATTGCAGAATTTTGTGATGCCAGCTCCAAGTTGTGCTACACTGTGTCCTTGACATTTGTTTTTTACACTTGAAATTTCTTCAGTTATTTTGTAGTCTTATTTTGTATATTGGGGCATTCTTTCTTCTCTAGGCCAATTCCTATCAACAGAATTCCCCTTAAGAATATTTTAAAGGGGGTACCTGGGTGGCTCATTGGGTTAGGCCTCTGCCTTTGACTCTGGTCATGATCTCAGGGTCCTGGGATCGAGCCCCGCATTGGACTCTCTGCTCAGCAGGGAGCCTGCTTCCCCTCTCTCTCTGCCTGCCTCTCTGCCTACTTGTGATCTCTCTTTCTCTGTCAAATAAATAAATAAAATCTTAAAAAAAAAGAATATGTTTAAGGGGAGAGTGTTGAGCAGTGGTTCGAATGTTGGTGCAAATGTTTCATTCACATCTACACTCCACTGCTCAAACACTCACCAAGTATTTAATGTATGACCCAATATTTAAAGGTGTTGATTTTACCTTTATAAAATTATATCTGGCCATTAACTATACTTTTATAGCATTTCATCTTATTCTGAAGAAACAGAATTTAAATATTTAAATTTACTATATTAACAATTTATAAGACTAAATTTATTAGATTATCAGACTAAATATTATCATACTATAAACAAGATTCTTTAAGTACTTGACAATAGAATATGAAACATAATATAAAATATAATTATTGCACCTTTTTTACAAGTCTGACATTAGAGAGAAGAATTAACTTCTGTCTCACAAGTTACCTGTTAATGGTTTCTTTTTTGTTTTCTAATATTATAAATTGATCTATATCATATTTTAGTGTAGTGTACTATTATAGAAAGATTCTCACATACAGAACATGCATCTCCTGCCCCTGTGTGTTTACTGATCAAAATGATGCTTTGATTAAAGGTCAACCTTTCAACTCTCAACTACTTGATTTTCAGCATTCAAAAGAAGCATTCCACATAATTTCTTCCAGATCCAATTACTACATAAAAGTTTCAAGTACACTTTATGCACTCCGGTAAACACTGGATTTTTTTCCTCCATGTCCATCATTTAAATAATAAGTCTCAATATGGTTTATTTAATATAAAAATCAAGAAAATTCAACTAAAAATTGTATAAGAGCATTAACAGATAGATATGTGAATGTTTATGTTTCTCAATAAATGGAAACATAAATTGTGAAGTCAAACAACTTTCTTGAAATAAGGAGCAGCTACTCTGCTTGAGCCTTGATCGTTTTCATTTTTATGACTCTCATTATAACCAGAATAAGTTACACAAACTAGTTTACATTCTAGTCTTTGTTTTAACGTATGTCAATCTCATTTTGGATTATCATTCACATTTCAACAATTATTTTAGTTATGAAAGCATTTTAGTTTTATTTGTAGTTAAATAAAGAAATTGTGTATTCTGCATAAATTCTTGTTGTTGAATCAAAGCACAAAAGAGGATTATAAAGAAAATAACCAAGAAGTTATAACAAGCAATATAGATTTGTAACAACAAAAAAATAAACATATTGGATTTATATTAATTTCTTTTATTATTATTATTATAATTGATACCTTGTTTTAAATTAGTTGAGAAGAGTGGCCATCCTTAAATATATTAGTGGGAAATTCTCTTATAA
Organism: Nasua narica; assembly: GCA_028533885.1. Lineage (NCBI taxonomy): Eukaryota > Metazoa > Chordata > Mammalia > Carnivora > Procyonidae > Nasua > Nasua narica. The sequence goes on along the minus strand of CM052800.1, from coordinate 138,953,571 downwards.
AACTCAGAAAAAGGCAGTTCATGACCAGCTTTGATAACTTTGTTAATCATTATAGGCAACTGACCTGTCTAAGGCCATAATCACTGAAACATAGATTCATTCCACAGAAGCCATTAGACCCAATCTTTTGGTGTCTCTTCCAATAGCACCTCATTATATGGTTAATTATTCTTAACCCCATAACCGGATAGTAAAGGGAAAAGGAATTGAAACATGAGATAACTAAATGTTAATCTCATTTAAACAGAATGTAGACCTAGTTTTGGTTCTTCCCCACTCACCTTTTGCAACAAGGCAACAAATGAAGGCTGTAATGTGGAGCTTGAAGATCCATCAGAAGAAGTTGAGTTCTTAGAGTATTTTAAAAATGAAAAATGTTTATAAAAGTCCATTAATCCCTGCACCAAAGGGTAGCTGAGGAACCACTGCAAATGAGAAACCATTTGCAACAGTTGAGTTGTGGGAGTGGTTTTAAATCTTAGCAGTTCAGGAAGATCACAGGAAACTTGTGATTTGCAACAGTGGAGTTGTGGGAGTGGTTTTAAATCTTAGCAGTTCAGGAAGATCACAGGAAACTTCAAAGGATGACCCAATTTCTCCCCCTTCTTACAATGGTAGAACACACTAGCTTTGCACTGAGGACTCTAGAAATAGAGGTTTTCTACCCAAGCCTTACTAGATAGGTAGTAATTTAGTAAACTTTCAATTTTGTCAATAAGATCAGAAAGTAATACATTCTTATGTAGATAATCTGTCACTGACAAAGAAATCCTGACCTCTATGGATATTTGAAGATATTTAAAGAAATATATCTATGAACAAGTAAAAGAGTAAAGAAATTCAATAAAGGAATGAGGAAAAAAACACGTTGAAAATTAGCAAAGAAGGATGCTTTTACAGCAGCAATAATGGGACTCAAAGGAAAGAACTTTAAGAAAATCAACAAGTTTTCAGAAACTAAATTTTGGTCCCTCCAAACTATACAAAAGTGAAAAATATGAGTGAAGGAAATATGTCATAGATTTCAGAAAAGAAAGTGTGATGGAAATAAAGTAAAAAATAGTTACTGAATTCAAGAAAAGATTACAGAGAACTATTATCTAATATAAGAAGTCCTAGAAGTAGATAGAGTGATGGAAAATTAAAAATGTAGGAAATAATTTTAAAGTCTCTCTAAGCTGAAGCATGTTAATCTTAATTTAAAAGTCTCACTCGGGGCACCTGGGTGGCTCAGTGGGTTAAGCCTCTGCCTTCAGCTTGGGTCATGATCTCAGGTTCCTGGGATCCAGCCCCGCATTGGGCTCTCTGCTCAGCAGGGAGCCTGCTTCCTCTTCTCTCTGCCTGCCTCTCTGCCTACTTGTGATCTCTCTCTCTGTCAAATAAATAAATAAAATCTTTAAAAAAAATAAAATGAAAGTCTCACTGGATCCCAAGGAATAAAAATTTTAAAAAAGGACATAAATCTACTAATATGAATAATAATAAAAGATAAAAAGAAAATTCTATAAATTCCCACAAACAAAGAACGGATTTCTGTCAAAGGGAAAATAATTTAACAAGTTTTTTATTTGTAATTTGAAAGCTCTACAAACTAAAAATAGTATCATGTAAATACTATTGCACAAAAAAGTCTGTAATTCAAGGGTCATGGAAAACAATATGCAATATCAATAGTAGTAGGTACAATATTAATGAGCCTTACTATCCTTTAAGTCAGTATTCAACTTTTAGGAGTCTGTTCTTAGTAAATAACAAAAATAAGTCAAAAAATAAAAGCAAAACTGAAACATGTTTCCCTAAACATCTTCATCTTTCTGGATCTACTATTCATACTTTTCTCTACAACTAATGTTTCTTTCCCTTCAAATGGCATAATGGACTCTGCCTTAAACTTTAAATTTTCAATCATGTATGTTCTTTTTCTGAAGATTTTGTTAACTGTTCCCCTCTAAAATGCACAATTTTCTTCACCATCTCCATTGTTCTTTCCATTACTTTTGTTGACTCATTTTATTGAAAAATTTTCTTTACAGTTTTCTCCTTTCATTAAAAGAATGTGGGCTATAGTGCACTTTATTCTATTCTTTTCATTTACTAGATTCTTATCACTTGTCATAGCAGTGGACTTTCTTTAGATGCTTAATGAATACTTGTGAATTAATATATTAAAACTTGCTTAATTGAGTACTCTTTGAAGAAAAAATTTTAATTCAAATGTCGCTGTTACAGATACAGATGGATTTTACTCTCATTTGTTTATCAATGATTTTTAAAGTTTCTGCTTTACTCTATGATTGGAATTCATTACACCCAAATACATATAATAAAATCAATTCTTTAAGTCATAACATTTGAAAATATAACATCATAGAATATTAATTTATTTCCATTTACTAAAATTTTATTTCTTTCATTCATCTTTTAAGACTTTGCCTGATGTCTATGCAAATGCCCAAGACTTTAGAGATTTAGTCAAATTTGTATCATTTTAACCATCTATTAATTTCAAACACAGTGAAATTTCTATTTTAATCTAAATGTTTATTTTATTTTATTCATTTATTTTTGAGCTCCCCTGGTTAATTTATCCCTTTTCAAACTGTACTAAGATGGCTTTTTTAGATTACTGTATTTTCCCTTCCTCTGTTTTACCTTTTTCCCTCATGTCTTGTGATTTTCTCCCCACCCTTCTGTTAATTCCTTAGAGTGAGAAATGAAAAGAGTGAAAGCTATCAATGCAGCCATTTTTTAGAGCAATAAATCCTTTGACCAAGATCTGAAAGCAATTTAACTATTATATATAAATATTTATAAAAGGGAATTTAAAAGGTTGAATTGTCATCTTCTGCTTTGGGAACATGGGACGCAGGGAACCTAAGTTGTATCACTTACACAGTTGGTTATTTAAGAGAGAGTCAAGGATATCCTCTATTCTGATCAGAAACAAAGGTCAGGGATAATATTGTCTATAATTCTGCCTTCCAATCTATGTCATTTCATATGTTCATTTTTATATATGACCATTGGACACTCAAATGCTTTAAAAAGTACCCTAACTTTTTGGTTCAAAGTGCTTATGTTGAAACTAAAATGAGTCTCAATTACCTTATTTTTCCAAAGTTACTAACATGACTGCACTATTTCAATAAAACCAGCATTGTTGATGATTGAGAAAAGGGCAATAAAAATAAAACCAAAAGGTCATGCTAAGGCCAGAAATAATGAATTGAAATGAAAGTATATGATTCTGGCATTCATATAAAGTAAAATCAACCATGAAAACTTACAATAAGCTAAAGGCTATGTGTAAAGTATAATAAGGAAAAGCTAGTCCTAAATAAATCCCCAAGGAGACTATGCAGAATACCTCTCTGAATGAAAGATGAATTATGAAATACTTGCATTTGTTGAAATTATTTAAAATGATTGAAACAGCAAGCACACTTTGGCATATATTTAGTCACTTCAGGGCATTGATATGTTATTAGTATTCAGTGCTAATACTAGTTGGCACATTTGTACAAAAAATTCTCTTTCTTTTTTTAGTGATTTGAATGCAGTATTGTTTCCATGTGCATACATCTCTCTATAGGCTTAATGAATGTATTTGTCTGTTGGCAGGTGCATGCATGTATTGTTAGGTTGAATATGTGATTGATAGTTCCTTTTTCAGAAATGTAAATTGAACGTTTTTAACACATTTTAATCTTACCTTCAAGTATGCTAGAAAATAAATGTTATGTGATTCACCCCCTTTGTAAGGATAATGAAAAATAAACCCCTTTCCTCACCAGTGTATAATTTGATCCCTCAAGTGCTAGATTCATCGTTTGGGAGTACGCTACATTTTATGTGCAGCTATGAAGGACAACGTATGTTTAGTAAAGACAAGTCACATAATATCATATTTTTAAGCTCTAGAGAATAAATTTTCGTATTCACCAGATGTTTGTTGAGCACCAAATGTGTCAGTATTATCAGAACAATCACTGTAGATATAGCAATGAACAAAAGATATAAAATTCTTCATGGAACATACATTCTAATGGAGATTAGAGAGAAAAAATAAACCAGATGATGACTTAATATGGAATATTAGATAATTATAAGTGATCTGGAGAAAAATAAAGCAAGTTTCAAAGGAAATAGATGTTGCCTAAGGTGGTATATATGTATTTAAGTAGTGTGGAATAAATATGACCATATATATTCATATTTATGAATAAAATGATATGATATCTGCCATACTCTTGAAAATAATGTTCAGTCCTATTCAAGGAAATAGAAGAGAATGTAAATGAAATAAGATCGATTATGAGTTCATAATTTTTATACCTGTATAAAATGTACATGATTATTTATAATATGCTCTCTGCTTTTGTAAATGTTTGAAAATTTTCATAAGTCCAATACAAGTACTCAGAAAGTATTTCACTGAGAAAATAACATTGACATGAAGAACTAAGAGAGTTGAAATATACAGATGGAGGAATAACAATTACAAACTCTTGAAAAGGTTTCATGCCTGAAAGATTGAAGACACAGTATTGGGGTACCTACCTCAGTTGGCTAAGCATCTACCTTTAACTCAGGTCATGATCTCAGGGTCCTGTCATTGAGCCCCACATTGGGGCTCCCTGTACAGCAGGGAGTCTTCTTCTCTGTATCTCTCAGCACCCCCCTCCACTCCACTCCTTCTCCCTCTCCCTCTCAAATAAATAAATAAAATATTAAAAAAAGATAAAGTGTTGTTAGTGTAGAATAACAGAAGTCGATAATATTATAAGATCACATCATTTAAGAGAACAGGAACCAGATTGTGTAGGTAATTATAGAATCTGTCCATGAGTAAGATGGGAAGCCATCGGCAGAGAAGATTGTAATCTGATTGATATTTGAAAAGTATCATTATACTGCCTTATTTAGACTCTACTGGAGGCAAGTATGGAAATATAGAGATCAGTGAGTTTGTTATTTCAAAAGGCAGAAGATGGAACCTCAGACCAAAATGGTACTAATGGAGTTAGTGATAGATTGTTAGATCCTGGATATGTTTGCAGGTAGCACCAATAAGATTTGTTGAAGAAAAAAAAAAAAAAAGATTTGTTGAAGAAATAGAAGTGAGTTGTGTTTTATGAGAGAAATAGAAGATTCATGGGAGAATGTGTTTGGTCCTGTGCAAATGGAAAGTGGTAGGGAGGGCTTTTCTATTAACTAAGACAAGAATATAAGAAGACTAAATTGGGAGTGGGAGTGGTGGGATTGTCTTGGTCATCAAGGGAGACATCAGTGGAAAAGCCGTTAATGTTTTGCTCTTTCAGACTACCTTTAGAGCTGTGCAGATGAGAATCAGACTAGAGGAGGGACAGCCTTGTAGCAAGCATGTGGGATTTTCTCTCAAAAAATTTTTGGAAAAAGCAGAGAGTTTATATTTCTGAATAGTACTTCCATAAAACATTCAAATAGTTCTAGTTCTTAAACTTAGTTTCAAGGTTCTAGTTCTTAAACTTAAACACAGGAAACTTATAGATTTGGTTAGTGCCTTACTTTTCCTGGCAGTGCATCTGAGTGGCAGACTATAATCATAGTCCATGACATCATATGCCTTTCTCAATCTGCAAATCTATAGAAATAAATGTTATATGGTCACTAATTAGGCACCTGCCTGATACCATGACTTTTTTTTAATTACATGTTTGCTTTGAAAGAAGATAGTTTCTTCAATCAGTCTTTCCATTTAAAAAAAGGCTTTCACATGTATGATTTGATGCTCACACTGTAGGAACTTTGCAGAAACATCATTTTTCTTATTTCAAAAATACAAAACTTGATGTTAAGGGGTTAACTGACTTCCCACAGCTAAGACTATCTTGTACACAACCAGGACAGCCATCTAAGTCACCAAAATCTTTTATATCTATTAATATTACTCTATTACTTGACTATATATATATATTACTTGACTATATATATAAATTTTATATAAGTATAACAATATATAAAATTTTATAATATATAAATATATACAGAAATAGTTATCTGCACACATACACACACACACACACACACACACACACTTCAATTTTCTACTGCTGCGCATAAAACTACCCACAAATTAGTGGCATTAAACAAAAAATTATTACATTATGCTTATAGATTCTGACTTCAAAGATTTAGTCTTTATTCCATGATGAATGGGAGCTAAGATTGAAAGTTTCAGATAATTAGGGTCACTGGAACACCTGGAGCCTGAACTCATCTGGATATTGTAAGTGACATATCCTATGCATGGGATGGTATGACTTGAACACCGAATTCTCTTGAGCCAGACAATCAGAATGCCTCATATCCCTGTAGGTTGGGTTTTCTCCCAACATAACAACCTCTGGGTAGTTGGACTTCTTACACTAACCCTCAGGACTCCAGTGATTGAATGTACATTAATTTAATAAATATTTAATGAAGAATGAATATTCAAGTGAAAGAAGCCCTTTATTACCTAACCTTAAAAGTCACAAATAGCCACTTCCGTCAACTCTATCAAAATATTCATGAGATTCAAGGAAAGGCAACATAGAAATTTTTTGTCAAAGAGAGGGGCATTAAATTGCTACCTGTAATAGGCAACCAATATTTTATAATAATTAGGTTATCTATATTACTACAAGATGGCATCCATTTTCATCATCAGCCTCTTTTAAGTGATGCCTGGTGGGAAACCATTTACCAGTCAGTTCTCCTGGAAGTTTCAGAAATATTTATGGTTCCTTTTAAAAATTGTTATAAGAAGTTGCAGAGGATATAGTTTTATATAAATGTGTATTATAACATTTATATTGTTATTTTGTTGAATGCTTGCTAGAAAAGATACTGATTAACTTACTTTGAAATGAAAGAATCAATTAAGCCAGTGTGGTAATAGGTACCATGGGCCTAATTCTAAAAATCTATGCAAGTACTTAGGAAAAGAATATGACTTCATCTTGGTGTGAGGAAAATCAGGCCTATCTTTCTGAGAAATGTGGAAAATCTTTGAGATAGAGGGAACAGAATGTATCAGGTGCGGGGTGCCTGGGTGGCTCAGTCAGTTAAGCATCTGCCTTCAGCTCAGGTCATGATCCCAGGACCCTGGATCAAGTCCTGCATCAGGCTCCCTGCTCAGTAGGGAGTCTGCTTCTCCCTCTGCCCCTCTTCCCACTGTGTTCTCTCTCTCCTTCTCTCTCTCTCTCACAAATAAATAAAAGAGTCTTAAAAAAATGTTATCAGGTAAGAATTTGGATAGAACATGGCCATTCTGATAATCTGAACACTGGTCAGCATTGTTTAAGCTTAATACATGGGATAAATGGTTAAATGGGATCCAGATCAAGAAGGACCTTGCAGGACCTGACAGTGAAGAGTGTTAAGCAGGGAAATACCCTTTTAACTTTAAGACCATACTGCCTGACGTATAGGGAAAAGAAATCAAACTAGAGACAGGGACCTAGTTAAACTAGGTGGGAGACAATTATGGCATGAGCTAACACCATGACATTAGAGATGAGAGTGTTAAAGGAATCAAGACATAGTATAAGATGCATGGGGGATAGGAAGTGGCAATCAGAAGCCTGTAAAGTGTGGTAGAGGATGAACAATATAGATGTTCAATATAGGAGGAGAATCAGGTATTTTGTATTTGGGGGAAAGTGGAAGGGTAATAAATTGTGAACCCTTTGAACATGTTATTTTAGCTATTCAGCATGTCATTAAGAGATTTTCAATAGAAAGCTAGATATACAGGTGAAAGGCAGGAGAGAGAGCTTGTCTGCACATCAAGACTTGGTGGTGTGTTACAATATTAGGAGGCAGCCACCTCTATCTGAAGGATTCAAAATATCTTATAAATTGAGAGTAGCGCCATTTGGAGAACTTTCGGCCTTATCTTTTTTGTTGTTGTTGTTGTTGTTGTTAGAGGAATATGACTACTGGGGGACTTAATTAATTTAGCATTAAATTATGACCTAAAAAAAAATTATGACCTAAATCAGGTAGAAACAAAGATTTTAACTGATTCAAATCTTAAGATTAGATAACAACAATAAGAACTACGACTTCAGATAGAATATACATACCCATATTCTTTCCTATTTTCTGATTAATAAAGTTCTGGTCTCTTTTATACAGTGCCTAACATTGCAGCCTGAATTAAAATCCAGTTTAAAAGCTGTACATAATCATCTGCATTTTTCCTTTTCTACTTATGAACTTGGCTTGAGAATGAGATTTTCATATTTTTTGGCAGAGTACAGTGAAATTAAGTTAAGGTGTATAGATCCCTTTTTAAAATTCTGTATTTGGGGGCACCTGGGTGGATCAGCGGGTTAAAGTCTCTGCCTTAGGCTCTGGTCATGATCTTGTTCCTGGGATTGAGGCCCCACATCAATCTGCTCAGCAGGGAGCCTGCTTCGCCCTCTCTTTCTGTCAGTCTCTCTGTCTACTTGTGATCCTTCTCTCTCTGTCAAATAAATAAATAGAATCTTTCAAAAAATTTAAAAAAATAAAATTCTGTATTTTATAATGTTTTGTTAACTTAAAATGCTTCCTCGCTGGGAAGAGACTGCCCCTTCCAAGGCCAACCATTACTTAGAAACAGAAGAGGGCTCAGGGCATGGTCTTTCATATGCAAACCAACCAACTCCAAATCCATAGCCTCAATCACTTCCTTAACTAACTCTCACAGGCCAAGCCAGTATTTCCCTTGCCCTTAAGTTATCTTTGGGTCAGAGGTTCCAGGCAACCAGAGGTTACCCATATAGCCCAAAACCCACAGCAATTACTCAAACTAGCAGTCCTAAACTATTTACTCTGCTGTACCTTGATTTTCCATTGGCAATCCCAATAAACTTTGGTTCAGCCTCTCCCCATCTTCTGTCTCCTACTACCTGATCAAAATCTGGTGCTTCCTCTATGGCACTGCTTGGCATGTGGTGATCCCTTCTCTGACACCTGTGGGAACAGTAAACTCTGTCCTTTTAAGTACTATTCTCTTTTCTTGTAGTCATACTGACTTTACCCCCACCATATTCAAAATTTATATTTTTAGGACACGAGGAGAGTTCTGAAGAACATGAAGAAAATGGATTTTGACAGATGTAAATAATTAGCAATTGAGAAGGGAAATGAAAGTGTATCAGAATAGGCCAGTGGGATAAGTCTGTACTGGGGAAATGAGTAATTAAATTAATAAGATAACTTGTCTTCCCCATCATCTCTCTAAATAGATTATTATAATGCTTTTTACTAAGGTTTAAGGGATAAGTTTTTGTGAATAAAACAACTTAATATAAGAAACTATTTTCATGAATTTTGGTTCCCAGAAACATTAATATCAAAGGAAAGATTATCTGAAGGCAAAATTGCACATCTACCCATTTATCTACAGAAATTTGATATATAGCAAGTAGGGTAAAAATGGAAAGATTCTTCATATGACTTCACTGGTATGTAGATTTCAGAGTATAGGAATTATTGGGTTAACAGAAAGTTTCTGAAGTCATTTATTCATTATACATTTATTAAAAAATCAGTATTAAGTATCTATTTTGTGTCAGCCACTCTTCTCTGGGCTGAAGGTACCACAATGGACAAGAGACAAACTGTGTTACCCCTAAAAAGTTCACATAATGGTGGGATGGGAGAGACAAAAACCTAGTAACAGGTAAATACTAAGTACTGTAAGAAGTACATGATAAAACTTTCAATCAATAATAGGTAATTAATATTCTGGATTCAAAGTTCAATTGTAGACTTTCATTTTTGGCAATATGTTGGATTTGAATTATCTCAAAAGTTTTTACTGACAGTACCTAGAACACCAGAATAATATTAAAACACCCTCTGTCATCTAAAAACAGTTCAGTTTACAAGAAAATAATGACACTCTTGTGCTAAAAGTGCCCTGGAGTTGAAACCCGAGAGCAGTGTGAGAAGAGCCAGAACTGCCGCTCTCAGAGGTGGAAGGTGAGGTGTTTAAAAGTTTTTAAATATTGTCTTTGCCATTGAGTTGTGTGATTTCAGTAAAACATGTCAAGTATGAATTTATTTTCCTCTTGTTCAGGAGTCATTATGACTCTTCATACTGAGGGTATGTTTCTTTTATCTATTCTTAAAATTACAGTCTGAATTATATTTCTTTCCTATTCTCTATTTTTTTTTCTGAAATACCTTCTTAAAGTATAGTGTAATCTTAATTCTACCCTCAGTGACTCAAACTTTGTTACTTATTTTTCTTTTTTAAAATTTCTCTATGCTGTAATACAAATAGTTTTCAGATCTATATTATTTTAACAATTTTTTTCCTCAATGCATATAATTTGCTTCTTATGCTACACACTCAGCATCTTGTTGATTTTGAATGAATAACAATTTTTATTTATAGAAGTTGTGAGTTGGTTCTCTTTTCAAAACTATTTTTTCACTTTTTAGAACCTCTCAATTTTATGCACTTAAGTCTTTTATGTCTTTGGTAATACCAAACATTTAAGTTAGGATCTAACTCTTCAGTATCTAAAGTTGAGAAGATTGAGAGGATTCTAATACTGTGCAACTCATTTATGATGAATTTTTCACCAGTGTTGTGTTTTGTCATTTTGACAGGTGAACTCATAGTCAGCTATGCTTAATCCGTGGAAATCGTATTTGATCTGGTAGAGGTTATGTCCATCCAATAAAGGTTTAGATTTGGTAGTGATAAGAAATTCAGTGGTATTGCCATAAATTGATATATTTTCTCATTAATATCTTTCATTCTGGCTTCCTAATCACATGAATTGTAAAAATACAATTCAAAACTCTAATGCATAAACCCATAAATATGAATGATGATTATTCCAACTCAGAGTCTAAGCCAAAACAGACAAGTTTGTTTCATGTTCTTTATATTAGTGGGCAGATTTTTTTTGCACTATAGCTTTTACCTGAGAAGATAGTCTTATACATAAAATACTCATAGTGAGCAAACTTTAAGCAGTATGTTGGGGGTTTACTTTGCCTGAAGGGTGAGAGGTACAGAAGTACAGATGTATAAAGGTTCATTGGTAATTGCTAACAATTTGGGTGGATGTTCAGGACTTGGGAGGAATAGGATTAGAAGATTGGTGACAAGGAATTCTAAGGAAGAACTATGCAGATGAACACCTCAGGAAAGAGCTAGGTGGATGAACCTCTCAAACTAGAAAATACTATGAAGACATTATATCCCACATAAATGTGCATCAAAGGGCATCCACTACAAAGGAGGCTCTTAATCAGGTGGGGAAAAAATGATGTGCTCTTGGATATCAGTCAGCTTCACTTCCTAGCCAACCCTCAATAGGCCCATAAACAAATTTCCCAGGGTGGCAGAAATGGAGATTATGCATGGGCTCAGAAACGTGGACTTCTTCTTTCCAAGATGACTCTACTAATGCTGCTGCTCAGTCTATTTGTCAATACGGAAGACTAATACGGATTCTATGACCGGAACCACATGTGTAGAAAAATGCATAAGAAAACTGCATGCCGAAAGATTGGAATGCAGCAGGTATCAATGCAATGCTTTTCAGATCCAAACTCACCTTTCTTTGCTCTGTTTTGGATTTTGAGAGACAGGTTTTATATACATTTCTTTCTTGCCATCCTGCAGAACGTTAAACTTTATCAGTAATGGGAACTGGAGGAACACTGGACTCTGTATGCAACATTATTTTACCCTTCTTGAATGATGGTACAGTTGAATGTACATTTCTATATGACAGCTATTTTAACTCACCATTTAGGAAATTTTATTTTCCCTCACCACTGTCCTTCACAGTCATCTCTTGCTCATACCATAATGCTTTAGCTCTTCACTTTTGGCTGGCGCTGACGTCCTCTGCACGTCCATGTAAATCAGGTGGGAGTTTATGTTTCAGTCCCTTGGTCATAAGGAAGTCTCCGTGCTGTCATATGCATAGATTAACAGAGGAGTCAATGAAACAGGATTGTTGTAGAGGGGTTTTAGTAGTTCCAACCTGCATGGATGGAAGTAGATTCTAAGATTTGAAGTAAATTATTGATTTTTAAAATTTTTATCTTGCCTTTATTAATTTAGTTCTATTATTTTTATTTTGTGCTCAATTTATATCTCTCCATATTCAGGAATGGCGTATTCCATCTATTAAGATTTATTAAAATTGCTTGTATACAATACTCCGTAATCCTTATGATTTTACAGATTTTGCTCAGATTTCTTGGCATTTTGTTGTCCATAACAAAACTGTTGCTGTATCTTCTTCCTCATTCTTGGTATTTATAACTTTTCCATCTCAAGGTCTTCTTTATGGGCCTGCTACTCCATAGAGCCATCATCTTGAGTGGAATATATAATTTCAGATACCACAACTAGTATTTTGTGAAGAGGACTGGCTACATAATTTGCAAAACCCAGTACAACATAAAAATATGGGGTCCTTCCTCAAAAACCAGAAATAAGGTGCTTTCCAAGGTTTCAAGATATAAAGCTGTTTTTCTCCCTGTGGTTTCTCTCTTTCTCAACTTGTAGTGTTTTGAAAATGTGCTATCTACTGTCACCATAGGTGAACTCAACTGATTTTATTTTACTTCTTGATTTGTGTACTTTCTATGAAAGCTTTCTACCTTTAGTTTACTGTAAGTAAGGACTGAAAGGAAAAGGAACTGGCAATTGTTTTCTTTCTCTCTACGTCATAATTTTCAGTGTAAATGCTTAGCTAATTCAGGGAAGTAACATAAGAAAGGATATTATAGGATTCCTTGCTCACTGATGTGTCTTAGAAGGACATTTTCCTCTACATTTGAAGAAAGTTCTGGCCTGAATGGCCAAGTGTGGCCATTTGAGGTTGTTAGCACCCCACAGTTACTGAGTCATAGACCTCACACACATACCCTGTGCGGGCTTTCGGTCCGATGGCACTATCACACTTCATGGGTCCACCAGAATTCTATGCTTATGGAACATCACAAGCTCTTGGTGACAGGAGTGGCAAGGAATAGTGGGCATGCCTGTTGCCATATCTCCTTTGCCCATGCATGTATGTGCTCAATCGTCCCATCAAACTTCACATGCAGAATCTAAGTTCAGAGAAAAAATAATACAAAATATACAAAAACAAACATTTTTCAAAAAAAAAAAAAAAAACCCCTCTGTTGTTTTAGTTCTTGTACTTTAATCAGAGCCTGGCTGTGCTTCTTTGAATATTACTCGGTCATTCTTACAGTCATAAAACAGCGACTATCCTATGTTCTGCCATGTCAGAGCCACTTTCTCTCTCAGCTTTAACATGATTAATGATTTAATGAAAGATTAAATAATGATTTAAGACCCAGACTCTGATGTCATGCAGTGAGATTTCTACCACATTCTAATATTATACTACTATATGTTTGAATTTGGCTACACTAGTAAAGTTGCTTCTGCCACTAGGATTTTTCATCCATGATTTTTTTCATGTAGTAATAAAAGCATGCTCATTCTATCATAAAATATAAAAATGTTATTAAATACTAAGAGTATATTGAAGGTATTAATTGTGTAGACAAATGATTTACAAACATTCTCTCTTGCATCTTTATAAGATCTATGATTCAGTAAACCTGAAGCTACTAGCTCTATTTAATAGTGACTTTTTAAATGGCATATGTTCAATTTTATAATTTACCAGAAATTTAATCTAAATGCCCAGTGACATTTTAGTAAAATTCCTGCCCTTTTTATCTGAACATGAGAAATAAAGTTGTTTTACTTTATTTTAAAGATTATTTATTGTCAAATCTTACATAAGTCGTTCCTAAATTCTACTGCATTCCTATCATGTTTGGTTCTTTTTTTTTTTAATCTATGATAATTGCCTACTTGGAACTTCCTCTTACTTTGATTAATTTCATAGAAAAGTTCTGTCATAGTGTTTAGACACAAATTCCCAATAGTTCTATGGGATGAGAGACTCTGTAATGCAGGAATTTGGGAGACACTTCATTATCACTTGAGGTTTCATTTCTCTACTGTTTTATATTAAACTGATATTCTATGTACTCTCACTTGATGTAAACCCTGTCTGTGAATGGAGTATCACAAATGGCATAAAATTAAATAAAATAAAAGAAATAACTATTTCATTATTCATGAATTCACTATGCAAATATTTATTAAGAACTTATAGTGTGGTGGAAAGGAGCTACTCTTTATTCAAAGGAATATTTAACTAAACCATCCCTATAGCAAAAGTCAGATATTAAAAAGAAAAGTTGAAAAAAGAAAAAAAGGATCAAATAAAGACAGAAAGCTTACAATAGAGAGTATTAATCATATACAACTCCATACTGATTCATCTATTTTAACATACCATTTCAGAAATAAGTTTGTTTTGAAAAAAATATTTTTACTAGTCATTACTTTTTTCTATATTATTCTTTCTTGTAGCATGCAATAAATATGAGTTCTTGAAATATTGATGTAATTTTCTGAAAATATTAAAGTATATTAATAAAAAGAGAGGGCTGAGTTTTAGATTTCTTTCTATGACTTTTATATTTAATAATTCCAATTGACTTGATGAAACACAAGTAAATCAGCTTAACTGAGTCTTGACTGTAATATATATGTAAATGTTTTTTGCATTCATATTGTGAAAGTATTAGCATCTGAAGTGTCCAGTGTTGAATATTCTAATTCTCTGAGGGATTTCTTGGAATAAATAAAGCATGCAATGGACTTTTGTAAACCATGTTCGAAGTCCAGTGACCTGTGTGTTGTGCATCTCAAATGGGTAGATTAAAACAAAACAAAACAAAACAAAACTTGATTTTTGCAGTAAGCTATATGATAATATCAATCATCTTCTTATGATCAAAGCTATATATACAATTGTTATATTTAGAATATTGAATATTATGATGCTATTGACCATTTCCAATGCATGTATGTCCTTAGCATATGATTATGCTGAGACATTCTAAATATTGCTAATTTTTTGTTTTGTTTTGTTTTGTTTGGTCTGTCACTGTAATTCACAAAGACAATTAGCTGTTCTTTATGTCCACAAGATGAACTGAACAGAAAAAAAAATATGTTTGGTTGTTGCCATTTGAATACTATTCAAAGTGTCAGAAAAAGTGTGCCCTTCTTTTCTATTTCAAGTGGTTGATGTTGCATTATTTTTTAATTGAAGTATAATTAATATACAGTGTTATATTAGTTTGGGGTATAAAATAAAATCATTCAACACTTTTATACACTATTCAGTGCTCATTATGATAAATGTACTCAATTCCCTTTATCTTTTTCACCTATCTCCTCACCTACTTCCCCTCTGATAACCACTAGATTGTCCTCTGTATTTGTATTTTATATGAGTCTGTGTTTTTTTATATGTATTTTATATTTGTATTTTATATGAGTCTGTGTTCTTTTGTTTGTCTCTATTTTTTTTTAAAGATTGTATTTATTTATTTGACAGAGAGGGAGAGATCACAATTAGGCAGAGAGGCAGACAGAGAGAGAGGTGGAAGCAGGCTCCCTGCTGAGCAGAGAGCCCTATGCGGGGCTGGATCCCAGGACCCTGAGATCATGACCTGAGCCAAAGGCAGAGGCTTTAACCCGCTGAGCCACCCAGGAGCCCCTGTTTGTCTCTTTTTTAATTTATTTTGTTTCTCAAGTATGTTTAGAATCATATGGTATTTGTCTTTCCCTGTTGGACTTAATAATGGACTCTTCTTATACTATGGTGGCAGAATAAATTGATAAATGATTTCAATGGAGAAACCCATATCCACATCATTTAAATACATATATATTTTGATCCAAAAATTTATTTCCCAATAAAAAGAAAATATTGAAATAGATCACAATGTTGCACACTTTTTTATGTAGAAAAATCACATAGTATTATTTATATTTGAAATTTTTTTTATATTTGAAATTATTAAATAGAAGATTGAATAAATAAATCTGCTCAATGGAAAACTTGAAAGCCTCATATTGGTTGTAGGTTGATATATAATATATAAAATGAAATTACTTAAATATATGAACATATTAAAATATATAACAAATAACAAGTTAATACAATTATAATACAATTAATATTAATCAATATTAATATTTAATAACAAAGGAAAATATATGATGTTGATAAACTGTTAAGTGGGGAGATGATTGCAAAATATTATTTCACTGTTTCAGAAGTAGAGGTGTATATTCATGAACTTCATAATAATAAAGTGAGACAGAAAAAAGACGTAATATTCATCACAAAGTTAAAAGCATTATCTACTTTTTCATGGAGACACAGATGATTTTGTGTTCTTCTTCTTTTACTTTTTAAATTTTCTATAACAAATTTATTAAAAATCAAATCAGTACATGTTCTTTGCATAAAAGAGGAAAAATGCTATGCCATAAACAAATTCTGGAATGGAAATTACCAGAAGGAAGTTTATCTTCACTATGAACTTCAAATGGGTCATGAATTTGTGCTAAATTCTCCAAACAGCTGTTAAAGCTTGATTATTTAATAATAACATTTTCTTGTTAATGCACACAGTATTCTCTATATGGGTGAGATCCTGATAAAAGTTGAATATGTGGCTTATAAAGCCACATAAATAGATAAATAAATAAATAAATAAATGCATTGCCTGTGACATAAATCTTAGTATTTGAAACATAAAGTTACACTTGACTTTACATTACAGTCTGTTTCCTGCTCACTTCCATAACCTCCACTACTTTTTGCTCTAAAGCTAGAATGTCATTGGTTAAAATTCTATCTCTGCTTTCAATACTTAGAGTGCTATGTTAAATTCCTTTAACATTTTTTACCCTTTAGTTACTCATAAATAATATAGTGCTATTAGCATACCTAAAATGTTAAAAAAAGAGGTTTAATAACTTTCCCAAGTTCACGTAGTAGATATTGGAGCCATTAATACAATTCGGGTGAAGGGAAAATGAAGCTATGGTGTTGGATTTAGTGGTTTTAGGCATCTACATTGATAACATCTGCCTTAGGGAATGAGATAACGTGTTTCTTGCTTTAATTTTGGAGATGGCACAGTAATAAAAAATTACTTGCAGAATTAAGAGTAAACAGTTGTACACATGCTTAAATGCAAGTAAAGTATACCTGAATAAAAAAAAATCTAGAGAATAAAGGAAAAATAATCATGTGCATATGAAGTCATCGAAAGTCTGTATTTTAGAAAAATGTATATATTTTCTGAACCTCAGACTCTACAATTTTTTTTAAAACTATTTATGTAGTGCACTATAATGTCCAAGATAGAATCCTGAAAAAAAAAAAAAAAGGACATTCATGGAAAAATTGATGAAATTTGAGTAAAGTCTTGAGTTTAATGAGCAGAAATATACTAATGTTAATTTCTCAGTTTTGACAAATGTACCACAGTTATATACATGTTAACATGAGAAGAAACTGAGTGAAATGTGATTGGAAACTCTCTGTAGTAACTTTGTAAATTTCTGTAACTTTGTAAATTTCTGTAAATCTATAATTATCTTTTAAAAGTCTAATTAAAAAAAGTTTAACACTTCATAAGTCAGAAAGCTCTGCCTTCATCTAATACCAGATTACCACATACGATTTTATCTGCCTATATATTTTAAAATTTGTCTTTGTTTAGTATTTAATTTTCATATTTTATTGTGGTAAATTACATATATCATAAAACCTATTATTTTAACTACTTTTAAGTGTACAATTCAAGGGCATCAAGTATATTCACACTACTGTTCAATCACCAACACTATCCATCTCTTGAATTTTTTCATCATCTCCAATGGAAACTCTGTACCCATTAATATGTCTGTTTTAATTTAATTTTAAAGATGGGAACTGTGCCTAACTCACTCTGCCACCTCACATTTGCTTAGATTCTTAGAATGCTTTTACAGTGGTGTTTCTTTGTGGCAATGAGAGAAACTCCATTTAAATAAAGATAAAGAAACACCTAGGATTCTGATTCAAAGAAAACAAAAGAGACTTCAGTTCATCCTTGATTAAGAAAAAATAATAAAAAAGAAATTATGATTCTTATTTTCCCCCAAATAGCAATTATTCTAGATCGAGGAGTTATAGGAAATTTATATGGTTTGACTAACATACATATTATACCTTCCTAACATTTCTTTGAGCTAATTTTTTTTCATCATTCATGTATGTAGAAGCAATTTTTAATTGATTTGGAAAATATTGATTCTATTTGTTGGATATGCCACATTTAGCCATATGACCCTTTAAAAGTCTCTTGAATCTACTGAATTTCAGTTCCTTTAAATCTAAAGGGAATAAAACTCAACTTCTAGGTGTATCTCCAAATAAAAGATTATATAATGACTCTTTATGACTTTTAAAAAAATATTTATTTATTTGAGAGAGTGAGAGAAGAGAAAGCACAGCAGAGGGTGTGGCAGAGGGAGAGGAAGAATAACCAACTGAGCCACCCAGGTGCCCCTCTTTATGCCTTGTTATTAATTCATCTTCCTTTTCCCTATATTATCATAAATGAAAACTTTAAATGTGCTGGGAATTTCAAAACATATTTGCACTTCTTTGACAATCCTCCACCAAAATGTGTAATCTAATTCCCTTTTCTTTAAAAATGAACTGACTTGAATGATTCATTTTGAACAAATTGAATGCGGTAGAAATCTCACTGCATGACATCAGAGTCTGGGTCATAAGAGGCAAAACAGCATCTGCCAGGTCCTTCTGGGACATGATGACGCCTTAGAACCCACTCACCACGTTCCATGTTGCAAGGGAGCCAAAGAGCCACATGCAAAAGGTACTCATAGGTATTTTGGCCATAGTCCCAGCTATGGTCTCAACTGAGAGCTGATACTCACTGCCAAACATTGAGTGGAAGAGCCTTCATAAAACTGTAACCCTCACTTGAGGCCAGTGGAGTGACGTTGACCTTCTGAGCCCTGCCCAAATGATAAACGTAGAAGCATAATATAAGTTACTCAGTTTTGTGATAGATTTTTATAGAACAATAGATAACTGAAAACATGAGTAAGAATCAAGTTTACATATTACACATCATTAGTGTTCTACAAAAGGGATACAGAAAAGATGCAAGAGCATAATGACATGGGAAAGAGTTATAAGGAAAAAAAAGGGGGATATGCAAAGCAAGAAAGATGATTCCAAATCATGTTAAAGCTGAGAGAGAATGTGGCTCTGACATGGCAGGACACAGAATGGTAGCTGTTTTATGAATGTAAGAATGATCAAGTAATATTCAAAGAAGCACAGCCACGCTTTCTTATTAAAGTGAAAGAACTAAAACAGAGATTTTTTTTTTTGAAAAATGTTTCTTTTTGTCTATTTTGGATACTAACTCTTTACCAGAGATGTCATTTGCAAATATCTTCTCCCATTCTGTAGGTCATCTCTTAGTTGTGTTGGTTGTTTCCTTCGCTGTGTAGAGCTTTTTATTTTGATGTAGTCCCAACAGTTTGTTTTTGCACTTGGTTCCCTTGCCTCAGGAGATATATTTAGAAAAATGTTGCTACAGCTGATGTCAGAGACATTACTGCCTGCCTTCTCTTCTAGAATTTTTAGTTTCAGGTCTCACATTTAAGTCCTTAATCCATTTTGAACATATCTTTCTGTCTTTTTGTCTCCATTTGTGGAATAGTTTACCAAACCAGAAGTTTTTGGCTTAAAAAAAATTAAAATTGAATTCCTTGTTTGACCTAGTGACAGATTCTCAGACACTGAGGTAAACTATAAGTGATGAAAGAACTTACATGCAAAATGAAAGCATTCAAAGAATGACTCAAGAATTCAAAATTTGTAAGATAGGTATTGCAATGGGTAAGAGTACCTCTGATTTATAATATTTTCAAGACAGATATCAGAATGGGAAAAAAATCATCTAGTTTTAGCCCCAAATCTATGGTCATGAAGTTCACGCCACTCCTCAGTTGGAAGTGTGTACTAAGCATTATCAGACCTATTAATAATAAGAAGAAAAAGTACCACGATTTACCAAGTCTGTCACTCAGACATCTTTAAAAAACAATATTATGCAAGCTCTCACCTTAAATATTTTCTCCTATTTCCTATTGTCCGTATTAAGTTTCTCGCGGATTCTTTGGCACTAACAGCCATCTACTGGAATAGTTAATAAAGAGGATATACCTTGGACAAACCTTATTTCTGTGGCAAATTTACAAGAATTGCAACATAAGCAATGGTAATTGGGTTATTGTTAAACTCCAGATATGTCAATTGTCTCATTTTTCACTGAATGATTGCTCACTGATTGATTTTTTTTTATGCAGAAAAAACAGTAAACAACTGTACCTTTCCTGAAATTACTTAACTGCCCATAGCTCTTCTTTATAAGAAAGTTACCTAAGACCCCTAGGTAAATGTTATTCAATGATGCAGAAAATATTGGCCAAAAATTTTAAAATACATTATCTTATAATGAATTATCAACCCTCAAGAAAGTTAAATCAACAAAATTTTGACCAGATGCCTTTAACTTTTTGTGAGATACGTGTATTGGAATAACACTGGAGTTTATCTGTAATGTATTTTAGTTGTCATAAGTACTGGCAATTTGCCTTAATTATAGGCATTCGAATGATTTTTCAGTAACATATGCAACAGTCATATGGCTTTCTGTAATAGAGTAACCCAAACCCTGGTTGGAAGGTCAGTGTCCTAAATATAGTCAGTAAATTGTGTGTTGTGGGGGAGCATCTCTACTTCTTTCTCAAATTTAAGTGTGGGTTTTGCTAATGGCTGTTAAAGATAGGAGTTTTAGTTTTCATTATTATGCAGACTACTAGCTGAAAGGGAAACATTAGTGAATATTATTGAGACAAGACTGAAGTCTAGTAAATAGTGTTGAGTTAAATAATGGTAAAGGAGAATCCTACTTGAAATATTAATGAACAAATTTTATTGTTTATTTATACTTCAGTTTTATAAGCTTCCAATATCATGAATGTATAAATTGACAACAGTTTCACCTGCATTCTCCCTGGCAATTTTTCCAGCCAAATATTTACTCATTCATATGTGCTTCCCTTTTCTTTTCTTTCTTTTTTTTTTTTTTGTGCTTCTCTTTTCTACATCCACATTCTGTTTCTCTATTGCACGCCTTTTATTCCTTCCCAAATATAAATACCCTGAGGAGAAAGGGAGGTCCTAAAGAGCTCTGATTTTCTTATTGAACAATTATTCCTCATTATTCTTTGCAGAGTATGCCCAATATACCAAGATACTTTTTTTATCTTAATATTATCAACTTAGTAAAATATTTAACGTCTTTCCCAACTGAATAATGAAACTTGATGCCAATATTGAAAAAAAAAAGGAGAATGGCTACCTCATTCTAAAGAAACACAAAACCATAACAGAAAAACAATGGAAAGCAAATGATAAGAGTAGCAATAATTAGCCACATTAAGATTATAACTGTTTTTCACAGTCCAGTTCCATGTTTTAATTTATGTACTTTTGTTTCATTATTTTCTATATAGCCTGCACTTTTTAAATACTAAAGGAAATAAAATCAAATATTAAAAAAAATTATGGTGGGGATGCCTGGGTGGCTCTGTCAGTTAAGTGTCTCTCTCTGGCTCAGGTCATGATCTCAGGGTCCTGGAATCGAGCCCCAATTTGTCTAGCTCCTAACTCAGCTGGGATTCTGCTTCTCCCTCTTCCTCTGCCACTCACCTCTTCTTGGACTCTCTCATGCTCTCTTTCTCTCAAATAAATAAATAAAGTCTTTAAAACAATTGTTGTGGAACAACAGATATTAACAGATATTGACTCATTGCTAACATAAGTGTTATTATATGTGTTCAGAGACAGTTGTTTAAATTAATGAATATAAGCAAAGTCTAAGAAATGTTTTCCAGAGAAATGTAGTTGGTTTAAATTCTTATGGCCACAGAGTATTATGGGGATTGGACCAAAACTTACAATCATCAGAGATAATTAATGTGTATTATAATAATCATAATTGCATTGAGATTCTCTCAGTCAGTCAAGGGAAAAACTGTAGGTAGTTGAAATTCATCCAGAAGACAGCTGCTTGGACATGTCAAGAAACTAATTAAAAAGTTCCAGGATGAGTGTAAAGCTGAGAGGCTCTGAACAGGTGAGAACCATGCTGAGTTTTAGGTGGCACGAATGGCTACCAGCTTACTCTCTAGTAAGAGACAGTTCGCTCTCTTACAAGGACAATGACAACCCAAAAAGGAGCACTGGCCACAGGGCAACTAAAGTCTTCCTTCAATGAAAGCTCCCTGAAGAAATACGCAGCAGTAAGATTTTGAGGTAAACATACCACAGATCATCATCATGACAGATGAACTCTCTGCAACTATCTGGTGACAGATTGCTTGTTTATAAATAGCTTGTTAATAAGTAGGACAACTGAGATTTAAATGTCAACGTGGAGTCAAAGGTCAAATCTGTCAATCTGCTTATCCTGAATGTTTGTCCTTCGTAGTTACTACAGGTTTTTCTTAAATAAAATGTTAAAGAAAAGTACATTTTATATTTGAAACAGATATTAATAGAGAATTTTTCTTTTCAATAAATCCCAGGATCAGGAAGTGCCATACAAGTTTCAAAATGCCCTAGAGTATGCATTATCAGCCAATGTATATGGTAGATACGTTAGAAAAAAAAGTCCTTTAAAATAATTTATCTTCTTTAGCCTTTTGACATTTTAATTACCATGGACAATTTTACTAAGTGGTCTGAGACTTGACAGTATTCCCTGCCAGTAGGTGAGTAATGGAAGTAGCATTTTTGATGAGCTTTAATTGGTTGTTGAGCTTGAGGAGGTATATTTCACATATTTTAAGTCCAAAATGACCATCAGTCTCCACAAGGTCATCAAGTGAATTCAAACTCGAACACTTTGGGGAAACATGTTTGGATATAAATACACAGTGCTGTTTAAGAGACTTTTTGTGGCCACCACAAAGTTGAATGTGTTCAGCTGCATAAACACATTAACACTAACTGGTCCCTGTCAGAAAATCAGGCTTTGTTCAACCAGGGATTTGGCTAGATTAAAGATATGTACAGAAAGAAGTTGGATAAAGAAGTGCAAGAAGAAGAAAAAGAGAAATCACATTTAGAGAAGTCTAGAAAGGAACTACTGACTGATAACCTGAGGACATCAGTATAAAAGCAACATTAGACATAATGGACTGTGTGGAGCTCCCTTGAACCAAACTTCCTCCTTCTGGTATATTCACATATACTGATTTGTAGGAACACCATCTCTCTCTCTCTCTATATATATATGCTCTAAAAACCTGTACATCTGTCACTATACAAATATGACCTTTTGTGTATATTATAATCAAGAGATCAGAATGATCTACTTTAAATTAATATGGAATAATGAGGCGATGAATATTTTATCTTTAGTTATAAAATAAGACTAAATCTGAAACACCCAAATTTGATTATATATATGGATAAAAGTGGAAAATTTATACCCGTCTTGGCTATTGATTAAAGTGCTTTCATAGGTAATGATCTCTTCTTCCTTTTGTATCATATTTCAGCAACAATTTGTTGGCAGCCATCTTTTGCTGGTCTTCATTCCTGAATGAAGTAGACACAATGCTTGGTAAAAATTGCTGGATATATGATTATTCTATGACATAAAGCTAATGTCAATTAAGATGGTTTTGTGTCCATATCTGGAAAATTGCTGGTAGTCTTGAAAATAGCTTGAAAGTACACATCTCAAATTACTGCTGCTGACTCCTACCTGCAAACAATGAGGATAGGGATCCTGAAAACAGAGCAACCATGAGAAGAGGTGAGATTTTGATTACCTGGAAAGAAAATGCACAATGCATATATTTGTTGTTGGATATAACTAAAATATCTCTAGATTCTCTGTGATTGGTGTCTATTGGACCAATACCTATAAGAATATCCAAGACCAGAAATTTGAAGAGCCATAAGAAACACTTATATTTTTGGAAGGAATGATGAAAATTGCTAACAACTTGTAGTCATCAGTCAGATGATAAGATATCCAGTTAAAAAAACAATGCATAGGGGCACCTGGGTGGCTCAGTCATTAAGCATCTGCCTTAGGCTCAGGTCATGAACCCAGGGTCCTGGGATCGCCCCCCCCATCGGGCCCCCTGCTCAGCAGGAAGCCTGCTTCTCCCTCTCCCACTTCCCCTACTTGTGCTCCCTCTCTTGCTGTGTCTTTCTCTCTGTCAAATAAATAAATAAAATCTTTTAAAAAAACAAAACAAAACAAAACAAAAACAATGCATAAAGATTCTTGGAGTTTCCCAGGTTTTCTCCAACAAAATATTAATAAAGACCTATAAATGGACCTCTTTTAACAAAGCATACACACACACTCATGCACACACACACACACACACATGCACTACTGAGAAGAAAATGAATCTCAGAAGAGTTAAATTACTGATATATTTGATAAGATTTGATATCAACCGTGATAGGTTCTAAAATCCCTATGTCTAGGACACCTGGGTGCCTCAGTCAGTTAAGCATCCAACTTTTGATTTAGGCTCAGGTCATGGTCCTGATATCCAGCTCCGTCCGCACTGGGCTCCACACTGGGAGTGGAGCCTGCTTAATATTCTCTCTCTCTCCCTCTGCACTCCCAAGCGCTTGCATGCACACTCTTTCTCTCTCAATCTAAAATAAATAAATAAATCCCTATCCCTTATTCCTACTTCACTACTATATTTCTAAATCATTGTAATCATATCTGCTAGTTATTTAGTGCCTACAGTGGCCAACAACCTATTTATGACTTGTAATCTACACAATAGTTCTAAAAGATTGTGATGTTTAATTTTTTGTGTTAACTTGATTGGGCTAAGGGAAGTCTACAGAGCTATTAAACATTTCTAGGTGTATCTGCAAAGGTGTTTCTGGAAGAGATTTGAATTGGGAGACTAAATACAGATTCTCTCTCTCAACAATATAAGTGTGCATCATTTAATCCATTAGGGCCTGAATAATAATGCAAAAAGGTGGAGAAAAGGCAAATTTTATCACTACTTGAACTGGGACCTTCATCTTTTCCTGTCTTTAGACATTGGCATCCCTCATTCCTAGACATTTGGACTGGGACTGGGATTTCTACCATTTGCTTCCCTGGTTCTTAGGCCAGGAACTGGAACTACACCACTGGCTTTTCTGGGGCTCCACCTTGCATACTGCTGTATCATGACATATCGTGGAACTTCTCAACCTCCATAATTATGTGAACCAATTCCTCATAATAAATCTCTTTTAATATATCTTTCTTTGTATTCCATTCTTTCCATTTTCTAGAGAAATATGACTAATCAAGAGGTGGACAGTCTTATTCTCATTTTATATAGAAGAGAGCTGATATTAAGAGCTTAGGTAACTTGAATGATATTTTATAACTAGAAAGAGCAATATTAAACCCCCGCTCAGTTGTCCCACTGACTATGTGTTTTTTCTCAGAGATCTTAGAGAATTTAGTGATGAATTCTTTCTAATTTTCTAAGAAATTAAAAAAATGATAGCATCTTTAAAAAACTTAGTATAATTTATATTTTTTCTTTAAACTAATCTGCAACAAAAATATAAATGAAAGCTGTGTCAGTGAAATTATTTGTAAATTCTGTTATTCTTTGAAAGGAAATTTCTGTTAACACTTTCAAAATGAGTTGAAAACAAAGAAGAATAGAACACTTTCAAAATGAGTTGAAAACAAAGAAGAATAGAAAGTTATTGTAGCTAGAATAACTGAGGAAGTGGAAGATTACTAATATTTGGTTTAGGAAGTGTTGAGTAGTTGCATAAAGACCAGAGTCTGCAACACTGCAATGATTATTCATACTCTGCAACATCCTGCAAAGGATGAACTAGTTCAAGGTTCATCAGGAAGATACACACATCATAACAAGATCATTTGAATGAAAAAGTTTCACCTTCAAAGTGGTGACACAATCGATAATCAATACGGACAGGGAGTTAGAGCATAATCACAATGAGAGCCACTTAACCTGAGTGATTACCTCCTAATTTCTGAGATAATGATAGAATGAAAGAAAGGAAGCTAGATCCGCATCAGCAATTTCACTTAGAGAAGTCTTCACAATTGGGAAAAAGGTTTCCAGGCATAAATTACATAAAATAAGTCCTGATCTTTTTCCTTCGTGTATTTTTCTTTACATGATTATTTAAATGTAATTAGTGTGTAATACTGTGAATTTCAAAGTCTCAAGGTTCATCAGGTTGGCTCGGAATATCTGAAATAGTCTTTATTCAGCGGTGACTTTATAATTTATTATTTTTTAAAGATTTTATTTATTTATTTGACACAGAGAGAGAGAGAGTTCACAAGCAGGCAGAGGCAGAGAGAGAGAGAGGGGGAAGCAGGCACCCTGCTGAGCAGGGAGCCTGATGTGGGGCTTCCAGGACCCTGAGATCATGACCTGAGCCAAAGGCAGAGGCTTTAACCCACTGAGCCACCCAGGCGCCCCTATTCGGCGGTGACTTTAGAATAAGACCTACAAGAGCACCAAAGGCCAGATATAAAGGAAGCACAGGTAAATCTTTCCAGTGCTTCTTCTTCCCCTTTTCTGAAGAGGACAAGATGGGGAAAAACTTTATTCATTAGTCATTTTACTTAGTCTTTTGGCAAAATTATAGAAGGAAATGAGTAGTAATCCATAATTCAGGCAATCCAATCATTCTTATTAAGGGCAACAAGATACTTACTCAAATAAACACCATTTATGATGCCTCCTTATTTTAGTTGCCTTTAAATTTTAACCTTTAAAATGAGTAAAATGAACAAATGAAAATCTGTATTATTGTTTTTGAATAAGAAAGCTGCATCGAGGTGTTAATTCTACTAGTGAAATTCATAAATTTGCTACATTACCAATAAAAACAACAGAATTTTTTTTCCTGAAATAAGCCAGGATTATTTTCTTGTACTTAAGTGTATATTTTGTTTGTTTTGTTTATTGAAAAATGGGTTGTTTTGTATGTATGCATATTTTTATGCAAATGTAACTTTCTTGGATATTACATTCTTCACCTTACTTATTAAACAAAGCACTATATTTTTATGAATCATCCATGTTGTGCTTTATATACATTTAATCTGTTGTTTAATAACTGTTGCTAATATTCCATGGTCTGCATATACATTTTACTGATCTAATCTGCCAATCATAAATAACAACATTGCCTAAGATTCCTGCCTGCCAGATATAGTACTGTGACAATATTCTGGTGCATCTATACTTATGTAACTAAGCATTTCTATATGATACCCAGGAGTATAAATTATTATTTATAAGTATGCCAGAATGTTTTCCAGAATGACTTCATCAATCTACATTCCCATCACGTTAATATTTCTGGAATCCTATCCTTATTTCTATCTTATTATTTTTAATTTTGTTTAGGTCCTAAATTATAGACACAATGACTTCTAAGTAGGTTTTCCAGTATTCTAGCTTATCTCTTCTCCTTTTTTTTTTTTTAGCTTATCTCTTCTAAGTAATATCATACCACCCATACCAGTGCCAGAGTGATCATTCTAAAGACATATCTGTTTATGGTACTTTCTCTTGTCTTCTCTCTGCAGGTCATCTTTGTCTTCAGAATAGAGTCAAAATCTTTATGTGTATAACTTATTTCAAACTTTCTATCCTCCCCATGGCCTATGCCTCATGCCCACAGCCTCGGCCAAATGCAGACACATAAAAGTCTACTAACCAACTCATTGGAAATCTCTTGTGTTCATAGTTCAGTAAATATTTATTTATATTATATATACTTATAGTGATATCATATGCAAGGCAATATGCTAATCAGAAAGTCTGTAATAGAGAGCTAGCTGGAGATGATCTGTTTTCTCACAGAATTTATATTTTAGTTTGGGATATTAATAATAAATAAGTAAACTACCAAATGAAAGGAAATAAATAAAAGGGTAGCAGAGTACAAGGATATATGGTATCTTCCATATTTCTTTCTTAATATTTTGTACATGCAAGCCCATCTTCCTGGAAATTCAATTTCTCTTTATTTCTTTATATTCTCATTGCAGATTGTATGTGTTTTCTTCCTACTCTATTGAAATTACACTTGTTTTCCCCACTGCAAAGTGCTTAGGTAAGAGACTACAAAAGGGTCTATTATTTTCATTGTGTATCAATGTCTAGCAGATACATCAATGAAAAGTTAATCAATATCTGCTGAAGTAATTAGTATATAAAATTATCTATCAATGAATAATTGCACACTTTATTAATTATCTATTATATGCTTAGCACTCTGGTAGATTTTATAATGAATGCATCAAAAACTGAGAATGTATCTTTTTTAGGGAGGTTGTAATATACTTGTATAAACAGCTAAAGCTCATGGTACAATCTTCTAAATAGAAAAATATTATGAAGAAAGAAGAGATAATGGTGTATAACCATATGGGAATATGTCATAGATCAGCTGGAAATTAGTTGGCTTTAAAGGCTGAATCAAATGTACACATGTGGGAGATGTAAGGAGTGTGTTCCAAGGTCAAGAATGTTCAGATATTCATGTCTAAGCATGGTGTTTGAGAAACACACTAAGTGCAATTAAATAAACTGGTACTGAGTACACAGTATGTACTAAACTAGTATGTATAATCTCTTTGAATATAGATAAACCCAAAGTCTAGTGGTGTGACCACTTTGACTTAAGTGAATAATTCAAGTTAGAGAGTGGGAAGATATAAACTAAGGCTGGATAAGGATAATGTGATGGTGGATGTTCTTGAAAGCCAAGCAAATAAGCACAGCACTGAAGTTGTGGGCAAGAGATTTAAATTCGAGACATTTTATATGATAAAGCTAGACGAAAAAAAGTTAACTTGATCACAGTGTGAATGATTATTATTAGCTACGGACAATTAAAATGAGAGCTAGCACCTCCCATCTGTTAGAATGGCTAGTATCAAGAAGCCAAGATATAACAAATATTGATAAGGATATGGAGAAAAGGGAACACTTGTGCCTTGTTAGTGGGAATCTAAATGGATACAGCCCCTATAGAAAACAGTATGGAGATTCCTCAAAAAAATAAAAGTAGAACTACCATATGATATAGCAATTCCACTTCCAGATTTATATTTGAAAGAAATAAATCATTATCTTTAATAGATATATGTATCTCAATGTTCATTGTATCATTTGCACAATAGCCAAGATATGGAAACAACCCGAGTGTTCATCAACAGATGAATGGATATTTATAAAAATATAAAAAAAATATAATTAAGACTTTAAAAATAATTATATCTTCCCATTGCAACAGCATAAACGAAATTTGAATTTATTATACTAAGTGAAACAAGTGAGACAGAGAATGACAAATACTGTATCATCTTGCTTATATGTGGAATCTATAAAAACAGAACCCGTAGAAGCAGAAAAGATGTGTGGTTGCTAGGGGGAGCTGGGGGAGATGAGGAAATGTTAGTCAAAGGGTACGAACTTCCAGTTAGAAGATAAGTACATCCTGGGGTTGTAATGTACAGCATGGTGACTACAGTCAACAATATTGTATTATATATTTGAAGTTGCTAAGAGAGTAGATTTTGAAAGTTCTTACCTCATGCACAGAAAAATTTTTATTATGTGAAGTGATGGTGTGTTAACTAACAATGTGGTAATCATTTTGTAATATATACATATATCAAGTCGTGATATTGTATACCTTAAACTTGCAAAATGTTATTTGTCAATTATATAACCATAAAACTGAAAGAGAGAGAGAGAGAAAGGTGCCAGTTAGAAAACTCTGTTTAGTGATAGGAACTTTTAATATAATGGTAGCAGTAAAAATATAAAGGAAAACCCAGATGTTAGAGATAGTTTTAAAAAATAATTCAGGGGCACCTGCGTGGCTCAGTTGGTTAAGCATCCGACTCTTGATTTGGGCTCAGGTCATGATCTTGGGGTAGTGAGATTGAGCCCAGCTTTGGGCTCTGTACTCAGTGCAGAGTCTGCTTGAGAGTCTCACTCTCCCATTCCCTCTGCCCCTTTTCCTCAATTGCGCTGTTTCTCTCTCACAATAAATAAATAAAATCTTTAAAAAGTAAAATAGCAATTCATGCTTGATTGGGTATTAAGACTCAAGTAAAGAGATGAGCTAAAATGACCTCAAGATTTATAGTTTTAGTCTAGAAAAAGTTATCAAAATTATATATATGCAGAGATAACATTTTTTCCCTAGGAGAAAATGATGTATTTATTTTTATATATACTGAGTTGAAATAGAGAGGAAAAAATCTATAGTTAGTTAAAAATATATGTAAAATTTAAAAACATACAATAAAAGGAAATGTCAATAAAATAAAAAAGATAGAAGGATATCAGTATTTTTTTGCATCACTGGATTAATTATATTTTCTATTGCACCAGGGCTTTTCATTTCATTTTCTTCTATCTAAAATATATTTCATGCTCAATTTATTAAATTTATGTATATTACATACAAAACTTGTTCTAATAAAACTATTTGAACAGCACTGATCACAAATTAAACTTATTAAATTCCTTAAAATTTAAATATACAATAATGCATTTATTTTGTCTGATTTTTAAAATTTTCCCAATGTTTTAAATAATAATAAAACCTATAAAAATACTTAAATTTAAGTCTATTCTAAACTACAACACCAGTGGTTTAATCCATGTCATCATTTTTCTGTTTTGAATTTTATACCTTCTAGGAACTATGAAAATATTTACACATTTTCCAGGGTTATAGTGATCTTAAAGCACCCCATGTCTCCATTCCATCCCAGCCACCAAAAAAAAAAAAAAAAGAAAAGAAGTCTCAGGCCAGATCAGTTTATTCTCATTGACCCTAAATATTTCACATTTAATTCATGTTATCAAGTTTGATTTATTATAATCATTTCAAAAATTACAAGTGCCTTATTAATTTTATGCACAGAAATCATGTCCTAGGCGATGAGAATGTACTTGTGCCTTAAGTTCCACTTGTTAGGGCATTTAGCTAATGCATCGTCTTGAAACACACTATTGACTACTGTTTCATTACAGGCACGAGTGCTGGTTTCTGACTCAAGACATGGAAAGAGCTGCCTTGCAAAGGGTCCAGTTAGCACAGGTTGAGCAAAAGTGTAAGCCATAATCTTGGTACTGGTTGAGCACTAGTGATGCATGAAAGTGCTGCTACTTCTGGGCCATTACTAGAGTCATAGATGGAGAACATATGCCATTTAAAATTATGAATTCATATTAATTTTCCAATTCTATATATAAAGCTGACTTCATCTTTATTATAAGGGTTTCATTTCCCAATAAGTTTTTCTTCCTATAATGGCAATCTCAAAATAAAGGTGTCAACTGAATAAAAGCTGAGAACAGTGTCAAAGAATTAAAACAAAAAATAAGAGCTGGTTACTGCATTTCTTAATTAGTCAATGTTAAAGAGAAAGATACCAGTGATACTGTGGTATTATTGTTATGGACAAAATAAAGTGATGAAGGAAGGATTAGATAGTAAACAAATGGAAAAGGCTGAACCACAACTTACATTGTCACAGAAAAGAAAGAGAAATATTTAGGATATTTATAATACAGTGCATATGTAAAAGAAGAAAAGAAGTAGCCTGTAGAAAGACCATGATGTAAGATCCGGGAAAGGGAGTAGTTAAACCTAAGAGTTGTGGATATAATGAATTTGGAGAAAAATAAGAAGTAATTGGCTTTATAGAATAAGGTAGACAAATGTTATTGTATAAAGTCATATGTATAAAGATAGAGGAGTATGAAATAAAGATGGAAGGAAGGGGAAAGGAAGCTGGGGAAAACTGAAAAAACATTTGCTGATTTGTTTAATAAGAAATAAATGAAAGTGTTGTTAAAGAATAGGGTTTGGTTTATGATATAATAAAGACACTATTTAAAAGATGAGGTTTACATGGATTTGCCTCTTTAATCAACAGTAACTTTTGTGGTCCAAAATAATCACAGAAAAACATTCAAGATGGAGCAGATCTACAAGTAGAGTTAGGCACAGAATGTATCGCTGAAGCCCAAAGGATTCCAGATCCTAGATATCTTTCCAGCTGCCTGGCTATGTGAAGTTGAAATCCAACAGCTGTGGCTTTGATAACTTTAATGTATTAGGTATATTAATTATTAGGTGTATTAATGTATTAAAAATAACTTCACTGTGTCAACTCATTTTAATCAGATATTTCCTCAGTTTAATATTAAGAGATAAGCCAGGTACATCATGTCAGGAGCCATTCAGTTCCCTGAAGGACCACTTTAGGAAATGTTTGTGATTGTGCTAATTAAATTGGAATTGCATTGGATTTAGATGTAAATTTTAGTGGACAAATCCCAAAAAAACATTTGAACTCTCAACACTCTGATTCTAAGAAAAGTTGAATAAATCAAAACTGTGAACTTACTTTCCAAGTTTGTTCCATGGGGTTAATTATTGGAGGAATTTGAATCATCAAATGATTCATAGCTGCCAGTGATACACTAAAACAACTAAAACAAACAAAAAAATAAGCTAATTCTGTCTACATAGTTTCGTCAGGAGAACTGCTTTGTATCCTGTGTTTCCATTTTTTTTGAAATGTTGTTTGGCACGTTGTAGGTACTCATCAATATTTGTTAGAGAAATAAATGCCTCCATGCCAAATTCTTTCTGCTAGTCTTCCATAACACACAATAGCCTTAGTGTCTGGTTTCTCATTTCCCTCTTTTTTTGCAATGTAGTTTATAAATAATACAGGAGCAGCTAAGGTGTACAGGAGTTTCTGGTAATGACATTTTAAAATAATTTATACATTCTGTGATAGCTAAATTAATAATAGCATTTTCCTGACAAGTAAAGAGTGACCTCTTACCAGGACTTTTCTCTGGTGTTGTCATATATTATTGGAAGCTAAGACAATAAAAATAATTTTCCTATCTTTATCCTTCACAAAAACAGTTCTGCTTCAGCCAAATTAGCAAGTTTTAAGTAACTTTCAAGTCCTGAAATTTAAGCTGCAGTAATCTTTTCTATACTTGCTTTTCAAGATGACTTATACTAAAAAAAATGTCTGGAAATGCATGTCACCTTCAGGGGCACGACGGTAATCTTGTTTATACCTGTTTTACAGAACTTCTTATAGGTAAGGCTGAACTTGAATATTCATAGAAGAAAAATAATAAATTACTTTCCGCAGCTTTATACAAATGTAACTTTTTATCTTCAGGTATAGGGACTACTCTCTTCTCATAGTATTACCAAGCCAGATGGTTATTTAGAGGGAAGAAATATCATGATTAAATATTTATCTACCCAATTTTTATAAGGTACCTAATAGATAATTTTAATTACTGCTATATCGCCCCTCTTTTTTTCCCTATTGGCCCTTTGGATAACTAAGAATATTAAATTTGGTTAACATTTTTTTAAAAAAAATGAACTCCTGATTTCTCTGACTCTTTCTTCAGTGCTTCCATCTCACTTAGAGGCAACGCTATCTTTCCCAGTGTCAGGCTAAAAACACTGGAGTCATCTTTGACTCCTCTACTCATGTTGAACATCTAAAATATCAGCCAATCCTGTTGGTTTTAATGAGAAAATAATCTAATATTATACCACATCTCACCACCTGGAGAAAACACTTGTGAAAGTCACACATGAGATATGGGCTGACTGAAATACTGATATTTTATCAGAAGCTTATAGAACACTTCACCACATGCCAACAGGGTTCCAATAATAACAGTGGATTTTTGCTCCAAGTGCTACAGGGCAGACCACAAATGAAAAACAGAATCCTTCTGATTGGCTCAACAGTAGATAGTTACAGCTGTGGAAAAAATTAGCAAATTTGAGAATATGCCAATAGAAAATTCCTTAAGAGAAAAAAAAAAAAAAAACATATCCAGGAATTGCATTTCAGTTTTAATAAATATAACATATGTATGTAAAATACCAGAAGACAAAGAAAGAGAATGAAGCATAAGAAATATTTGGAGTAAAATGGCCACAAATTTTATAAAAGTAATGGCAGAAACCATATATAGGTGCAGGAAACTCAATGATTACCAAGCAGGATAAACATCAAAAAATCTACATTTAGGAAATTCATATTCAAACTTCGGAAAACTAAAAACAGGAATAATATTGAAAGAATTCAGACAGAAAAAATAAAAAGAAAACAACAAAAACTAAACATCTTGCCTATAGAGGAGCAAGGTTAAGAATTGCATCAGACCATTCATCAGAAATCAGGCAAGAGGGTGGAGTGAAATATTTAAAGTGTTGAAAAAGAAAAGTCTAGGATTCTATATCCATCAGAATTTCCCTTCAGAGATGATAGAGAAATAAAGATGTTGTAGGACAAATAAACTGAAGACATTTGTACCACCAGTAGACCTGACCTGAAATGAACATTAAAAGAAGTACATCTGGGGCGCCTGGGTGGCTTGATTGGTTGAGCAACTGCCTTCGGCTCAGGTCATGATCCTCGAGTTCCGGGATCGAGTCCCACATCGGACTCCCAGCTCCACGGGAAGTCTGCTTCTTCCTCTAAGCTTCTCTCCTCTGATGCTCTCTCTCACGTTCTCTGTCTCTCAAATAAATAAATAAAATATTAAAAAAAATAAAAGAAGTACATCTGGGAGAAAAGAATGATAAAGATAAGTATTATGGGATGAATACTTATGTTCCCTCCAAATTCATATGTGAAGCCGTAATCCTCAATCTTATACTATATGGAATTGGGCACTTGGTAGGTAATTAGGTTTAGATATTGTCATAAATATAGTTTCTTCAAGATGGCTTTAGTGCCCTTGTAAGAAAAAGACAACATGTGAGATCTCTCCATTAGAACGCATCAAAGGCCATATGAGCACACAGGAAGGTGGTTATCCACAAACCAGGAAGTGGACCCTCATCAGAATCTGAATGACTAGCATCTAACTCTGATTTCCTAGCTTCTGGAGTTTTGAAAAATACATTTCTGTTGTTTAAATCACCCAGTCTAAGGTATTTTGTTATAGCAGCCCAGGCAGACTAGGATGGTCAGAAACTCAGATCTGAAAGATAATGAAAGAATGTTGGAGAAGAGAGAAATGAAAGTAAATAAAATCTTTTCTCATTGTTAATTGATCTAATTGATAACTTATTCAAGTAATATTAGTAACGATGCATTGGGTGATAATAGCTGGGCATAGGTGAAATGAGTAACAGTGACGTTATAAGGGATGAGGGAAGAATAGGGAGAACTCTGGTTTTTTTTTTTTTTTTTTTAAGATTTTATTTATTTGACTGAGGGAGACAACAAGAGAGGGAACACAAGCAGGGGCAGTGGGAGAGGAAGAAGCAAGAAGCAGGCTTCCCACTGAGCAGGAAGCCTGATGCACAGCTCAATTCCAGGATCCTTACTGAGATCAGGACCTGAGCCCAAAGCAGACACTCAATGACTGAACCACCCAGGCGCCCGGGAGCACTCTGTTTGAAGACAACTGTGCAACCAGTGAAGCAGAATGGGGTTATTTGAGAGTGGGTTAGTTAAAAATACATATTGCAAACTTTTTAAAAGAGGCATAACCAATATTTTAAGAGAAGAGGGAAATGGAATCATGTAAAACCGTATAAACACTTTAAACCATAGAAGGCAGAAAAAGAGATGAAAATAACAATGCAGTGAATTAAAAATTGTTATAAGTAAAATAGATATTATGATAATAGATGGCATAACCATATTCCTAACTATAGGAAGTTGACGCTTCCTAATGGCACGCACAGGAGAAGAATGAGGCACAAACAAGTCAGCTGAAAGAGAGGGAGCAGGGGGCAACAGCTGAAAGGACTATCGCCCGGAACAACTCCTCAGTCCCGTATTAATTAGATACAAGATAACAACCAACAAAGGAGAAGAAGAAGGTTATACTTTACTTAGAGGTCTTGTAGATAAACAAGAAGGAATGTGAGTCATTCATCATACGTTGATCACGAGTCTTATAGATAAAAGAAGAAGAGGAGAAGGGTGAGCCTGGTCACTCTTGGACTTCATTGTAGAGCTAGTGCACTTCAATGGATTACCCCAACAGCAAGCTTTCTCAGGAGGCTGGGGAGATAATGAAAAAGGGAAGCAGTCAGTCTTCCACCCAGAGCTCTCCAAGCATCCCCAGCAGCTGGGCTTCAAGGACATATTTCATCCCCTCCACCTGAGGCCTGCTGCTGGTACATGTTTTTCTCAAGGTTATCTTTAAGCATGCTTGCATGACCAGTACAACTCCTCATACTTATATATTTTAAGCAGTATATTATTCTGAGGGACAGTTACATCAGTAACCACATTAAATGTGAATGGTCTAGACATACCAATAAAAACCACAGAATATCAGTGGTGGCAGCAAAGCAGACTGAAACTCTTGTGGAAAAGTCTTTTGGGGAATTCTTAGGCCCAGCTTTTCAATGAGCTCTTGGTTTGTAAGCATTTTCTGATTCTTGTCCTCTGGTCTTTTGTTGATTTTTGTGATTCCCTCAGTGATGTAATTCCAATTCACTCACCTTTTGTTTATTTAACCTGAGGCCTATTTCTGTATCTTCCATGACAATTCCTATCTCAAATAATATTTGTAACTATGTTGGTCTGTGATAAACATAAGTTGACACATTAGAAAAAGAAAAACAAACATGTGATAAAATTTTCCCATAAATAAAATTCTGAATTTAACAATGCATGTAAAGACATGCTTTATTTTGACTGTGTTTCTGAAATATAGTATCATATTAAGAGATAAAATTTACTTTAGCACAAACAATTGCTTGTTAATCCAACTTGATCTTTCAGCTATATTGGCAATTTTTTTTTCTTTAAAATTACAGTAAAACTCAATTTCATGGTGGTAGAAGATGTTGCTAATGAGAAGGAAAGTTAGATGGCAAAAAGAAAATAAGCTGCTTTAAGAACCGAGGTCGCAACTAACCTGTAAAAATGGTAGCAACAAATTCACAAAGACATTTATTGTTGAGATCTAGTCATTAACTACTCATCAAATGAGGTCAGCAAAACAACTCAAAAACTCTCTCACAGAGAGTAACAAAATCATGCAATAAATTAAAATACAGGGAGACAAACCATAAGAGACTCTTATGTCAGGAAACAAACTGAGGGTTGCTGGAGGGGAGGAAGGAGAAAGATAGGGTGGCTGGGTTATGGACACTGGGGATGGTATGTGCTATGGTGAGTGCTGTGAACTGTGTAAGACTGATGATTCACAGACCTGTACACCTGAAGCAAATAATACATTATATGTTAATAAAAAATAAAAATAAATAAAAAATTAAAATACAAATCAAGGCAATATAAACAATATAAAACATTTGACAACAGGTCCTCTGGAAAGACATACTTAATAAAATGATGTTACTAAGACTTGTTCATTTTAATCACAGATATGCTGCTGTCCTTGGTTAGGCTAATGCAAGCTTAAATATTGGTAAATTGAATATGTTATGGTTAAACATACTGAAACTTAAAATAATTATAATTTGATAGGTTTTCAGTTTGTTGAAAGTATTGGCCATTTGAAGCAAGTTAACACATCCTTTTTCTCATTAAGATCTTGTTGACCCATGTTCACAGCTGAGTACAAAGCAGGCAGTTTGAATCAATTTGACTGATTGTTGTTGTTACACAAGTAAGGACATAATTTTATAGCTGCTTTTATTCCTGACTTACAATCAAAGCAAGAGTTCACTTTAAAGACTATGGGGCAATAGTTTTGTTCTCTAATTAAAATTCTAGCCTTACAAGTTTATAGATTTTAAATGAAGCTATTTACATTCATAAAGAAGGATATTTTTCTGAACCAAATTACCACTAGTGCAACCAAGGGAGGGTTAACTGAGCACAGACATTTGAGGGTGTTAAGAAAATTGTTAATATTGCATGTCTTTTTTTTTAAGATTTTATTTATTTATTTGACAGAAAGAGAGAGAGAGCAAGTGGGCAGAGAGGCAGGCAGAGAGAGAAGGGGAAGCAGGCTCCCTGCTGAGCAGGGAGCCCTATGAGGGGCTCGATCCTAGGACCTTGAGATCCCAGGACCTTGAGATCATGACCTGAGCTGAAGGCAGAGGCTTTAACCCACTGAGCCAGCCAGGCACCCCTAATATTGCTTTTCTTTAAAATTATCTTAAAGGGATCAGATTGCAGGAAGCAATATATATGTATATTTGTGTATATTGTTAGATATAAAGTAGGTAGGAGCAGTGGAAGGAACACGTGGAGGCAGAGTCCCAAGTCTTTGAGGGGGATTGGCAAAGATGTGAGCTGGAGGCAAAGAGGATGATAAGTCACAAATTAAAAGCCCCAGGGGCATAACGTCCTGACCTTATGGCTTCAAGACCTCAGAGCTGACAGATCAAGAGCCACAGGTAGAAACAAGCACTCTAGTCTCCCACCTCTGCTCCAGGGTAAACCCTAGACTCATTATAATGCATTTGCATTGCAGGTATAGTCTCCTCACCATGAAGAAAGACTGCCAGGATGGTTCAGGGTCCCTTGCAGAGCCAAAAACTACCCCTTTTTAACCTGTGGGAGGAGATTCCCAAAAGATTAGAAGCAGCCTCCATCAGAGAGGACCTTATGGCTCCTCAAAGCTCATCCCAGCCCAGAGAGAAGCAAGGAATTTCCAATCTCAAAACAACCTATGGACAGGGTCCACCTACCAGAACCTTCCTGCTTTTCCTGCTTTCCCACCATAAGAGTGTACTTCGCTTTAATAAACTGCTTTGAGTTTGCTACTTTCCTTCTGGCTGTCTTTATTCAAGGGTGGATCGACATGTAAATATCTTTGTGGGGAATCCTAGGAGGAGATCTCCATTCACACAATGCAGACTCTTCTGCCACTAACAGTCTTACGTTGTCCTGGAGAACCTGAGTTCTTGAGAACAGCTCTTTCTTTTATAATTTAATTTAATATTGGTGCACTATATAGTAAGAGTCAAATGACCTTGATATAGTAATACAATTTATACATAATTTAATTAAAATAGTAAATATGAGCTATTTAGTGAAACCTATGTGAAGAGACAATTTTAAAAGATGTATTCCTATCTTTATACAGGCATTGAAATGGGTGCTTCTTTATTTCCAGGGGTTGAATTATGTTAAGTGCTTATCATTCAATGACTATAACTTTTGTTTATAGCTATAATACAGAAAGCACATAGCATAAAGCACAAGGCTCCTAAGCTTTTGTGCACAAAAAGAATAGAGTATTTAGAGCATAATTCAATTATTGCCAGCCCTATTTCAATTCCTAAGGTTTCTGAACAAATTAGAATGTTAGACGAGTTTATAGTCTTTGACTTTCTTTCCAGGTTAAAAATGGCTTGGACATTTAATGTTATTATGTTCTACAATTCCAATTATTTTCTATAGTGATTTTTTTACAATAATATGATGACATAGATATGCATAGATTATAATATAATCTATTATATATAGATAATATATAATATATAGTAATATAAATCATAATACATACATAAATATTTAATATATATTATATATAATAATATAGATAGATATACACATACACAAATCAGAGACTACAAAGTGAGAGAGTAGAGCAGGGCTGGCTTGTTTTGTTTACATCTGCCTTCTTGTGTGTGACCCCCATAGGACCTGCCTCTGCCTCTGGGAGGGCCTGAGTGTGGCTCAGCCTTCCCCTGAGATAATTGGCCTAGACCGCCTGTGGGTTGGGTTTGGGTTAGCCAATAGGAACGAGTAACTCCTGTGGGGGGGGGGGGCGGAATATAAACTCCGCCTTTTGCCAGGGAAACTTGCCCGCCAATTCTGGCCAGGGTGATAGGCTAGTTCAAACAGTTACTAAGCAACATTCTGTGTGTTACAATCTCATTGTCTCATTGGCCACTGGCCGCTCTAAAACTGTTGTGCTCTTTGAAACTCTCTCTCTTTCTCTACACCACACCGCTGTGTTGTGAGTGTGAGAGAGAGCTCAAGCTAGCTTGAATAAAGGGCTCTTTTGCTTTTGCATCGGACTCGGCTCCCTGGTGGTATTTGGGGATCTCAAAATCTGGGCATAACATAAAGTTTATTTTCCTTTTACTTCCCTGCATTCTTAATTTTATTTTGCCATTTAAATATATTTTTATATCATTTACTATTTATTTTGTATTTTGTTTTAACATTTAC
Source organism: Nasua narica (assembly GCA_028533885.1). Classification (NCBI taxonomy): domain Eukaryota; kingdom Metazoa; phylum Chordata; class Mammalia; order Carnivora; family Procyonidae; genus Nasua; species Nasua narica. The sequence goes on along the minus strand of CM052800.1, from coordinate 138,913,263 downwards.
TTATAAATTTCATTTCTTTCATTATTTGGTTAACATTTGGTTAGCATTCTGGCATCAAGCCACCTTAGTACAAATCACTCAATTTACACTATATATAAACTAAGTTTTGTTTTACCTGAATAAATTTGACAACTGACAAATATCATAGTTACCTCTCCAGTTAGCTTTTTGGTGGGAGTCACCTAAGAATGCCTTCTGTTTTTTTCTTTCATCTTTGATCTTTTCAGAGGCTATGAAAATTTATATTTCATTAATCTGGTATAAATTAGGGAAGAAAGCATTCCATCTGTATGGATTTTCTAGTTCTTGAATTTTAATAGCATATGTCTTTTCTAAATTATGAAATGTTTCTAATCTTCAAACATGACTTAAAAGTTTATTACCTACCCAGCTCAATTACAAACTTTGTATTTTAGTTTTGAAAGCAGATTCAGTGAACTTCTGTGAAGAATGAAGATTCAGAGAGAAAGTTACTTGGAAAATAACCATTGGAAACTCTTTTTGGTGTTTTATTTATTCAATATAAAATTACATGTACTAAAAATTTATTTAATAATAATAGTCTATCCCTGCTTGAAGAGAACTTTCAAAGAAGCAATTCTTTAAGGAAAGCATTTGTTAATGGTGTAAAAAAAAAAGACTATTTCCTTCTGTTATTTATTAGTTCCTCCTGCGATTCACTACTAGGAAAGTATTAAAATGGCCGCTTTCTTAGGAAGATCCCATTTTCTTCAAATTTTACGTGAATAGAAAAAAAGAAAGAAAGAAGTGAAGAGAAGAAGAAGGGAGGGCAGACAGGATGGAGGAAAGAAAAAAGAACAAAAGGAAGGAAGGAAGGAAGGAAAGAGGGAAGGAAGGAAGGAGGAAGGAAGGAAGGAAGGAAGGAAAGATGGAAGGAAGGAAGGAAGTAAAGGGCAAAAAGAGAAGGAGCTTATGATGGAAAATTTTTAGAAAATTTTGGGTCATTTATCTACCTTGAAATTTAACAATGTTTCATTTTATCAGAAAGATCTGAGATGAAAGGAAACTGTCATTTCTTATTTAATTCCATATATTTTTTGAACAAAAGGAAACTGTTTCTTTTTATTTAATCCCACAGAGTTTTTGAGTGATCCCAGTTTTTACTGGGATCTTTGTTTTGTCAATCTTTGTCAATCTTTACTGGGATCTTTGTTTTTGTCAATCTTTATTAAGATTGACAAAAACAAAGGCTTGCAAACTAGTGGAATCAGGAGAAACAAAATGTAAGTAAGCAATAGAAGTAGGATCAATTAGGAGTAGATGGCAGTGTTAGCTGGGATCTAGAAGATGACAAAAACATAACACAAGATGGACAGGGATGATAATTGAGCTTCTAAGAACAATTTATGAAAACTGAATACACAGCTTTAAAATAGAATGTGGACCTAAATACCCAGAAGCATCCCCTTTGTAAGATTTATAACAAAAATTAATATGAATGGAGTTAATAGTTTTAATGGAGTGGTGGACCAAGAGCCATATCAGTGCTAGCAAAATGGCAAAATTCATATAGCATCACAGTTGTCCTGTAAAAGCTCCATCACAGTGTCCATGTAAAAGACCCATCAGTGTCTAATGATGTCTAAAGAAAACATGAAACTCCCTCAGCTGCCTGAAGGACAGTGTTATAGCAATCCATCAAAAAGAGAAACCACAGCAACCTCCATTTGATTTAAGAATTTTCCACAGTAGTACATTTTCTAGATATATCTTGTAGACCTCAAAGTATTGGAAAGGAAGCTTCCATTCAAAGGCAATTTATCTTAACATACTGCAAATGATACTAGTTTTTTGTCCATTTGATATATCTAAGTTGTGCTTTAACAATAAAAAACAATAAAACAATAAAAAAACAATAAAAGTAAGATCAATATAATTATGTTGCATGTTAGAAGCTGAGAAATGCCATGCAAAAAAAAAAAAAAGAAAAAAAGAAGTAAAGTAAGATAAATAAGGAAAGAAGACAAGAAGGGAGGACTATTTAGTGGGACACTTACTAATTGTGAAGATGAAATATAAACAAAGATCTCCTATTGTGAAGGTGTTGGTCATAGACACTGGGGAAGAATGGCCCAACCAGAAGAAAGACATTGTAATGAGCCTATAAGGGAATCATAAATAGTGAGTTTGACAAAGAACAAGGTGGCAAATGTGATCTTGCAGGACAGAGTGACTGACTTCTGGGAGGGAAAATGGAGGGGCTTTGATCAAAATGTGACAATAATTCACTTGGATTTCTCTAACTGCTAGTTTTAGAAGTGTGTTTTGTGTATGTGTATAGATATGTGTGTATTAGTTATTTAGTAATTTAAGGTAAAATCTAGATATAGATTAAGGCACAGACCTTAAGTGTAGAATTTGTTAAGGTTTTGTTGTTGTTGTTTTTGCATTTATTTATGCAGAATGTACTCCTGGGCTGTAAGTTTTTGTTTCTTCAGTTTCTTCTGGGACATCTTTTTCTTCTGTACAACCTCTTCTTATGGTTTAGGAACAATCTACTCTTTTTCAGTAAGGATCATCTCACTGTGGCAGAGAGAGCCCCACTCTGAGTAAATCAGACCAGGAGCCTGGTAAGTTCCACACCGTATCTCTGGGGCTTTGTTCACCGGGACATGCCCCATGACTAGAGAATCGACATCCAAACCCTTAAGTTCAGCATTAGTCTCTGCATTTTCAAGCATGTGCAGTAAAAGTTCAGCACTCTTCTTGGGCCACTGACCCTGTGTCCAGATCCACTGTTTGGCCTGGGCACACTTTCCAACTGTACCATTGTAGTGACAGAATGGCACAGGGCCTCTGCAAAGTGATGTCTTTCAGATACTTGGTGACTTTTTGGATATGCATATCCCTGATGGCCTGGGCAAATTTTTTTTAAATAAATTAATGTATGTATGTGTGTATGTATGTATGTATATATTTATCTGACAGAGAGAGAGAGAGAGAGAGAGTGCACAGGTAGGCAGAGCAGCAGACAGAGGGAGAGGAGAAAGCAGGCTCCGCACTGAGCAAGGAGCCCAATGCAGGGCTTTATTCCAGGACCCTGGGATCATGACCTGAACTGAAGGCAGATGCTCAACAGGCTGAACCACCCACGCACCTCATTGACAGTTTCAAGTGCCATGCTTAAAGTGAACATGATTTGAACCACTTGATTTGCATGATTTTGTAGGATTCTGGCGGTCAACTGAAAAGCAAACCATTTTCAGAGCTCATGTCAGGCCACTTATGGCAAGAGCCAATTTGATAAAGTTTGACAAATATATAAACAGATATAACCAATACCCAAATCAAAACCCCAAAGAACATTTCTACTATGTCAGGTAGTTCCTTAGTGCTTCTAACATTTCCTGCTCCTTGCAGGATGCTAGTGTTCTGATTTCCATCGCTATAATATAATTTTATTTGTTTTTATGCTTCATATAAAAGAAATCACACAAAAGGTACTCATATACTCTTCTGTTTCTCAAATACTCATAAATGGTAAATATTCAACCTTTAGACAATTGTATTATCTATAGTTTCCTGCTATTATGAATATAGTTGCTAAAAATATTCTTGTACAAGTCTTTTTATGGACATGCAGACATATCTTGTTTTTTATTAAGTTTTTAACTTAATTCCGGTATAGTTAATATACATTGGTAATTTGTTAGTTTAGGTGTACAGATAGTGATTATCTTGTTTTATCGCACATCATTTTATTTACTTCTCAGAATTTTTTTTAACAAATCATAAGATTGTGATAACCCTACACTGAGAAAGTTCAACAGTGCCATTTTTCCAACAGCATTTACTCACTTTATGTCTCTGTGTCACCTTTTAGTAATTCATTCAGTATTTTAAATTTTTATATTATTATTATATTTGTTATAGTGATTTGTGATCAGTGACCTTGCATATTACTATTGTAACCTTGGATGTTGCTATTGTAATTGTTATGAGGCACATTCAACAGTGCCTGTATATGACAATAAAATTAGTCAATAAATAATAAATAAAATTAGTTGTGTGTGTTCACTGACTGGCCAGTCTCCTGCCTCTTTCTCTCTCCTTGGGTTTTCCTATTGCTTAAGACACAATAATATTGAAATTAGGCCAATTAAGAATCTTATAATAGCCTCTACATGTTCAAGTGAAAGAAAGAGCCACACATCTCTCTCAATTTAAATCAACAGCTAAAAATGATACAGCTTAGGGAGGAAGACATGTCAAAAGGTAGGCCTCTTGTGCCAGTTAACCAAATGGTAACTTCAAAGAGAAAGGTCATGAAGGAAATTAAAAGTGCTACTCCACAGAACACATGAATGATGAGAAAATAAGTCTTATTGCTGATATGGAGAAATTCTGAGTGGTCTAGATAGAACATCAAAGCAGCCACAACATTCCCTTAAATCAAAGCCTGACCCAGGGCAAGGCCCTAACTCTCTTCAATTATCTGAAGGCTGAGAAAGGTGAGGAAGCTGCAGAAGAAAAGCTGGAAGCTAGCAAAGGTTGGGTCATAAGGTTTAAGGAAAGAAACTATTTCTTTCCTTAAGGTGCACGGGGAAGCAGCAGGTGCTGATGTAGAAGCTGCGGCAAGTTATCCAGAAGATCTAGTTAAGGTAATGAAGGTGGCCACACTAAACAAAAGGTTTTCAATGTACACAAAACAATCTTCTATTGGAAGATGTCATCTAGGGGTTACATAGCCAGAGAGAAGACAATGGCTAGGTTTAAAGTTTCAAAGGATGAGCTGATTCTCATGAGAAGCTAATGCAGCTGGCGACTGTAAGTTGAAGCCAATGCTTATTTACCATTCAGAATTCCTAGGGCCCTTAGGTGTTATGCTAAATCTACTCTGCCTCTGCTCTGCAAATGGAACAATAAAGCCTGTATTCCAGCATACCTGTTTACAAAATGGTTCACTGAGTATTTTAAGCCCATTATTGAGAACTACTGCTTAGAAAATCAGAGAAATCATTTGTGAAAGAAAGAGTCATCAATTGATGTTGACTCATTGTCTTTTTCTCAGAAATTGCTACAGCCACCTCCGCATTCAGCAAACATCTTGATCAGGTAGCAGCCAACAACTTTGAGGCAAAACCCTCCATCACCAAAAAATTACAACCCACTGAAATCTCAAATGATGGTTAATATTTTTTAGCAATAAAATATTTCTAATTAAGTTATGTATTTTTTACACATAAGACTATTGCACGCTTAATAGACTACAGGATCATATAAACATAATTTTATATGCACTAAGAAGCCAAAAAATTCATTTGACTCACTTTATTGTGATATTCGCTTTGTTTTATTGTGGTGGTGGTCTGGACCTGACCCCACAATATCTCTGACGTATGCATGTATATTTTCATTCCTAGGAGTGGAATTTCAAGATCAGAGCATAAGTTGAGAAAGTTGTAAGAAACTGTCAAGTCGTCTTTCAAAGTTGTAGTACTATTTTATACTATCATCAAGATGTATGAGACTGCAGTTGCTTTAGTTTCTCAACAATATTTCCTGTTTTAAGTCTTTTTGATTTTAGCTATCTTAGTAAGCATGGAATTGTATGAATTACATATTACTGTGGTTTTAACTTGCATTACTCTGAAAGTATTTCATGAATCATGTTGTGCAACTTCTCATGTGAATATTGGTTATATGAACTATCAATTCAGGTCCTCTGCCCCATTTACTATCAGTTACTTTTCTTACTATTATGATTTTTAGGAGTGTAGACATAGATAAAAATATGTGAATATTTACATGTATATATATAAAATGTACATAAATGTGTATATATAATATATACAAAATGTATATATATTTTTTCAGATGTATTAGAGCCAATAGTTTCTTATAGCATGAGGCTATCTTTTCATTCTCCTCACTGTTTCTTTTGAAGAGCAAACATTTTTAATTTTGTTGAAGTCCAACCAATGTTTCTTTTGTTTTTAGTGCTTAATTGTAATATGAGAAATCTGCTCAGTTCAAAACTGTGAGACTTGTTTGATGCTTTCTAAAGGGTTTATAGTTTTATCTTTTACATCTAGGTCAATAATCCATTTTGAGTAAATTATTATACTATGTGATCAGGGATTGGATTTTTGTTTTTGTTTCTGTTTTGTTTGTTTTTGTTATTTCCTATAGAGATAGCCAGTTGTTCTTTTTTTTTTCCCCAAACTTCTTATCCCTATCGGATGATGCCATCAGCTTTATAAAACAATCAGTTGGCCAAACTTTGGTAGTCTATTTCTGGATTTTCAATTGTGTTCTATTGATATTTATGCTTTTACTAGAAGAAAGCATCTTGTTCTTGATTTGGGAATTTAGAGTAAGGCCACCAACTTCATGGATCTTTTTCAAGATCATTTTGGCTATTCTAGGCCTTTCGTATTTCCACCTGCATTTTGGAATTAGTGTCATCATTTATTAAACATTTGGTGCTGGGATTTTGTTAGTGATCTTAATGAATCTATAGATCAATTTTGGGAAATTTTACATCTTAATAGTATTCAGCCCGTCAATCCATTATCAAACTAAGAATTATAGAAAACATTCTCTGATTATAAAGAACATGCACAAAACAACTTAGAGCTAAGAGCTTGCTCTTAAAACTATATATGTCTTGGAATAGACTTTGGGTTCTTGCCATGTAGAGTACTAGACTTTCTTTTCTGACAAAGCAATTATAAGAATGGACAAATCATATGAGATAACCATTTAGGTCTTAAGAAATAGGCAGTACAATATTGTAATCCTTATGATAACTGAAAACTAGGAAGTGGATCCCATGATTGCCCTAGTTTCCTACTTGGGGTGACTTTCTTGTCGTAATACAGAAAGACATAGCACAGGTGGAGTAGATGTCTCACTAAGGAAGTGCAGATAATCTGTTCTGGGTTGTGAAGACAACTGAAATTTATAGAGCAATTTATCAGAGAAAAGGATTCTGGGAGGAGGTTGGGAAAAGAGGACAGAAGTTTTCACGAGATTCGTGAAATGAGAAAAATTTTACCTAGAAAACAATATAAATGGTATTTAATTTCTTATCGGAAATAATGGATGTTCAAAAAATATGGATTTTTTGAATGCTAGAAGAAAAAAGAATCTGTTGAGATAGAATTCTATATTTAGTGAAAAAAATCCATGAATAATGAAAGTAAAAAAAAGAAAATTTCAGATAAATGTAAGCTGAGTGAATCATCAGCAAGGTGTATATAATACGACAGCATAATATAGAAGGTTCCTCAGGCTGATGGGAAATGGCATTACATATTTATCTGAATACAGAGGAAAAAAATGAAGACTATTGGAAATGATAAATATATAAATCTACTAGAATAAGCAAGCATATCAATATTGAAACATATAGTCAATATTCAAAAAAAGTAATTTCTATACCCTAACACATGTATTGTTTTTTAAACTAGAAACTTCAAAACATTGATAAGAAAAACCAAATGAGACCTATAGAATTGTATACATATCCCGTGTTCATAATTTGAAAGACTCAATTTTGTTAAGAAATCACTTTTCCCTGTACTGATCTATAGATTCAATACAATACCACTTAAATTATAACAAAAAGTTTTGGGGGGGCAGAAATAGACAAAATTATTCTAAAATTTATGTTGAATAGCAAATTAGCCAGAATACCCAGAATGATTTTGGGAGTAGAAAAAGTCGGAGGAGTCACACCATCTGATTTCAAACTTACTATCAAGTCACAGTAATTAAGTGTAATATTGGCAAAATAACTACATATATATGACTAAAATGAGTAGAGTCCAGAAACAAGTTACAAAGGGTTATAAGGAAATATGAGTTGAAGGCAATGTTCCATATCTCACTGTGGAAGTGGTTTCAGTACTGAATGCATTTGCCAAATTCATAGAACTGTATATCTAAAAAGAGTGTTTTACCTTCTATCAGTTTTATCTCAATCAATATATTTTTTTAAAATATACAGTTAGATTTGAGATCTTTTTGTTCCTACTAACATTAGCTTCCTAATCTACAAAACATTCTGAAGTTGGCATTGAAGGAGCAGAGCAGGGCGGGTTCCTTTTGCTTACACCCGCCTTCTTGTGTGTGGCCCCCCTGCAGGACCTGCCTCTGGGAGGGTCTGAGTGTGGCTCAGCCCTCCCTTGAGCTAATTAGCCCAGAGGGCCTATGGGTTGG
>CM052800.1:138627904-138904576 GCA_028533885.1 Nasua narica | reverse complement strand
TGAAACTCGCTCTCTTTCTCTACACCACGCCGCTGTGTCGGTGAGTGTGAGGGAGAGCTCAAGCTAGCTTGAATAAAGGGCTCTTTTGCTTTTGCATCGGACTCGGCTCCCTGGTGGTATTTGGGGATCTCAAAATCTGGGCATAACAGGCATAAACACTAACTCCAAATCCTCACAAGTGGTAAAAACATCAAACAACAAAACGAGTTACTTTTCAATATTGTCGTTGATGTAGAATCAGTTATTAATGTTGAATTGATTGATTTAAATACAGAATTTGAAATTCAAAATATCAACTTTTTTCTAAATAAAGCAAAAAACTTAATTAGAAAAAACAGGTGTTTATAAGAATAACATAACTTCAGTAAGCAGCATTTAGTTATTGTAATAATTTTGAGATGCTACATTTTCATCACACACTGAGATTGAAAAGATTGCATTATTTATGGAAAGAATTGGAGGCTATATCAATAAAAAGTCTCAAGTCTATTTGGTTTATGCCATTGTTATCAGCATAGTATGCAGATTGTTTGAATAGATAAATGTTTTTTTTTTTTTTCAAAACAGTTTATCCTTAAGGAAAAGAATTATAGATGAACATCGTAGATGCATGTTCTTTTTCTAAGTAAAAACATTTATTCATCTTTCCATATTTGGCATTGAAAAATAACTTAGATTTATTCTGAAGTGAAGTTCTCTTCAAAATGAAGCACTTCCAAAATTCTCATCTCTCATTTTCTTCACTTTTTCAACTAGCTTTAGATTATTTAATGTTGTGCTCGCTTCAGCAGCACATATACTAAAATAGATTATTTAATGTTTAATTATATGAATAAAAACTTATGACAAAGTTTAAGAGTGATTTTTCTTTGGGTGTAAAAGTCAGTTTGTCTTTCTTATTCTAAACTATTATCTTTTGGTGAATGAAGCATGTGCCATTTTCCCCCTATATTTTGTGTGTTCTTTCTTACCTATGTAATTTACAGTTTAAAACTCAGTGAATATTATATAATTAAATGTAAACTTTGTGACTAATATTGTATCTCTCATTAGAACTGAAAAGGGGTATTGGAAGTTTTTTTTCATAACAAAAAAAATTTCTTAATTTACAAAGTAGTCTATTTAGTTGTAAAATTTAAAAGATATTCCCCTAAGAAATCCATTTCATGTTCTTCGGTTATAGTGAGGGAGACAGCAGAAGTTACAAAGATGTTTATCATGGCAAATAATGTTTATTACTAATTAACATATTCACCTTATATATTGCTTTCTGGCAGTGGACTGATGCAAATTGTGCAGGGCAAAAATTAAATAACTGCATAATGAATGTTGCTATGTTCTTCTTTGATGTACTCCATTTCATTAATATGTGATTAAGAGTTGGAGAAGTGATGGGGCCCCTGGGTGGCTCAGTGGGTTAAGGCCTCTGCCTTCCGCTCAGGTCATGATCTCGGGGTCCTAGGATCAAGCCCTGCATTGGGCTCTATCTATGCTCAGCGGAGATCCTGCTTCCCCATCTCTCTCTGCCTGCCTCTCTGCCTACTTGTGATCTCTCTCTCTCTCAAATGAATAAATAAATAAAAATCTTTAACAGTTGGAGGAATGACACTAGGGAGGAGACAAATGTGTGTGTGTGTGTGTGCAAGCGCGCGTGCGCGCGTTTGCTCACAGATAGGTATATGTGGATATTTTACCACATGCTTTTCTTCTGGATAACTGTTTGAGATGAGCAGTGTTCTAAAATGTATTTTTTCATGCCTTTACAATTATAATAAGCAGAGTAGACAGAACAAAATCTAACCCTTTCTTAAGAGGCTCTACAACTTTAAGTAAAATTGATGTGTAAGAATATTTACCTACTAAATGGCCCCAAGTGTGCAACTTCAGTCACTTAATATACTAAGTACAAAGGTGTATAAGGGGAAAAAAAGGAACATGTCTTCTCCTCTTAAGGAACTTATAGCTAGTCAGAGATACATATTATTAAATAGATAATGTCACTTCCACTTAGCAAGTGCTATTTGTTTTCTTATTTATTTATTTATTTAATAGATATTTATTAGCAATACCTTAAATTTAACAGCTTTGATTACCCATTTCACCTGCTGTGATTAAGTGGCCAGAGGGGATAGGAACAATAAAAAATTTTGGTCTGGTATTTTTGGGTGAGCAAATAAATGTGTGTGTGTGTATATATATATAATATATGCACACACACACTCCATATTTTTATATATACATATGTATGTGTATGTAAATATATTAATGAAAACAAAATTAATGCGTATGTATATATACACGTAAAGATCAGTTTTTATAAGACATTGATGTTAAAAGGTAAAGTTAATGGCCTGATTACCTCAATTTTCTCTATCAGGCAAAATGTTATGTAGTCTGCTTGAAGAGGACAGAATGGCTTGATGACTATGGTAGAAGCTAGATAGAAGGTAAAGTATTCAAGGTGAAAAGGTTAACTATGCAAATAGAGTTAGAATTGATAAGCTGCATTTTGGTTTTGCTTGCCATAATAAGGGGGTAGTGTATTGCATAAAGCTTGATTTTACTAACACTAGAGACAGAATGATCTGGGCTCACAATTTAGAACTATTTATAAGCTTTATTCATTACGGCAATATGCATCCCTACATCTGAATTTTCTTATTTGTAAAACAGGGATAAAATGGTAATTACTGCAACAAATTTTCAAATTTTCTTTTTATTTCATAATACTATTTAGTTCTTTTTTTACTGAATCCATTAATGTGGTTCTACCTTTCTTTATCAATATTTAGAAAAACTACCCTCTCTGCTTTTTAAATCTTCTTTATCCCGTATTTCCCATTCCATTTACTACCATGTGTGTCATTATTACTCCCTCCATTAAATCTCCCTGAGTTTATTCTGCTTATCTTTTCTTAAAATCTTAAGTATTATACTGTTTTCCATATTTTTTAATATAGGCATAAAAGGTTGTATAATTTTTCTAAGTATTTTTAGCTGATCCCTAAATTATCACATGCAGTATTTTACTCGTTCACTCTTAAGCACTTTATTTTATTTTATATTTTTTAAGCACTTTAAATTTCTACTTTAATTTTATTTATGTCCTGTCAGTTATTTTGAGCTGATAAAATTCACAAACATATAGATTATTTTAAGTTATATTTGACATTATGTTTCTAACTTAATTATAAGCTGGTCATAGAACACTGTCTATTTAATGGCAATTATTTGTTGCAATTTAATTATGGCCTAGAGAAATGGTTCTTCACAGTTAACCTTGTTAAGATAAAGATTCTGATTCATAGGTCTAGAGATAAGTCTGAGAATGTACATTTAGGCACAGATATGTTAGTACACAAATTATTGGAAAATATATATCCAATATTAGGAAGAAATACTTTCAATCCTAAGTAAGATAGAATTAAAACCTATATATCAAATTGGCCTGAAGAATCACGATAACTCTCCCATGCTAATGAATATGTGTTCTCAAAAGAACCCAATTCCATATTTTCCAGATAGTCTTTTTGTGAATATAAGACAATGGGCAGATTATCTTGAATTGGATGACCTGACAATGTATACTTCTTTTAACATATTTGTGTTCTGGGAGTCAGATCTGAGAGGACAAGACAGAATAGAAAATCTGTTCCCCAAAACAGAGAGTTATGTACTTAAAAGTTTTGAAGAAAACATCCTTATAATACTTCTATACAGGAAATATTTCTATTCTCACAATCATGTTGATTAGGGGAAAAAACAAAACAAAACAAATGATATATGTTTATTGGTTCCTGATAAGAAGGGCTAATTACATAAACTGATTATTTCCTTCTGATAACCAGGGGTACCAAAGAAAAAAGAAGTTGACAAACCTGAAAAAAATCCAGCAAGAAGTCCCAGGTAATTGGTGGGTTGGCCAAAGATTAATTGGGTTACAGGAATGGGAGAAATTTTGGCACAAAGCAAAAGAGGGGAAATTTTTACAAATGGGAAATACTTTAGAATAGAAGATTTTAGCGAAAGTTCTTTTCCTCCTGTCCACATTGCCTTGGGAAAACCATTGCCTGCAAAATCACCTGGGTAGGCAGGAGAGTTAAGTAGCATCAGCACCCTGGGGCCCATGTAGTAAGGAAACGCTGGATCAAGGGGACTGAAAGTGGAGGAGGGGAACAGATATAGGCTGTAGGGAAATCAACAGATTTACTGAGTGTTCTCACCTCCACAGTGGGTTTGAAAACCAGAGCAGGGCCAAATCTATCTTTTAATACCAGCCTGCTTCTAGGTTCCTTCTTACCCCACACTTAAAGGAAAGATAGGATCTGGGCTTTGGCCTCTCCCTTGAAATAGACACAATTAACATTAAACACTCATAGAGAAATCAAGAGAAACATCTGAGAAACTGCAAATCCTTGATGGTTAAAAGAAGAGCTGATTAACTGGTACTAGATGAAACTAAACTGTAAATAATTATATCTGTATTTTTTTTAATTCTTTCCCCCTAATTCCTCCACTAATTCACCATTATCTCCTTCCAAATCTTACAAAGATCTAATCTATCGACTTTGCATTTTCTTTTCTAGGTTTTACTGTATTTGTATATTAATTTGTTCTCCTATGGCTACAAACATCTTAAATCTCTTCTTCTGATAAAGCCCTCCCTGCATTCCATATTTTTCTAGAGATTCTAAGGTCTTACCTTTTCTCTTATTGCTAAGATTCTTGAGAAAGGAGTCAACATAGATTTTCTGTATTACTTTACTTTAAGCAATCTGGTTTTTTTTCCATAAAAAGTGGAATTGTAACCCAAAAGCCACCCAATTACCAAATCAAACAGAAAATGTATACAGCTCCTAATTTATTTGACTTTTCAGAGTGTTCATTTGATACACGAGTATTTTTAAAGCTTTCTCATTTTTTTTTGTTTGTTTGTTTCTAGGACACTTGCTTGAAAATTTTTTCTGATTACTTTTTTTTTTTTTAATTCTCCTTGTAAGATATCCTTTAATGATGCTGGGGTTTTTGTTGTTGTTTCGTTTTTGTTTTTTGAGTCTCCATCTTTGGACTTTATACTCCACAATATACTCTACAAATTAACTTTAGACATATCTACTAGGTCTTCAGACTCAGATCTTATTTAAAACTGATGATATGGAAATCTTTGTTTCCAATTAAAATCTTCTTTCCTGAGCCTCAAATTAATATTTATAACTTTTCTCCTGGGCATCTTCCCCCAAATGCTTCATTTGATCTTAGCCAAAAGGCCGAGAAGCGATCTTCCCCAAATGCTTAATGCACATCTCAAATTCAACAAATCCATATCCGAGTGCATTATTTGTTTAAGCTCCCCTTCTCTGCAAAATGATGTTTTGCCCTTTTCTTTTTAGTATCTCTCTCCAAAAATGACATCCCCTTTCATGCACTCTAACCATTTTGAGGTTTTTCTGAGTTTCTTCATCTTTTCCACCTTTCCACATCAAACTGGTTACCAGAACTTTTTTTTCCCCAAATACTTTTATTTTATTTTTTCAGTGTTACAAGATTAATTGTTCATGTACCACACCCAGTGCTCCATGCAATACATGCCCTCCTCAATACCCACCAGGCTTGCCCAAGCCCTCACCCCCTTCCTCCAAAACCCTCAGTTTGTTGCTCAGAGTCCACAGGCTCTCATGGTTCATCACCCCCTCCGATTTCCCCCCATTCACCCTTCCTTTCCTTCTCACAATGCTCTCCATGTTTTTCCTTCCTGTAAATACTATTCCTACTCCCTATGTTCATTTTTTTTTACCTAAAAACTTCCATATTGTTTAGGGGTGCCTGGGTGGCTCAGCGAGTTAAAGCCTCTGCCTTTGGCTCAGGTCATGACCTTGGGGTCCTGGGATCAAGACCCGCATCTGGATCTCTGCTCAGCAGGGAGCCTGCTTCTGCCCTCTCTCTGCCTGCCTCTCTGCCTACTTGTGATCTCTCTCTGTCAAATAAATAAATAAAATCTTTAAAAAAAAAAAAACACCTTCCATATTGTCTATCTCTAATCCCATCCCTATATTCTTATTTAAAATTTCTAGTGAGTTAATCTTTCTAAAATAAACAAAAAAAGGTTAGCTGGATTCTTAATTTCTTTTTCTTTTTAAGAGAAAGTGAGCAAGAGCACACATGGGGGCCAGGGAGAGACAGAGGATGAGAGTGAACCCCAAGCAGACTCCATGCTGAGTGTGTGAACTGACACAGTGTTTGCTCTCATGACCCTGAGATCATGACCTGAAATCAAGAGTCAGATGCTTACTGATTGAACACCTCAACATTCTTAAATTTTTTATGGTTTAAGAAAAGTCTGTTTAATCAGAGAGCACAAAACTGTTCATGATCAGCCCTTTGCTTCTTTTGCCATATTGGGGAAGCAGAGTAGTGGGATACTCAGTAGTTTTCCATTTCTCAATTGAGGGACTATTCTCTAATATTTAAGTTTTATGATGGACTCTGAAGTAAATTTTAGGGTTTAGTGTACTGGATGGAGAATTCTGTCACTTATATCACATCATATTTTATTGGAAGCACATCTTCCACTTGGTTACTCAGGCAATAGGAAGCAATAAAACTTATTTGTAATAGTCTTACTTTTCATTTCAAATCCTTAAGTAGCTCTTTAGACCAATGGTCTAAACTGTAATGACTCAATTTTAGAAAGCTTTTATACTAATTTAAAGTAATTGGAATGGAAATGCTTTACATTTTTAAATGAAAATAAGTGATTAGACCACTTCATATAAAATAGTTTTAACTATTGCTTTTAGAGTAAATCTAGCACATTCTCTTTCATATTCATAGCTTTTCTACAGTTATATATTTTTTATTTGTCTTTAATAGCTTGAATAAAGGTTGTTTTGACTACAGTCATTTCAAACTATAGTAACAATACATTCAAATATCAGGAATTGTATTACAATTTAAAACAAAAGTCTTGATTTCCGATGATCTATATTTGACATCTTCAAGTTGTCTCTTTCAAACTGTAGACCAGGTTTTCCTGTGAAGGCTTTATAAATATGGCATATTGTGTAAATATTTTTCTAAAGCATCAGTTTTACTTGAAAGGTTTTGGGAAAACTTTACAGAACATGTTAAACAATTTTATTCTATTAGAATAAAACATTCAAATGCATTTTAAAGGCCCACAGTGATTCTTCAAAGAAACATTTTACTTGAATTGGGAATTTCAAACCCAAACACTAAGACCTGGGGTACATACTTACTTGCCTCTGATACTGAGCTTATTTCAAGTGAAAATATTTAAGAAAGAGGATTTACTATAAAGTTATTTTAGTCTTTGCTCAGGCATGTTGTTAAGTTGAATTTTATATTAATAAAAAGGTACGAAGCAATAAGAAGTAAGGGATAATTTTTTTAATATTTGATCACAATTTCAGATTTGTTTTGAATTTAGAAAAAAGGATCACATATATTTTTTTAAAAGGATCACATATATTAATTTGTAACTTCCTATAAAAAGATAAGACTAGATATCAAACTACTATGCCAGGAGAAAGGAAATTGAATTTCTGGTTTCTGAGTCTCCATTTATATTTCTTATATCAGACAAGTTATAACTTTGTAATGTATCTAATATAATATTCTGCTTGATGCCTATATCCTCATTACAACTTCTGTAAAATTTAATCTACTAGGCCTTACAGGTGTAATTTTAGTGATGGAGACCTCTAATTTTAACCACATTTGTCTAAAATTAATTAATAGAAAATTATTTTTCAAATGAATTACAAGTGTACCCATCGCATGGTCACATTCATTCTTTGATTCCAGTTTTATCCACTTTTTCCTCAGAAATTGACAAGCATCACAATTGGACATCATAGTTACTCAAGAACTTTTAAAACTTGTTCTTTCTTTCTGTAATTTCGTTCCTGGTCTTTCCTGGTCTTCTTTTTTCTTAACTAAATAGCACCAATCGTATCAGTTTATTTAACATATAAAGCATTGTGAATCTCTCTTTAATGATCAAACCTATTCTCTTCTTTATGTGCTTTAGATTGGCACTCTCTTAAATTATAACACCTATAAATGATCATGATTCTCAGAGTAGAGTTTTACCAGTACAGAGTTTACATAAGATTTTTCTCCTTCTGTATCATATATTAAAAAATATGACTATGTCTTTGCTCTTAGTACAGAATAGTTACACTCTAATAGTCTTCTATATCCATTTTTATTTATTTTAATGGCCTTTTCCTCATCTATGATTCTTAAAATGTTCCATTCGTAAATTGGCTTAATGTAATTTAGATTTCCATAGTAGAGAATTACTTGACACAATTCCAAGTTAAAGTGCTGGAAACAAAATGGAAGCTCTAGTAATTTTAAATTGCTTTGCCCTGAACCTGGCAATTAAAAATAATTGCCACATTTTCAATTTTTTAAAGTTTCTCAGTCTGGATCTGGCTGAGCTTCTGGTCTGTGAAAATAAAATGGCAAAAAAAAAAAAAAAATACATTACTTCTAATTATTATAGTGGCCTAGTAATAAAAATTGCCTGGCTTGTAAAAAACCAGGTTTCTAGTGCTTTTAGTTTAGTTCAACAGATTCTTTTAAATGCTTCAAAAGGTCTCCATTTAACTAATTTAGTTTTGACTAGAAATCAGTGGTGGTTTATTCATTGCTCAAAATGTCCGAAAAGAAATAGAATGCCTGTCAGCCATGTTGTGGAGGGATTTCAGCACTAAGTTACAGGAAATACAGGGAGTCTCAGAGCCTTGGAAAATCAACTTCTTAAATAATTATTATCTCTCTGGGTAAGTCCATATCCTAATACAAAGTAACCAGCAAAAAAACAGTTAAGTTCCTATAATGAACAAATTGGAGAAAGCTCTCATTTTGAAGTCTTCAAGAAAAGTAAACCAAAAACAAATTATTTGGGCATAACCTTGTCCAGCTATTTTCTTCAGTCATAGAATCTCCCTAAGGTATAAAATTTACTAGATACTCACCTTATCGGAGAACTAAATTTTTGTTTAAAACATAAACAACTTGAGTAGAAAAGGACCGTGATAGCATACAATGTTTTATATAATCTTTAACAGAAAGTACAAATTGTAACTATTCACCTGGTTAGTGAATGTATATTTCCATTTCTTTTAAAATCTTTATTTCACAGGAAAAACTGGTTGTGAATGTTCTCTATACTTTAATTTTGCCCATATGGCTTGCAAGCCTTTTTCATGTGTTGCAATTCTTTGTATCTGGATTTCCTTAAAAGAGTTTTGATAATACCATTCATGAAGTACCTACTGCCAATTCTTGCATTTTTGAAACTTAATATGTATGCAGAGGGTAGAAATAAGTGCCTGTAGCTGAAATGAAAGAACACAAAGTTCTAGAAATAAATGTTTGAAATGCAAAATAGTCTGGCTCTTTAATCAAACATTTATTAAGTGCCAACATGGGTCTGGTACTCAGTGGGACATTAGATCAGAGTGCTTACAATAAGCTTCTGTGCCAGGAAATGTGTGTGACTCAGGTGTCATTGGTCCATTCACCTTGGTTTGAAATTCTTTTTTTAAAAAAAGTAATTTTGACTTGACTTTTCATTCCAAACTTATGATTATTATTCTTTCCATATCTATTTTTGGAACTGAAGAGGAGGTTGAAGAAGTATTATCATAACTCATTTTTAAAGGGACAGAAGTCTCTTAAATGAATAGCAGTATTTTAACGTGTTTGATTATAATAATAATCGCAAATAGCTACAACAACATGTGTGATTGTAATCTCAAAATCTTAATATTACTATCTTCTCAATAAATCTATAAATTTGCTATTCTTGTTATCCTAGTTTTGCAGATTAGGAAAGGGGCACAGAAAATTTAAAAACATACTCAATATCTCACAGCTAGTAAATGGTAGAAAAGGTTTTATATCGTCTCTCTCCCTCTAGAACCTGAACACTTAATGAATATGCTCATACCTATATTATAATAAATATGCTAAGGTACTAATTGTTAATGACAATTAGTTTTATATTTTTAATATATGTTTCTTCATTTGTCATTTATTAAACAGACATTAATACTTTGAAAATGAATGACAAATTTACTTTGTGGAAAAATAATAATTTTAAGTTCAGAATATATAATTATTATGCATATAATTTTAGTTTCATCAAACTATTTCATGTCTTTGATAGTTTTTGAATTATAGTTACAAAGCAAGTTCAATTTTATAAGCCCTCAGGTAGGTCTTTCAGATTTTAGGTGGGGCTTCTCCTTTTCCAGTTTTATTCCACAATCATGTCTTACTCTGAATTTCTTTAACGTTACATTTTTAAAAATTAACTTAATACACAGAGATGGAAAATGCCTGCAGGTACTGGAAATATTGTTTAAGTTGAAGACTTAAATTTGAGTTTTGTTTTTTATAGCTTGAGCTAATTTAGAGGGTATGAACTCAATCCCTTTGCTATAAAACAAGAACTTAGATTAAATGTAGACTTTTCTAAAATAACCTCTCTTCTGTAAATGTCATTATGATTCTTAATTTGTTACTTTTTATTAATTAAAAAGATATTGGGTCTTTTTATATTATATTTTTACATATTGTTATATTAGAGATTTAAAAGGTAACAGAAAAAATTTGGTAGGGAGCATAATGGAAGGAAAGTAGATAAATCATGGTAAGAAAAAGAGCGTGTATCATTTGCAAGAAAGCGAACTTGGAAATGACAACTGGAGGAAAGTCACATTAAATATGTCTTTCCCAATTGCTGGGTGATAATCAAGAGAAGTAAGGTGACACATAATGTGAAATGTTTAGGAACTTCTTTTCTCTTACATTTATTGTCATTTACTATATTCAATTGATATCTATTATTGCATTTTCTTATTTACATATTTCATTTACATTACATTTTATTACATAAAAACATACTAGATTATATGTATTATCATTGTAATTGTGATTATGTGTTTGAATATTTTATATTTTTGTAGTACCTAAGGATTAAATTCAATTAATTAATTAATTAATTTTTAAGACTTGAATTAAAACTATTTCTAGGGCCATGTTAAGTTATAAATGTGAAAAATTTATGCAGCATCAGAATATTCTTATATGAAGAAAACAGTATTGTCAAAGAAAAGTAAACTTTCAATGTCTCTCTGGCATTGATATTTGATTCCATCTTTCCACCAAGAAAGGATATGAGAAGATGACAAAAATACTACTTTAGGTAATAGATTGGTTTATAAATAGATCTTGAGGTAAGGGAAAAGTGAGATAAATAATATAATGTGTTGTATTATTAGGTTAGGTCTGCCTATGTATCCTTTTTCAAAATGGTTAAGTGGTGGCTAAAAATTAAGCAACATAGATATTTGTTATCTTTTTATGTTCACTCATAGTAGTTTTCTCCATTCTTATTTTATATATATTTTTAAAAATTTTATTTACTTATTTGGGAGACAGGAAGAGAGAACACGAGTGGGGGAGGGGCAGAGGGACAAGTGGACTGTATGCCGGGCTAGGAGCTTGATGTCCGGCTAGATCCCAGGACCATGATATTGTGACCTGAACTGAAGTCCGATGCTTAACCACTGAGCCACCCAGGCACGCCTCCATTCTTATTTTATATTTTATAATTTCCTTAACGTATTAAGATTATTATATAAGCATTTTATGCAAAAAAATCTTTTCTAAATAAAATTTGAATCACCTTGGTCCCATAAAGAAAAAATCTAATAATGATGTATAGCAAATCTTTTAAAAAATTGTAATTATGCATTAAAGGAAAATTTTCGGAAACAGAAAAAAAACTGCTAAAGCAGCATTAGTTTAGAATATAAGGATGCTGGAGCCAAATTAAAATACAATATATTGAATCACTATTTTTTTTTATTACAAATCAGTATTACAGAAATGCAGTGTTTTTGCCTATTTTCATTCACCAAGTATACAAAGATGATGGTCAGAAGAGGAAAGAAGAGAGAAGAGAATAAAGAGAATAATAGAGAAGTTAGCATTTGAAATTATAGAATCCATGAAATTTTGGAAATACAGATCCAAGATGGCCCAATGACTATGAATCTCCCCAAAACACATAATCTTCCAGGGATTTTCTTTTAAAGCGGATATTACTAATAATACAAGTGCACAATTCATAAAGGAATAAATGGAACTATGAATAATACACATATAATTATTCAAATTTAGTAATAAATATAATGCCAAAACATGGTGGGGGCATGTCAAAACCATGTAAGAAACATATTGAAGATGCTCCTAATGGTCAAATCTGGGCGGCGGGGGAGACATCGATGATGGTGATGGATTGCAATAGGCGAAAATACCCACAAGTTTACACAGATATATAGAAGAATAATTGAATAAATAAATGAGGGTGAAAGAATAGTTCCTTATTACAGTAGAATTCTAATTAATAAATGGAGAAGGAACAATGGAAATAGAAAATGAACATTTGGTGAACACCACTTGCAGAAAGCAAGAATTATCAATGGATGCTAAAATTAATGAATGAAGTATGATAAGAAGTAGGTTAATTATATAGTCTCAAACTTTCTTTTAAGAAAATATTTATTAATTACAAAGAAAAAAGTCACCTAGAGAACCCTGTCCAGCTTCCACCCTAACTAAGCAATCAAAATTAATCTCACTGATAATAAGAAATATCAGTATAATCCACAGGTTGACACTGTGCCCTGGGAAGAATACAATGGCACACCTGTGTTAACTTATCCAAAGTTGGTTCATAAAAATACACCAAACAAACCTGAATTCAGGAACATCTACAAAATAAATGGCCAGTACTATTCAAACATGACAAGATCATGAAAGACAAATTTCTTCCTGACTGGAAGGAGACATGAAATTAAATGTAGTGTGGGATCCTGAATCGGAAAAAGAGTATTAGTGGAACAATTGATGGGTTCAACAAAGTCTGCAGATTAGTATTACATGAATGTTAATTTTCTAATTTTGATAATTTCATTATGGTCATATAAGATACTAACATTGGAGGAACCTGCGTAAAGTGTATGGGGAGCTCTTTTTCTGAGTTTTGAGATGTCTCATTATTCTGTAATTATTTCAAAAGGGAAAGCCAAAAAATAAAAATAATAATTTAAATACAATAACTTGTTGGTAACTTGGCTTTGGGATTCTTATATGTTTAACTTTACTTTTTGAAAGCTTACGTATGAGTATCTATGCTACCTGAAAAATTGCTAATTCATCCTGCTAACTATCCAATACAGGATCAATAATTTAAAAATTACTGATTTTTAAACATTTTGAACATGATTTTAAAATTTTGAACATTGATTTTAAAAACATTTTGAACAGTTGTTTCTAAACCTTTAAGTGGGCGTTATGTAAATAAAGTAATAGAGGCCAGTTCCCTGTCTAGAAGAGCTCATAATTAAACAAGGAATATATAGGGTATTTGTTTGAAATCTAACCTACTACATTATGTGAAAATGCAGTATATTGACAAGCACTTTTGGTCAACAGAAGAGTTTGGTACACTGTGATAGTTGAGGAGGATTGAAATTAACTTGAAAGTGAAGGCAGGATCATATGGTTTAGAGTATAGCATTAGGTACTCAGAGACGTTTAGAAATTTTTGAGTCATTAATTGGAGTAGAAGCGAATATCCTTTTGTTTGTAATAATTAAAATAAGCTCATATATAATTTATTACAAAATGTTTCTGTGCTTATCAGTAAATGGTTAGAAATCATTTGTTAATCACATTTACTGTATGAGGTAATTTATATGATTTAATTCAGTTTTATAAATGAGAAGCCAATCTATAAACATGATATAAATTGTCCAAGATCACACTGATTGATAAAGCACTGGAGCCAAATTTGTTTGATTCCAGAGCTACATTTTTCTAACTTGAAGAGATGCTATGCTAGAGAATAGTTATTTCTTTGTCTGACATAAGGAGATGTGTACCAGAGAGAATGAATTCTGTCAGAAGCATGGAAGGACTTTATGTTGTGGACACTTTTTAAGTAATCATGCTCTTTTGTCTGAAATGGATAGTAATCACTGCTCTAGCGTTTGTGGGTCATATGGAAAGAACTCCATACAAAGAATGTCCTTTGCTACTGTGACCTGGGTTGGCTTGGAAGCAATCAGCTGCATAGTCTAGACAGAGTAATCAAGCTCTGATTGAGGACCTAAAGTGAGGTGGTGCCAAGACCTGGAGAATGGATGGAGAATTAAAAGTGGTCGGGTCTCTGGGGGTCATTATGGAAGAGAGCTGGGCCCTTCTAGATACTCCTTTTAGGGAATATTCTAGTTACGGGAGATATTGATAGTTAGATATTGTTAGATATTGATAGTTAGATATTGATAGTTACGGGAGTATATAATCAAGGGGAAGTTCTGGGAGTTGAATTTTAGACATATTAAATGTGAGATTCACATAGGGCATCCAACTGAAGGTGCTCGGTAAACCATCTTTTCAAAAGGGAATGATTTGTTTTGGATATAGATTTGGCAGTCACCAGTAGATTAGCAAAAATAAAGTAGCAAGCATAATGCAATTAATAGCCAATGCAACCTAATTTCCACAGCCTGTTCTGTAAGCTCAGTGAAGTCCCAGCAATCTGCCCAATCATATCCCGCATGGAAGTTTACGTAGTAATAATACATGGTCAGATAACTGAAAGGACAAGAGAACTCACAAGACTCCATAGAGAATTCCATCTTACAGCTTTAAGAATGGTAAAGATAGAGTAAAGCAGGAGAAAGAGATTCAGGCAAGCAGAGATATCCACAAAAGTTCAGGTGCAGATCTTGGGGTTTTCATTTCATCATATAGGGCAACTTTGCCTTCAGGTTGTTACACATCCAGGTGTGCAGTTTATCTTGGTCTTAGGGAAACTAAAACATAAGTTGACTGAGGACTTACCTCCCCAACATAAGCTCTCACCTCTAAAGCTGTATTTTGCTGGTTCTTTCTCAGATCTGCTTCCCCTGGAATCACCCCTTTTGAGTACCTGATCTTTCTCCATGCTATCTCCTCTCCTTCCCTGAACAGTCCCTTTCATCCACAAGGTGATTTGTGAAATTCGGTGGAGATTTCTGAAATCTTCCTGAGTGTTTACCACCTTGGAACACCTTGATTTCCTAGAGGTCTTTAGTTACTCCTTATGCAATTCACTCTTTGGTGGTGCATTTGTTGGCACTCACACTTAATTTTGAGCCTGTAGGGAATGCTCTCACCTGTCCACTATCCAGTTTTACTGCTTGATTGCAGATTTATGGTTTTTAGGGTAGAACTTTAATATTTTATTATATTATTTTATAATATTTACTGAGTAAATGTTTTTTATTTCTGAATTCTGTGCCTCGTAGGACCCATCATTCCCTTATCACTATATGTTTTACCTGGAATTAGAAAAAGGGGAAAGTTTGACAAACCAAACTTCTGCCATTCTCCCACCAGAACTTGAACCATCAACTGGCCCAAATTTGGTAATATTGTCCTAGAAAGTTACATTATTTCACCAAAGTGTTCAAATTAATCTGATAAGGTTTTACATCATTAGAAGGGATTTTAAGTATACAATTATATTTGATTTCTAAAGGACTTTGTTTTTATTTATATAAATCAATCATTATTTAATGAATATCCAAATTTTAAAAAGAATAGCCCTTCTCTATAAGTACATACATGATGAAAGACATTAATTTATATCTGTGTGCTTCTATGTGTAGTTGTTTCTAAGTACATGAAATATGAATAATAGCAAAACAAACCTGGATAATTACATACCAACTCAACATTCCACAAATAAGGTTTCTCTTACCAAATTTTTAAATATCTTATCAAGTAGAAATATAAGGTAAAAAGAGAAAAAAATTGATTTTCTGGAATGATGAAGACATACAACACTAGCTTTGCTAACAGGCTGACATTACGTAGATATCAAAAGCATAAACATGCTTAGAAAAGTGTGTATTTTTATCACAGTAACTATTCTATTTTTTAAAAGAATATCATAGTTAAGTTTCACAAGTTCTTTAAAAATAAATGCAACAGGACAAAAATTACACTTCAGCATGAAAAACACTGCAAAGAACAATATCTTTTATCTCCTGTCAGAAAGCATTTCTGAAAACAAATCACACAACCTTGTGCAACTTCAAAGAAGTCATCATTTCAGTAAGAAAAATCCGAAAGCATGTAGTATAACTATTTGTCATTACAGAAATGACTCTGCATATAAAGTGAACATATCAAACCCACTTACATATTATACTTATTTTAACTGGGCAATTAAACTTTGTCAAAAACATTCTTTTGTTCTTGGTTTTGAGAAATGTTACCATATGTTAAAATATGTATTGTGAGTTCTATACAGTCATTTGGAAACATTTTGCCTCTGTTATGAAAATAAATTTTAAGTATTAATGCTTTTTGCTTATTTCTAAATCTCCCAAGATGTGGCGCACATATAATTCTGTAAAGTGAAAACATTGTACTACACTCTCAGGAGTTATATGGTGGCTTGTATTGAGTGAATTGATATTTATGTTTACTCTTGTTTTCTTTAAATCACAATTTTGCTATAGGGTCATATTGAGAAGTATTAGGTTGGAGGAATAAATGCAATTTGAAACTGTACAAGAACATATTAGAAAGGGAAAACATTTTCTTCTGCTTATTTCAAGGAATAGATATTCTGGCAAAGCCGAGGAAATCAATCAAGAATTGGGTAATTGCTATGCTACAAAGATTAGGGCTGTGTCATTGTTGACAGATGTTGGTGTTTATGCCTGTGGATCCAACCCCTTAAAATAACCAGCCCCACTATGAATTTGCCCAGAGAACATATTCTTGTAGGCTTCCTTCAAGCAACAAGGGAAGTTTTGGATTATCAGAAAGGTATTACAGAAAAATGATTTAGGTGTACCTGGGTGGCTCAGTTGTTAGTCATTAAACATCTACTTTCCACTCAGGTCTTGATCCCAGGGTCCTGGGATGGAGCCTTGCTTGGAGGGAAGCCTGCTTCTCCCTCTCCCACTCCCCTTGCTTGTGTTCTCTCTCTCAATATCTCTTTCTCTGTCAAATAAATAAATAAGACCTTTAAAAAAATGATTTAATTCAAGGAAAGCTAAAAAGATTCAATTTAAATAAATATTAGACCAAGACATTTTTCCAGGTTTTAACCAATATTTTATTTATATATTAGAGCTTTAATATACACATTTATAGTGTTATTTCATGTAGTGTCTAAGTTATTCCCTTTTCCATGTACCATAGAGATAGAACAAAAGAAATACTTCAGTCAAATAAATACCCTTCTCTGAACATCAGCTTCTCCCTCATCTATTTGAACAGGGTCCTGTGGGGAGCCAATGCATAATGTCTGCCACATAGTAGATCCTTAAAGAAAGTAAGATTTTGAAATATCTGTTGTAGGGCGCCTGGGTGGCTCAGTTGGTTGAGCACCTGCCTTCGGCTCAGGTCATGATCCTTGTGTTCCCGGATCGAGTCCCAAATCGGGCTCCCAGCTCCACGGGGAGTCTGCTTCTTCCTCTAACCTTCTCTCCTCTCATGCTCTCTCTCACTTTCTCTGTCTCTCAAATAAATAATAAAAATATCTAAAAAAAAAAAAAAGAAATATCTGTGTAAAGGGACATTTTTCATTTTGATGTTTTGTGTTTTTATTTCAATATATTGCCAATAATTTTGTAAAATACAATAAATACACATTGCCGTTACATTTCCTGGTGGTCGTTTCCCGGGGCTTAGGTCATGTCCTTTCATTCATACATGTAGTGAAACAACCAAAGACTCAAAGAGATCTCATGAGACTCCCTCTCTGTTTTTTTCCGTGAAAATTCTAGCCTCTTTGATCTGTCCAAACTCCAATCTCTTTCTTCTCAAATCAGCACAGTATTCAGACTCTGTTTGGTTTTTCTCTTCTGTACTGTCCTAGAAAGTGTCTTCTTATAGTAAGCTGGTATGAACAAGGGCTTTCCTGGTTTATTTTCAGAGATCACAGCTCTGCTTCCCCTGTTATGCTACGTGTAGAAAATACTGTTTCATATATAATATCTAGTTTTCTAATTCTTTAATAAGAGGGTATATTTGGTTTCTGATAATCCATATCAGGGAACAGTAGCAGATGTTATGAATAACTTTATGCCAACGAATATGACAGTTTGGATGAAATAGGCAAATTCCTTGAAAATACAAATTAACAAGGTTGACAGAAAAATAGAAAATTTGAATAGTTTTATATCCATTAAAAAAACACCCAACACATTAGTAAAACTTGCCCAAAAAAGAAACCCTAGGTCAATCAGTGATTTTTCTTATTTAAGGAAGATATTATTTAAGGAGGATATGCCTCCATTCTTTTTTTTTTTTTTAAGATTTATTTATTTATTTGATAGAGAGCAGAGAAAGAGAGAATGAGTGGAAGTGGGGATGGGGGGTTAGGGGGAATGGGAGAGGGAGAAAGGGAGGGAGAAGCAGGCTCCTGCTGAGCAGGGCAGGGGACTAGACTTGAATTCAAGACTTGAGATTATGACCAGAGCCGAAGGCAGAGGGTAAACGAACTGAGAGAGCCACCCAGGCTCCTTGAGATGCCCTCATTCTTAAATAAAATCTTCCAAAGAATAAAAACAAGGAAGACATTTCCCAAGTCTTTTTTTTAGGAGTCCAATATAGTATTACTACCAAAACTGAAAAAGACAATATAATATAATAAATTACAAACAAACTATTTTTATAATAATGCATACAAAATCCTAAAAAAAATTATTGGCACCTTTATTACAGGGATAAATAAAAAGAATAATACTGACAACCAAATGAGATTTATTTCAGGAATGCATGGGTGATTTAACTTCAAAAATCAGTTAATGAGCTTTTTAACAGAAAAAAAAAAGGTACAAGGAAAGAATTGGACAAAAGGAAAGCTATTAGCATAAAAAATGTGCTTAATTTTTTTGGTACTATTTTGAATTTTTTAATCAGGAGTTGTTTTTGAAGTATGATAAAAAGTTCCATTATCATTTATTTCTTGATCAATCAAAAAGGATTTCATCATTGTCTGTAGTAGCAAAAAAATACATACATGATACAGATGATATCCTTGATAAAACAAATAATTGAAGATTTCTTTAAATTTTGCATACAGAGAAATCATATTTTTATTTATTTTACACTTAAAATTCATTACCTTTAGTAAATTTTACACTTCCTTCAGGTGAGAATTCACTGAATTATTTGACAATTTCAAATTCTCATATTTATCTTTATAAAATCATGTTTTTTTCATTTATAGTAGATATAACTTACATTTATTTATGTGATAATGTGACCAATGTCTTTATTCTCTACTAAAAGTAGATTCTTTGAAAAAATTATTTCTTATTTTTGATCAACAATCTATCTCCAGCACTTAGCAGAATGTCTGGAAAATAATAGGTATGTGAAATGAGCAAATAAAGGCATGGAACAAAATCATTTTCCCTGTTTGTAATAAAATTAAAATTATGAAACTTATAAAATATTTAATGTTAAGATAAAGTTCATGTACAAGGCAATGATTTACTCAGAAATGTATTTATTTGGCCAACTGTAATGAAGTTGATATGTACAATGTGGTCATGAGAGTATGAAGATCAAGCATTCAACAAGCACCCAATTTTTTTTGGTTCACGTTTTGAACTAATTTTATACTTACAGAAAAATATAAAAATAGCATTGAGAGTTCCTGTTTAACTCTCACTCAACTTCCCCTAATGTGAAAAATGTCATATAACTATAGTACAATTACCAAGAGAGGGAATTATTAGTAATAAATATAAATATTATTGGTAAGTAAATATTAATAATAGTAAAACGCTATTAACTAAACCACAGATCTTATATTCAAAATTCACCAGCATTTTCACCATTGTCTTTTGTCTACTCTGGAATTCTATCTAGGATCCCATGTTGCTTTTTCTTGTTATTTCCTTCGTCTCTTCCGATCTGTGAGAATTCTGCAATTTTTCCTTTATTTTAAAGATTTATTTATTTATTTGTTTGTTTGTTTATTTATTTATTTATTTATTTGACAGAGAGAGAGAGAGAGAGAGAGCGAGCAGGAGCACACAAGCAGAGAGAGTGGCAGAGGGAGAGGGAGAAGAAGGCTCCCCTCTGGGTGGGGAGCCCATACAGGGCTTAATCCCAAGATCCTGGGGTTATAACCTGAGCCTAAGGCAGCTGCTTAACCAACCGAGCCGCCCAGGCACCCCTTTTTATGTTTTTTTGTTTTTTTTTTTAACATTGACACTTTTAGCGGGTACTAATAAGTTATTTTGCAGAATGCTTTCAATTTAGGTTTGCCCAATATAGTCTCATGGTTGTGAGATTGCACATTTTTGTCAAGAATACCATAAGAATGATCTTGTGCCCTTCTTGGTACATTGTATTGTGGGTTTCAAGATCATGATATATATATTAACCTCCATCATTTTTTTAAAGACTTTATTTATTTATTTGACAGAGAGAGAGATCACAAGTAGGCAGAGAGGCAGGCATTGAGAGAGAGGGGAAGCAAGCTCCCTGCCAAGCAGAGAGCCTGATGTGGGGCTCGGTCCCAGGACCCCGAGATCATGACCTTAGCTGAAGGCAGAGGCTTTAACCCACTGAGCCACCCAGGTGCCCCAACCTCCATCATTTGATTAAGGTTGGTATCTGTTGGGTTTCTCTGCTGTTCAATTCTATATTTTCCTTTGTAGTTAATACATATATTGGGGCAAAATACTTCAAACCAGGTAAATACTATTTCTCTTCAAATTTTTACCAACTGATTTTTTTTCTACATGGGCTCCATGCTGGGCTTGAACTCACAACCCTGAGATCCAGACACGAGCTGAGATCAAGAGTCTGACACTTAACTGACTAAGCCATACAGTTTCCCTTTCCCCAACAAATCAACAAATTTTAACATTCATCTTGCCTGCAACAATGATCATGGTGGTGTTTGCCTAATGGAAATTTTATAGAACTCTCTTTCATCTACACTTATTAATTTGGATTCTATAATAAGGGAGAGCTACTCTTATCTATCTATGTATCTACTATTTATTTCAATGTGAAATGATGGATATGTATTTTACTGTAGGAATTATAATAAATTGCTGTTATTATTTATTTTGTGTGTGTGTAATTCATCTCAGAATTGGCCATTGGAAACATCTTCAAGTTGGTTTCCGCATCATGTGCATAATGAACTGGGTGTTCTGGCATGATAGAAATTTCATGGTCATCTTACATTTTCCCTGCTTCAGCCCTCTTCAAAGACTCCTCGTTCTTTATATTAGAGAATTATATTTTAAAGCCAAGATCTGAGTGTTACATGTGCTCCTTGCTACTGAAGTGTGATTGCTTCTAGGCCATCTCAGTCAACAAAACCAGGGAATACTTGTAAGTATGCTGATAACTTGTAAGACTTATAAATGTCTACATGTCTGAATCTCTCTGACTGTATGTGTGTATTCACATGTGTGCATGGATCCTATCATAAATTCATACTGATATGTCTGATTCCAGTTCAATACCACAGCATTCATTGTAGCTTTTCCTCTTTTCTTACTTGTATTTATTTCTCCAAGAGTGAAAAGTTCAATTCTTATTACAACAATATATTTATATGTTCAATTGTACTGTATACGTAATATAGATTTATAATGCTGACAATTCACAATTAACAATTGCTAATTCCCTTTTGAATGACACATTTACTAATTTGATTGCAGCATTTACATGCAATTATTTTGTCTCTAGTCTTATGATATTCAGTTGAGGTACTATTGTCCAAGGTTACAAAGGTCAATTTTTTTTTTTTTTACTTTCCTATCACCTTCAGTATGATTAAGTTATTATTTATAATACTGTTAGGTTCATTTGTTAGTATTTCATTCTATTTTATATTTTCTCCACATTTTAATTGGTTTTAATGTTTGTTTATTTGGAGTACATGAAACATTACTACAGTTTTGAAAATCAGCACAATACAAATAATGTACTCAGAGAAGTGATGCCCCTTATCCCTGCTACTGTGATACCATTTCACGGTTTCGTCCACCCTCTCCCCACCTCCTCCTCATAGGCGACCTGTCTCTTTAGTTTCTGATTAATTTCTCCTGTAATTCCAATGTAATAATGAGCAGAAACATGTGTTTTTTTACATCCCATTTTTCTTTTTTTTTAATATTTTATTTATTTATTTGACAGAGAGAGATCACATGTAGGCGGAGAGGCAGGCAGAGAGAGAGAGAGGGAGAGAGAGGGGGGAAGCAGGCTCCCCACTGAGCAGAGGGTCTGATGTGGGACTCGATCCCAGGACCCTGAGATCATGACCTGAGCCAAAGGCAGAAGCTTTAACCCACTGAGCCACCCAGGTACCCTACTTCCCATTTTTCTTAAATAGAGGGAAGTATATACTATGGATACTGTTCTATTCTTTGCTCTTTTCACTGACCAGTATGGCTTAGAACTCATGCCATATCTATTTGTAGAGCTATTCTCCTTTGTTTTCATAGTTGCATAGTACTCTGGTGTATAGATGCTCCCTAGGTATTTAACCATTCTCCTATGTATTGGTATTTAAAATATTTCCAATGGTTTACAATGGCAAATAGCACTACAGTGAGGTAACACATACCTATGTATTTTCATATTTTGTAGGTCTATTTTTAAGGTATATTCCTAGAAGTGAAATGTAAGTACTGGGCTGTGTACTTTTGTTTATTATTGGCAAATTTCCCTCCAGAAGGAGTGTACCAATTTGAATTCCCACCAGTGACATATGAGACTGCCTGTTTCCCATGATCTTGATGAAAGAATGTATTATCTTAGTTTTTAATTTTTGCCAGTCTAATAGATGAGAAATGGTATCTCAATTTTTCATTTGCATTTGTCTGATTATAAGTGGGCATGAACATACTTTTATGCATTTTGCAGTCATTTTTATACCTCTCGTGATTTGTCTTTTAATGTATTTTCCCATTTTTCTCTTGGAGTTTTGGTGCTTTGACGCTCAGTTCTACAGATATCTTTATGCATAGTCCTGCCTTATCCACAAGAGTCATGTTCATAAACTTATTAAGGATTCCTGAAACTGCAGATAGTACTAAACCTTATTTGTAGTATGTTTTTCCTATATGTGATAAAGTTCATAGAGTTTCCTGTATGTGATAAAGTTGAATTTATCAATTAGGGACAGTAAAAGATTAAACAATAATAATAAAATAGAAAAATAGAATAGCATACCTTAATCAAAGTTATGTGAATACAGTCTCTTTCTTTCAAAATACCTTACAGTTCCGTACTTACACTTCTTGTGATGCTGTTAGGTGATACAATGCCTATGTGATGAGATGAAGTGAGCTAAGTGGTGTAGGCATGTGATATGCTATTAGAGCCCTTCTGATATTAGGGCTCCGTGGACTGCGGGTGACTGAAAACGCAGGAAGTTAAACTACGAATGAGGGGGACTACTGTATCTTCCATTATTAGCTCCTTGTGTTAGATGTTGCAAATACTTTCTCACGGTTTTGTCAGTTATCTTTCGACTTTTTGATGGTGATTTTCATCAAATTTAGAAAAATATGCTGTAGTCAAATGTATAAACTTTTTGTTTCTTGCCTTCAGATTTGAGTCAGAGTTGGAAAGCCTTTCCCTAATTCCTGATGAAAAAGGCATTTATTCTTAACCTCTTCTAGCATTCAAATGTTTTCATTTTTAACATTTAGATCCCAGATTTACTTGAAATTTATTTTTGTGTATGATACAAGAGGGTTTTAATTTGGTATTTTCTCAATCACCCAGTTGTCCCATAACAGTTATTAAAATGTGTGTCTTTACCTTCATGATATAAGATACCATCTTGGTCATAGGCTAAATTTTAGAATGTATTTAGGTCTAAGTTTGGACTTCCTCTGTTACTCCATGGTGTATCTATCCATGCACCAGTACAATGCTGGTTCAACAACTGTCCACATCAATTTTTGTATCAAATATATTTTCAAAGTAGCCTTTGGAAATAATTAGAATTGGACTAAATCTATGAACTAAGTAAGAAAGAATTCACTTCTTTATGATGTTGACTTTTTCTAGCCAGGAGCAAAGGATATGTTTTCATCTTTTTAAGTTTACTTTGTTCTCTTTCAGGGGTGTTTTAAAATGTTTCCTTGTACTGGAGAACAAAATACAAAGATATATTTGCACATTTCTTGTTAACTCTCTTCTCAAGCAGTAAATCTTCTTTAGTACTATTGTAAAGATGATTTTCTTGATCACTATGTTCTCTAGGTGTTTATTTTTGGTGTATATGAATGCAATTAATCATTGTACATCAAACTTTTATTCTACTACTTCACTGAATTGTTTTTGACTTTATCTTACCATTGATTGTCAGAGATTTTCCAGATATGTGATCATACCATCTGCAAGAAGAGATTGTTTTACCCCCTCTTTACACATCGATTTCTAATTGATTTTACTTTCTAACTGTATTGGTTAATACTGCCAGTAAAATGTTTAATAATAATAATAATAATAATAAATAATAACGTTGAATAATACAAGTGGGCATCTTTGGTTTGTTCCTGATCTTGGTGGAAATGCCTATAGTGGTTTCCTCTCTGGTTTAACCTTCATTTAACTACTTTTATTTGAATTCTCATGAATTTGTTTTTGTTTTATTCATTTGATATTGCTTTATTTCTCTTCCTTGTTCTAAAAATGTGTTTAGGGTAGTGATAAGTTTTTGTTTTTCATAATTTGTCTGCACACAAAAGATAAACAGTCCTTTGTTATGTAATCATAGATACTAGAAAATCACTGAAATGAAGGCTTATATAGTCTCCTAAAATTATTATTCTCTATAAGCGATATCTTTCCACAGCATTCCCTCTATCATCACAAAAGAAAATCAATTCTTTCCAGGAATGTGAGGCTTAATGCAATTTATTTGGAACAACAATATTTTAATGTTAAATTGAATATTGTGCAAAATGGCTCTTAATATATTCTTGTTCTTGTTTTATATTATTGGATTTAATTAAGATAGAAGATGGACTTTTCTGATGGCCAAGGGGGGGGGGCGCTTGTTATTTAAACAAAATGATTTTCAGGTACAGTCAAAGTAAATAGATGTGAAAACCAAAAGTGACTTGTTTCATATGTATTCAATTAAATTTAATCTCTGCCAATTTCAGCCAAACTTAGTCATTAATCACTTGATTTGTTTTGATATATATAAAAGATAGTTTTAAGCTCTTCAGAAATGTTGTTCAGCAATATTTTGACTAAAATTACTTCAGTCTACAACTAATTCTATCGGAGGGAGAGATGAAACATGAGAGACTGTGGATTCTGAGAAACAAACTGAGGGTTTTGGAGGGGAGGAGTATGGGGAATTGGGTGAACCTGGTGGTGGGTATTAAGAAGGGCACGTATTGCATGGAACACTGGGTGTGGTGCATGAACAATGAATCTTGGAACACTGAAAAAATTAAATTAAATAAAAAAAATAAAAAGATGATTTGTGTTACCTTAGTTTAATCTTGGTGCTTAAGTGCTTTCTTGGATCCTTAAAAAAAATGTATCTACTCTTTTGAGGTCCCTCAGTTATGTTTCTAGTATTTTCTATATCGTTTGTCTTATGGCCTTGGTATCATGCAGTTTACTTACTTGACAATAATATCTCAGTATAGGGGCTAAATTTATACAAAATGTTTATCAGAATGAATAGTATATTTTATGATGGGAGTAATGTCATTTGATAAACATTTCATTTCTATGAAACCAAAGGTAGAAAGAAAGGAATACATAAAAAGAATTACCTTTGGAAATTAATTATTTTTATAATTATACTCTGTGAATTTATGAAGATTATATAATTTATTTATTATTTATTTATTTGAGAGAGAAAGAGCTTGAGCAAGAAAGCACAACCAGGGCAGCAGCAGAGAGAGAAGGAGAAGCAGGCTCCCCGTGAGCAGGGAGTTGGATATGGGGCTCGATCTCAGGACCTTGGGATCATGACCTGAGCTGAAGACAGACGCTTAACTGACTGAGCCACCCAGGTGCCCCAAAGGGTATAAACTTTTACAAACTTTTGATACCTGACTTTTCTTATATAGAAACTAACTTCTTTTTCTTTTTAAGAGAAAATGTACCCCATTAAAACCAATCACTTTTAAAAAGTGGCCCAGTTAGTGGCAGGCACTATTGATTGTAAATACAAAATGCAGATATGTAGAAAACATAGTCATTGTTTTCCTGTCTGAGCAGAATTATTTTTTTCCTTAGCAACTAAAAGTTATTTACATAAAGTGAATATTTAACTTTTGCAACAAATTGTTTTGTTATTTTTTTCCAAGATTCAGAAAAGTATTTTTGAAAATACCCGTTTTAGATTGTGCTTTGTTGTTCTCTTTTTAGAGATGTTGTGTAGTTTTTCCTTTCCCGGAAGGTATCCTGGTGATTATATTTCCCCTTGTGAGCATGTTCAAGAGGCTTGGATATAGTCTGTGGTCTATGTTGCTACTAAAAATACTGTAGCTTCTCATTGAAGGAGGTCACAATTTATATACATGCTTAAAGACACAAACGATCACTCTGGGAACCTTTTTGCTCTGCTCCAAATATCCAGCTCCCTAGAACACACTAACATGTATGCGTCCTTGAGGTACCTCCAACTCAGCATGCCAAAGCTGACCCTTCCCTTCTTTCATCATCACTCATCTCCAAACTCGAGTCCCTCTTCCAATTCCAATCAGAGTTTATTGTATGACCCTACGGACCTGAAAGATGAGGATTAATTTTTATCTTAATCAATCTCAAATTTTGGATCATTCCATATATTAAATCTCTCTGATGGATTCTCTTGCTGATTTCTTTCTTTCTGACTCCAATTTTATCACCCCCTTTATATTTCTTTTTTTTTTCTCTTTGTATTTCTATCATTGCCTGTATACTTTCCTATAAAACAAAACAAAACAAATAGAAAAGGCACCCATCTTGCCACATCAGTCTTATGCTTAAAGTAGTACAACCTCTTCTCAAAGCCTGCAGGATATGATCCGTACTTTGTAGTATTGACAAAAGGCTGCTCGTGTTTGTTTATCATCAGCCTGGCTAATATCCTGCTGCTGCTTTTATACGCACTGGCTGAGTGAGGTTTTTTCAAGTATCAGGAAACAGAAACAAAATCGGATTACCTTACATAATAGGAGTTTATATTCAGGGAAAGTAAGGATGACAGAAAAAGATCTGAGCTACCAAATAACCAGGGCTTACAGAGAATGCAGCATGTTTCAGAATTTTGTGCATCTCTGGCCGCACCTCTCCTTGCAGCCCTGCCAAGCAGCCGACCCCCAGCTCTGCTACCTCAGGCCCTGACCACACTGATGCTGCTAGTCTGAGTTTCTGTTTCTGCTTTTTTCATCATGGGAACTAACCTTTTTTTTTTTTCCCAAATGCTTTCTCTCTAATATATCATTTCTTTCCTTTTTAAAAAAGGATTTATTTATTTGAGAGAGAGAATGGGGGGAGGGGCAGAGGAAGAAACTCTTCAAGCAGATTTGAAGCAGAGCTTAGAGTCTCGACCCCACAACCCCACAACTCAGAGATCATGACCTCAGTGGAAACAGAGAGCCAGTCACTTAACCAACTGAGCCACCAAGCACCACTTTTGTCTCATAGCTTCTGCTTTCTAACTTCTATCCATGCATCTTGTCAAAGGAACATTCTAGACTAAAGAATTTAAAAAGAAAAGAAAAAAATTGGCTTGCAAAAAGTTACACTAAAGACTGGCTTGAAAAAAGTACAGTGCACTTAAAAAATAAAAAACCACAAATTACTACAGGATGTCCATTTAGCAACATATAGAATTAGCTCTGAAAACTGTTCTAGTAATATCACATCCAGGAATTTATTTGGATATAATAACAGATAGGAATAAAAATATATGCTGAAAATAATACTATCAACTATAAAGTAACTTTTATTGAGCATTTACTATGTGCCTCACACTATGATATTATCCTATGTATTCTCATTTGAACAGCACACAAACTGTACGATACTATAATTTTCCACATTTTGCAAATGACAGATTGAGTTGCAGAAAATATAATTAGCAAATTATCTTTTTTAGTGTGTAAATGTTGATAACAATATTTCAAAGAAGTAAACTTAAGAATCTGCATACTTAACATTAAGTAATAAATAGAGCAAGAATATTTATGGTACTTACAGTTTAGAAATAATCTCAGTATCTAAAAAATAGCAATTGACTAAAACATAAAACATAAATAATTAAATATTTACATAGGTAAATATTTACCTATACTTACATATTTACATAGCTATGTAGATGTAGATATCCAGCTTGCTTGATAAACACTGTATTCCATTAAATGTATTCTCTCCAAGAATATACAATATCATCAATGTCTGTAATGTCTGCAATATGATTTGATTATCTAAAGCATGATACTGATAATCACTATGCCTACATAACAGGCTGAGTTACAGAACAAATTATTTTTGGGTGGTAGCATTATACATATTTATTATTTTATACATATACCAAATTCTTTTTACATGGAAATACCTGTATGAGGATTATGTCTACAATGAGTACAATGAGATGCTGAACTAGATTTAAATATCATGTTGTGTGTATGAGTATGGGGGGGTTTCATATGTATTTTTAACATATACATTCTATAGAAATGATATTTGGCATCCACATTGAAATAGAAGTGATAAACTGCAAAAGCTCTTACTAGATTAGATAAGTTGTCAGGAGGAAGTCTTAATGTAAGACTTTTAGGTTGTTCTTTGGATAGAATATGTAAAAATTAAGAGCCTAGTGGAGCTATGGCATAGAATAAGAACACTTCTATTCATATAGCAAACAACAAGCAGATTTTATATGTGATGAAACATTTCCTACATAACATGTGTCTTTGTCATCACAGGTGAGGATAAGGTACTGACTAATGATTCTGGTTTCATATTCCCAAACAATTGCACAGTGAAATAGCAGTCTTGAACATAGACATCTGAGAATATTTATTCAAAAGACATTTGGCAATTTTAAGGTGATTTTCTGAAGCTGGAATAAATGAATATCTTCTGGAATATTGGCTCATGGTTTGTCTGTGTTTTAAAGATTTATTTATTTGAGAGAGAGAGAGAACGTGAGCAAGGGGCAGGGTAGAGGGAGAGGGTGAAGCACACTCCCTGCTGAGCAAGAATTCCAAACACGTGGGGCTTGAGCCCAGGACCTCAGGATCATGACCTCAGCTGAAGGCAGATGCTTAACTGACTGAGCCACTCTGGTGCCCCATTTTGGTTTATGGTTTTTAAACAGTGAGTGAAGTTTTTCTATAAAGTTACATTCTTTCCAAGTTAACATCATATGCAGAATATAATCAATGATGGGATGGAGATCATGCTATACCACAAAGAAGCCATGAGGGACTACTGAGGATTTGGGAATTGGAGCATGCCCTTTGATGAAGTTTTAGAATATAGGTGAGGTTCAGTGGGGTGGAGTCTGGAGCCGATGACCAAGAAAGAATTCTTGAGACATCTTTGGTCCAAAATGGTGGTTTATTAAAGCCCGGGGACAGGACCAATGGGCAGAAAGAGCTGCTGCACTGGGGTTGTGAGGGGTGGCAGGTTCTGTATGATGGGGTTGGGAGAGGTAAGGAAAAAGGGAGGTTTCAATAGAACTTTCATATGCTAAAGAGGACCTATGAAGATATTGGCTACCAGAGGCCTTGCCATTGTGAAGGTCCTTTTTTCCTTTCTTAGCAAGATATTAACATTAAGATAGTTGGGAGATACCTGAGGATGTCACATATGTCCCACCCTGGAGTGGGAATCGGGGAAAGGTTGCGGGGTGTCAGCTTTTGCTTTGTCTTCAGTCAGCCTTCTGTTCCCTCATTCATAAGTTCCAACTCTGAGACTTCTTTTAAACCTCAGGAGAGCTAAGTATAAGTAAATAATTATTATTATAGCTACAACTGAAAACAAAACAAAACAAAACAAAAAGTATATCACATCAGCTTCCCTGGCATTGAAATTCTTAGTGTCATTAGGTACAAACCTCTAGTTCCTGAACTATTGAAGAAAATAATTCTACCCTTCAGTATAAACCTTTCCAGGATGAACATCATTTATAACTCCAATCTTTCTTTTTTGTTGTTTCTTTTCATTGAACTTTTTCAAATTTTTCATATTTAAATTACGTAGAACATATATAAAACTTAGGTAGTCTATTTAACCAAAACTCTGACAGTGTTAAGATAATAATTGGCTTGCTGATTCTTCACCTCCTACAACAACCTGTAATTTACTAACCCTGTAGATTTTTAATATTGAACTCATATAGGGCCCCTGGGTCACTCAGTTGGTTGAATGCCCGACTCTTGATTTCAGCTCAGATCATGGTCTCAGGATTGTGAGACATTTCATAAAAT
The DNA here is from genome assembly GCA_028533885.1 of Nasua narica. Lineage (NCBI taxonomy): Eukaryota > Metazoa > Chordata > Mammalia > Carnivora > Procyonidae > Nasua > Nasua narica. Next base: position 138,874,019 of record CM052800.1, on the reverse strand, counting down.
GTAATTTTTATAAAAATGTCTTTCCAACCACAATTGAGGGCTCAGGTAGGCAAGTAATGTGTCTGTCTTATTTCCGCATCTGCAGTAGCCAGAACCATGACTGATGAAAGTACAGGATATTTGATTTATTGAAATAATGTATGAAAAAGACGTAAATGAATTAAATGAACTTTAAAATATAGAATGCTATGGAGCGATCAATAAAATATACTAAGTGCATACTATGCATTATTTTTATTTTGTTTGTCCTCTTTTGCCAAAGAGTTTGTCATCATTTGGTCCATATTTATCAACTTATTCACAACTTTAAGATATTAAATTTAAGTATTTAAGGTTGCACTATTACATTTTATCCAACTTAATAGTATCAATGTAGAACACGTCTATCAAAACTCTAAGCTTCTGAGAGTCTTAGGACCACAGGTACAGAACTTTTACAAATTCTAAAAAGAATGTTAAAAGGGAGCACAATAAGGAAGTTTAGAAGATATATGCTTCATAACTGGTGGGGGTCATGAATATTTTAGTGCTTTCTACATGGAACAATGGAGCGAGAGTGGATATTAGCTAATGGACATTAGCTAATTCTTGCCAGATGGATATTAGCTGATTCTTGCCAGAAACTCTGCCCAATGACTTGATTTATCCAGACACTTTGGCTTTTTAAAGTAAATCCCAAAATAAACACAGATAAAGCAATTATCTTATATGGAAATAATTGATTCTGATCAAGATTTTAAATCAATATTGTATTTAATTATGTAATAACCTACCTATAAGCAAAACAATATCACGTTCTATTTATTGTCCAGTTTCTTTTATTATGGAGTAACCTGAGAATATCACAAAGATTTCCTTTAATACTTTCCAACTTTATTTTCTACCACATCATTCTATATGCTATAATTGTACCAATTATTACACTTTCCCAAATGCAGTAAACATGATCTAATTTCTCAGGTTCTCATGTCTTTGCACATCCTTTTCTAGCTACTTGGAGTATCTGTTCCCTCTTTTTTGACATCATTCTTTCTCTTTTTAAGCACATAATGAACTATAAAAATAAGTACAAGAATCTACTTTGAATGAATGAATAAGCTTTACAGATCTCCTGTGCAACATTGTATCTAAAGTCAAAAATAATATATTGTACACCTAAAAATTTGTTAAGTAAGTATATGTCACATTAAGTGATCTTCAATTATTAAAAATATTAAAATAATACTAAAAATAAGGTACATGTCTTATAGGGCAGGACTACCCTGGCTATTCCCCTTTTGATTAGTTTAAAATTATTGATTAGTGGCCTTAATTATGTTTGCAAAATCCCTTCATTTTTTTCCATATAACCTAAACTATCATGGAAATGAAATTCCATCCAATTCTGTCAACACTCAAGTAGAGTAGATTATATAGGACGTGAATACCAAAGACATGACTCTTAGGGCCATCTTAAGAATTCTGTGTGGCACAAATATGGGGCGCCTGGGTGGCTCAGTCAGTTAAAGCCTCTGCCTTTGGCTCAGGTCAAGATCTCAGGGTCCTGGGATCCAGCCCCGCATCGGGCTCCCTGCTCATCAGGGAGTCTGCTTCTCCCTCTCTCTCTGCCTGCCTCTCTGCCTACTTGTGATCTCTTTCTCTGTCAAATAAATAAAACCTTAAAAAATACCCAGAACACAGTGTCTAGGTGATTTAGACACTTTTAAAAAATGTGACTATGTATGAATGAATATGAAGAGTATAGGAAGACATAGACATAGGTGGTTCTTCAAAATAGACAAGTGGTGTGAATTATAGTCCCAAAAACATGTGAATATCAGTTTGTATTAAGAAATTCTGAGGCCACTCTACAAAGAGCCACTATCCCCAATTATTTCACCCTGCAGAATAGGCTTCCCCACCTATCCTTAGTTTAATTATCAAGAGATTTCCCTTCAGATATTAGAATTTAATGTAGAAATCTTTCATGTGATTTTTCACTCAGCTCCTCTCACTGGCATATGGTTTATTAAAATTCAGGCTCTAGGCCATGAGATGTCAGTAATACCACAGGGCAAATGTTATTTACAAATGTGGTTTTTCCCTATGAATGAGCATTTTCTTGACAGTTCTGGCCTCTGTAGGCCACAAAATTATATTTTTTAGTTATTCTAGATATATCAGAAAGTTAATTCAAGAATTAATTTGATGGCTTGGCAGAAATTAAATATAGTAACATTTATATTTTTGAGACTTCTGATTGTGTAATGCATTTTTTTGGTTATAGAAGGGTATTTATTAAATCTACAATGCTGTAAATGAGAATTTAATTCAAAATCCTTTGCAATGGTAGGAGCTAGCATTACATTAGGGAATATTTGTTATGAAATAATAATACTGGTTTGCTCTGTAAACAATATATTATTAATTAGAATGAATAATAAAGGGTCACCTGGGTGGCTCAGTTGGTTAGGCTTCTGTCTTTGGCTCAGGGCATGGTCCCAGGGTCCTGGGATTGAGACCCACATCGGACTCCCAGCTGGGCGGGGAGCCTGCCTCTCTCTCTTCCTCTGCCTGCCACCCTCTACCCACCATTTGTGCTCTCTCTCTATCACATAAATAAAACCTTTAAAAAAGAGTGAATAATAAAACCAGGTTTTAATATTTTATTTTTATTTAAATTCTTTGCTTTCTACATTCTACCTACTTTCAAGAAAATCTCACTCTCTCTCTCTCTCTCTCTCTTTTTTCTAAGATTTTATTTATTTATTTGACAGAGAGAGAGAGAGCAGGAGAGTACATGCAGGGGAAGCTCCAGAGGGAGAGGGAGAAGCAGGCTCCCTACTGAGCAAGAAGCCTCATGCAGGACTCAGTTCCAGGACCCTGGGATCATGACCTTAGCTGAAGGCAGTCGCTTAACCAACTGAGCCACTCAGGCATCCATTTTGCCTGCTTTCTACAGCTACACACACACAGACACACAGACACACAGACACACACACACACACACACACACTATTATTAAAACAAAATCAAAAACAACAACAAAACCTCCACCACTTGAATATTTAAAACTTTTCATTAAGAAAGATAGATGACATGTTTAAATAACTGAAATTGCAGAATTTTTAAAATATTTGATGATAAAATATATCTGAAATATTATGGGATGCATTTAAAGCACTTTCCTGAGAAAAATTTATATCATTAAGCAACTTTACCAATGAGATGAAAAAAAAAATAAATCAATTAAATGCCCAGTTCAAAAACTAGAAAAAGAACAAAATAAATTTTTAAGTATGGTAAGGAAAGGATAAACACAAAAACTAATTAGGTAGAAAATAGAAAAAGAGTAGAGCTACATAACAGCTTAACATATGGCTCTCCTAAAAGAATTTACAAGAGATGATTACAAATTAAGATTAAGAAAAACATAATAGAAAATAAAGAAAAACAGGAGAAAGCAAAAAAAAATGCAAAATAACAAGTGACAAAGGGAAGATATTGGAAATGCAAAATATTTTTAAAAAGGTATTATCTAGTTCTCCCCTCTCATTCTCTCTCTCACTGTCTCTATCTCAAATAAATAAATAAAATTAAAAAAAAAAAAGACTGTCCTTTAAAAAAAAAAAAAGGTATTATCTAAAGTCAATTTGCATAATTCTGCACCAAAAAAGCATAGGAAAAATAGATATTTGAATAAAGAAGTACAATTGCTAATCCCAACTCTACCAGAGGTATAAAGCTTAACTAAATTTATTTCTTTACAATAAATATAGAAAATTGTCAAGGATATACCTCCACTAAAATAAAAACACCAGATTCAGGTTTCACAAGGGAACCCTACCACGCTTCAAAGATCAGATTTTTCAAATATTCTATACATTATTCCAGATAATTGAAAATGAAAGCACTTGCTTAATTATTATTATGAAACAAGTGTATAATTAATATAACCTTCAAAGAAGGCAGAACCAAAGAAAAAGTCAGTTCCAACAGGAGCTATGCAGGATTATTACCACGAGTTTTAAACATTGTCTTTGAATTTTTAACAAAATAATGAGGTAATAAAAAAATAATGAAATAATAAGAAATATTGCAAACTATTGAAAACCCAAGAGAATTTATTAAAAATACATTAGAATGAGAGAATTTTGAAGGTACTGAATACAAAATAAATATACAATTTTCTGTCATGACACAAAGAGCAACAGAAAAGGAAAAGAAAACTGCATTCCTCTTACTAAGTCAATTAAAATGATTAAGCATTTAATACTACATTTAGTAATAAAGACTCAGGACTTACATAAAAAAGCATAAAAGTTCTTTTGAATGTTTAAAACATGACATAAACAAATAAAAAGACATTTTGGTATGGGAGGATCTTAAAAAATGTCAATTATTCTAAAATTAATTTTTAAGCTTCACTCCATTTCAATTAAAGTCTAATCTAATAGAATTTATCTTTGTTATATAAAATTATTCAGAAGTTTATTTGGAAGAATAAATAAGTTTATTTATTAAGTAGGCACTTATACCATATACCATATAAATTCCTCATTAATTACATAACTAAGTATGAAAGTAAAACTATAAAATTTATGTAAAATCTAGGAGACTGCTTATATAACCAAGGGGACTAGAAGTCTAGTAATTAAAATTCATATTTATATATATTTTTATAGATATATATCTGGAAGTATATATTTTATATATAGAAAATATGTATGTAGTATATATATATGAATATATGTTTATATCTGACTATATATATTAATGTATAATTTAAAACTTCCAGAAAAAGATAAAGTGAACAGGAAATATACTGTGAAAAATATATCTGTAATGGAAAGACAAACTACTAAGTACTAAAATCTGTTATTTTTCAGTTTGCAACTATCCATTAAAAACAAAAAAACAAAGTACATGAAAATTGTGCCCAGTATGTGAATAGAGAGATAGTAAAGGATCAAATTGGATTGCCAAATGTTATTATATTTGAAATACAATCAAACTCAGTACTAAGAAATTTAAACTAAAGTAAAAATGGAATACTGTGAGCTCTTGATATTGAAAAAGTTTAAGAAACTCCAATTAATAGTGGGTTTTGGTGGAAAAGTACTTTTATATATCACAGGATGGTAATATGAATGTGTTTTGTGCTCTTTGAAAAGTAATCTGGCAAATTCAATTAAAACGAAATCGAAAAGTCGTATGTCCTTTAACCCAGCAGTTTAATTCCTGGATTTCATCTCCTAGAAATAAAAACTCCAGCACAGAGGCGCATAGGTGAAAGATTTATTGTAGCATTGTTCGTAGGAGCAGCTAAAAGCTGGCAACCTGTCAATGCGCAGCAGGAGGGACCCGGATGTCTAAAACTTGGCACCTCCACACTGTGAAGTCTAATGAAATACTAAGAAAATGAATTACACTGAATTAGTTGAATAGAATTAATTTTATCAATGTATTGCTGAAAGAGAAAAAACAGGATGCCTAAAATTATACAAAAAAAATGGTTTGTTTTGTTTTGTTTTTTAAAGATTTTATTTATTTATTTGACAGAGAGAGAGAGATCACAAGTAGTCAGAGAGGCAGGCAGAGGGAGAAGGGGGACGCAGGCTCCCTGACGAGCAGAGACCCCAATGCAGGGCTGGATCCCAGGACCCTGAGATCATGACCTGAGCCAAAGGCAGAGGCTTAAACCACTGAGCCACCCAGGCCTCCCCCCAAAAAATGTTTTTAAGAAAAAGACATTTAAATGACTACATTAAAGCCTGGGATTAATTTGTGTGTCAAATCCAGGAAAAGTGCTCACAGGCTGCAAGGTCGGGTTTAAGGAGATACAAAGGATTGCTCTGAATGCTTACGCTAATGGGAGACTTGTCTCACGCAGAGGTCACCAGGGCCTTTAATTGTCAAAGTAAAATCTGTTTACTTTAAACTAGTTTTTTTTTTAAATATTCTGTAATCTTCAATAATATATTTAGCAGTAGGAATACGCATTACAATAACCTTAAAATAAATGTATACCATTTTCAAGTTAATACTGTGATCTTTATCATGTCTTACGGTCATCATTTCAACCTAGATATTCCCAAAGCCTTCATTAATATGTATTTAGTTCTCTATCAATGAACAAAAAGTCTACTACCTGCATAGTGGTTTATTTTACATGTTTAACTGTGCTATTGAACTGATGGGTATTTACTATTTGCATTGCTGTATGTGAGTTGGACAGTAGCCAAGAGAGAAAACAACAAGCAAACCGGTATCATAAGTTTGTTTGAACTTACTATAATGCTATTTCTTTTTAAAGCTTAGAATAAAAGTATAAGATAAATACAATATTTGCTCTACAGATAGAGTAACAGCATAATTTACCAACTAAATATGGAGATTTGTAACAGTATAAACAGTCATAAAATAAATAAGAATATACAGTTAAGGGGTGCCTGGGTGGCTCAGTGGGTTAAGGCCTCTGCCTTCGGCTCAGGTCATGATCTCAGGTTCCTGGGATGCAGCCCCGCATCTGGTTCTCTGCTCAGCAGGGAGCCTGCTTCCTTCTCTCTCTCTGCCTGCCTCTCTGCCTACTTGTGATCGCTCTCTGCCAAATAAATAAATAAAATCTTTAAAAAAAATATATACAGTTAAAATATATTTTATAATGTCCAAAACTGATTTTATTACACTGTGGGCCTATCAAATCATTCTATTCAAACCCCACTTTCAGAATTAAAATTATTTCAAAAAAATTAATAATTAACTATGTCTGTCTATATTTAACCTGGAAAAAATCCTTCATTCAGTTGATTATCTCTTTCTTAAAAGCAATAACAAAAGAATAATTGATTTGATATTTACATACTTTAATCATTTTCTTAGACATATCTGTCTTTAATATTATGTCATTTATATTTTTCTGAAGACAGAATTTTAAATATAGTTTTATTTCAAAATTTAGATAAAAATGTAATCAAACTTGCATCTTATATTTTATAAATTTTAAATTCATTGAACCTTCTATTCAGAGTATTTTTCTTCAACAAATACTTTAAAAGAGAAAAAGTCACATATGGTGTTTATATTTATAACAACTGTTTATGTTACATCAGATTTAAAGTCTACATTGTGTATCATCTATATATAAATAATTAAAAATTTAAAAAATCAATAAGAAATCAAATATTTGATAAATGAATACCCATTATTAAGTGGTATGTTTCATAGAAATCACATTTTTCACTAAAAATGGAAAATTTGTGGTTTGACACTTTTTTTACATTGTGAATATTAGAATATGCAGTGTTTGACTCATTCCTTTTTTAATATTTATTTATTTACTTATTTTAGAGAGAAAGACGGGGAGATAGCACGAATGGGGGAGGGGCAGAGGGAGATATTGTGATCAATATGGTAAGTATGTTCAATGTTATAAAATAATATTAGATTAATATTTGCAATAGAAGTAAAATTTCTGAATATAACAAAAACAGATATATCATAAGCGTCTGTGCTGTTTTTACTCTTACAACAAGTAATTTCATCTGAAATTAGAAAAATAAGCCTGAAATCTTCTTTGGTAAAAATAAAGATATTATTACATATATTTTAACTCAAATCTGTGTGGTTCTTGGTTAATCTGTGCTTATACTCCAGCATCAAATAAAAATATTATTATTTACCCACCTTAATAAATGATCTTTTTGATCTATTTTTTGCTTTGATTTTTTTTTTACACTGGATAACTTCATTCAAAAACTAAGATAAAGTAATTTTAAGACCTTTTGTTGCATACATTAATTCTGAAACATCCCTTTTATTTATATGCAGTAAAACTTGCTACACTTTTTTTAAATCTAAGAAATAAGGTCAAGAATGAACACCAATAGCTCTTGGGAAAAACGAAAGTGTTCAGCAAAATTTTAGAACAAGAATGCTGGGGGGTGGGGTCCTCAGGGCCTCAACCTAATTTCATGTGACCAGAGGTAATTAGTCTACAAGATGATATTGCTGTGACCTCAAGACTGCAACCAGTGAAAAAGTAGCTAGAGATCTTTTGTGCTTCCCCCATTCAGGGTGGGAATGGACTTGGGAATAACTAACCTGAAGAGGCAAGAGGAATTCATCCATTTTTTTTTTTTTCTACAGATGTTTAAATTGATGACTTCATTTCGTAGAGAGCTTTATCCTACGGTATTTTCATTTGGCACAATTAGGTGAACAGTTTTCTGATTCTAAAAATAATGTATGTTTATTACAAAAATTCTGAATAGAGATTTTATATATATAATAAACAATTAGTCTAAGTTACTATCAGGCAGGTGCATGCATGTGAGGGAGATTAAGAGAAAGAGAGAGACAGAGAGAGGGAAAGAAACAACTTAGGATGTTGATATCAGAATCACTCAGAAGGGTTAAAAATTCTCTTTGCTTAGTAAAATATAATGTTTAACAAGTCATGGCAACAAGAGGTAACAACACCAAAAACCCACAAGAAATGCTAGTATATATTCAGCACCTAGTATGCATCTTGCTTTTCTTAGCCTAATAAAATAAAATCTTAAGAGAAGCACAGATGAAAGGAGTTCATTGAAATAAAATGTCCCCATTAACATGATTGAAGTCATGATCCCCCAAAAAAGATTCCCTGGAGGAAGTAGTGACTAACGAAATTTAAAAATTTGGATATCTTAATATTTAGCTTTTGGTTGTGCTGTACAGAGGTGTAACCCACTGCCCTCAATCCCATCCCCCAAATTAAGTAAAACTACTTCACTTTTAACTGACCATTTTAACTTGAAGAATAAAGACTTTGGAGTTATGTCTAAAGAAAGAAATGTATAAATCCAAAGATAACAAGAAAATTAAGCCTGCTTTCCCCAGACAAGCTGTGGGTATTGGGTAAAGTCTTAAATTTCTCACCATACATGTAATCCTTAAATTATCTGAATATAGATAGTGTAGGGAATTAGAAAACATAATTTGAGACAATCTAGAGACAGATATTCATATTATAGCTTATTATCTTTAATCATATCAGTTCTTTCCTTGGGAACAGAACAAAAAACACCAAACAAATACTTTCTTTAAAATTAAACATAATCTTGGGAAACATACTCTATAACAATAGGAAAAGCATAGTATTTGTTAATGTGGAACTGTTAAGCTCTTCAGAACAGAAGTCTTGCTTTGCCTTTGCAAACCCCCAGTTTTCCCCCTCTCCCAATCAAAGTGATAAATTTGTCATCACAGGTGAACAGATTATGCTAAAATTAAAGAACTCAGACACATAAATCTACATACTGTATGATTCTATGTATACAAAATATCCGGAAGAGACAGAAAATGAATCACTGGATGCCTTGGGCTAGAAATGGATTCAAGGATTGATTGTGAATGGGTTTGAAGGATCTTATTAGGTGATCAGAATGCTCTAAATCTGGATTGAGTGATGATGGCACAATTTGGCAAATTTATAATCAGTTATTATTTGAACACTTAAAATGGGTGAATTTTATCATAAGCAAGTTACACCTTAATAATGTTGTTTTAAAAATGCCCCTAGTTTCAGAATAGATTTTTCTCATTTCCAGCTATCAAGATCTCAGCAAGGGAAAACTATTAAGAACAGAAGTTTATAAAGAATAATGTAAAGCCACTTGAAATATTCACTACTCACAGTCACCCATTGTTAAAATGGTAATATCTATTTTCTATTCTTATCTGTATGATACAGATAATTCTTTAAAAAATCATACTGGCAAATAATACATCATAAAATTGTCCTGTTTTTATTTCATGTCTATTATAACATGAACATTTCCACTTCTGATAATATAGTCTTTTAAAATAGGACGTTAAACCATTGCATAGTGATCAAATTTGATATAACTACTTCTTCCCCTTAATATAAGCTGTTTATAAAGTTTAAATGCTATAATTTTATACTAAATACTCCTGTGCTTATTTGCTAGAGATTTGTCTTTGATTATTTCTTTAAGTTGATTTCCTGAAATGAATACCAACTAATAGCATGTGGCAGGGGCCATGTTGAGCATCTGCCATATTATCCTTGAAGGCCTTATAGTGAGGTGGTTTAGCTACAAGAAGGAGAAGGAACTCCTGACCCACATGTTATAGGCTAGACTGTGTCCTCCCCAAATTCATATGTTGAATCTCTAACTGCTAATAAACTATTTAGAGATTGGGTCTTTAGGGAAGTAAATAAGCTAAAATTAGGTCATGAGGGTAGGCCCTAATCCAATATTATTAGTGTTTTTATAAGAAGAGAAGATTAAGGCAAGGGCACATACAGAGAGTAGAACATATGAAGACACAGAGAGAAGCAGCTAAGGAGAGAGGCCTCGGAAGAAACGATCTTGATTGTGGACTTTAGCCTCCAGAATTGTAAGAATATACATTCTGATATTTCATCTATCCAGTGTGGTACTTTGTCATGGAAAACCAATATACAACATAGACTATCAAGTGAGATCAAATATATCCTTTTCATTCAGTTAAACTTCTGAGATTTTTGTGTTTGTCTATTGTAACAAGTAGCTTGCTTGCTCTAATACCAATGAAGTATTTCTATGACTTGGGAAACTGAACATCCTTTCCTGTTGTACATTTGTATTCTGAATAATGCATATCTTTAGGTCATTTTGGTTTCCTTTTAGTTTTATTAGATTTCTTTGAATATTAATGTTATAAATCTGTTGTTTATTATATATGCTACGAAAATGTACATTTTTTTCTCAACTTTACTTCTCTTGATATTATTCATGGTAGTTTATTTTATTATGTAGCATTTTTAAATTGAAGAATTTAAAAAATTGACCATGGTCAATTTTGCCAATTTTTCCTTCATTGTTTCTTTTATAGTTTTTATGGCAAAAATGTCTGTCCATACCCTAAAATCAATTAAGTGTATTCCTGTCTTTATTTTATGTCTCATTTTTACATTCTTTTTTTTTTAAAGATTTTTATTCATTTATTTAACAGAGAGAGAACACAAGCAGGCAGAGAGGCAGGTAGAGGCAGAGAGAGGAGCAGGCTTCCTGCGGAGCAAGGAGCCTGATGTGGGACTCGATCCCAGGACACCGGGATCATGACCTGAGCTAAAGGCAGCTGCTTAACCAACTGAGCCACCCAGGCGTCCCTCATTTTTACATTCTTTTTGGAACTTAGTTTATTGTTTTATATAATATTAGTTTCTATTTTTACTTTTTATCTTATCTATATTATTTTTCTGAATACACTGTTTAGCAAGTTACCCCAGAAGAACTTGCCAAATAATTCCATTGGAAATATTACCTTTTCATTATATACTAAATATATAAGACTATCTGTATCTCTGGATTTTCTATTCTGTCACATTATATGTTTATTTATATTAAAACCATCCTCTTTTATTTATTATATATTTATAAAAGGATTTTTAATTTTAAGTTATCCCATTAGACAAATTTAAAATATTTGATTGACTTTTTCTATGCACGTTTTAAATTCCAAATTAAGTGGAATAATTTTGTCAGGTGGAAGAATCCCTTTAGGATGTTGATTATAATTACCCTCCTAGGTCAGTCTGACCTGTGGAGAATGAAAAAAAAAAAACATTATATTATTTTCTTTTTCCATCAGGACTGTCAGAACCATGCACTTTAAACCTTCATTCTATTTAGCTTTTCTCTCTCTCTTTTTTTTAAGATTTTATTTATTTATTTGACAGAGAGATTGAGAGAAAGAGAGAGACAGCGAGAGAAGGAACACAAGCAGGGAAAGTGGGAGAGGAAGAAGCAGGCTTCCCACTGAACAGAGAGCCTGACAGGGGGCTGGATCCCAGTTCCCCGGGATCATGACCAAAGTAAAAGGCAGCCGCTTAATGACTGAACCACTCGGGCACCCCTAGCTTTTCTCTTTCATCTGAAAATGAATTCTGCGGTTTTATTCCTGTGGTTTTGCTTAGGATTTCTCTTTTGGTTTAAAGCTTTTTTTTTTTGATTATGTTTTAAATTATGGTTTAATTGATATTTTTAATATAGCTATAATTATTGACTATTTTCAAATTAATTGATGTATTTTTTGATATGGAACTACCTCACTAAAGTTTATTTAACAGTTAACTCAAAATATTTATTTAGTGACTACTTTCTTAAGCAAATAACCTGATTATCTAAAATGAATGACAATTATGAGGCATAAAGTTTCTTGTTAATAGTCTCACAATTTATAAGCTTCTCTATATCCTATTTCTGTTCAGAGCTACTATGTATTGTTAGTAAATATTCTACAATCCAGGGATCAATATTATTCAGATCTCTTTATCTGGTTCTGATCCATTTAACCTTAGTTTCTGACCTTGCCAGGACTGAGGCTTAGAAGCAAAAGAGATGCGTTGAGTGGAAATTTGCCTTTTTGACTAGCAAGCTTACAGTTTTAACCTTGAGATTCCCTGAAACTGATAGGCTTGCAGCCAGACTCTTTACCTCCTAAATATCTTCAGGAGTTTTTTGAGGAAATCTCTCCCCAACTGCTGGGATCTCTCAACTGCAGCCCCCTTGACATATGTAAGTTTATTTTTTTCTTCTGGTAACTTGTTTTCTTCTCGGGCCACAGTGATGTCCAAGAATTTCATCTTCTTTTTTTTTTAAAAAAAAGATTTTATTTATTTGACAGAGAGAGATCACAAGCCGGCAGAGAGGCAGACGGAGAGAGAGGGGGAAGCAGGCTCCCTGCCGAGCAGAGAGCCCGATTCGGGGCTCAATCCCAGGACCCTGAGATCATGACCTGAGCCGAAGGCAGAGGCTCTAACCCACTGAGCGACCCAGGCGCCCCCCATCTTCTTTTTGATCATATATATTTGTCCCATTCAGGCAGCCTTTTCCAACAGGTTATAAGATACCAGCTCTCTTTGATGCATGGTTCCATATCTGGCCCATAGGCAAGCAACACGCATTCTTTGCCCTGGCAAACTCAGGAAATATATGCTTCTCTCAATCTAGTCAGTCTCATTGACTACCAGCAAAGCAGCCAGCCAGTCTATCATTTTTGTCTTTGGATCTTCCAGACAGTGGTCAGCCAAGCTCTGCTCAATCTGCCAGACTAAAGCAGACAAGGGTCTTTGTCTCCATGAAACCATTTTCTCTTCATGAAGCAACATCCAGCAAGAAAATGCACATAACTCTCTAAAAACCCTTTCTGGGTCATTTTGCTCAAGTTAGGTATAAAGTTAGGAAAGGTGCTAATACATTATATCTGGATGTAAGGGGTTAAGAGTGGCTGGCTACTTAACTATAAACGGTTTTTACTTCTGTTCCTAATAGCTGTTTGCATTATGCCTCAGTAGAAATGTCCCTTATATATTCCATGGTCAATGATATCATTGTTTCACTCATAATTTTGAGTATTTGTTCTCAATATTTTTAATTAAATTTGTCACACCTTGCAGATTTAGTTACACTTAAAAAATTACGGTGATTAATTTCTTTTTTTTTTGATTAATTTCAGATTAAATGTTCATTGATTATTTTGCTTTCTTGATGTGTTCATCCTTCTGGAGTTGAACCAGTTTGGTGTTTCTTCTTAATGTAATAATTTACTTAATATTTAATTCTATAAATTTATCTTTAATTAAAGCTGTGGTTGTATTCTAGTAAAAAGTATTTGTAGATAATATTTATAAAACATTTATTTATGCCAGACACCATACGAAGTGTATAAAGCACTTATTATCTCAGTGAAGCCAGATAAAACTCTTATCACCAAGGGGTTACTATTATTATAATCTATAATTATACAAACTAAGGCTTAGGGAGCTAAATTAACTTACCTAATTTTGCAGAACAAGTAAGTTTCAAAACAGGAATTTGTTCCTAGAAAACCCCACTTCACTGCCCTATGCCATTTTACCACTTCCCATTATTTATATTCCTTTCTTATTTCTTTGTAAAAAGCCTATATTTTCAGTTGTGATATCTCCTTGACTAAGAGTTCTTTTAGAATGGCATATTAGCATGTCTCATTTGAATAGTTTTGTTTAACTTCTGTTGTTAATTTTGAAAGGACTTCCAGGATGTCATTGTGAAGAGTTCTGGTGAGCCACTCTCCGGTGAAACTGGTAAAAATTATTAAAACAAAGATAAGAGCAAACAACAACAACAAAAATGCCAAAATGTTTAAAGCCTTCAGAAATAATCTGAAGGTCAAATGACAAAAAAAAAAAAATCTATCAAAAATATCTACAAAAATTCAATAAGAAAAGCAAGAATCTGTGATAATTGAATGAGGTCTGCTCCCTCCCTCAGTGCACATGATTCAGTGAGGTGAAGACTCTACTCTAGATAGCTACATGGACAAGAGATTCTCCCCCCACCAGCTCCTAGCTTTATTCACAGGAGAGCTGGGACTCCAAGATTTCTCATCCTGCCCCCATGTACTTATTGCTGAGGCTAATCCCCAGATATCCTGGAGATGGGTGAAGGTTCTCCTTTTCTGCCCCACTCCCACTCACAGACTGGAGGCTTTATATTTGGTCTGGCATGCTGAGAATGCTGAGGACCTGATAGTGATTCTTTAAGTTTATAAGTAAGTGGATCCATGTCAAGAAGAACACTGGCTAGTGCCCTTCCCTCACCAAGTGCTCATTTTTTTTAAGTGAAGATATCACTCAGAGAGAACCTTGCTGTTGTCCCCAGCTCTAGATTCAGAACTCTAAATCAGAGATCTATCTGGGGCAAGATGTAGGTCATAAAACATATAGCTCCTAATCTCTTCTGAGAAGAATTGCCCTCATTAGCAGCAAAGCATGGAATTAGAGTATTTCCCTAAAATCAAAAGCAGATTAAGATAGCACAAGGAAATAAACTGCAGATCAATAGTTCTTATTAATATGGGTACAAAAATTCTCAATAACATACTGAGAAATATACATAGATATGTAAATAGAATTGTATAGTATCACCACATGGGGTTTATCCCAGGGATGCGACATTGGTTTAACATCTTGAAATCACATTGGGGGTGCCTGGGTGGCTCAGTTGGTTGAGCAACTGCCTTTGGCTCAGGTCATGATCCTTGAGTTCCGGGATCGAGTCCCACATCGGGCTCCCAGCTCCACGGGGAGTCTGCTTCTTCCTCTGACCTTCTCTCCTCTCATGCTCTCTCTCACTTTCTCTGTTTCTCAAATAAATAAATAAAATCTTTAAAAAAAAAAAAAACATCTTGAAATCACCACCAGTGTAACACATCATGTTAGTACACTAAAAACAACAACAACATGATAATATCAATAGATGTAGATGTTTTGACAAACAAGAGCTTTTTGTGATAAAAATACTGAACAAAAACCAAACAACAAAAACTCTGAGCAAACTAGGAATAGAAAGGAAATTCTTCAACATGATGAAGGGCATTTAAGAGAATCCACAGACAGCATCATACTTAATGTGAAAGACTAGACGCTTTTCCCTAAGATCAGTAACAAAAAGGGGATGTCCCTTCCCATCAGTACTATTCAAAATTGTACTGGAGTAGACTTCTAGCCAGGGCAATCAGGTATTCAAGCACAGTAATGCTGAGCACCTGCCTTAGGAAATGTGGTTCCATTTACAACAGAGATAGAAATCTCATTAAAAATGAGTTTAAAAGAGGAGTGTCCTCTCAGAGGTTAGGGGGTCAGTGGGTCAGGTAAGGACTTATGGATGAGATGGTGGATGATCTCTTAAAGCAAACAAAAAATTTCCCAAGCCTACAACATAAGAACACCATCCTAGGGAGAAGGATCAGGATGATACATTTGAAAATGACATGTACCTCAGTACTGAGAAGAGAAAATGTATAAGACTAAGCAAAGGTATAAGGAAGAACAGAGACAGGGGAACCACAGAGGACCTTGTGCACTGGTGAAACAAGTAAATGAGGCCATACAGAGCATGTCTGAGGATCAGGTTGGATTAGACTTTGAGTGCTTTGGAGTATGTGTCACTGTTGTTGATACTATTATAGTGAAAAGGGGGGGAAAAGTCATTTTGTACATGTTCACAGATACCTCCAGAAATAACAGTGAGATTCTGAGGGGGCTGGAAGTCCTATATTATGCAGGTGGGGACAAAAAAAAAATGAGTCTAGAAGGAAAAAAAGAAATAACTGATGGAGTCAAGTCTTTGACACCAGCCATATGAATTTCAGGGAAAGAGATCTATGCTGACACATATATACTCACAAAAGCTAAACATAAAATAGTAAGGTGTTTGCTCAGTTTATATTGCTTTCTGTTTATCACTCTCTATTTCAGCAAATCATTATATTGGAGAGTGATGAGTCATCTGCATACTGAAAAGCACTTATTGTGGAGGATGTATAAAAAGTTGAGAGAGAATAGAATGACGTTTTCTTATGCTATTATATGAGTATTGCAAATTTAGCATCCTGTTCATTTTAAATTCTGTATAGGCTAAGGATATAGCAATAGATAAAAGAGAACCATTTATTAAAGTGCAGGGAACTTACTGGTGTGCTGCAGTTCACTGTTGTCCACTGTTACCATGGTAACAATAGCTACTGTGCAGAAAGGAGTTGCAACTACCCACTGTTTGTATGTCTTTGGAAGGGATACAATGCTGCTAAATTGGAAGCATCAGAGGGCTCAAATTTAAAAATCTTAGAAGAGAGTCATAATACAATTTTTAGAGCAGACTTTTTTTAATATGAGCATAATAGGTAGAAAAAGGAATTTAATAATAATTGAATAATTAGTAAGACGAGATAGGGAGAGAAAAGAAGAAAGTTGCAGGTTTGTGTTATCTTTTTCTATAACTTTTTGATGCAACTTCTCATCACTTGAATAAACAAAATAATGAATTGTTTGACCACAGGAAGTAAATCAACAAAACATTGCAGTGTATTTTGACTTTGTAGAACATATTTTGTAGCTGTATTTTATTGTTGACCATCTGCCTAATAAATCTACACTGCAGCAATAAACTCTTGAGGGGAAATTTCTATTTGTTTTAAACACTTTGTCAGAAAAATGTATATAACTAAGAGCTGTATACTGCTTTTGGAATACTATATTATTTTCTCAATTTTCAATAGTAATCCAATTTCTGTTACTTTCAGCTCAGTGGATTTTGAATAAGTGACAGAAAGTATGAGGCTTAGCTCACAATGAAATACTTTTCTATTGCTTCCAAGATATTTCTCTTACTGTACTGAGGCGCTTTCTAGTCCCAAATATATTTTCATTTACTCTAGGCTCAAATAAGTGAGCTAGAAAATTTAGTAAAAAAGGGGACTGACACTGAGTAGTCTTTGTTCTATATATTATGGATGTGACCATGGAGGGCCTGCAATCCTGATTAAATTCATCTGTTCATCCACTGTGGCTCTTCATCTGCCCAGCTGACTGTGATTTGACATATATACAAGATGACACTGATTACCCCCAGTTTAAATTATGAGTATGAATATAAGCTAAGCATTAATGTTGTCTGGCAATCACACTGTATTTCCTTCTCTAAACGATTATTTCACATCATCTCTTCTGTCCTTAAATTTCTGATTTTTCTCTCCATCTTCACTGTCAGCTAATGAATTTGTCTTCCTCTTTACTATAAGATATAAGCAGTAGGAAGAGAACCATCACAGATTCTTACTACCACATTCATCCACACAATAACAATCTGTCCTATAAATTCAGCCATCTTTCCCTTTATTAAGATGAAATGTATGGGTTAGAGGGAATACAAACTGGTGCAGCCATTCTGGAAAACCGTCTGGAGGTTCCTCAAAAAATTAAAATAGAGCTACCCTATGACCCAGAAATTGTACTGAAAGGTATTTACTCAAAAGATACAAAAATATTGATTCTAAGGGGCACATACACCCTGATGTTTAGAGCAGCATCATCAACAATAGCCAAATTTTGGAAAGAGCCCAAGTGTCCATCAACTGATGAACTGATAAAGAAGTGATACACACACACACAGGAATATTACTCAGCTGTCAAAAAGAATTAAATCTTGCCATCTGCAATGATGTGATTGGAGCTAGAGTGGTTTATGTAAAGAGAAAAATTCAGTCAGATAAAGACAAGTACCATATGATTTCACTCATGTGGAATTTAAGGTACAAAACAGATGAAAACAAGGGGAAAAAAAAGAGAGGGAGAGGTGAACCATAAAAGACTCTTAACTATAGAGAACATGCAGAGGGTTGCTGGAAAGGAAGTGGGTTGGGAGCTGGGCTAAATAGGTTGTGGGTATTTAGGAGGGCACTTGTGACGAGCACTGGGTATTATATGTAAATGTTAAATCACTAAATTCTACTCCTGAAACAAATTTTACACTATATGGTAACTAACTGGAATTTAAATAAAAACTTGAAATAAACAAAAAAGATGAAATGTAAGGATTATCTAAAGGCAATTGTTTTATTTATATCTCCTGTCTCCTACACGATTCTTCTGTCTCAGCACATGCCCCCATTTAATTCCTTCACTATTAATTTTCCTCACAACTATATTTTCCCATTACATTTTAAATTTTTTAATGTCTTTCTGGGGGCAGAGAAATAATCTAAAGTATTGAATCTGTATCAGAATTATTCATAAGCTTTATGGTGCCTCGCATCTGGTTCCCTGCTCAGCAGGGAAGTTCTTTCTCCCTCTCTCTCTGCCCTTCCTCCAACTTGTGCACTCTCTCTCTCTCGCTCACTTTCTCAAATAAATAAATAAAATCTTTAAAAAATTACCTTTAAGTTTATAAAATTCTAGATTTCCAACCCCAACTTCACATATTCAAATTCAGTAGATCAGGATGAGGCTAAACATTAAAAACAAACAAAAAAATAAAACTAAAAAAATAAAATTCTGCTATTTGAGATACCCTTGATGCTCAGTGAAATAAGTGAGACAAAGACAAATACTGTATGATCTCACTCATATATGGAACCTAAAGCACCAAACTCGTAGAAACGGAGAATAGATTGGTGGTTGCTGAGCAGAGGGAAGATGCATAGAACTGGTCAAAGGGTTGGTCAAGGGGAAGATGCATAGAACTGGTCAAAGGGAACTAGAATAAACTTTTAGTTATGAGATGAATTAAGTCCTGGGAATATAATGTACAGCATGTCAAGCATAGTTAATATACTGTGTTATCTATTTGAAAGTAGGCAAGACAGGAAATCATTCTGTAATATATCATGTTGTATACCTTACACTTACACAATGCTGTGTGTCAATTACATTTCAATAAAGCTGGAAGAAAGAAGCAAATTGAAGGAAAATAAAAAAAAAATCAAATCAAATAAAAATTTTCACCCAGAAGAAGAAAATTACTCACTAGGAATCAGCCAAAATAAAATGTGAAGAAACATGGGGAATTTGGAGACTTTTGAGAGAGGGGTTAAATAAAGGAAGATGGAAGAAGGGTCTAGTTCAATATGCCTGTATGTATACTGTCACATTTCTGATAGGGTTTTGAGGTATTTTAAGAAGTCTTCATGATTCCTTTTGCAATCTGGCAAGGTCTACAATACCCTCCTAACCTGCAGTCATTCTGAAGTCACGAAGGGCTAGGTTAATACTAGGAATGGCAGGCAATGGAAGACTGATCCTAGGCTTTTATAAGGGAAAGTAGTTGGGGAGTTCTGGCAGCAGAGTAATTCTTTTAAGGCTTGTCTTGATGAGAGATCAGCAGTGCATTTAAGTCTATGTTATTCAGTAGGCTT
This sequence comes from Nasua narica, assembly GCA_028533885.1. NCBI lineage: Eukaryota > Metazoa > Chordata > Mammalia > Carnivora > Procyonidae > Nasua > Nasua narica. The sequence continues at coordinate 138,854,312 of CM052800.1, read as the reverse complement.
CTTGTTGTAAAAGGGATTATGGTAACTTAGGTAGAGATCTTATACCTCATTCAGAGATGCTTTAGAGAGAAAATCAAGGTTATTTGATTTGTTAATAAAATTTTACTTGAGCTGGGATTGTGTTGTAAAGCCCTTTATGAGGATCACTTTTTATCTACTTAAAAAGACACTGTAAGCTGTCACTGTTATTTCTAATTCTCAGTTATTTAACAAGGAGAAAGGTGTAGTTCAAATTATGAGGAACCACACTACAAGACTCTGCAAACCAATTTTGGAAAGATCATTTTTCTTCCAGTAGGAAATTTTAACCCTAATCTCTGTCATTTTCAGGCTGTCGTTCCTCCCCAAGATAGTTTACCAGGTCAGAATGACCATCTGGCATGGTCTGAACTGCTTCAGGTGTCCTCATTTACGGCCATGACTATGCTCATTCAATCCTTCCTCCGACTTCTGCTTTTGAAAGCAGGAGAGAAAACTACATGTATATGTGTAATTTTCTATATTATATATATTTCTCTATTTTTTCTATAATTAGATATATAATTATCCTGAACAAATGCTTAAACAGAAGTCTGATAATAAATTTGTATCAATCCTGGAGATTAGTTGTGGTGTGGAAAAATATAACTCCCAAATTGTTGTTTGCTACAACAGAGGCTTAGTTTTTGCTCATTACACAGTCCACAGTGGCTCAGCTGTGGTTCCACTCCATGCCGTCTTCACTTAGGGACTATGGCTTTTTCAGCAGCCTCTTTATGAAATATAACCAGCCAGCCATTATGCTAGTGTGACATAGGGAAAGAACGAGAAAAAAATATATATTTATACATACAGACATACATAAGCGCACACATATACATACTCATACAAACATACCCATACATGGACACATCCACGTGTGTGTGTGTGTGTGTGTGTGTGTGTATGTATAGAGTGTGCACAACAGAGTGTCATTGTAACAATTTAACAAAACAATAGTTTCAGAGTCTATAAAGAAGCAAAGGGAGACCAAATGTATCTTAAATTCATGATATGCTAGAGCCAGCTTGCAAGGCTTATAGGAGCCCATGTTTCACATCTCTTTTCAACTCCATATTCATTCAACGACTTCACATTAGTGGCCATTGTGGGAGCAGTTATGACACAGAAATCAGCCAACACTACAGATCAAGGCCCTTTGAGACCCTCCTCCTCCCCAGCACACCAGGGCTTAAAATATAGCAAAATCACATGTTAACTAGTGCTCCTCAGAAAAGAGTACAGGGGTTAAAACTTTTCTCAACGCTCTGAGGGAAAAAGAATGTGAAGCCTGGTGGTGGGTGTTGAGAAGGGCACGTATTGCATGGAGCACTGCGTGTGGTGCATGAACAATCAATCTTGTAACACTGAAAAATTAAAATAAACATATTTGGGGAGAAAAAAAAAAGAATGTGAAGATTTTCCGAAGTGATTCCCAAGCAGAAACCATGAGGCTGTCATCTAACTTTCCCATGTCATATATGAGGTGTGAGCAGAACCCTCAGTTTTTCAGGGCAAAAGGTTTAGCTGTACCACCTGGCTTGCTTCAGACTCAAAGCAAATAACTGTATTTACTTTTCTAGCTTCTTGATCACAATGTTTACATGAGAATCCTCAATGGACTCCTATATTTTAGAATGTTTATCCTTGATGCATACCACCTGCTTAAAATTTGCAATGAAGTTAATGATCCTTTTAAATCCAGGGTAGAGCAGAGACCTGATGTAAACTTATTCATGGTACAAATGCTTTTGTAATGTTTTACTTTAAAAAAATGCCACACTAGCTGCCTCTGAATATATTTCTTAGGTAAAGCTTATTCATAGGTTGCGTTAGTATTGAATAGTAAATATTTTAACAACTCTTTTGAAATTTCATTTCATTTTGAATACATTTATATTTATACCTGTATATAGGTATAAAATATTTAGGTACTGTCTTCATATATGCCATCAGCAACAACAGAAAGAAAATATATTAAAAAGCTACATTTAAGTTATTAAAATTTTGTATAATTTTAATTACAAAATTGCTCTGAATATTTCCACACTAAAACTCTTCCTGAACCATAATCACTTTAAAACTTATTATGTATCAAGGCACCTGGGTGGTTCAGTTAATCGTTAAGTGTCTGCCTTCAGCTCAGATCATGATCCCAGAGTCTTTGGATAGAGTCCTGCATTGGGCTCACTACTAAGCAGGAAGCCTGTTTCTCCCACTCCCCCTGCTTGTATTCCCTCTCTCACCATCTTTGTCAAATAAATAAATAAAATCTTAAAAAAACCCATTATTATGTATCTAAGATTTTTGTTTCTTAGTATAATATCCTGTATATTAACATAAATGTAGATAACATTTAGATGAACAAAAACAAATAGTATTTTAAAAATACATATTTTCTCAACTGTTTTAAAATTAACAATATTATATAAATTTCCTGAACACATAAATATTTTATTTTATAGATATATGTTATTTATTGACTGATGATCATTTAATATTTATTAACCAGTTTCAAAATTTCGATATAAACAAAGCTGCAGAACAATCTGCTATATATATATAAATAAAAATATATAGACACCTTTGCATGCTTGTGCTATTGTAGTTGTAGGAAAAATTCTTGAAAGTCAAATTAAAGAAAAATTTAAATACATCCAGACTGAATTAATTTATGTAGTTAATTAGATCCATTCTACATATCATCTTTCACACACATTAAAAAGGCTTCATGGGCAAAAGTTTTGCATGTCCTGTTTTACCATCTGCTTAGTATTTACTTCTCATGCCTCAAAGGCATCAATATCATATACTAAAGTGTATTATTTGGTAAAAAGAGCCACAAAAATATATGATGAAAATTATATATAATTTTAAGGATAACAGAAAAACACTATTTTATTCCCTGATAAGGCATATGTAGATAATATAGGTTCATTTCTGCATTACTACTTCGCAAATGCCCTACCAAAGTTTTTATTTATTTTTATATTTTTTATTTTACTGTATTATGTGAGTCACCATAAAATACATCAACCTGCCTAAGGTTTTAAATTTTAGTTAGGGAAGATCTATCCCTAAAGTGGAATACAAAAAGAATATCCAATTCCAAAGCATTGTGCTCAGTCCTTTTGGATTTTTTTAGAAATATGAAGTAATGTAGTCTAGATCAGCTGTTCCAGACAGAATATAACCTGAATCATGATTATTGAGGGCTACTTCAATTTAAATGTTTCTGTATGCAAAAGAAGGGCAGCTATGATCATTTTCTATAAACTGATAGCATGTAGAGATTTTTTGTTTAAATAAACAATTAAGAAAGCATTTCAGGAAGTAGGTTCATGAGAACAATCTGATTGCCAAAATAACTTGACATTATAGATCATTTTCTCCAAGTGTATGTTAAATCTGGATAGTAATATTATCTCTTACTAGTTGCCCTGGTGATAGTCTTAGACTACGTATAACCCTTAAAGATCCATTAAATGACATATTATGTTAAATAATACTTTAAAATAAAACAATAAAATCAAAAGCACTCAAATAGAAAAAGAAAGAAGTAAAATGATCTTTCATAGATGACATAACCTTATATGTAAACTCTAAAAATATTACAAAAAAACCCTGAGAACTGGTAAATGAATTCTGCAAAGTTACAGGGTACAGATTCAACACATAAAAATCAGTTACATTTCTATATACCAACAGTGAAAAATCTGAAAAGGAAATTAAGAAAACAATTCCATTTACAATCACAAAATAAGTAAATAAAATACTTAGAAACAAACCTAACAAAGGAGACAAAAGACTTTTACACTGACATTAAAAAACAAAACAAAATACTACTGAACACAATTACAGAAGATTCCAATAACTAAAAAAAAGTCTTGTGTTTATGGACTGGGAAATTTAATATTGTTAAAGTGTCAATACTACCTAAAGTGATCTGTAGATTCAATGAAATACTTACCCAAGCCCAAATGATATTTTTTGCAGAAACAGAAAAAAAGTTTCCTAAAATTCATATGAAATCTCAAGGGGACTCATTAGACAAAACAGTCTTGAAAAAGAACTAAGTTGGGGGTATTGCACCTACTGATTTTAAAGTTTACTACAAGGCTGCAGAATCAAAACAGGATGGTACTGGTGTAAAGACAGTCATGTAGACCAAGACAATGGGATAAAGACCTCAAAAATATATCCCATACATGTATGGTCAAAAGATTTTTGACAAGAGTGTCGAGATCATTCAATAGGGAAAAGAGTCTTTTTAATAAGTGGTGCTGGGGAAATAATGAAGGTGGGCCCTTCCTAATTCTATACACAAAAATCAACTCAAAATGAATCAAAGACCTAAATGCAAGCACTAAAACTATAGAACTCTTAGAATAAAACATAAGTTAAAAGCTGTAGGACACTCAGTTTGCCAATTATTCCTTAGAGTTGACATCAAAAGTATAGGCAACAAATTTAAAAAAAATAGATAATTTGGACTATGTCAAAATGAAAGTGTCTATGAATCTCAGGACACTATCACTAGAGTGATGGACAGTATATGGAATGTGGAGAAAATATTTGCCAACCATACATCTGATAAGGGGTTAATATCTAAACTATATAGAGCATCCCTACAACTTAACGAAAACAACCTATTTTAAAAAAAATGAGCAAAGTATTTAAATAGACATTTCTCCAAAGAAGATATAAAAATGAACAAAAATCATAAGAAAAGATGTTCAAAATTATTAATCCAAAGAAAACATGAATTGAAACCACAATGAGATACTATCTCATACTCATCAGAATGGCAAGAAGAAGAAGAAGAAGAAGAAGAAGAAGAAGAAGAAGAAGAAAAAGAAGAAGTTGGCAACAACATGAAAAATCAAACCCTTATGCACTGGTTGGTAGAATGTAAAATGATGCAACCATGGGAAAATGTATAGAGTTTCCTTAAAAAATTAAAAATAGAATGACCATAAGATCTAGCAATTCCGCTTTTGCATGTATATCCAAAAGAATTGAAAGTAGACATTCAAAGAGATATATACATCCATCTTCACAGTATCATTATTTTTAATGAACGCAGAAGCCATCCAAGGGTTATTCTGTAAATAAAATTTGTATATACATACAATGGAATATTATTCAGTCTTAAAAATGAAGACAACTGTAAAAAATAATGAAATCTTGCCATTTTCAATGACGTGGATGGTGCTAGAGAATATGATGCTAAGCAAAGTAAATCAGTCAGAGAAATACTGTATAATGTCACTCATATGTGGAATTTAAGAAACAAAGCAAACAGAGGGAAAAAGGAAAAAGAGGAAAACTAACAAACAGACTCTTAACTAGAAAGAACAAATTGATGGTTACCAGACGGGAGTTGGGCAGGGGGATGGATTAAATAGGTGATGGGGATTAAGGAAGGCACTTGTCATGTTGAGCACTGAAACACCTGAAACAAACAACAAAAAAATGAAGGCAATTCTGATGTATGCTCCAACACTGACAAACCTTGAGGACATGATGCTATATGAGATAAACTGGTCATTGAAGGACAAATATTATATGATTCCATTTATATGAGGTTCTCAGAGTGACCCAACACGGTGGGAGAGGAATTAGAATCGTTGTTTCCAGAGGCTATAAGGAGGCAAATGATGATATTTTTAAATAGGTATAGAATTTCAGTTTTTCAAGGTAAAAATGAGTTCTGTAAATGTAGGGTAATGATGATAGCAAAACTCTGTGAATGCACTTAACACAAATGATTAGCATGTTAAATTTTATTATATATGTTTTTAACATAATTAAAATTAAAAAATAATACTATATCCATAAACTTTTTATTGATATGGGATTTTTAATATTCTGAGGAAATCACATGTTTAATATATGTCAGAGAGAGAAAAGCTGCCTTTACTCACTGGAAAATATATAAGAAGAATGTTGTTTTTCTGAATACAAATATTTTTTAAGAAACAAGATGAAGAAATTAGATTTTAATTAAAATATTTATGGCTTTTACATAAAAAAAAAAGAAGTCAAGACTTTCAAAGTGACAATATTGGGTCTCTTATTTTTACTAACTTAGATAACATGAAATTTCTGAGAGTAATTTTTTAATCTTATATGTAAAAGCATCATTCCTATTTTGAATTGTGTGTGTGTGTGTGTGTGTGTGTGTGTTTGTGTGTGTGTGTGTGTAGTACATAACGACGAAAAGTTGGCATTTTCTGCCTTTAAAGGAAACAAGATTATGGTACAGAATGAACTTAAGTCCACATTTTAAAAGAAAATGAATGCAAATATATGAATTACTCGTAGTTATATTCAGGTATTCAGGTATTGTTGGAATCAACAATATATATATTTTTTCTTTAAAGCTCAAATTTTCCAGTCCATTTTTATTATTGTTATCTTAAGGTATAATAATGTGCATACATTTTTAACATCTGTATTCTGTAGCTTTAAAAGCCCAAACAGGATTCCATTCACAGTCAATCTCTTTATATATCAGTAATATCAGTATTTATTGAATACTTAGTTTAAAAATGATCATCTTTCTCAGTTAAAGTGCCCATTCGATTTTTTTATCGATTTGCAGTGTAAGAACTTTAATCTATATGTAATAGCATTGTAGCAGGAAATTCCCTGTGTACACTGACTACTTACAATCAACAAAACTGGATCTTAAGGATTTAAGGTTGGCAAGAGAAAGGAGGATAGTCAATCTAGTTTTCTAATTGATGGTGTATAAATTACAGATACTCCCAACAAAAGCGGCTCCCTTTGTGCAATGTTGCATGTGCATAAATCATGAATCCATTTTATATCCTACTGTGAGGAAAAAAGGGACATTTATGAAGAGTATTAGTCTTCTCTAAGAAAATGGTATTTAACTTGTGGCTTCTGAGTCCCTGCATCCTTTTTTGTTATTGTTGTTGTTTTAAAGATTTATTTATTTATTTTAGAGAGAGAAAGTTGTAGGAGGGGCAGAGGGAGATGCCCAAGAGAATTTCAAGTAGACTCCCTGCTGAGCAGGGAGCTCACTGAGGGGCTTAATCTCATGACCCTGAGATCATGACCTGAGTCAAAATCAAGAGTCAGAGATTTAACTGATTGAGCCACCCAGGCTCCCTCACTGCATCTTTTGAGTCATTAGAACTGTCTGGATATGGACAAACCTATTATTCCTGTGAGTGTTATTTGTCAATTCAGCCTTTGACCTCATGCAGGATAAAATCTCAATATGAGGAAAGGTAGAATTCAAGTTAAAAAAAAAAATCCACTGACCCAAAGAAATTGTTATATAATGATAAAGCCCACAGATTACAGTAAAGATGCAAGAATTTATATCTTTCCACAAAGTAATACAGAAATCTTCCATGTAAACTTGAAATGATGAGAAATTAAGGGATAAATAAGTAGAAACAGAAATTATACAAGTTCTAGATGACTTTAAAACACTATTCTCAGTCCAAGACAAGTCAAATGGATGAAATTCTTAAATAAGAGATATAAGAACATTACTTATTAATATAAATATCAATATATCAATATAAATATCAATATATTTTGTATTTACAATCTGATAAATTAAAATACACTGAGTTCTTAACTAATCATAGCACATTTTTGAAAATGTGTTATGTATTATATGAAAGCTTAATAAACTTGATAAGATAGCTATAAAACAAATGATACTTTAATCAAAATTTTAAAAAAGTAGAAGTCAAAATAGCTCTTCCAACATAAAATTAATATCATTACAATAAATATGCTTGGTCAACGAGAAAATTCAAAGCAAAACTGCAGAATGCATAATGAAAATAAATATAGACATAACCAATATCAGAATGTATGAAATAGAATTGTAGCACTGGAAAATCTGAAAAATATATCACTGGAAAATCCAAAGTCTTAAATAGTATCGGTTAAAATGAAGGAAAGACAATGAAAGGAAAATTAAACTCTTAACACTAGAAAAACAGAATCACTCTTCACCCCAAAAGAAGAGTAAAATTAATAGTAAGTACAGAATATAATTTAATGTGATAAAAATTAAAAAGGACTAAAGGCAAATATTAAAAATCAAAAGTTCAGATCTTTTAGACAAATTAATAAAAGGGACAAGTCTATTAGCTATTCCAATAAAAGAATAAGTGCACGAAAATATGCAAATTTAAAAATTACAGAAGAATAAAATAGCACAAATATGAAATTTAAAAATTATAAGGAGGAAAATAATTCCTTAAAGAGAATTATACAAAAAAACTTGAGGAAATAATTTGTGCAATTAATTTCACATAAACTTGATATTATAGATGAATAATTAGGAATGTACCACAGAAAAACAGTTTAAACAGACCCATCTCTGTAGAACAAACAAAATAAAATCATCTAAGAACTGCTAGCTGCTTCTTTTTTATCTTTCCAATGAAAGTCTTACATACAGGTGTTTTCATAGGGAAAATCTACCAAACATTAAGACCCCAGATAATTTTAACACTACTTTAATTTTCAGATAGTAGATAAAGAAATTTCCAAATCACTTTTAAGTATAAGACTGATTCCCATACAGGGACGCCTGGGTGGTTCAGTCAGTTAAGTGTCTTACTTGGCTCAGATCATGATCTCAGTATGGAGTCTGCTTTGGATTCTCTCTCTACGTCTCTCCCACTCATGCACCTGCATGTGCTCTCTCTCAATCTCTCTCTCAAACAAATACATAAAATCTTAAAAAAAAATTGATTCCTATATAGAAAAGTCTCACTTATGAGTACTGACTGAAAGTTCCAAGTAAAACATAGCAAAAAAATCCAACAGCATTGATTTTTTTTAATAAAATAATATATTATGACCATGTGGTATTTTTGAATAACTGAAACTGTAAATCAATATTAATGAAGTCAGTATTAATAAATCAATACTATTTATCAAACTGATATTTCTAAGGCAAAAAAACATAATTATCTCTTTATAAGCTGAAAAGCTGTTTGACAAAATCAACATACTTAACTCAAAAATAATTTAAATGAACTGGAAATTGAGACTCTTTTTCTCACAGTAAAACACTTGATCATAGTAAAACACAATGATCATTTTTCACCTACTAGTTAACATTTTATTAGAGGGGTTTTTAGAGGTTATTAGAGAATCAGTCAAGGAAAAGAGAGATGTAAGAATTTGAAAGAAGACATAAAATTATCTCTATCACAAGATAATATATTGTATCAGCAAAACACAAGAGAAGCAGTGCTAAAAAAACAAATAAAAACAAGCTACACACACACAAAACCAAAATGAAACTCAGAAAATTAGCAATATGTGGAATTAGAATATTTAAAGATGGTATGGGGAAAGAGACAAACCATAAGAGACTCCTAAACTCATGAAACAAACTAAGGGTGGCAGGGAGGTGGGGGCGTAGGGATAGGGTGGCTGAGTTATGGACATTGGGGAGGTTATGTGATATGGTAAGTGCTGTGAAATGTGTAAGCCTGATGATTCACAGACATGTACCCTGGAGCAAATAATACATTATATGTTAATTAAAAATTAATTAAATAAAAAAGAATTAGAATATTTAATAGTCTTCAAATATACAAATAGTAAGAATTAAGATAGAACAAACGAAGATGCTATCTATTTGTAACACTAAATTCAACGGTGAAGATTAAACTGAAAAATAAATGTTGAAAGTCTATATGACAAAAATTTATAATGCTTCTAAAGGGACCAAAATAATAATAGAATAAATGCACACCCTTCTTTGTTTTTGAAAAAGAAGTATCAACATCATATATACACACCATTTTTTCCTCAAGTGGATATGTAAACTGAAATAACAATAAAATTATTTTTTTTCTGGAGCTAAATAATTGTTTCTAAACTTATATGAAAGATAAATGATAAAGAATAACTAGGAAAATCCTAAAATTGCAGAGTTATGAGGAGTACCTAGTCCAGTTATTAAGGTATTTAAATATACACCAGTATTTATAATTAAAATACTGTAATTTTGGTGAACAAATAGACTGACGGCCAAGACAATAGAATAAAAAGTCTAGAAATAGTGGACTAAATTTAAAGAAAGCACAGAGAAATAAATACCAAAAAAATTACAGAAAGTGAGAGAACTACAGGGCTGTGCTCTACGAATAGAGACATAAACTCTCTTGTCTCCGCAACCCCCATCTATATGAACTCAATCTCTGATCCACCCTGATCTGTGTCAAGTCTGCTGATCACTCTATGTGACCAACAGAAGAAAGAGGGAACCTCTAGGAGGTTCCCTAGGAAACCTAGGAGGAAAAATATCATCTAGGGCCTCTCAACTCTGTGTGTATGTATTTATGCATACAACATCTGGCATTTAATAAAAATGTCTAAACATGTGAAGGACAGAGATAATGTGTTTGAATTAAAGAAAGGAAACATAAAACAGGAATGTATTCACCAATTATTCCAATATTGATCTTGGAAGACAAGAATTGTAGAATAATAGTAATTGACACATTTAAAAAACAAAGGAGAGATGTACAAAATGAAAAATGGAATTTGCTAAGTAATTTAAAAAGTCATTCAAAATTAAAATATTTAATATCTGAAACCAAAAATTCAATAGCTAGCTTTAAGGGCACATTGGACAGGGCAGAACATTGGATTGGTGAACTAAACCTCAACAGATCAATAGAAAAAATGCAAACCAAAGTACAGTCATTATAACATTACTTAAACATAATTGAAAGGACTAAAAAATCTTCCATGTAGCATATTCATATAGTAAAGCTGGTAGTGCAGCAGGAGAAAGAACTGAAAAGCAATGATTGATGGTTACAAAAACTTCCAGGTCAAGGCTCTCAAGGGTCCTTTCCAAATTACACAGCATACACTTCGCTGAATGAAGAATCATCCAGATATGTGCAAAATTTCATAGTTACAGTGAAGTCTGGGCACAAGCTTACTTAGGGGTCTTTTGTGTTCTACTGGTCCTGTTGCTAAAAGCAAATTATCTGTTTATATCACATGTAAACCAACCCATTCCTCCCTGAACAATGTAGACAAGGTAGTATAAAATGTTTCCATGGAAGTTTAAAACTTTAAAACCACGTTATAAATCACTAGCTAGCATATCCCATCCTTATCTTGACCACAAGGTTGTTACCAGTGTTCCAGTTTTCCCCAGAGAAAATGATAGTTTCCCCATTCTACCTGTAAAGCTAACTGTATACTTACAAAGACATCTTAAATCAACAAGAAAAAAGTAGGGTATGAATATATATCTCTATCTCTATCTCTATCTCTATCTCTATCTCTATCTCTATCTCTATCTCTATCTCTATCTTATCTTGGAGATATATGTATCTCCAGGGATAAGAGAAGAGAAAAATGGGGCAGTAGAAATACCCAAAGAGATTTTGGCTAAAAGTTTTCCAGGAATAATGAAAAGCATCACACTAAGGACTGCAGATTAAAGAAACTTAGAAACTTTAATATAACACATACATACATACACATAAATAAACAAAAGGCTATAATAAAAAAGGAAACATACCAGAAAATATAGTCAAACTGTGGAAAATAAGAAACTTCAAAGGTGACACTGTAAAGAAGACAATGGAATAAAATACTATAAGTAACCAAAAAAGATAACTAGTAGTCAAATAAAAGTATTCTTCAAAAATGAAGGTGAAAAAAAGTTTTCTGGCAAGCAAACACTGTCCATTCATTTTCAGCAGACCTGCTCTAAAATAAATACTAAATGGAGTAATTTAGGAAGAAGATAAATGTTACTGAAGGAAATATGTAAATGTCACTAGACTAAAACACACCAGATAAGGAAAAAAATGTGAATATTTATAAATAATTGTTGACTGACAATGTAAACATAGTATGTTTTATGGAGTTAAAGTATAGAGAGAATTAAAAATCACAAGAATAGCAAAATATAATGGAATCAGTGGAGTTAATGATTTTAATATCAAGCAATGTCTGAAACTAGCAAGAGCAATAGTTTTCATTAGATTCAAATCAGGGAAGAAAATATATTTAATCCCAAAGGTAATCAGCAAAAGAACAAATAACTAACAAAATAGTGAAGGTAAATTCATTTAAAAAATATTTGTTCATTCTAATACAAGTAAAGAATAGGGGGAAAAGACATAAAACATTGAGTAAAATGAAAGTTAAAGTCCAATATATTATATTTATTTAGGCAAGAATGGTTTATTATTAAAAATGCATAAACCAGGCACCTGGGTTGGTTAAGCATCTGCCTTCTGCTCAAGTCATGATCCCAAGGTCCTGGGATGGAGCCCGGAGTCTGGTTCCCCATTTGGTGGGGAGCCTGCTTCTCTCTCTTCCTCCGACTCCCCCCCTGCTCAGAGTCTCTCTACTCTGCTCTCTCTCTCTCTCAAATAAATAAATAAAATCTTTAAATGAATGAGTAAATCAAAAGTGATTTAATGTAATTTATCACATTAAAATAAATGGGACAGAACTAGAAAAAAAATTCTAAAATGTATACGGAACCACAAAAGTCCCAAAATAGCCAAAGCAATTTTGGAAAAAGGAAAAAAAAAAGCTGGAGACATCACAATTCCAGACTTCAAGTTATATTACAAAGCTGTAGTCATCAAAGCTGTAGTCATCAAGAGACTATAGTGCTGCACAGAACAGATGCATAGATCAATGAATGGAATAAAAAAAACCCAGAAATAAACCCACAGTTATGTGGTCAGTTAATCTTTGACAAAGCAGCAAAGAATAGCCAATGGAAAAAAGACAGTCCTTCAACTAATGGTATTGGGAATACTAGTTCGCTACATAGAAAAGAATGAAACTGGATCACTTTCTTACAACACACACAAAAATAAAGTCAAAACGGATGAAAGACCTAAATGTGAGAATGGAAACCACCGAAATCCTAGAGGAGACCACAGGCAGCAACCTTTTCTGTCCTTGGCTGCAGCAACCTCTTACTAGACATATTGCCAGAGACAAGGGAAACAAAAGCGAAAACGAACTATTGGAATTTTATCAAGATGCAAAGCCTCTGCACCATGAAGGATACAATCAGGGAAATGCAAGTCAAGACTACAATGAGGTACCACCACACACCTGTCAGAATGGCTAAAATTAACAATACAGGAAACAACAGATGTTAGTGAGGGTGTGGAGAAAAGGAAAGCCTCTTACAGTGTTTGTGGGAATGCAAACTGGTGCAGCCAATTGGAGAACAGTATGGGGATTCCTCAAAAAATTAAGAAGAGACCTACTGTATGATCTAGCAATTGCACTACTAGTTATTTACCCAAAGAATACAAAAATACTAATTCAAAGGGACACATGCACCCTGATGTTTATAGCAGCATTACCAAAAATAGCCAAATTATGGAAAGAGCCCAAATGTCCATTGACTGATGAATGGATAAAGAAATGGTATACATATGTAATAGAATAATACTCAGCCATCAAAAAGAATGAAATCTTGCCATTTGCAATGAGATGGATGGAGCTAGAGTGTATTATGCTAAGAAAAATAGTTCAGTCAGAGAAAGACAAATACCATATAATTTCATTCGTACGTGGAAATTAAGAAATGGAACAGATGAACATGAGGATGAGTGAAGAGAAAGGCAAACCATAAAACAGACTATTAAGTACAAAGAGCAAACTGAGGGTTTCTGGAAGGGATGTGGATGAGGAGATGGGTTAAAAAGGTAATGGGGATTAAGGAGGACACGTGTGATGAGCACAGATATTGTAGGTAAGTGATGAATCACTATATTCTGCATCTGAAACTAATATTACACAGTATGTTATTTAACTGGAATTTAATTAAAGACTTAGAAAATAAATAAAAGAAATAAAAATTGAAAATATCAGTTTGCAAGTATATCAGTTCTCCTGAAACTAATTAATCTATAGATTTATGAGATCTTAATAAAAATTCCAGTATAAATTGTTGTGAAAATTATCAGGATAACTCTAAAATCATATGACAATACTAAGAATTTAGCATATCTGAGGCAATTTTGAGAAAGAACAAATTTGAAGAACTTACATTATCATACGTGAAGACTTATTATAAAATAAGCAATATAGTGAGACATTGATACAAGGATAGAAAAACCAACTAATGGAACAGAATGGAGAATTTAGTAAGAAACACACACAGTTAACCTGATTTATGACAAAGGGGACAATGCAATGGAAAAAAAAGGACTTTTCAATGAGTGGTTCTGGGTTAATTGGATCAGTATATGGAAAAACTGTTTTGAAACCTGACAAAAAATTACTGTCCAATATATTCCAGATGTAAGGATGAGAGATAAAATTATGTAATTACCTGGTAGTATTAAAAATGCTATATGCACTGTTATACCTCTGCTTCTCACTTCATGGTTTGTTACATGAGTGAATGCAATAGTTTAACTCAGAGTATAAATGATCACATTCTGCCTTTGTAGAAAATATCTATGTCTTCAACTATAACATTAGCACATTTTTCTGTAGATATCTCAACCATATGTTATTTGATGAGATAAACCATCCTTTTTAGCTATTTCAATAATGACATGATGCATGCAAAAGTTAACAATTTTGTTTTAAATTATATACTAATTGCATCAAAATGGTTTAGGAGATAACTATCAACACCGTTACAAGTGCTGTCATTTTTACCTATTGCTATGTGTGTAAAAGGCACTCAGGAAAGTTATATTTTTTCTATCTAGAAAAGTCTGCATTCTCTCATCCATCTGTAGCAACCAAGGACTCTTGTCATAATTGTCGGTTCCTGAATAAGGTTTAAGGATATGATTTTTCCTTTCTTCCCTTAACTCCTTGGTTTTCTATATTTTTGGTCACTTATCAGACTCTGCCTTCTATTGTCAATTGAGCTATGTCAATCACAAGCTATGTGATTACAGATAAATTTTAAACCTCTTTGGTAGGGGTGGAAATCGTGTCTATCTCCATCAAATAATCTAGCATTATATTTTTAACATAACAAGTATTCATTTTAAATAATTCGATTGGTTGCTTACAAAGAGTGATTGATTTCTCTAGGAACTAATACATGGGAAAAAATCTTAAAATATTAGGAGAAATATCCCTTGACAATAGAGTAAAAAGTTATATTTAACTTCCAAATAATTAAAGTTAAAATAAAATTGAAGAACAAAAATAAAATCTACTGGAAAATAAAATGAAGTACTTGCTAATCCTTCAGAGACTGTAAAATGCTAAAATATTTTGAAAAATCTAATCTACTCTATCTAGTTTCTGACTTTTTCTGAACAGACAGAGACATCAGATCTGGTAAGTTTCATCAACCACATAGTTACTAAGCAACTGATCACTAAGTTGGCAGTAAAGGGCCTTGTTCATAGGCAGTATAGAATAACTGTCCTTAAATTATTCCAGTAATACAATTATACAGAAATAAAAAATAAAGATAAAATACAGATAATCCTCTAATGCTAAGCTAAAATTACTGACCTTTGAAAAGTTCATTTCTTCAGCACAGACACAAGTACCTAACTTCTTTACCCCTATCACAGGAGACATTTTTCACTTTAGAAGTACTTCACAAGTAATAAGAGCATTAAAAAAATAATCTGAGTGATAAATTGTTTAAAAGAAAATAAAAAATCTTCATTCGTTCTCTGTCTCTGTACTTTCAATTTATGTACTGAAGTAGTATGATTAAAATTAAAAGTCTTCAAGCTATTATCATTGTCATTTCCAATTGAAGTGACTTAAAATTTCATTTATGATAAAACAAGTTCCTCAAAGTAGTGAGAACTAAAAAGTATATTAGTCACATCAAATGGAATGTTAAAACCTACTGGGTTTTTTTTATAAACTAGTTGCAATTAAATCTTTCTTATAAGCATACAGTCTTATGGAGAAATAAGAGCACATGCATACCAAAGAGAATAATAAAATAATAGGGAGGTAAAATAATTTCTAAATTGTCAAATAGAGACCATAAGTAAAGACCAATTCTGTACTATAAGACATTTATATTGGTTTTTAGTAGTAATTGACAGGCAAGTAAGGAAAATCACAAGCATACAGAGTCTCTGGGTTTAGGGCAAAAAATGGATGATTCAAACCCATGTAGAGAAGTAAAATTTTAAAATATTTTTTGAAGTTTATTCATTTCTTTTTATTAATCTCTACACCCAACCTGGGGCTTGAGCTCATGACCCCAAGATCAAGAGTGGCAAGCTCTTCCAACTGAGCCAGGCAGGCACCCTAAGAAGTAAACTCTTGAAGTCCTGAAACATATTCTCCTTTCTCCACTGTTATAAATTTTAAGGAGACACAGATGGTGACTCTCCACAAATTTACAACAGCCTGAAATAATCTAACCAAGTGTTCGTAAATGGTTATAAATGTCACGATTTGTTTCTGCTTTCAGATTTTCCCCAGAGCATTCTACATTCAAATGTTTGATATATAACATGTAGCAAACTTCAAAGGAAAATGAACATGAATTGTATTCTTCTATTTTTCCCCTTTTTAAACAGTGTGATTTTTAATGTTTACTTTCATTATGATTTACTGATGGCCTTATAAATTAAGTTAGACTACCTTACTACTTATAGAGTCACCTATTACTACACAGAACATAAGGAAATGTGAGAATAAGTAAAAGTGTGATATTTTTTGTATCAAATATATCAATTATTTTTCAGGGAAAGTTTTCTAAAAGTTAAATTTTTAATTTAATTTCTGAAGTTATTTTTTAATTTAACAAAAGAACCAAATTAAATGTGAAATGTCTTTTGTAAGCTTACTATTTGAACACTTTAATAATCTAAAAATTACAGATTAGGTCCCACTGTGTGGATTTAATTCATATATTCACTGTGTAAGTGTCTCTGGGTATATTTTCAAAGATTTTGTTTATTTATTTGACAGAGGGAGAGAGATCACAAGTAGGCAGAGAGGCAGGCAGAGAGAGAGGGGGAAACGGGCTCCGCACTGAGCAGAGAGCTCCATCCCAGGACCCTGGGATCATGACCTGAGCCAAAGGCTGAGGCTTTAACCCACTGAGCCACCCAGGCACCCCTCTGGGTATATTTTTAATGTTTAATATGGTTTTTTGGACATGATTCCCTTAGAAAAATGTCCACTTCATGTT
This sequence comes from Nasua narica, assembly GCA_028533885.1. Taxonomy (NCBI): domain Eukaryota; kingdom Metazoa; phylum Chordata; class Mammalia; order Carnivora; family Procyonidae; genus Nasua; species Nasua narica. Next base: position 138,837,130 of record CM052800.1, on the reverse strand, counting down.
TCCTTATAGATTCCAGGCACGCAAGATTAAATCGTTTTTCCAGTTACACATTCATTATTTCTTATAAAGTTTATTGCATAATGGTGTCATGAAAAATTTTCTATTCATTGATTTTTTTTCTTTAAAGATATTATTTATTTGACAGAGAGAGACACAGAGAGAGAGGGAACACAAACAGGGGGAGTGCTGAGCAGCGAGTCTGAAGTGGGCCTTGACCCCAGAATGCTGGGATCCTGACCTGAGCTGAAGGCAGATGCTTCATGACTGAGCCACCCAGGCGTCCCATACTCATTGATTTTTTTTTTTTTTTTTTTTAGTATTGGAGTTTATTTAAGCATTTCCTCATTTTTCTTCCTACGAAATATTTTTCACTTTTGGATTTTGTATAAATATCTTAATTCCTTTTTAATTTTATAGATGAAAATCAGTCAAAATAATTAATATGCTATTAAACAAGAAATGATTTAGTAAGAATACATTTTTCCTCCCTTTTTATCCCTAAAGTTAGTGTACTAATGTGAGCCAATTCTACAGTTATTATACAAGTTTGAATTTCTCTTTTTATTCACAAATCTAAGAATAAACTTTTAACAGACATATTTATCCATCAAGTAAAGCAAATTTCACCTGCTCAAAGGGATTACCTTCAACTATATTTAATTCCAAGTTGGGATTCAAATACTACAGATTATGTTTTAATAAACCTACATCTAGTTTACAAAGTGATCATTTTACAAAAAGAAGGAAAACCATGTTATTCTTAGTGTTTTTATTATTTCTGGGGGGAAATGTATGTTTTATGGAGTGAGAAGTCAGCACATTAAATAGAAGACTTCATTTGTGGTTTTGAAGAAATTCTTGAACTTGAAAAATGTATGATGAGTCTTTCTTCTATTGTCATTGAAAATTTAAATGTAATATTTTAGTTCCTTTTTGTTTTATCTAAAGTAAAACGATATTATTCGAGAGAGATAGTATTCTCAAAATTCAGAACAAATTGACAAGTTGAAGGAAAAGAGAAAAACAAAACACTCTAAAACTTGAATTGTGGCAGACAGATTAGAATCTATATATTCTTTATTTTGATTGAGACAAAGTGAATAACACCAACTATTTGTAAAGAGGTGCATATTACAATACCTTAGGTATTTTTCATCTGACTTCATCTACATCATCTTAACACAAATGTTCTCATTTCTATTTTCTAGATGATAATATGGTTTGAGTCAAATAATTTGTACAAGATTCCTTAGTAAGTCATGAAATTGAAGACTGTTTTTCAACTGTAGTATTACTTTTCCAACTGAAGATCTTTGAGATCTTCCAGGAAAGCCAAATGCAATTCTTATTTGAGGAATGTGAAAACTGCTTTCATCCTCTCAATCACATAACATTTTACTTTCTGGTGACCAAGAGGAGCACTTGAAAGTTATTTGTCTTCTTACCTAATTATTCTACTGGTGTGCAGTTTTATCCCCATAAAAATGCTCACAGATCTAAAACAATCACAGATAAATTTGATCTCAGTTGTCATTTACAGTTTTTGAGCACAGATTGTGACACGAGTATTCCCATTTATTTTTTCAAAAACTTAAGACTCTTAAAGAATGAGACAATATAAATTTTATTCCAGAAATATGGAGAGTATTATCTTTGTCCTTTGACCTATAAGACCTTGGAATGTAGTAAGTTTTTTGAGTGTAATTTTGAGGTAATAAGATGTTTTAGGGAACGAATTCTTCAAGACATTTGGTCCAGTAGGTAATTTAATATTACACCAAGGCAGTGGCATGGTGTTTTATAGTTGGATACCTCCTTTCATCTTACATTTCAGGCAACACTTATCCTTGTGTATGAATATTTCAGATGCCCTTTCTATTTCTATTAGCCCATTGAAACCTTGATCCTTGACACAAAAGCATCTGTCAAAGAGACAAAATAGCAAATCCTCCATAAAGATTATGATAAAAGAGAAAAAGAAACTCCTTTAGCAAGGAGAGCAGATGACTTCACTTCTGCACAACAAATTGAATGAAATAGGCTGTCACACGGGACTATTCTAGAATGAATGGTTGTGTTCCCTCAAAATTCCTACATTAAAGCCTTCATCTCCAAAGTGCTTGCATTTGGAAATGGGCCTCTCAGGAAATAATTAAGATTAAATGAGATCATAAGGGTGGGGCCCTGATCCAACAGATTTAGTGTCCTTATAAGAAGAGACCAGAGTACTCATTCTCTTTCTTACACTGAGGAAAGGCCATCTTAAGGACACAGAGGGGGAAGGTAGCCACTTACACACAAGCTAGGAAGAGAGCTCTCACCAAACACTGAATCAGCAAGAACTTTGATCTTGGGCTTCCAGTCTCCAGAACTGTGAGAAAATGAATTTTTCTTGTTTAAGTCACCCAGTCTGTGGTATTTTGTTATGACAGCCTGAACTAATATAGGGACTGTATTAATAAAAAAATGTGGTAAATAAACACTACTTTGAGGGAGCCTGGGTGGCTCAGATGGTTAAACGTGTGCCTTTGGCTCAGATCATGATCCCAGGGTCCTGGGATCAAGTCCCACACCGGGCTCTCTGCTCCTTTGGGAGCATGCTTCTCCCTCTGCCTCTGCCTTTTAGTCTCTCTCTCTCTCTGTCTCTCAAGAATAAATAAATAAAATCATTAAAAAAAAACTACTTTGAGGTGGGTATTAAGGAGAGCACGTATTGCATGGAGCAATGGATGTAGTGCATGAACAATGAATCTTGGAACACTGAAAAAATTTTTCAGTAAAAAAAAGAGTACCCAATACAAAAACTTTGAACTCTGCTATTAATGTTGAAGTCATGTGATTAAGAAAAAGGTCTATGAATATATTCTGGCACACACCAAAGTGCTTGCAAGATAGATACATTTAGAGGCAATTTTCTTAATAATACAAGTTGAGTATTATCATTACTTCTTAAAAAGATTTTATTTATTTATTTATTTGGTTGGTTGTTTATTTTAAAGATTTTTTTTTTTAAGATTTTATTTATTTATTTGACAGAGAGGGAGGGAGATCACAAGTAAGCAGAGAGGGAGGCAGAGAGAGAGGGGAAAGCAGGCTTCCTGCTGAGCAGAGAGCCCGATGCGGGGTTGGATCCCAGCACCCTGAGATCATGACCTGAGCTGAAGGCAGAGGCTTTAACCCACTGAGCCACCCAGGCGCCTGTAAAGATTTTATTATTTATTTGACAGAGATCGCAAGTAGGCAGAGAGGCAGGCAGAGAGAGAGGATGAAGCAGGCTCCCTACTGAGCAGAGAGCCCGATGCGATGAGGTGTGGGGCGATCCCAGGACCCTGAGATCTTAACCTGAACCAAAGGCAGAGGCACAATCCACTGAACCATCCAGGTGCCCCATTATCATTAATTTTAAGGAAGAAATATAATAACACTCCATATCATGAATACTGATCTCATATAAAAATATCATTGTTATTTAAAATTTTCTTACTAAAAAATTAATTAAGAAGCACTTGGGTGGCTCAACCAGTTAAGCATCTACCTTTGGCTCAGGTCAAGATCCCAGGGTCCTGGGATTGAGTCTCATATTGGGCTGCTCCCTGTTTCTTGGGGAGTCTGCTTTTCCCTCTGACTCTGTCCCCACTTGTGCTCCTACTTGCTCTCTCTCAAATAAATAAAGTATTTAAAAATTTTTTTAAATAAATTAAATTATGCATAAGTCATTCTTAAATAAACTGAACTGAACTAGATGGTCATCAACTAAGTGTTACAATAAAATTTCTGTACTTCAAAGTTGACAAAATCATGGGCATAGCTCCCTTTTGCATGTGCACACACAAACGTACTTATCAAATCAATGTAAATTATACTTATTATAACTTTGGATTCTAAAAATGTCTCTGGTATGACTAACCCCATATCACATGAATATTTGTGTACTCTGTGAACCCATGAGGCTAAAAAAGAAAATTTTTGCCAAAATGGTTAGTCTGCAACTAACTATAGAAAGCAAAACAGTTGGTCAGACTCTTTTAAAGCATGATTTTATTTAATTTTTAAATTTTATTTGTTAATTTTAATTTTTTTAAACATGACTTTAATGAGTCATTTTACGTGACCTTCTCTGACAGCTGTCAACTGTTAATAGTCCATATGCAAAAATAAAATTACAGCCTATAAATTGCTTAAAGAAATGAAAAGTCATTTCTTTGTAGAGAGCTATTAGTGATAAAGTCTGGGTCCTTCCTACAAGTTTACACTACTTTTAAGATATAGTCTGGTCTCACATAATGAAAATACTATAAATGGAAAATTCTCAAAAACCCCATACTAATCATGGGTGCATTAGTCGTGCATAGGTGCTTTAGTATCAAATGAATGTGTTCAGTCCTTATCCTAGTTTTAGTCTTCTCTGAAGATGAGGGAACATCAAGGAAAAATAAAGGGGCTACATTCAAGAGAGATGTTTTATATTCTGAATTCAACTTGATGTAAAGGCTATAGCTTAAGACTTTTCTGTGAAGAGCTGACAGTAAGTATGTTAGGTCTTTGGTGTCCTATGGCCTCTATTTCAACTACTCAACTGTGTCTTTGGTAAAAGAGGTCATTGATAATGCATAAAGGAATGAGCATTATCATATTGCAATGAAACTATGAAAAAACATGTAGAAATCTAGATTTGGACAACATCGTTGGTTTCATGACTCTTCTTCTGAAGGAACAGAGGAATTGCATTTAGCAAGACCTATTTAGTGTCAAGGGACTAGACAACTGGGATGATATAAATTTGGTAAAAGATAATTGGTCATTATTGATGAAGAAAAGTAAAGCTTATTTCAGTACGGTATCAGTCCTTCAAAAGGATCAAAAGACAAGAGGAGGAAACTATGGAATCTTCACGTTCCTTCCATAAAATGGTTTTCTCCCTGGAAAACTTATAATATGGAATTCCTAAGAAACTGAACACTCAGTGTAAAACTCCAGGCACAGGAGACATTTATAAATGAAACAAGAAACATGGGGAGCACTCGCCAAAGCTACAATTTTAGACTTCTGCTTTGGTTTTGTTTCTATTGGATTCTGGCCTTAGATTGTCTGCCATACTCTAGCTTGATCCTCTCACAGTTTTGTTCTTTGGTTCATAGGCCTGCTGCCTCCTCCGTATACGTATACACTAACTGGATTTAGTTTTGCAAAAACACATTCTCTTCAGCACCTAAAACCTGGGTTATAATTTTTACCTATAGAAAGAAGTAGTCATCCCCAAACTTGCCCTAAAAAAACAGAAACTGAAAGAGCAAAAGGACACTAAAGTTATCCTTTTCTTTTCTTTTCTTTATTTTCAATTTTATTTATTTACTTGTCAGAGGGAGAAAGAACATAAGCAGAGGAGCTGCAGAGAGAGAGAGAGAGAGAGAGAGAGAGAGAGAGAGAGGGAGAAGCAGGACGGCTCGACGTGAGGCTCAATCTCAGAACTCTAAGATCATGACCTGAACTGAAGGCAGACACTCAACGAACTGAGCCACTCAGGCACCCCAGAATTTTGTTTTATTTTCCCAAATACATTTTTATTTTTTCAGTATTATAAGATTCATTGTTCATGTACCACATGTACCACACCCAGTGCTCCATGCAATAAGTGTCCTTCTCAATACCCACCACCACGCTCACCCCAACCCTCCCCACCACCTCCCCTCCAAAACCTTGAGTATGTTGCTCAGAGTCCACAGTCTCTCATGGTTCATCTCCCCCTCTGATTTCCTCCAATTCACCCTTTCTTTCCTTCTCACAATGTCCTCCATGTTTTTCCTTATGCTCCACACGTGAGAACATATGATAATTGATTCTGCTTTACTTATTTCACTCAGCATAATCTCCTTCAGTCCCATCCATGTTGATACAAAAGTTAGATATTCATCCTTTCTGATGGAGGCATAATATTCCATTGTATATATGGACCATATCTTCTTTATCCACTCATCTGTTGAAGGGCATCTTGGCACTTTCCACAGTTTGGCGATTGTGGCCATTGCTGCTATGAACATTGGGGTACATGTGGTCCTTCTTTGTACTGCATCTGCTTCTTTGGGGTAAATACCCAGTAGTGCAATTGCAGGGTCATAGGGTAGCTCTATTTTCTTTTTTTAAAGAGAGAGAGTGCACTTTTGTGAGTGGTGGGAAGGGGGGAGTGGTAGAGAGAGGGGGAGAGATAACCCTTTTTTTCCTTTTTTTTTTTTTAGGATTTCATTTATTTGAGAGAAAGAATGAGCATGGGGTGGGGTAGAGGGAAAGAGAGACAGAGAGAGAGACACATTTCCTGCTGAGCAGGAAGCCCTGAGCAGGAAGCCCAACACAGGGGAGCTTGATTCGCTGAGCCTGAGCCAAAGGCTGAAGCTTAATGGACCGAGCCACCCAGGTGCCTCAGGGAAAGAGAATCTTAAGCAGCCTCTGCACTCAGCACAGAGCTGACTTGAGGCTCAATCTCACCACCCTGAGATCATAACCTGAGCCCAAATCAAGAGTCAGTTGCTCAACCAACTGAGCTGCCCAGGGGTCCAGAACACAAAAGTTTCCTAAAAGTACCATACCAATTGATTGACTGAAAGGACATATTAAAGGGAAGCTGAGAAATAACAAGAGTCTGTATGTATTTGTAGGTTAATTTTTAAAAGCAAATATATGATCAGTGCTCATTTAATATTGCAGTTAAATAATTTTCAATAAATATTTTAGTTGGGGTGCCTGGGTGGCTCAGTGGGTTAAAGCCTCTGCCTTCAGCTCAGGTCATGATGTCAGAGTTCTAGGATTGAGCCCCGCATTGGGCTTTCTGCTCAGCAAGGAGTCTGCTTCCCCCTCTCTCTCTGCCTGCCTCTCTGCCTACTTGTGATCTCTCTGTGTCAAATAAATAAATAAATAAATAAATAAATCTTTTAAATATTAAATAAATAAATATTTAAGTTGCCTTCATAAAGTATCCAAAAAAGTGCTGAGAAAAAAAAAATTCTACAACTAACTGGATCCCATCCAAACATTAGCTATATTTTCTCCCGAAAGTTTTGTGCCTCTTTTTAAATGCTTCCTTAGCCAGAAATACTGTCTTTTGAGTTTCTGTACCTTACACATGCTTGCAAATAAACAATAAAAAGTACAAAAAGAACATAAATATAAATTTTTTTAGCTGCCCAGCAAGTCATTTCCTTGTTTATTCCTTAATGGATAGATTCACTGGTTGTTAAAGAAGATACTAAGTGTCAGTCACATGCTTGATCTTGGAACATCACATATTGTGGGTAAGGCAGACATTAAATAAGCTAGTGTAGTATAGTAAAGATGGCATGAGTTTGAACAATTCAGATAATTCAATTATTCCATCCCGCAAATGGACACAAGTCATTATAAATCCCTCAAGTGAATATTACTTCAGTGAGTATTGATTCCCCTGATACCAGGCAGAGTGCTTGATGTTGAATATCTAGCAGTAAACTTAAGTTTATAGTTTGGTGGAAGAAAGCTATAGACAGAGAAACAGGACAGTGTAAGCAAGTATGATAATTACAGAGTGCTGTGGAAACATAAAGGAGACATGTAACCCAATTTCAGAGTCCTGGGAAAACTGCAAGAGAAAGAAGAAATATCTAAGATTTGAAGCACAAGTATATTTGGGAGCAGGGAGAAAGCAAGGGAAGAAAGAGCGTGTACTCATCAAGGAACTGAACAAACTTTAATATGTATTCTAATAAGAATAAAAGTAGGTCTGTTCTCACTGGTTCCTAACTCATTCTATGCTGATGTGCTTAAGGAGCCAGTATGAAATCATCAGGTCTCAAGGCTGTCATGCTTAGAACAGACTGGATTGGATTTCTTGGGGCCTGAGAGTTACTTGGGTCGTTGAAGGTATATTGTTACTTGATTCTGTTCAAAGACGAATAAAACAAACCTTTCAAAAACCGTAGGCTTAGGCTTTGGCAAGAATAATCTTAAGTGAAAGTGAAAGAATAATCTTAAGAATAATCTTAAGTGAAAGTGAAAGAAAGAAAGAATCTTAACATTCACTTGTTAGAGAGGTGCTCGTAATTGCATTGTGCCTTTTTATTTTCAAGAAAAAACAGCAGAGCAGCATTCTTCAATCCTCTCCATCCACAATCGACCTGAAGAGAAAGCATGATGAAAAATAATATCTTTTAAAGTTGAAATCTCTGTGCATACAGTGCATGTCCTTAAGGTAAGGTTGTCAATAGACTATATTCTTCCCAGTTTACTCTGAGATGCTCTTTGGAATTTACAAATTGGTGTGGTTTCAGGTAACTGTGCAAAGAACCATTCCCATGACACATTCTAAAACTCTCTGGAGTTACTGCACTGCAAATAACCTCACGGAAATCAACAGTAACTGTGGTCCAAAAATCTTTCCAGAGTATATTGAACATTATCTAAACTAAACTTTAATTCTCTTTACTCCAAATTTCATTTGTCATTATTATTTAACAGTGCATAGTTAATACTTGCTTACTATCAAAACCCCAGAGTGTTTCTGAAACTTTTCCTTATAACGAGTTGGCCTCTTAAAGCCTTTTTTTGGGGGGATTTTATTTATTTATTTGACAGAGAGAGACATCACAGGTAGGCAGACAGGCAGGCAGAGAGGGAGAAGTGGGGTCACTGCTCAGGGCTCCATCCCAGGACCCTGAGATTATGACCTGAGCCAAAGGCAGAGGCTTTAATCCACTGAGCCACCCAGCCACCCCCGCTTAAAGCTTTTGAACCAAAATACTTTGTCCTTTATATTTATTTAGAAATATCTTTCTCATTTTTAAAAAAGATTTTATTTATTATTTATTTATTTATTTAGAGAGTGTGTGTGTGAGCAGGGGGAGGGGCGAAGTGAGAGGGAGAGAGAATCTCAAGCAGACTCTATGCTGAGCTCAGAGCCTTATGTGAGGCTCAGCTTCACGACCCTGAGATTCTGACCTGAGCTGGAATCAAGAGTAGGATGCTTCACAGCCTGAGCTACCCAGGCACCCCAGAAATATCTTTCTCATTTTGAATTATGGTATTAATGTTAATTGACTTCAACTCTTTATGGTATTTATAAACACTATTGCAATTTAAATAGAAAAGTGGTATTCTTAAAGTTATTTTTTTCCATAGGGTCATGGGACATGCGTTGGGATATAAAAAGCCATAATGGATTTTTATGTTACAAATAGTATATCAAATATGTCATCTGTGGCTCTAAACAATTGATTTGTTAAGTAGACAAATCCATTTATATTTTAACAGTTTAGTATCTAATGTTCATTTCTTATATATTCAACATTTGGAGAATTAATTAAAATTTTATAGTCTAGGGTAGCCTAGGTGTCTCAATGGGTTAAGCCTCTTCCTTCAGTCAGGTCATGATCTCAGGGTCTTGGGATCCAGCCCCACATTGGGCTCTCTGAAATCAAGAGTCAGCTGCCTGGGGCACCTGGGTGGCTCAGTGGGTTAAAGCCTCTGCCTTCGGCTCAGGTCATGATCTCAGGGTCCTGGGATCAAGCCCCACATTGGGCTCTCTGCTCAGCAGGGAGTCTGCTTCCTTCTCTCTCTGCCTGCCTCTCTGCCTACTTGTGATCTCGCTCTCTCTGTCAAATAAATAAATAAAATCTTAAAAAAAATTATAGTCCACTTAAAAATAATTGCCAGAGTTGTCATATGCTATATATAATGTTATTTTTAGTGCGTGACATGAAATTGATACAGAAGAAAAAAAAGAATTTATGTATGATATATGAATTCTTTTAGAAGCAATTCAAGGAATTATTCAACATAAGTTTTGTTGTTGATTTTCAACATATTATATTTGAATTCTTAACATTTTCATAAAATATGCTTGCTCTGTGGAAATAGTGTCTAAAGATAAGCTCTATGTAAAGAGGAATATAATGACCTAGTTGAAAAATTATGAGTACGCAGAAGAGTCTATAAATTAATAGTTATCATTCAGCCTGAAGAAAATGATAATGAGGAGATAAACTGACTATTCAGTTCAATCTACTGAGGACATGTATGTCTTCCTTGTAAAGTTTTCCAGATAATATAGACCACAACTAAAGCAAAGAAGCAGAGTTATGTTATCCTAAAAAAAAAAAAAAAAAAAGAGAGAGAGAGAGAAGGAGATACTTTTGACCTAGTAGATATTTTCTTAATGAGAAAATATAATAATATTACCTCTAATTGATATTAGAGGTAGATACTACCTCAATTAGGTAATTTTTTTAAATACTATAACTTTTTTTCCAGTAACTACCCTTAGATAGTCTAAGACTTAGTTAAATCCCACCACTCACAATCAAAATTTCCAGTGAGCTCTACCATAATTTTCCCTATCTATGCCATATACTGATTTTATTTCCTCTCTATCATTAAAGAGTTAACTATTATGATACCAGATTTATTTCTTTTACATATAATTTATCAAACTAATGGATGAACTTCTTGAGGCTGGGGACATATTTTTATCTTATTATTCCAACCATAGTTCAGTATTCAAATGTACAGAGTACAAATTGACAAAATCATTTCAAAAATAAATCACTACCCCCAAAAATAGAAATAATTAAAAAAAAATCACTCCTATTATAACTTAGTATCACCTGATTAATTTTGGATTAAGATAGAAAGTTACTGTCAATAACAATGGCAAAATTTAAGACCTTTCCTCAACCCACTATTCAGAACAGATTTTTTCTCTTATGTCTTATACAGAAGGCAAAGAGTTAGTGTCATTTCTATAAACTAGGTCTACAACGTGCACAGCGCTCAAGGCAATATGATAGAACTGTCCCAATTCACACGTTATGAGCTTCTCACATCCCAGTGGAATTATAGGTATCATGAATGTTCCAGCACAGTTGAATTATAGTGGCAAAGCTTTAAAGAGGAAGAGAGAAGACTACTAGAAAAGATGGTAAGAGAATCTATCCCTATCAATTGAAACAGGGCGACTGCTATTTCTTATGGTATGTAGTTTATACCTGGAGTAATTTTTCTTCGTAACCACACCTAACATACAGTTTTTCTTGTCATAAAAGTGTTAAAGAAGTAAAATGCTTCTCCACTAAATTGTGCACAGTTACCCTGAGACAGACTCTCTCAGTGCATCAATGATTCCCTCCGAAATATTTCAGTATGTCCTTCATTACTCTGAGGAACTGCTCAAATTGCCAAATAATTTTAGAAAGAGCAAAACAGATACATTAACAAATGTCCAGATGAACAGGAAATTTGTATAAGTAGTGGACATTTGCAGAATTATAGGACATGTTTATGCAGGTACTCTCCAGCTTTTAAGGTAGGCCACCACCTTTTCTGGGATTGAAAAGGGGTAAGAAGTGGTGTATGCCTCTACCTGCTTGTTGAAGTCCAGACATGATGCCAGCTAGATGGGGTCTCAGGCCCCAGCTTTGGCATTGCTATCTGCAAATCCCTGGAAATGCGTGCAAAAGGTAGGTAATAATTATAACTGTCTCATTAGATTATTGTGAAAATTAAATTTTAAAATGTACATAAAACTCCTTGCACAGGGCACCTGGGTGACTCAGTCAGTTAAGCATCTGCCTTTGGCACAGGTTGTGATCTCAGCGACCTGGGATCGAGTCCCAAATGGGGTTCCTCTCAGTGGGGAGTCTGCTTCTCACTCTGCCCCTCACCCCACCCATGCTGTCTCTCTTTCACTTTCTCTCTCAAATAAATAAAATCTTAAAAAAAAGAAAACCTCCTTGAACAGAACTACTCAGTAAATGTTAATTAATATTAGTTCTGGTGGCACGGCACAGAAAGCCTTCATTTCCTACGCTATGACTAATGTTTTCCTCTTAATCGGTTGGCCCTTTGTGAATTTTGTAAGTCTATTCTTTTAGGTGTGTTGCTATAAATAAAAAACAACAGTAATGTAATCTTACCAGATCATCAGGTCAACAATAGTATAAGCAGGTAAATTGGGCAATATGATAGAAACCTGGTTAAAATTTGAACTCTTCAGGGTGCCTGGGTGGCTCAGTGGGTTAAAGCTTCTGCCTTCAGCTCAGGTCATGATCTTAAGGTCCTGGGATCGAGCCCCGCATCGGGTTCTCTGTTCATCAGGGAGCCTGCTTCCCCCTCTCTCTCTGCCTGTCTTTCTGCCTACTTGTGATCTCTCTCTCTCTCTCTCTCTCTGTGTCAAATAAATAAATAAATCTTTAAAAAAATTAAAAAAAAATTGAACTCTTCAACCACTCCAATGTCATAAGTCCCATAATTACTAAAGTACATTTTCCCTCTCTCTATTGTAAACTTTCCCTCTTTGCTATACTAATACCATTAAAGAGAAAATAACTACTAATACTACTAAAGAGAAAATAACTAATCGTAACCAATAAAATAGCTATTTTTATTTTTTGAATAAAGTTTAGGCACACAATATAATCCATCACATGGAAAGCAAACAAGCTGAACACACTAAAGCACACCACAATAAAAATTTTAGATAATCTGTATAGTTTTTCAAAATAATTTATGTAGATACCTATAAGTTTTCACTGCTTTTGCTTTTATAAAGTGCAATATAACTTGAAGGGATTTTTCTATCATACCTTTATCAATATTCAGGACTATAAATGGAAAAGTTCGATATACTTCCTTATCAATTAATTGAGGCAAGATCATTTGTTTAGACAAAATGGAATATAGAGTATATTATCTAATAGCAGGGTTATTTTGAAAAGTGCTTTACAAATTCCACAGAAAAATAATAATTACAATAGTTTGCAATTCACCTGGTGCTCCAACTGTTCCATTTTCTTTAGCAAAATTATTATCTTTCTTAATCCTCATATAAACTCCATAATTTGGTTGCTATTATGGTATTATTATGTAGCAACTGAGCGTCTAAGGGTTAGTTTCCCAAAAACATACAGCAAGTGAAAGGCAAAATTTATATTTAAGTACATGTTTGTGTAATTCCAAATTCCATGTTTCTTTTACCAGGTAGGAAATTAATTACTCTGTTTCAAAAGAAAGATTGAAAGTTTTGCTTTTTCTTTGATTATTTATAGAGGATAATGCTACTACTTTTGTCTCAACAGATTCCACAGCACTATAGATAAGAATGTAAATATTTTTGATGATTGTATCATTAACTAAAATGGACTGTTGATTATCTGGATTTATCCAATCTCTTCCAACATACAATGGGAGGCTTAGTGGTGAGTGTGAATTACAGAGAGACCACCTCATGAAAGGGACAGGAATCCTTCAGTAGCTGAAAAACAGAAATTAAATATGGAAGGAGAATTAAAGAAATTGACATGTGATGGGTATCAAAGAATAGGAGAAATCAGGAATTCTTGAGGCAAAATACAGGTACCAGCCATGTTTTTTCTTGTTTAATACACTTTTCATAAAGATTACATTTAAATGGTCATAACAAAAGGGACATAGGGTCTAGATCAGCAAAATTCCCAGGAATCTGTACTTCTTGCCTGAAACCCAGAGTCACTTCCAGGCAAAATCCTAGGATCCTAACCCACGTTTTTGCAGGTAAGAAGAGTTTAATAACTCTACTCTACCACTTTGTAGTGTTAACTCTGGTATCTTTCCCTTCCTGGTACAGTGGACTATAGACTAAACTTACCTGGATTTTGTTGCTTGTTTGTGTTTTATTTATATCCTTTTCGCTTCACATCCCTTCGCTTACACTTATTACTGCTGTTAATGTTAATGTTGCTAAAATGATGGTACTATAATGATGGCACTGTAAAAAGTGAAGAATTCTACATTAAAAGTGGTGACACAAGGGTGCCGGAATGGCTCAGTCTGTTAAGCGCCTGCCTTCAGCTCAGGTCGTGATCCCAGGGTCCTGGGATCAAGCACCCCATGGGGCTTGTTGCTCACCAGGGAACCTCCCTCTGCCTGCAGCTCCCCCTGCTTCTTCTCTCTCTTTCTCTGTCAAATGAATAAATGAAATTTTGTAAAATAAAAAAAAATTAAAATAAAAGTGGTGACACAATATTTCATAGTTTTCCCCTACTCATTTTAAATTTATTTTTATTTTTTATTGAAATATAATATTATATTAGTCCCATGTGTACAACATAGTGATTTGACAATTATATACACTGCACTATTGATCACCACTACGAAGTCTAGTTACCACTTGTTCCCATGCAAAGTTAATGCAATGTCATTTTTTATTTTTTTTCTAATTGTCATGGCTAGGATATAGAAATATAATTAATTTTTGTGTCATGACCTTCTATCCAAACCTTTGGTAATCTCATTTTTTAGTTGTAGGAGGGTTTTATGTGAGAGTGTGTTATTTTGTTTAGTTGTAAATTTCTTGGGGTTTTCTACATGGACAATTATGTTGTCTGCAGATATCTTTCTTATGGCCACAGGATCTGAAGTGATGTTCTCTTTCATTCTTAATATTGGTAATTTGTGTCTTCTCTTTTTATCTTCTTAACTCTTGCTTGAGGTTTAACTATTCTATTGTTCTTTTTAAAGAACTTACTTTTGGTTTCTTTGGTTTTTCTCTATTGTTTCCCAGTTCTCAATTTCATTGATTTCTACATTTATTATTTCCTTTCTTCTCCTAGCTTGAGTTTATTTAGCACTTTCTGATTTATTAAGGTGGAAATTTTTATTATTCACTGTAGCCTTTTAACTTTCCTAATATAAGCATTTAATGATAAAAGTTTTCCCCTAAACATTGCTTTAATTGCATCCCACAAACTTGGATGTACTGCATTTTAATTTTTGTTCAATTCGTACTATTTATTAATTTCCCTTGAGACTTCTTTGACAATGGGTTATTCAAAACTCTGTTGTTGAATTTCCTTATTTTCAAGATTTTATTATCTTTCTTTATAGGTTTCTAGTCTAATTTCATTATTGTTAGAGAATACACTCTTTATGCTTTGATTATTTTTTTTAGATTTTATTTATTTATTTGACAGAGAGAGATCACAAGTAGGCAGAGAGGTAGGCAGAGAGAGAGGGGGAAACAGGCTTGATTTAATTATGTTATGTTGTCATAATTTGGTTGATGAGTAAAGGAATGACCTGTCTTGGTGAATGTTGTAAAAATGTGCCTTTGAAAGCATGTGTGTTACTCTGTTGTTGGATGGTGTGCTCTGCAAACATCTATTAATAAATATCATCTGGATCCAGATGATTGATAGTATTGTTCGGTTCTTTTATATTCTTATTGATTTTTCTCTATGTTAATTCTATCAGTTTCTGAGAGGGATGTGTTAAGGTCTCCAGCTATATTTGTGGATTCATCTCGTTTCTTCCTTCATTTTTGTGAGTTTTTGTTTCATGTATTTGAACCATTACTGTTAATTGTATGCATGTTTAAGGTCGGTATGTCTTTTCAATGATTTCACTTTTTACCATTTTGTAAAGCAATTTTCTTCTTTATTCCTCATGATCTCCTTTGCTCTGAGATCTGCTTTGTCTGACATTATAGAGCTCCAATGTACTTTTGATTAGAATTTGCATAATGTGATGGTTAATTTTATCAGCTTAACTAGGCCAAAATATCTGGACTCAGATAGTTGGTTAAACATTGTTCAGCTGTGTCTGTGAGGGTGTTTGGATAAGGTTAACCTCTGAATTGGTAGACAGTAAAGCATTGTCATCCCTAATATGGGTAAGCCTCATCCAATTTTGAGAGTCTGATTAGAAAAATGTCTGAGTTAGGAGGACATGGATTTCTCTTGCATGTCTTTGATCTGGGACACGGGCCTTCTCCTGCCTTTATACTCCGGTTTGGACTGGAAGGTACACACACTGGTTGGCTTTCCTGGTTCTCAGACCTTTGAACTCAGATGGGAACTATATAATGGGCTATCCTGGGTCTCCAGTTTGCTGACTAGAGATCATGGGACTTCTTAGCCTCTGTAATTGTATGAGCCAATTCCTTATAAAATTAATTGATCTATCAATAGATATGAAAAATCTCTCTCTCAAGAAAAATCTCTCTTTTTATATATAAATATATATATATTTATATATATATAAAACTATCTTTATATATTTCTATATATCTATAAATCTATCATCTATCTATCTATCTATCTATCTATCTATCATCTATCATCTATCATCTATCTAGAAAGAGATTTCCTGTTGGGTCTATACCACTAGAAATCCTGGACTAATTCACATGATATATCTTTCTTCCTTTCCTTATTTTAAATTGCTTATGGTATATATTAGCACTGAATTTCTTGTAGACAAAATAGAGTTGGTTCATACTTTAAATGTATTATAACAATCTCTGTCTTTAAATTTGTGTTCTTAAACTAGTCACATTTTATGGATTTACTGATACATTTGGATTTAGGGTTAGCATTTTATTACTGTTTTCTTTCTGTTTCCTTTGCTTTTTGACCAACAATTTCCACTTTCCTGCCTTATTTTGGGACAGCTGAATGGTTTTTAGTGTTCTATTTTAATGTATCCTTTGTGTGTTTTACTTCACTATTTTGCATAGTGATTTTTTGTCTCATTGGTTGTTGCTACAGCTCTTGTTATTTAGTAGCTACAATATGACCTCTATAGAGGACTACAAAATATACATAATTTCACCTCCTATTTAGAAGGAATATGGTACCACTTTAAATAGGATATAGAAAACTTTCCACACTACAAATTCTTTTGATTTATCCTCTTTTGTTTCAGTGGTCCTATTTATTATATACCCAGATTCTTATATTAAAAACATCTTCAGACAATGTTAACTTTTTTGGGTACAACTATCGATCATAGATTAAAACATTCTCAAAGAGGAAAAAATCTTTTATATTTAATATATTCCTTCTTACTCTCGAAGTGAATAAAAAGACAGAAAGTTCCAGCAAAGAAACAAAAGAGATAAAGAAAACCAAATAAATTTGGATTAAATTTATCTGATTAACTTTAAATAAAATTTAATTAATTTAAATTAAATTTATATTTCTATAAGATTAAAAAAATCAGTGTATTTTGGTTACACTGAATATACTTACTTTAGACACGCTAAAAGGGTAAGATTTTCAGAGAAATGTAGCCACCTAGATGTATTATTTTAGGAAGGAGAACTCAATGATTAACTAAGGGTATCTCAGGGAATTGGGAGGATCGGGTACATAAGATAAGAAACAATTTATTTTGTGTAGGAGAATGAGAATGCACTTTAGATGTTGAACTTGAGCTGCTTTGAGGAAATGGCACCTTAATTGTACAAAAGACATCTGATTCTCAAGAGGTCTTCTCCAAGATGTGGACTTTAATTTATATATTGAATCCCGCCAAGTATTTTCCTTCTTATTTTTAAATATTTTAGGTTCCAAACAGAGGCATACAATTACTTAATCCATATACCTAGCCCTTTTGAAATGAAAATTATTTCTAAAAAAAATAAGCAATTCTACTGTAGTTTTATGCTTATCTTAACCAGTTTAGTGCCTATCGTAATTTAAATTTTTATTTTTTTATCGTAACTATTTAAGACATTCAATTTTGACAATGGAAGTCTTGCTTCTGTGATATAGATAAGGAAATCCATGTATGTGTTTGGACCACTGAAAGCCTCATACTCCCTTGTCAAGTAATGAAAAGCCAGATGTGGGTTTCTGGGCAGTGTTTCTACGTGGAATACTTCTGTTTATGAGTTCTGAAAGTGTGAGGAAAATGTCTTCTCTGGAAAAGTGATGGGTAGCTTCTACAAAGAAGAAATATTGGTTTAATTTTACTATGGTATTTCAATTCATTAAACTGTGTACATGGGGAGAAAAGACAATTTTCAGTTAAATCAGGCATCCGGATACCTTAAGGTAATCAGTAAATAAGAGATACCCAGAAGCTATTCAGACACTAAAAGAAATCCCATATTAAAGTTTTCAGTCTCAGAATGTCACCACGGCTTATTCACCTGAGGATAATTGCTTTGATGGATGTTTATGGATTGGTGGAAAAACAGTTTAATAATCAAGCAGAGCAGTAATGATGTGTTTTTAGTGCATTTTTACCAAAGAAGAAATTGTAATATTGATAAAATGAGGGGGAGAGATGATGAGATAAATGCAAGAATTTGACAAAGAATAAAAGAAACAGGTTATGCGGCAAGGCTTTTCTGTGGCTGAAATGTAAAACAGAGAATAAATAATCATTGCTTACTCACCTGTCTTTACAGTCACTCTTTCCTATGGCTCAGATCTCTTTTCATCAGCATGTAACTCCCAAACTGATCTTTTCTAGGCACTACATCCCATGTTCCAAACCTATTCTCTATCAACAGAAACCCACTTTGCCTGTCCTTTACGTTAGGACTTGATATATCAGTTTACAGCAGATGTGAATGAGGAATCATTTGATTTACTCTGCCTCTTAGGACTATTTACATTTCAAATGAGAACAAAATCATACAAAAATTTTCATCTATAAGATTTACAAAGTTAAATAACTAAGAATACTTATAGCTGTCCCTACACAGTAAAACTGGCACTCATGTATTTATGAAAGAAATTACACAAAACTTTTACTTTGATGGCTTCCCTCGTGACAGTTTATCATTGACTCAAATAAACCTTCTCTAGAGAGGCCTCTGCCCCCATTTCTTAAAGAGGCTCCCAGTCTGTATCATAGTACCTTGGTGTACTGTTTTCAGGGCACTTTTTGGTAGTCTGTAATTATCTTGTTAATCTACTTATTATTAGTTTTACCCCACTAGAATATAAATTTCTTAACAGCAAATATCATTCTTTTGTTTGTATCCATATGTATGTGGATGCCTGTGTAGTCAACTACGAAAGTGACTGGCATAGGGCGTTGTCTTCCAGAAATATTTTTGAATTAATAAATAATCCAAAAGCTAAGTAATTTGACAAAGAGCTTTGAACATACTAATACTTGTCTCAGTAATTTTATTTCTTTTTATTTATCTTATGTGAAGAATTTAAAAATTCAGAAAAAACATTTTGCACTTACATATCCATTTTAATGTTGTCTATGACCTTGAAAATAGGAAGCCTAAAAGTTTCAAAATAGGAAAAAGGTAATAAATTATGATGCATCTATTAAATGAAATAGTATACAGTTGTTATTTTATGAACATACACGAAGGAGACAGGCCGGTTGTGCTTATTTTTGTTTTATTACACTTATTTAAACATTAGTCGATATTACTTCTTTTCTACCAAAAGCTTTGTCTTTGTAAAGTCTTAAAGTTCTTTGTCATATATTTATCAAACAGACATAATTTACCTCAGATAAACTTAAGGGAATATCTCATGGTCCTTACTGGGCACTGGTCATGATTAACTTGATGGTATTTGAGAGATCATCCGCTACACAATCTCCATGAAGAAAGGACTAACACTAAATAAGGTATATCAGAAAACTCAGTCTGGTACATTCTTGAGGCAAATATAAAGACAAAACAGCTTGTGCACATATGCTGGGAGATAGTGCTAATCACCAAAGAATTGTACTTCATGGCTCATATTCAGGTGGGTAGAGTCAAATGGACATTTCCGGTCAGAGAGTTGTAAATGGACAATACGTGGATATGAGTGGAGCATTTAATTACTAATGTGAGACCCTCCAGAAGTCTCTTATTTCTGACAGGGCAATGGGTAATATTCAACAAAGTGGCTAACTAACTAACCCAGGGCTGCAAATTACCATGATATCAGTGACAGTTCAGCAACTTGCACATGGTAGATCATGTGAGAAAAAAAAGAAAAAAATGAAAAGGAAAGGAAAGAAAAGAAAAGAAAGAATAACTATCCCAATAGGAGGCACTGAGAATTAGGGATTGCTGGTTATCACAGTAAACCCTAGTTTGTCCTGGTGAATACATTCACATTTTCTTCTCTCTCTCTGCCTTAAGACCTTGTAGCATTCTTTGCATAGGTCTGGAATGACAACAAGTTTTATGATGTATATTTTTTTTTATATAAACCTCCAAGGAATGTGGATGAAAGAGTATGGCTAGCACAATTGTTGCTCACCATTGCACAGCTCTGTCTGTCCATGTGACCCATGTGATCCATGCTTCCATCTATTTAATGCACCTACAGGCTTGGGCTATAAATTTTTGACTTCCTGTAGCATCTTCCTCTTGAGAAAAATCAAAGAGCTTAGAATGATTAGATAATTAATATGTATAGTGTACTAGAAGACATCAAAGCCTCTAAAAAATCATTCGTAACTATTTATAACTGTTTTAGTGAAATGCAGAATTAGCTCATCCATCAGGAGAACCTTTACTTCTACTGCTATTCTGACCTAAAAATATATAGGGCAGATCCTTTGAAACCTTTGAAAGTGATGCAGCTCTAAATGAGGACTTTAAAAAATAGGTCAGCATGTAATTTTATTAATATTCTCTATTTTGTCAACTTTACATTTAGGACAGTAACATGTGTTTCAACCAGTTACAGGCTCTAACACATTGTTTGACCTATAAGAATGGATTAAGGTGGTGACAGCGAAAACATATAGGTAGAACATTTATTATAAATCTACTGTGTAGGCACTTCTCTGTCTTGTAAACACAGATGGCAGCCATTTTTTCAGGATGATACTTCAAGAGCCAAAATTTATCTTCAACTTTACCTATGATGGGAAAACAAAACAAAACGATACAAAAAAACAGTATCTGGAAAAGTGTGTCATGGTTGAGAAAGAATTGTTAACATTTATCTTTAAATGTTATAAGTGACATCCATCTAAGAGGAGGCATGCTTAGGTTCCCCAGTGCATGAATTTCCCACCTAAATTTCCAGTCATAAAGTATTCCAAGTTGATTTTATCTTGTAAATAAGTGTGATAGAAAAAAAATAAGTTTAAAAGGGGTAGAAAAGAAGAGATCTCATAAGCTAACTCAGGGGAGGGGAATATAGTGCAAAAAACCTTGGTCATATGAAAATGATTTTTGAAAATAAAGGAAACAATGTAAGTTGTAAAATGTAAAAATAAAAATATACTTGTCATATATTTATCTGAATAGACTAGAAACTCACATTAAAATGCAGAATGTGACAAAATCGCTAAACAACAAAAATTTTTAAAGTGACAAAGAAAAGTAGAAAATAAAGAATTTGGCATAACTACTACAGATATATGTAAGCTAAAGTCAATAAATAGAATACAATTAAATATTAACTTAAGAAGATGTAAATCTAAAGGAGAGATAACCATTACAAATTATATGTATGAAACATAGTAGCCAAAAGCATAAGCCAAACACTATTAGATCACAAGAATAACTTGGTTAAAAAAATATCATAGATGGGGAACTGGGTTGTTCAATTGGTTGAGCAACCAACTCTTGGTTTAGGCTCAGGTCATGATCTCATGGGTCATGGGACTGAGCCCACTGCTAAGCTCTGTGCTCAGCATGGAGTCTGTTTGAAGATACTCTCCCTCTGCCCCTTCCACCAATTGCTCTTTCTCTCTATGAAATAAATAAAAAAATCTTTAAAAAAAGTATCACATATACTGGAAGACTTCAATATATCTCTTCAGAGTTAGACACTAATAAACCAAAGATAATAAAGACAGAAGAGTTAAATGCTACATTTAATCAAGCTAAATTATTATACATTTATAGAATCAGCCTCACATATCTAAGTAGAACCTATACATTTCCATATATTCATGGATCATGAAGTTAATAAATAAATAAATAAATAAATGCCACCAAATTTTTAATTAATTTATCAAAAGTAGACCCTTAGCTGGATAAATTATATGATAAGATTATAATCAAATGAGAAACATGTAATAATAAATTCACAGAAAAAATTGCTTAGAAATTAAGAAATTCATAATTTAAAAAAAACTGAGATAAAAGAGGAATTTCAAAAGATACTAGATACTGCTACCATCTAGACATTAGACAGAAAGCAATGACATAGCGTTTACCACGTACCATAATAATTGTCATTACAAAACTGTGCAGAACAAAACAAAAAAGAACAACAAAAAACACATATAAATGAAAATTTATTTAATTCCAAGAAGGATCAAAAAATAAAGGGATAAGGTACTCAAATTAAGAAGAAAGAGAACACTGATATAAAGAAGAAACAGATGTTGTTAATACAAAAGTGATATTATTGAATAGAAAACAAATAGTAAAAAGCACTAGGCATCTAGAAGATGTTTATGTAAACACAAATAAAAAAGTGCCTTGAAAGCTTTAGTACTTTTTTTCTAAATGAAGAAAAATCAGAAAATATGGAATAGAGAAAATAATTTTAATCACAGTTTTGGGAAGGTTTAAAAACATTCTAAAATCATATAGCATAACAATGGGACCACGTTGATACACAGTTGAACTTAGAAGACGCATGGTTCTTTAACAAAATAATAATGCTCAATTACTATTTGTCCACTAAGAAAGACAAGATGAATCTTTGATCTCCAAGGATGATAGTTCATTTCTGCTACCTCTATAATAAACATAACATAAGAAAGTAAATATAAATAAACAAATTAAATATAAATAAATATAAATAAAACATAATAAATAAAATAAACATAAATAAGAAAGAATTTCTATCATAACTCCTCCATCTCCTCCCCTCATATCAATATTCATCTTCCTTAGATGAATCCCTTGAACTTCCTTTGCCTTCCTTTTTTCTCATTGTGAAAACTCCTCAGTTTCTGCTAAGATACTCCACTGGTAAATTTTAGATTATTATTACAATTGCTATTACATTATTTCAGTTTAGTGTTTTCTTAAGTTTTTATTTAAATTTTTAGGGGGTTTTTTTAGTTTTTAGTTTCTAGTTTTAGTTAGTTCTAGATCTAGTTTTAGTTCTAGATCTAGTTTTTAGATCTAGATTTTTAGTTTCTAGTTAATTACCATACAGTGTGATATTAGTTTCAGTGTACAACATAGTGATTTAACACTTCCATACATCACCTGATGCTCATCACAAGTGCCCTTCTTAATCCCCATCAACTATTTAACCCATCCCCACTCAACTCCCCTCTGGTAACCATTAATTTCATCTCTAGGTCAAGAGTCTGTTTCTTGGTTTCTCTCTTGCTCTCCTTTTCCCTTTGTTCATTTGTTTTGTTTCTTAAATTCCACATGTGAGTGAAATTATGTGGTATTTGTCTTTCTCTGACTGACTTGTTTCACTTAGCAGAATCCTCTCTAGTGTTTTTTATTTTGCACTTTTATTACAGTCATGTATTTTCTGTTCCTCTCCTCTTTCATCTCACCTTGTTAAAACTCTTCTCTATCATTAATTTATTCAGGGCCCCTCCTCCGCACTCCAAGTATTTTCCTGTGTGCTAGGCTAATATACTTTCTACATTTTTGCATGTTTACCAACATATATTTTTAGCATATGGCAAGGATATAAGTGTTTTGAATAATCTTTTTGTCACAAGAGTTTGTGTATTCTTTTGACTTTTAGTTTCCGTTGGTATAAACACAAAGTCGACTGCCAATCTGACTTAAGGACAACTTTTTTTTTGTTTAGAAGTTTGTGATGATTTCTTTTTATCCTTAGAGCTTAATAATCTTACCTGAAGATGTATTAAGGTGTGTTTCTTTCTTATCAATCCAGCCTGTAATTTGTAGGACTATTGTTTCAGTTTTAATTATAGTACTTTTTTCATTTTGGTTTCAAACTACTAGTATTCTTATATCAGGTATTCCAAAGTTAGTAACAAAATCTCTTTTTAGGGTTAAAATTTCTACTTCTGTGTATTTTTATTCTGATGTTTAAGTCTATTATTTTTTCTTCCAGAACTATGTCTCATGGTTTAATGAATACATTTACTGTATTTATTAATGTATAAATCCTATTTTAGCATTTATATGATTTTCTTGAATGCCTTAACTTCCAGTGTTATATTTTCTGTCCAAGTTCTTCAGCTATGTACATCTGATTTTGCCATTTCTGAGAGCTTTCTATCAGTTTAATCCTCTACTAAAAGCAAGTATAAAAGTTGGACAAAACACATACAGCAATCATTTGAAGGCATTGGAAAGTAACCAATATTGGCAGTGCTTTAAGAGCTATGAGCCTGAGAAATAAAAGCACTCCAAAAGAACTCCACATTCATGCCAGCATTTTCCTTTAGGGTATTTGTAACTGATGGTTGTAGAATAGATTGAGAACAGAAAGCTGAAGTCTCACTGGGCTGAGAAAACATGCTGGATTTCATAACAGAAACAGCTGAGATTTCAGAGAAATATTATAGTACATGAGGTAAAAAAAAATGCACTAGATGGGATTAAACACAAGGTAGATATTAGAGGAAAAACTTTAGTGAACTTGAAGATACAGCAATAGAAATTAACTAAAATAAAACACAAAAAGAAAAGAAAAACTAGAAAAAGAAATCAAGCCATGAGTGAGACATGGAACAACTTTAGGTGGCCTTATTCACACTCCATTCACTTGAAAATGGAGTCTTTTAAAGGTAGGGAGAAGCAAACAAATTTTTGAAAAAAATATGTCTTATGAAAATTCTAAATCCACAAATCCACGAAACTCAATAACCACAAGGACAAGAAACATGAAGAAAGCTCCACCAAAAAAAAAAATTTTTAAAAAGGCAATAAAATTGTTTACGACCAATAAAAGCAGCCCCCCCTAAAAAAACACACTGCAAGCAGAGTGACAGAGAAACAAACAGATGACAACAGATTTCTTATCAGTATCAAGACAAGCTCTTTAGAGAAAAATAAAATATCCAACACAGTTCTCTACGGAAAATACCTTCCAAAGAAAAATTAAAGACTTTAACCCATACAAACACTTCATTACTAAAAGACCCACACTGTAAGAGACATTAAAGGAAGATCTTAAAGCATAAGGAAAATGGTAACTAATGGAAATCTGAATCTGTCAATGGAATAAAGGGTACCAGAAATAACAAAGACATGAATACATATAAAAAATCTTATATCCTTTACAGTTACATCTCTTAAAAAGTTAATGAACTCATTAACACTAACACAACAACAAAGAATTCTGTGGTTTATTATATATATATACAATGAGAATAACATCGAGAACACTGCCGGATAAACAGAAGTATTTCAAGTCCTTATACATAAAGTGGCAAAATAGCTCTGAAGATAGAGTGTAACAAATTAAAGATATATACTTTAAATTTTAAAACATCCACTAAAATAACAAAACAAAAAGTTATCATTAAAAACTCCACAGTTGATGACATGAAATTATAAAAGCATATTCATTTAATTTAAAAAGTCATCAAAAGAGAAAGAAGAAGGAAAGCATAGACAAAACAAATAGAAAAAATAAAACAATAAATGTTGGATTTAATCCCACTCATATAAATAAACACATTAAATATAGATGGGGTAAGCATCCCAGTTGAATGGCAGAGATTATCAGGTTAGATAAAAAATAAAGCAAGATTCAAGTACATGTTGTCTAAAACCAAGACACTTTACTTGAGAAGACATAAATATGTTAAAAATAAGGTAATGGACAAAAATATAGGATGCTAATACTAATCTAAAGAGAACTGGGGTGGTTGTATTAATATCAGAAAAAGTAGACTACACAACAAAAAATATATGTTAACAGAGATAATGTGGACCAATTCACAATGATAAATGAATCAATCCTGAAAGCTTAACTAACCAATAACAGAGCTTCAAAATACACGAAACAAAAACAGGTAGAACTACAAAGAGGCATAGATAACTCAACAATAATATAAAAAGATTTTAGTACCACTTCTCAATAGCTGACAAATGGACACAAAGGATATAGAAGACTTAACACTATCAATCAACTTAACCTAATTGACATTTATAGAGCACTTCACTAGCAGAAAAACACAAATTCTTTTCAAGACATTCAGCAAGATGGAATATATTGTGAAACATTAAAAAGTAAATAAGACAAAACAAAAAACCTTCAATGAATTTAATTGCATTCAAGTCCAACACATTATCTTTTCTTATCACAGTGGAGCTGAATTAGAAATGAAAACCAGAAATAGTTCTTGAAAAATCTCAAAGTATTTATAAATTATACAGTACTGTTATAAATAAACTATAGATTAAAAGTTAAATCAAAACAAGATTAAACAGTATTTCGAATGGAATGAAAATAAAAACACAAATAGCAAAGTTGGTGGGCTACCACTAAAGCAGTACTTAAGGGGAAATTCATTACACTAAATGCCTGTATTAGAAAAGAAGAAAGATCTTAAATAAATGAACTTAGGTTTTCTTTATTTTTCTTCTTTTTAAAAGATTTTATTTACTTATTTGAAAGAGTGAGCAGGAGCTAGACAGGTAGGGGCAGAGGGAGTGGGAGAAGCAGGTTCCCCACTGAGCAGAGAGCCTGACAAAGGGCTTGATCCCAGGACCCAGAGACCATGACCTGAGCCAAAGGCAGATATTTAAACAATTAAGCCACCTAAGTGCCCCTTAGCTTTTCTGTTCTGAATCTAAAACAAGAAGAAATTACCCCAAATAAGCCATAAAAAAATAATTGTGATCACATTGGAATTCAATGATATTAGCAAAAAAACTTAGTTTACAAATGAGATTAACCTTACTGACAAGATTTTCCTCTCCTTGTATCCAAAAGTACTTTTTTCAGCATTATAGACTTGAAAATAATGTGATCACTTAAAAAATATTTTTATTTGAAAAAAAATATTTTTATTTGTATTTATATTTTATATATTATCATTCCCAAACTGCTAAATTTTTTCAATAAAAGAATGGAAGAGACTCTATCAATGCCATAGATTGCCTCCAAAGATATATATCAAAAATGTTTTCCAACTTTAGAAAAAAAAAAAAAAGAAGAAAACTGATGCTGCAGTATTAGAAGAGGGGAACCATGATTCAATGTACCAAAATTTAATGTACATGACTTTTCAAGTGCACATATATCTAAGAAAAGCTTAACTATCAATATTCTTGAGGAGAAGGAAAATATCAGTGGATGTGGAAAAATGTTGATAGGACATCCTCACAGTCCATTCAGTTAGGCTGATCGAACATGATCATGATTTCATGATCATGATCTCAAAAAGGATGTTACTGTACCTGCAGTGTAATCCAGCATTTTCATGAAGCTTTTTCATGTGTACCAAACCTGCCTCTGGAATCAAATCAGGGTCCCAGAGTCTTTGGAGCCCAGATGACCCGGGATGGAAGGCTTTCCCAAGGCCACTGGGACCTCCTTAACCCACATGGGACCATCATGAAACAGGTTCTCAGGGATATGATGCTCTCTATGTAAGCATGCTGGAATTTCCAAGAGTTTTGTGTAACTTTGCTCAGAATACTGTGAAAAATTGCTTGATTTTCTGTTTCTATATATATTGAATATTTTCAACTGTTAAAACAATGCAAGAGTTGGGATGCTTGAGTGGCTCAGTCAGTTAAGTGTCTGCCTTCTGCTCAGGTCATGATCCCAGGGCCCTGGGATCAAGTCCTGCATCAGGCTCCTTGCTCCACAGGGAGCCTGCTTCTTCCTCTGCCCTCACTCTCCCTGCTTGTGCTCTCTCTTCCTTTCTCTCATTCTCTCTCTCTCTCTGATAAATAAATAAATAATCAATCAATCAAACAAACAAATAAATAAATAAAATCTTAAAAAAAAAACTATGCAAGAGTTACTGTTCTTTGATTAAATAAATAATTTTGTATTGAGGAGAAAAATATTTTCCAGTCTTATTTGCCCAGGGTACTTACTTCTCTTATAAAGAAATGGAGACTATTTTCCTACTCCTTAAATCTGGCCTGACTTAGTTTCCTTTGACCCATAGAATGTGAAAGAATTGATATCATGCCAGTCCTAGTCCAAGGCTTTAAGAAGTTTCATGGTTAATGCTCTCATACTTTGGGAACCCTGAGCAAACAGATTTTGAAGAAGTCCAAGCTAAAGCCATGAAGACATGCTATGTGGAAAAGAATCAAGGTATTTAGTCAATAATTCCAACACAAACACCGGCTGAATACAGATGTAAGAGTGACCCTAGTGAGAACCAGCTGAAGGACTGTCCATCAGAATCATGAGAAATAATAAATTGTCATTGTTTTAAGCCTTGAAGTTTTGTGGTGTTTTGATATACAGCAATAGTAAATGATATAAGCAATACTTTTTATTACTATTCAGAGAAACAAAGTAACCCACATAAAATACATTATTGATTGAAGAATTGTTTTACAATGGTCTCATTAAATTTCACAACAAAATTCTTATCTGTAAATATATGCTTAATTGGTACATTTTATATACATAAATTGTATCATAATAACTATGTTTTATTGTTCTAAATGAACCATTTACCCGTAAAGTTGATAGCTCCATCGTTTTCATAATGTTATATTTGATAAAAATTATGTCTTTTTTTATTTTTTTTATTTTAAAGATTTTATTTATTTATTTATTTATTAGGAAAGAGAGAGAGTGAGAGAGAGCAGGTCAGAGTGAGAAGCGGACTCCCCATGGAGCTGGGACCCCGATGTGGGACTAGATCCCTGGACTCCGGGATCATGACCTGAGCCCAAGACAGTCGCTCACCCAACTGCGCCACCCAGGGGCCCTAAAAATTATGTCTTTAGAAAACTTATAAAATCTTGCTTGTTCTAAATTCCATTTCCCATGAGAAAAGATAATTTAAGAAATTTACTTGCCTATGGAATTTGTGTTATCAGTCAACCAAGAATTAACCTAAAATAATCTTTTTTTTTAATTTTATTTATTTATTTGACAGAGAGAGAGAGAGATCACAAGTAGGCAGAGAGGCAGGCAGAGAGAGGGGGGAAAAGGAGGCTCTCTGCTGAGCAGAGAGCCCCATGCGGGGCTCGATCCCAGAACCCTGAGATCATGACCTGAGCCAAAGGCAGAGGCTTTAACCCACTGAGCCACCCAGGTGACCCTTAACCTAAAAAAATCTTTTTTTTTAAAGATTTTATTTATTATTTGGACAGAGAGAGATCACAAGGAGGCAGAGAGGCAGGAAGAGAGAGGGGGGAAGCAGGCTCCCAGCTGAGCAGAGAGCCCGATGCTATGCGGTGCTTGATCCCAGGACCCTGAGATCATGACCTGAGCCGAAGGCAGAAACTTTAACCCACTGAGCCACCCAGGTGCCCCAACCTATAAAAATCTTAAGAATCACAGACACCTAAGAGAGAAACTCTGCTGGACAAGTAAGATACACAAATATTATCAATCATAATCTTACTCCTGTATATTTTTCATGATCATACTGACTCCTTCCCCATTCCCTTGCTTAAATTCATACAAAAGAGAAATTATTACCAATTTTTGAATGAATCCAGGCTGTTATGATCTCTGTGCCTTTGCACACTTGCACTGCTGTTTATCCTGATAAGGACTACTCTTTCTTACAGACCTAATTTAGATATTTCCTAAGTCAAAGGCCTTTTCACAAAAGGAATTGGTATTTTTTTCCTATTTTTCCATAATGATAAGGCTCACATTTTTAAATCATCATGCACTCTATGAAAATATTTTACATTTCTGATTCTGTTATGAGACTCACTTCTTTGAGCACAGGATCTGTTATGTTTATTAGTGCCTAGTACTGGGGTTAGTGTATACTGGGCAACCAATAGAAATATGAATGACAAATGAGGGCAGAAAGACCATACAGCTAAATAATTAACCATTAAACAGAACACATTCAAGTTATGCCTATAACTTTAATAGGATATGAGAAAATGTTATTCAAATGTAGCCAAACAGTTGGTTTCCGTCAAATTAACTTTGCAAAACAAGGGAATGGGTTCCCAGTGCAGTATGAAGAAGGTATTAATGTGTAGACAGAATCAGATGACCCACAAAGGCTGCTTTTTAGCATACATGTCTAAAACAAACAATGGCATGAACTACTAGGGGAACAAACGAGGTGCAGTTTGGGACACCCTATTATGTTACACAGAAGATTTCATTACAGATGCTGTATAGCATGTACATATATATATAGCACTGTACAGCAATGCACCACATACAAGAATTTTTTTTTTAATTTAAGTCATTTCAAAATGATAAAATAACCTGACAGTTTTAAATGTTACTACACTGTAAGTCAACGTTCTGAAACCTGAAATAGTAACAAGAAACCCTCTGGAAAATGTCTTTTTCATTTCACATGCAGCTTATACACTTAAACTTGATTTCCATTCTGTGAATGAACAGAGATATCCTTTTCCTAAAATCAATGTGAATTAGAAGTTGCCTTTGTGGTGATTTAAAATAAAAATCATCTGAGATGAAAATAAACCCTTTGGGAATCTCTGTAATGAAAAATAACCAAAGTGAAAAGAAGAGTGCAAACAAAAGAAGAATTCAGGCAATCATTCATTATATTCACACTTGTGGCATGGGCTTGAAGTAGAAAGACTCCTTTTCCCTAAATAATACATTAATCCTCTCCTCTTTGTGGTTTCCATTGAACATCTTTGATTGATTTTGTTGCTTGCTGAAATAAAACTTATCAGACAATCATTTTGGCACCCGATTTCCCTGCTGTGTACTTAGAAGGAAAGGGCATTTAGGGGCAACCCTCTATTTACATCAAACCTGCAGAAGAATTAGATTACATAACAGAGAGTTTTCTAATAATAAATGTTCTGACCTGCAAAAATTGACCTCCTTTTCAAGGTCAATGCAGCTATTATTACCATGCTTTACAGTTTATTTCTCTCACAACTAAAACTTCATTAACTCAAATACGTTACTCTCTTTGTAGCTTTTAGATATAGGATAAGAGAAGTAAATGATCAAATCTGTAGTTTTGGATAATAGACTATCAAAAGGGATGTGTAGGAAAAATACTCAATATGTAACAACTCCCAGACTTTTGATGTTTTCATGACATGAACCAGACTTAGCATAAAAATTTTTATTCCAAGTACATTTATAGACATTTTACATTACTAAAGTTTTGCTGTATTTGACTTATGGGGGCCCCTGATGCTTGGATATTTAAACTAGCTTTCATAAAGTATCAGAAAATAAAGATCCCACATGTAATGAGTGAGATATATATTAGAATTAAAACTGAATTTGCACATGCAAAAATAACATGATTTAAAAGTTACACTGGTTACTGTTAATATCACAGTTCTAAAGAAATTGAACAAACGCAAATGTAGATCACCTCCATACTAACGTGTTCTCATTCCAGAATGGCACAAGCTGAAATCTTTTTTTTTTCTCCCCAAATTTGTTTATTTTAATTTTTCAGTGTTACAAGATTGATTGTTCATGCACCACACCCAGTGCTCCATGCCAGAATGGCACAAGCTGAAATCTTAAGAAACAAATGTTCAACTTGAGCTTTGGTGTTTATGAAAAGATGCAAGCAAGAAATAATACTAATGCTTCTTATTCATGATTAATTTGTCCTTCCATCTCATTAGATATAATTTAGTCACTCATTATTTCCAGTAGTTACAACTTAGATATATACAACTTGGAGTACACCTGTAAAGATTAGTGTACTTCCAAAATGGCTTCAGTTTATGCTGATTTAATTAAAATATGTTGGAATTAGCATATTGGGATTCAGAGGCCATAATCAGAAATGTCAAAAATAGGGGCGCCTGGGTGGCTCAGTTGGTTAAGCAACTGCCTTTGGCTCAGGTCATGATTCTGGAGTCTCAGGATCGAGTCCCACATCAGGCTCCCAGCTCCACAGGGGAGTCTGCTTCTCCCTCTGACCTTCTCCCCTCTCATGCTCTCTCTCTCATACTCTCTCTCTCTCTGAAATAAATAAATAAAATCATTAAAAAAAGAAGAAATGTCAAAAATAAATCTCCCATCATTTTGGTACTGGCCAGTCCATCTTTGGAAAACCAGTACATTCGGGGCCTCAGTCACAACTCTAGGGACTTGCTATTTTTCTCTCCTTTGCTCAATCTGTTTTTCAAACTCACCCATCTTGGATCATGAATTATTTGCCTCAGCATGATGGCCTTCATCACAGCTTTAAGATGGAGAGCAAAGTTTGCTCTGTCACTGATTCCCATTGCCTTCTGAGAAAGAGTTTTTAAAAACAAAAGAGGTAACAGTAGGGTTAAAATGTGCTCTCTGCATCTCTGTATTCACTTTAGTTTTTCCCTCAGGATATGAAATTATAGTGAAAAACAAACAAAAATATATTGTCAGGTTCATTTCCATATAATGTTGAGGTTAGCAAAGACAATCTTGAGATACTTGTAATGGTATATTTTATTTTTTATTTTAATTTTTAAAGATTCACTTATTTTATTTTATTTTATTAAATTTATTAAGATATAATGTATTATTTGCTTCAGGGGTACAGTTCTGTGATTGATCAGTCTT
The DNA here is from genome assembly GCA_028533885.1 of Nasua narica. Taxonomy (NCBI): domain Eukaryota; kingdom Metazoa; phylum Chordata; class Mammalia; order Carnivora; family Procyonidae; genus Nasua; species Nasua narica. Next base: position 138,804,782 of record CM052800.1, on the reverse strand, counting down.
ACACAATTCACAGAAAGAGAGAAAAAAAGAGTGCGAGTAGGGGGAGGGGCAGAGGGAGAGAATATTTAAGCAGACTCCCTGAGGAGCACAGAGCCTGACATGGGGTTTGATCTCACCCAAGAGACATGACCAGAGCTAAAACCAAGAGTTGGACACTTAACCAACTAAGCCACCCAGGCACCCCTGGAATAATATTTTGGAAAAGACATACTGATAATTATCTCTCCCACTTTTTAAAATCAGTTTTTTTGAGATATGGTAGATAAATAAAATTGTAATATATTTAAAGTGTGCCAAATCATGATTTGATACAAAGATTCTCAGCATTGAGTTAATTAACATAACTGACACCTCACCAATTTCCTTTGATGTTTTTGCTAATGTATTATATGAGTTCTTTGTGTATTTTGCATATTAATCCTTTATCTGATATATAGTCTGCAAATATTTTTTCCCATTCCATAGATTCTCTTTTTATTCTGTTGATGGATTCCTTTGCTGCACAAAGGCTTTTTAGCTTAACATAGTCCTATTTTATTATTTTTGCTTTTGTTGCCCTTGGTTTTGGGTCAAATCAAAAAATTCATTCTGAAGACCAATGTTAAAGAGATCACCATCCATTATGATTTTAGGTCTTACATTAAAGAATTGAATCCATTTTAATTTGCTATTTCTGTATGGTATAGGTAAGGTCCATTTTCATTCTTTTGCATGTGGTTGTTCAGTTTTCCCAAAACTATTTATTAAAGACATCATCCTTTCCTCAATGTATATTCTTGGCTACTTTATTGTAACTTAAATGATCATATACGGATGGGTATATTACTGGACTCTCTATTCTGTTCTATTGATTGATGTGTTTGTTTTTATGCCCACCCATACTCTTTTGATTACTATTACTTTGCAATATAGTTTGAAAGCAAGAAGTGTGATACCTTTGGATGTGTTTGTTCTTTTATTATTTTTTTTAAGATTACTTTGGCTATTCAAAGTCTTTTGTAGTTCTAAAGATATTTTAAGGTTATATTTTCTATTCCTGTGAAAAATGCCACTGGAATTTTGATACATATTGCATTGAATCTGTTGATTATTTTCAGTAGTGTGGCCTTTTTAATAATATTAATTCTTTCAATCCGTGATCCTAGGATATCTTTCCATTTGTGTCCTCAATATCTTTCCTCAATGTTTTCTGGTTTCTAGTGTACATCTTTTTCACATCCTTGGATAATTTATTGCTAAAGTTTTATTCTTTTTTTAAGTTTTATTCTTTTGATAATATTTTACTTTTTATTTTTTTAAAGAGTTTATTTGACAGAGAGAGAGAGGGGGACAGCAGGAGCAGGGGGAGGGACAGAGGGAGAAGCAGACTCTTCTCTGAGTGATGAGCCCAACCCAGGACTTGATCCCAGGACCCTGAGATCACCACCTGAGTCGAAGGTAGACACTTAACCAACTAAGCCAACCAGACATCCCTTTATTGTATTTTAAATGGTATTGTTTTCTTAATTTCTCTGATAGTTTGTTCTTAGTATAGAAATGCTACTGATTTTTTAAATTGATATATAATTGACATACAATATTTTATTAGTTTTGGGTATACACTTAGTGATTTGAAAAGTTTCTGTAGTGTCCTGTTACCACCCAGAATGCAGTTCCTCCACTTCTTTTCCCTGTGCCATTCTTTCTCCTCCTCTTACCCCCAAAATTGAGATCACAACCTGAACTGAAACCAAGAGTCAGATATTTAACTGACTATGTCACCCACGTGCCTGTTGGGAGGTTTTCGATTACTGATTTAATCTCCTTATTCATTACTTATCTATTCAGATTTTTCCTATTTCTTTATGATTTAGTCTTTGTAGGTTGTATATTGCTAGGAATTTATACATTTCTTCCAGATTATCTAATTTATAGCTATTTAATTGTTCACAGTAGTTTTTTTATGAACCTTAATATTTCTGCATTGTCAGTTATAATGTCTTCTCTTTCATTGCTGATTTTATTTTTGAGTCTTTTTTTTCTCAGTTTAAAGTTTTGTTGGTTTTAATTTCCTTTCTCTACCTCACTTTGAATTTAGTTTGTTCTTTTTCTAGTTCTTTGATATATAAACTTCTTAATTTGATATCTTTCTTTTTTCTTAACACAATCATTTATTGTCTTAAACGCCCCCCTTAGAACTGCTTGTGCTATATGTCATATTTTCATTTTTACTTATTTCAAGACTTTTTAAAATTTCTCCTTTGATTTTTTCTTTGGCCTACTGGTTTGTTGTCCATTCAGGAGTTTGTTGTCCATTTTGCAAACATTTGTGAATTTCCCAGTTTTCTTAAAATTGATTTCTAGTTTTATATCATTGTGGTCACAGAGGTTACTTGATAAGATATCGGTCATCTTAAGTTTGTTAAGACTTGTTTTGTGGCCTAACATATGATCTATCCTAGACAATATTTCATGTATACTTGAAAAGAATGAGCATTCTGCTGCTGTTGGGTGGACACTGTACATATCTTTTAGATTCATCTGATCTAGTATGTAGAGCTAGTTCAGTATTTCCTTATTGATTCTAAGTCTGGAGATTCTACTATTGCTGAAAGTGAGGTATTGAAATCTGTTATTTTAATGTCATTCATTTCTTTTTTCAGATATATCCACATTTGCTTTATCTAGTTCAGTGCACCATTGTTGGGTATATAAATATTTATAAATGTCATATCCCTGTTATAGCCTCTTCTTTATTTTTACTTTTTATTGCCTTATTTATTTTTATTTTTTATTAACATATAATATATTATTTGCTTCAGGGGTACAGTTCTGTGAATCATCAGTCTTACACAATCACAGCACTCACCATAGCACATACCTTCTCCAATGTCCATCACCCAGCCACCCTATCCCTCCTCCCCAACCCCCAGCAACCCTCAGGTAGTTTCCTGAGATTAAGAGTCTCTTATGGTTTTTCTCCCTCCCCGGTCACATCTTGTTTCATTTTTTCCATCCCTATCCCCATGACCCCACACCCTGCCTCTCGAATTCCTCATATCAGAGAGATCATATGATAATTATCTTTCTCTGATTGACAACTACACACTGCCTATAGGAGATTTACTTAGCTTTAAGGACACACATAGACTGAAAGTCAAGGGATGGATATTTCATACAAATGAAAACCAAGCAAAATCAGGGAGCTCGATGAGTGGCTTGATCCTAGGACCCCAAGATCATGACAGATGTTCAACAGACCGGACCACCCAGGTGCCCCTAAAGTTACTTTTAATAATTTTGTCTTGTAATCTTTATACTAGAGTTATAAGATCTTTACCCATTATTATTACAATATTAGATTATGTGGAAGTTAAACTATACATAGTTAAACTAAACTATCTATACCAGTGAGCTTATACATTCATGTATTTTCCTGTTACTAATTAGTGTCTTTTCATTTCAGCGTAAAGTAACATTTTTGTAAGGCTAGTCTAATGGTGATGAACTTTTTAGTTTTATTTGGGAAACTCTCTACCTCTCCTTTAATTCTGAAGGACAACTTTGCTGATTGAGTGTTCTTGGTTAGCAGGATTTTTTGTTTTTTGTTTTCTTCAGTACTTTGAATAGATCACCGTACTCCTTTCTGATCTGCAAGGTTTCTGCAGAAAATCCCAGTGATAGTCTTCTGTGTTTTTCTTGTTCAGTACAAGGTATTTTTCTCTTGCTCCTTTTGATCTCCTTTTTACCTTAATTTCTGACATTTTAATTACACTGTGGTTTGTTGTGAGTCTCTGGTTTTACTTTTTTTGGAAAATTATTTGGCTTCCTGGTTCTGGATGTCTGTTTCTTTCCCCAGATTAAAGAAATTTTTGGCAATTATTACTTTGAATAAGATTTCCCTCTACCCCTTTTTTATTTCTAGGACCTCTATAATGTGTATATTGATCCTATTATTGGATGAATTCCACTCCCCTGTCTTTGAATTCATTGATCTTTTCTTCCCTTGATCTAGTCTGGTATTAAACCACTCTATTGAATTTTTCAGTATAAATATTGTATTCTTCAGCTCTATGATTCCAGTTTAATACTTGCTTATATTTTCTACTTATTTATATTTTCTATTTGCTTGCATTTTCTCTTTCTAATTATTCTATTTGAAATTCTCACTTATCACCATCATTTTGAACTCTTTATCAGATAAATCTCTCTCTCCATTCATTAAGATCCAAGTCTGAAGACATATCTTGTTCTTCTGTGTGGAACATATTTTCCTGTTCTTCATTTTTCTTGCCACTTGATATTTGTTTCTGTGCATTAGATAAAATAGTCACCTCTCCCATTCTTGACTGGCTAGTCTCAGTTAAGAGATGAAAGTTGTTAATTATCTCAACTTTAATTCCTAGTTGTCTCTGAAAACTTTGTGAATGCCCAAACCACGTTATTTTTTCTTAGTGTATCCAATAGTTTTGGTGTGCCAAGACCCATCAGTGTCCCAAAAAGAGGATCACAATTAGTGCCTAGATACAGGCTGATTAGAAGCTGGACTCTCAGGCAGCAGCTGGGAAACTATGTAGTCAAATTCTTTCCAGGGAGAAACTGAGCAATTGGCATTTTTGTCTCATCCTTTTATGCTGAATTGGGTTTATAGCTGTGATCTTGAACCTGCACTTGTTTAAAAATTGCTTCTTGTCTTATGGCACTTGTGAACAAAATTCCATTGGTTACTAGAGCAGCAAGGTGATTTGGGGGCTGTCCCTTCAAGTGGCAACCCTAAAAATCAAGACACTAGATGTGTGATCCAAATTCTTTTTTTTTAAGATTTTATTTACTTATTTGACAGAGAGAGAGAGAGAGATCACAGGTAGGCAGAGAGGCAGGCAGAGGGAGAGGGGGAAGCAGGGTCTCTGCTCAGCAGAGAGCCCGATGAGGGGTTCAATCCCAGGACCCTGAGATCATGACCTGAGCCCAAGGCAGAGGCTTTAACCCACAGAGCCACCCAGGCACCCCTGATGTGTGATGCAAATTATTCATGCCTCATATAAAAGCTAAGCGTTGGAGTTTTTCTTTTGATTGTACGGCACTGTACTGGGAGTGGAGTTTATGGTAAGAGTATGCCTCAGCCTTTCCTGTCCATTTTGTTATGATAGTGTTCTCAATCAACAGATGTGGAGGAGTCACTTACCTAGTTTCTGGATTTTTCCCAGAAAAAATTGCTCTGTGTGAAGGTATATAATATATTCAGTGTAACAATAGGAAGAAAGAAATCAGAAGTCTCCTAGTCACCATCTTGGTCCTCATGCACTCTCTCAGTTTTTTTGTTTGTTTGTTTTGTTTTGTTTATTGTATTAATTTGTGATCCTCCTCTTCCCTACTTTTCCCTGCCATTTAGGGCCTTAGTGTATATAGAAGATTATGTCCATTATTTCTGTAAACAGTCAAAAGCTTTTGAGATTTGGAAAGTGAAATCCTCAGTGAAATCAAGGGCATGGAAAGGCTTGATGAGTTAGAGTAAAGTTCTTCCTAGCCATGACTAGGTAGATAGGACTGGAGGTATGACAGAGAAACATTATAGAGATTTGCATTAGAAAGCTGAATTTGGCAGATTGAGGCAGAATAGAATAGAAGTCACCCACTCCTCACTGGATTGAACACTCATCCTTGAGAACTGTTCCAGAGCCATGTCAGTGCCTAACATGTTTTAGCCTCCTTTCATTATATATCCCTTAAGCACAAAAGCCATGCTCACTGTCCTTGATGTAATTAGGTGACATTCTCCTTTCTAAAGCAGTCAGCATTACTTATTAATCATCCAACAGAAATGGCACTCATCTAAGTTCCAAGAATTTGCTTGCTTTTAAAGTTTTATACTGCATGAATACCTTGGTTTTAAATATCTTAGGACACTTGAAAACCTCTGAGTTTTACTAGGAGCAGAGTCACAATTCCTAGTATAATAGAAGTGCTGTGGAAGAGACAGAAATCTTGTGCCAAAGTTTATGTGCTTCATCAGACCAGAATCAACTCAACATCTACCTAAAAATAGGACTGTTCAAACATGGTCTTACATTTATTTCGTTTTATTTATTTGTGTTTTTAATCTCCAATTTAAAATTGAATAATACCATTAATTCACCCTACATTACATTCCTCTACATGACAAGGGATTGCTAAAAGAAATCAGAAAAAAAAAATTGTTCTCAGATAGTTCATTTTCCTTTCTGAGTTCTATGTATCAGAGTCACATTTATTTAATGATCCATATATTGAAGGGATAGTCTGTTCTTGTCAATAGTTAGCCATCCTTCAAGGTAGAGCTTAAATAACATTTTCTGAAAGTTTTCTTTATACTCAGAAACCTGCTATTTCTCCTTTTTCTGAAATTCCATATTATTTGTGTACCCTTGAGAGCACATAATATTAGGTATATACATATTTGTCTCTTTGAATTCACTCTGAGTTCTTAATGGCGAGTATCATGTTTAATCATTCATCTTACATTCCCTACAGCACCTAAAATGAAGTCTTAAATTAAATAAGGGAGTCAATGAAAGAGAGTAGTAGTAGGCAGGGAATTTTGACCATACCAAACTATATATTATATCATTCAACTCACTTTCAGATTGAAAGCAGTTTAATGTTTTATATAATATCACCATTCTTCTTACCTATAGTTTATATTATTGAAGGTACTAAGTGCTAAGAAAAATATGCATACAATTATGAGTTGTATCTTTTGTATGGCATCCATCTGAAGTTGGGATATTTAGGAAAAATTTCTTATTCAATAGTATTAAAAACAAAATAAAAATCCCAAAACCCTTATTTGGCATTCTAAATATGTAATTGCCAGGTTTTGAAGCCATGAAATTCATAATCCAAATTATTCTTCAGTGTAAGTAAAAACAAAGACATTTATATTATAACTGCAGTGCACACTGAATGCTCACTGTTGTGATCTATATAAGTTAAATCTGACAAACAGTTTTATAAAACAGTAGAGATTCAGCTCAGAGCTTAGATATACACACACGCACATATTTAAACACTCCAGTGGATTCTGATGTATTCTCATATCTTTTGCTCCTTTCTTCACATTCAAACTGCATAGCTGCACTTATATCAACAATGTGAAGTGAAGTACAGAACATTTCATTCCTGGTAAGTGCAATCAACATGGGCAGTGAATCTGGATCATTTAGACTAAAATACAGGTTGTTTTTGTTTCTTTTGACATCAAAATATCTTGTTTTCCTTCTTCAACTCTCCATTTAATAATAATAGCATATTTGGATGGTGTTTTAGGCTTTTTAAAAGCAAATATAAGTGGTGGTTAGAGCAATTGGTATGAAGTCTATTCAAAAGAAGTTGAAGAATAAAGAGTATCTAGTGATTGCCCAGGAACATAGACAGTAAATAGCAAAACAGTGACTACAGGGCAGACATCCTGATTTCTAATTCACTGCTTTTTCTTTTCTTCAAGTATGGTGCCTCTCGTATGGTCCTAAAGGAAGAAAGAGAAGTAAAAACCATGGTGTATATCTACTAAGGATTATGTTCTGGTTAGGTGATTATTTTAAATCCTTCAAGTAACTCATATGAAGTATAAAATCCTGATTTTAGAGGAGATGCTTTATGCTGAGAGGGGTTAGATGAGTTGTCTGATATCAAGTTACTTGTATGAATGTTAGTTCAGACTTTCACTATATACAGTTGCTTCCTTTGATGGAGAATTGTTAACAATTTTACTGTCTTCTATTTTTTTAAGTAATAGTTTTCCAAAATTATATTTTTTATTTCATCCTCAACTAGATTATGTCATTAAAGTCATGAACCATTTCTTCAATATCCTCTCTGTTGCCTAAGATTCCAAATGCCACATTTTCCACATATTGTACAGCCTTATTTGATTCTTAAATTTCTGACTGTAAGGCTATTTCTCAACAATTAACTAATCATTTTCATTTTTATTTATTTTACTTGAATTAAATCACAATACAATCTGTAGCCTTAACCATAAAATCAATTCAACTCTCAATTCCTTGTTAGCAGGGAGACTGATTGATTAATCCTATTCTGCATTTGATTTGTTCTCTTTGTGAATCGTTCTTGGAAATACAATTTTATCACTTTGCTTTATATGAAAATAGACTTGAAGTCCTTAACTACAATAATTTGGTGTTTAATGAAACCTATACAGTCTTATTCGACCTCATTGATTTCAGCATTTTAATAAGGATAAATAAAGTTAAATACTACTGGCTTCCTCCTTAACTTTGAAAAGTAACAAAAGGCCATCTGACAGCTCTGGAGGAAAGGAGAAACCCTACCCACTAAAGTTTGTTGTTGAAAAGAATACAGATAAATAATGATTTGTTTATCTGGTTATTCTTTTCTAGCAGAAGCCTGCAACACCTATGTCTTCCTAAATCACTTTGATGTAGAGGTAACTCTAAGTGCTCACATACAATGTCTTACTTCATTCACCTTAGGGATGACCTCAGATCATGTGTCTTATATTTAAACAAACGGTACAAGAAATGAGTGAAATCTACACTAAGCTTTTTTCTTTCTATCATAAAAGTAGGTTCTATAAGAGACCCAACATAAGGTTAATATATTTGCTTGCTCAGTTACTTGATTGTTTTTGCCACTTTTTAGATTACTATAATTTCAGAAATTTGACATGCCCTTTTTGAATTGGACTTATCTAACTATGAAAATGCAAACAACTCTTCAAAGGCAAGAATGTGCACTTTATTTATTATAGGAACAAAACAAAAATCTCCTTTTTCATTACAGTGGCTATTTTGAGATCCTCTATTCCAATTGTTTATAAAATTCAATATTCATCAAAATCATTTGGAGAGGTTTTTAAAAATGCAAACTGGCAAAACCTATTGTAGATCTACTTAGCTCATCTGGTCTCAATAGTCCAAAATCTATATACTTTAGGTTTCTCTAAATCATTTCTATTGTTGATAATCTATGTACCCACATTTGGGAGACACTGTTTTATTTCATGTAAAGCAATTTATAATATTTGGGCTTTCAACTGGCAGAAAACATTCTATATGAGTGAATTGGCAAGACGTCTTAAACAAATAATTTGAAACACATGACAGGCCCCTTTATTTGTTTGTAAAAGATGTTCTTTCATCACTCATAGACAATGGATAAAATTTATTCTGGGTAGAGAGGCAAGAAGTGGGCTAAATGTATCAGAACATTCTAAGATCCAGGATCAGAATTGCTTCTGGAATAAAAGACATGTACTTTTATTATGACTGCTTATCTATTTTTCCATTAAATGCCTCCATATTCAATTGCTGTACCACAGTGTGCTGGAAAAATTATTGGCCTTAGAGCTAGACAGTTGTGAAGTCAGACATGTAATTAAACCTCAGTGTACTCTAAATATATATAAAATATGTATTATAAATACTCCACAGATTTGCTCTTAGGTTTAAATTATATAATGTTGTTAGGATTAAAGCAGATAATGCTTTTATAACACATTGTTCTAGGGAAATGTTATTTTTTTCAGGATTCCCAGATACATTGTTGTGAGTTTCATACACTTAATATTAACCCATTAATGACAAGTGCTATTTGCAGAGTATGATATGATAGAACCATGGCCTTGGGATCATAAAACTTAGCTACATAAAGAGATCTTTAAATTAACTTAGTCACATTTCTGCTAATGATTCTTTAAGATTCTACTACGCAGGTCTTCAACCCTGTCAGCAGAAAACAGCTATAAAATCTGGACATGGTGTAAAGGTAGATACAGGAAGGCAGTGAAAAGTAACCAAAAGAAGATAAATGTTGACGGGGATTAACGTATGGAGAAGGAGATACTCAGAAAGAACTGTAGAACATAGGAATTATAAATATCTGGGTAAATACAAACTAATTATTTTGCTATTTTGTTCTTAATTTCTATATAATTCATGAATTTGTTTAAAGTTAAATATGTAGCATTGTTTTATATGGTTGCAGTAGGTGTAAATATGATACTTATGAACATTATTGTATAAAAACCAGGGAAAGGATGGTGGACTTGTGGCTGCAAGATTTCCATATTTTGTATGTAGCAGTTCAATGTTACCAGTAACTTATGAAGAGTTGTGGATTTCTATTATAATTTCCTGGACAACCACAAGAAAAAATTAGTCAAATTCTAATACTAGTCTAATATCCAAAAAAGGAAGAAAAGTGAAGAGAAACAACAACAGGCCAAATAGGAAACAAATAACAAAATGATAAATTCAAACCCAATTGTATTAACAATTACATTGAATATTCAATGAACTGAAAGAGTTTTTCAGAATGGATAAGGTAAAAAGCAAGACCTAATTATGTGTTATCTAGAAGATATGCGTTTTGAGCATGAAGAAAAATACAAGTAGAAATAAAATTGATAGAAGAAGACATGCTATGCAAATAGTAAGTGGAAGAAGGATGGAAGAGCTAGTTCAATATCAGATAAAATATATTTTAAGAAAAAGAGTGTATCATTAAAATAAAGGAAATTGTTTAATAATGATAAAAGGCTCAATTAATCAGAAAGGCAAAGTAATCATAAAAGCATTTTTGCCTAATAATTGAATTTCACAATACATTAAACAAAAATTGATGGGATTAAAAATAAACTAAAGAGAAAACTAAAAACTAAAGAGAATTCACTGAACAAATATTAGAACTAACAAACAAGTTCAGCAAGTTTGAGGATACAAACTCAATGTTCAAAACTGATTGTATAACATAAAAAGTAAATTTTGTTTTTGGATAAGAAGGCTGAATATTACGTAGATTTTAATTCTCCCTAAACTTATAAATTTAGTATAATCCAGGGCCACCTGGGTGGCTCAGTGGGTTAAAGCCTCTGCCTTCTGCTCAGGTCATGATCTCAGGGTCCTGGGATCGAGCCCCGCATCGGGCTCTCTGCTCAGCGGGGAGCCTGCTTCTTCCTCTCTCTCTGCCTGCCTCTCTGCCTACTTGTGATCTCTCTCTCTGTCAAATAAAGAAATAAAAATCTTTAAATAAAATTTAGTATAATCCAAATAAAACCACCAGTAAGATTATTTTTTTCCTGGAAGTGGACAAGTTGATGCATTTCCTTCTATAAAAATTAGTTGTTTTCTTTTTTTTTAATTTTGGAAATTGCAGCTTTACTTGTGATAAAGACAGAAAATATTCAAGGAACTTAAATGTTATATAAAGCCATGGCATCCTATAGAGTTATTTGGTGGTGAGCAGGCACTAGAATGCAAAAGCTAGTTTCTTCATATTCAATACAATATTTCCTTTTCCTTATTTCTAAGGCAGAATTATATAAATATCTACATTTAATGTATGAAACATTTAAATTTTAAATATGCTTTAGATTAATTTTTAATAAGATTATTCCACCCCTAAGTGAGAAATTTGAAACTCAAATAAAAGATATTTGAACAAGCCCATAATATCATGGATAATATAGTATTTGAAGTTCAAATTCTCACAGATACAGAATTTGAAAAATATTATATTAGCATTAAATATTTTAAAATAGAAAGGTGACTAAATAATTATTTCACTGATACTGGAGGGTTTTACACATAATCTGATATGGGTTATTTATTTTTATCTCTCATAAGCAGATCATTAAAAAGGATCTGTGTTTCAAGGATTTCATCTTTATTCATATTTTAATAATCTTTAATTCACAAATAACTTGAACTGAAATTGATTGATAGGAGTGCCTCATAAACATTTATATGCTATAAGAACCATGAGAGACTGTGGACTCTGAGAAACAAACTGAGGATTGTAGAGGAGAGGGGGGATGGGTGACCCTGGTGGTGGATATTAAGGAGGGCACGTATTGAATGGAGCACTGAGTGTTATATGAAACATGATGTTATATGATATAATGGTGTACTGTATGGTGACTAACATAATACAATAAAAAAATAAAAATAAAACCATTTTACAGTTTAAAAAAAAAGAATCTCTAGCCATAGTGAAAATTTTCCACAAAATTCAAATATAAATGTAAGTGTGAAGTGGCATATGGATCAATTTGGGGTCATTTAAAGATCGTAGACATATTCTTCAACCTTATTAAAGGGATGAAAAGAAAGAAAATATGTAGTGATATAATATATAATGTATAACATAAAATGTAAGACAATGTAAACATTTATTATAATTTTTCCTTATGTAAGTAAAATTTTTAAAATTCTAAAACTGTTGAATTCATATAATTTAATACATTTTGATAGAATATAGGCTTACTATTATCTTTTATCATTTTTTCATTAAAATGACCATATCCTACTTTTTTCTACCATCACTGTTTTATTTCCATAATTTTAAAATAAATCTTGTTACCAAAGATCCTTTGTCAGTACATGCCATATTTTTCCTTTATCTTCCCAGGTTTTTTTGCAGCTTTTTTGAAATACAGTGTAACTGACATATAACATTGTATAAGTTTACAGTGTACGATGTGATGATTTGCTGAACATATACATTTCAAATTATTACCACAATAAGGTTAGTAAATGTCACCATCATCTCATATACTTTTTCCTTTCTGTGGTGAGAATATTTAAGATCTTAGGAACCTAAGATCTTAGGTACATAGTAAGTACATAGTAAAGTATCATTAATTGTGGTCACCCTGCTATCTGTTGTATCACCAGAATTTATTTTGTGACTGGAAATTTGTGCCCTTTACCAACATCTCCCCATCTCCTCTACTCTATTCTAATCTAAAGATGTAACTTCATGGAACTCATTTGATACTTTTTATGTTGATACGAAGAATTCTGACACTAAACCCATTTATTTCCTTTTTAAAGTAACTTGAAGACCTTGAGGATTTTTATTATCTTAAATGTATAATGTAATTTTTTCTCTTTTACTGGGATTCTGGTAAGAGTTTCAAATTATATTTTCTACGTACATTGTTTGTCCTTTCATTACATAGATTACAATTTTGTGGAGGGGTTTCTAAAATTTTTTTTGGATTATTGCTTATTTATTCTGTTCCTATAGCTTTTTTTTTTTAATTTAGTGATTCCAAATATACATATATTGAATATCTTTTATGTTATTTATTATATTTTTATTCTCTGTTCAGGCTTTTATTCAACATTTCTCATAGAATATAATCACATCTATGAACCCTTGACTATCTGTTTGTACTTTCTCAAATTAAAAAAAAAAAACTATCAATTTCTTTTCTGTATTTGGTTAAATCTCATTGCATACTTTCCTATTTTGTTTCCTCATGTCTATTGTGAGAAATCACACTAATATAATAACAAGAGTTCAACTTTTTTTATACCTAAAAATGTTTATTTTTTCTAACTTTATCCTGCTTCATTTTAGAGGAATTTTCATTGGCTATTTCCTTCAAATACTTGCTTTGTCTGAATGTAGAATATTTGTGTCCATATTATGGCTTTTCAATAATGGTTGTATGAAGAAGAGAGGATTATTTGGGATAACTTATGAAATTCCTAATTCAAGAGCATTTACATAAGCACACAATTTTTAAGTAGAATTTTTTCAGGGGTTTGGTAAGTCTTAGTGTATCTTTCAATTTTTGTTTTGTTTTGTTTGATTTTTCAGGACATTTAATTTTCCCTTTTATGTTTTTATTTCCCTTTACCACTGTGATGGTTAGTTTTATATGTCAACTAGCTAGGCTCCAGTATCCAGTTATTCAAGCAAGCACTAATATTGGTGTTGCAATGAAATTATTTTGTAGATGTGGTTAATATGCATAATTAGTTGACTTTAAGAAAAAGAGATTACCTTGACAAGATGAGTTGGTCTCATCCAATCAGTTGTAAGACCTTAAGAGCAAAACTGTCATTTCCTTGAGGAGAAGAAATTCTACATCAATATTGCAATATCAGTTCCAGCCTGAGTTTTCTGTCTGCTGGCCTACCTTACAGATTCCAGACTTGTATCCTCCATAACCATATAACCCAATTTCTTGAAACAGATTTCTTCAACTACCAAATCTCAAATATTGCTTGCTTTCCCTGCTTTCCTTTCTGCTAGAAGCAATGACTTCCCAAGACTAAATCTTAGGTCTGTTAAAGTATTATTTTCAAAATATTATTAAATATTTTATATTGAATTAAATTTTAAATATTATAATTATTAATATAATATTATATTTAATTCAATATTAAATATTTCAAAATATTAAAATTATATTTATAGTATTAATACACAGGGATCAATTTCTATATCTATGTTTATTTTGCTACATTAACAAAGAAACTAGTAGAATAACAGGATAACAATAATGTAATGACATTTCAAGGTAGTATAGGAGAAACTAAGATACATATATATACATATATACACACACATATTTATATTGAATATATTTATTCTATATATGGAAAAATATAGAAGCAAATATACAAACAAACTAACAAAATACTGGAATAAAATTGAATATGGAATAAAATTGAATATAAAAATGAATAAAATAAAATTGGTATGAAAATGTCAACTAGATGTCTTACAGGACAATAACTCCATAATCTTTCTTTTCTTTTTCTTTCTTTTTTTTTAAGGATTTCATTTATTTATTTGACAGAGAGAGAGATCACAAGTAGACAGAGAGGCAGGCAGAGAGAGAGGGGGAAGCAGACTCCCTGCCGAGCAGAGAGCCCAATGCAGGGCTCCATCCCAGGACCCCGAGATCACGACCCAAGCTGAAGGCAGAGGCTTTAACCCACTGAGCCACCCAGGCACCCCAGTATAATCTTTACTTTCCATCAGACAGAAATTATTTGAATCTCAATTGAATAGATTCATTTATATCTTAAATGTCTTCTAAAATTAGCATCTAATTCTACAAAATTATAAGTATCTGTATTCTAATTAATAGCAAATAGTAAAAAAAAAAGTTATATTTCCTTAGTCAAATGACCCATAAATAGCTTATTATTAGTTATTATAATACCAAAATCTATCTTTTTTGCCTTATTACCAAGTTTTGAGTAATTTTTTAATGTATCCCATATACTCATTATTCTTTTTCCCGTGGTGGTGCTTTGATCTCTCAGATCTCAGGATGTTCTTAGGACTTTGAATTTGGTGTAGAACTTTGAGATTTGTTGATTTTTTCTGTGGTCCAGTGGCATTAAGCTCTCCTTTCCCTTCCATGAACATGAAGGAGATGGAGGATTGGTGTTTAGTTCTCTATTTACAAGAAATTTGGGATACCTGGTATTCTTTGTTTCCTGATTATGCTGAAGGTAAATTTATGTGTGATTTTATTTGCTCTCCTTGTTGATCTTTATGTTTTGGTTGTTGCTACTTTGAAGATGTGGGGAAAGATTCTGAATTCTCCAGGTGCCATTATTCTAGGCAACTCAGGAAACCACGCTGTGTTATATATATTTCTCAATGTATTTACCAGTGTTAAATAAATGGACTTGATATGAAATACTTGGATTTTTTTTTCAATACCTTAAACATTATCTTTCCATTCTTTCACCTGAATTTTACTTATATAATCTTAAATTCTCTCCCCCCCCCCTTTTCTCTCTACTGGAAAGGATCGGTCAATTTTTAAGAAAGATGTGAGGTACTCAGAAGTGTTTACCATCAATGTGTTTTTTCCTGCTATGGCTAGGCCATTATCTTTTAATCCTTTACATTTTAATTATAGAAGTAAAGCCAATGACCTGTGTTAAAATAATTTCATGGGTCAGCAAGTAAATGAAGAAAGTATAATTTGAGGCCTATGAAGTTTCCTGAATCACATTAAGCAGCAACCTACTCATAAGCCTGAACTAGAAGGTAAGATTGAAACAATCCATTTAGAATGTCTAAAGAGAAGATTATTGTCTCTTTCCCAGGTCCCTCCTTTCCCTCAAAAACTCACTCACTCGGTTATAAAACTACTTATAGCCATTTTGCTTATGCTAAAACTCCCGGAGAATATTGCAAGACTTTCTTGGGATGAAAGAGAACATTTCCAGACACAGAAGAAACCTGGAATTCTATTTTATTTTATTTTTTTATTTTATTTTATTTTATTTTATTTTATTATTTGAGAGACAGAGAGAAAGAGAAAGAGAGAGAGGGCTCACATGAGTTGAGGTAGGGGCAGAGGGATAGGGAGAAGCAGACTCCCCCTTGAGCACGGAGCCTGACCTGGGGTGAGGGGTTTGATCCCGGGACCCTAAGATCATGATGTGAGCCAGAGGCAGATGCTTAACTGACTGAGCCACCCAGGCACCCTAAGAATCACAGAATTCTATCGGAAACAGATTTAGTACCTTTCCCTATTTGCCTTTTTATAGTTCTTTCTCTCATGCTTCTCTGAGATTTGGTGGCCACCTATCTGCTTTATGTGCAGGTTTTTCACCTTTCTCCATGAAATCAACTCGAGTTCATCTGAAATCTGTCTTGTTTTCATTGTGTTCTGTCATCTATGGTCAGTAAGGAAAAATGAATGAAGGTCCTAAGCAAACACTACCTCTTCCCCCAGGTCTGTGTAGATTTATGAGCCAGGATTTCCACCGCCTCATGGCTTGAAGCATTCAGAATCACTGAGATGGATCGTTCATATCTGGGTAGTAGTGCAAGGTGCAGATGGGCAAGAGTGCCAGCACGTGTTGAACAGAAAATTCACATGAGAGAAAATATAGAAGAAATACAGTGGACCCGTAGGAATTTTGACTGCTGGGAATCCATTTGTAAACAAACAGGATTTAAGGTGTGTTTTAACTGCACAAATAATAATTCACAAAATAAACAACCACTGCATGATTCCTCTTACGTGAGGTGTCTAAAGTAGTCAAACCCATAGAAAGAGAGAGTTTTATTTATTTATTAGAGGGCGAGAGACTGAGAATGAGAGGGGAGAAGGTCAGAGGGAGAAGCAGACTTCCCGCAGAACCGGGAGTCCGATATGGGACTCGATCCCGGAACTCCGGGATCATGACCTGAGCCGAAGGCAGTTGCTTAACCAACTGAGTCACCCAGGCGCCCTTAAAATGTAATTTTTGCCAAAGCTCCTTCCTGCTTAGTAGGCTCAGAAGATACCCCAGGGGCATGGATGCTGGTTCCCTCCACCAGGCAGAGGTGGCCAGTCCCAAGCTATTTCCTGCCCGAGGGCTGGCCAGGAAAGGCAGGACTACTATTGGGAGCAGGACTGCCGCCCCCTCTCGCTGACTGAGGGGAGGTGAGGACCCAGCAGAGAGGCCCCTCTGCCCAGTTTGGCCACTCTCTGGCCAGCCTAAAGCACTCAGACATGGAGCCCTTCCCACTTCCTCTTCCCCACAGGGTGCTGAGGCTCCCTGCTGAAATGCAATTAAAGCAATTGATTTTCTAAAAAAAAAAAAAAAAAAGAAAGAGAGAGAGAGTTAAATGGTGAAATCAATTAGTTCTATAACTCTGTGGCTGTAGTTGACAAAATTACATTATACACAAAATATTTTAAGAGAGTGGTACTCATGTTGTGTTCTTACCACACACATACACAAAACTACTGAAAACATGTCATTTATACATGGCAAAATAAATCAGGAAGAATAAAAAAATAAATATTTATTTAAATAAAACATTAAACATATAATAATTATGTTCCTATATGTGAAATCAACATTTAAAAAAATGTTCTCTGCCTAATTAACATTCTATACAATAATCATTATGAGTCCTGGACACATATGTCAGCTTGGCTCTTTTGTAAATTTTGTTTAATTACAGTAATAAATATTATTGCTATATGCTTAACCTTTGCAATTTATAGTTTTCATTTTACTCCTATTTAAGAAATAAATTAAGTGAATCTTTTTTAACAATTATGCTACATTTTACATGCTTTTTCAATGTTTCTAGTGATAAATATTTCAAACATATAAAATCATGGCATTGTTACTTAATTTATTGACACACAAAACTAAATTTTTTTCTTACCTAGAATTTTAGAAAATATATATTAAGAAAAGCATTGAGATTGTGCCTTACACCAAAAAACACCATTTTGAAAAAGTCATTGTTTATTCAATTGCTTTCAAATTCCTCTCATTTTATTTCCTTAATCATTTTCTTCTCCTTCTCCTTCTCCTTCTCCTTCTTCTTCTTCTTCTTCTTCTTCTTCTTCTTCTTCTTCTTCTTCTTCGTTATTTTAGTTTTTTGTTTGTTTTGTTTTGTTTTAAGGGAAAGGGCTTTGTTTCATATACACATAGCAACCTGTTGAGTATAAAGAGAACACCATGGTTCATTAGGTTTTACAGTTGTATAGGACAAATACAAAACTATCATTTAAAATAATAACTGTCCTAAAATAAGTGGTTACAAACAGGTCAGATGACTGTAGGATTCCCTGGAGACCCTGTAAGGAATACATGGTGACCAAGCTATTTTCCTAATAATAAGAAGATGATATATGTCTTTTCTAAGTGTACACACTTGGATGTATGTCTTTTCCAGAAACTATATGACAGATAATATCATAATAGATTAAATGTAGAAACAGATATGAAAATCCAGATCTCTTCCATTAAGCTAGACATTAAAGAGATTTGATAAATGAAACAATGTTGATTTTGTCATATTTTTGCCAAATATAGTTACATTAATTAAATGTGTTATTTTAATGATGGATTTATTTCTATCACGAAAATAAATTAATATATAAATATTTTAAACATTTCTCAACTTTCATTTCTAATGTAGTTATTAACAATAGTTTACCTACACATAAACAAAAGTTCTTTTAGTTCCTCAAAAATTTTAAGAGCTCAAATATATCCTGAGACCAAACATTTTGAAAACTGCTATACAAATCTACACCACTATTTATCCTTCATGGTTGTCTTGAAACATAATAGAATCATATCCTCTGTAAGAATTTTAATAATAGCACTACTAAGATTTATCATTTTATTAATTTCAATTTATTATATCGTGTTTTAAAGATTTTACTCTCCACTTCCACATGTGGTCATTTCAATCTGTGAGAGTTCAGTGTTTTGTTTTGTTTTGATCAAGTGGCAGGACTTGTGGTAAACCAGTTGTCACCCTAAATGTGTTTTCTTTGCCCTGATTTCATCTAATTGCTCATGTTAAGTAATATTAGCACTTAATATTCTAGATTTGCTCCACAATTTTTGAACTTTACAGTATGAAGCTATAGTAGAGGACACATCAATCAAATGAATGAGGAATGAATTCAATTGAGAGGTGAATTCTTGGTAACTCTGGGGAAAGGGAAATAAAAATATTTAGTTATCCTTTTTAACTTGGCACTCCTTCCTCTTAACATGCTCCTAATTAATGATCCCTGTTATAAAAGAACAAAGTCAGATGGAAAACAGTGTGCAAAAGGTGAACTAGGAGTTTTCAGTTGGTCTTTAAGGATACTATGAAACCAAAGAGAAAGAGAAATGAGACAAGATAAAATTTTTGAAGATTATTTGTATAAAGTCAGGGTAGATCCTTGGGAAAATCCATCAGATCAAGTTCACTGACCATATAAGAGACTGTAATGGCTATCACTTAAAGTGATTTAAGTCATGCCAGATGACAGTTCAATCTAGAAGTGAAGAATTTATGATGTTCATTTGTAAGACTAAATGTCAATGTTTTTCTCAAAAGAGAATTTCAAAATGTTAAACTGATTCTTCACAGAATTAATAAGAGAGATCTACTTACATTTGACCTCAGCTGGATATCACCATATGTTTACTGAAGCCATTAATGAGGAAAAGATTAAGCATTGAACACAGCATTAGGTGAATACATAGCAGACTCAGCACTGACATTAACCAAACTCATTTTCTTTTTTTTTCTCATTTTCTTTTTTAAAGAAGATTACAAAAAGATGCAAACGCTAAAGACAGATAATGGTTCACTGAGCTGCAATGGTTTATAATAAAGATAAAAGGAAAATAAGTTTATTCTTCAATTATTTCATTGTGATCAACTGTATCTAAAATACAGTATCTAAAATACTGTACTGGAAAGGAATAAAGAAACCTTACACAAAAATGGGCAATACCTACATGCAAGGTCTTATTTATGAGAAGTGGGTTTTGGCAACTTCATTTTAGTTGTTTACTGAAGAAAAAAAAACAAATATTTTAACTAATGCCTAAAATTTTTCATTTATTCCTCTTGAACTTGAATTTTATTTGAATTTTATATATAGAAAAAATAAATTCTACATAGACAAAAATGATGACCTGTTGTTGAAGGCATGTGTGTTTAATTCAACTCTATAAGTCCATTTCAGCATAAGGAGAGCTGAAGGATTGACAGCTATCCTTAGGTAGTTATCCTTAGTGAACTAGGCTGTCTATAAGGCTCCCTCCCTTCCTTTCTCTTTCTTCTCTCTTTTCTTTTCTTTTCTTTCCTTCCTTCCTTCCTTCCTTCCTTCCTTCCTTCCTTCCTTTCTTTCTTTCTTTCTTTCTTTCTTTCTTTCTTTCTTTCTTTCTTTCTTTCTTTCTTTCTTTCTTTCCCTGAAGCATGTTGAAGTTGCCTGTGCCGAGTAATATTCTAAGTGGCTCACAAAGATTAACTCATTTTATCTTCCCAAGAAGATTGAAAGACTCGTACTATAATTATCTCCATCTAAATATGGGAAAACCAAAGCACAGAAAAGTTAAATAAATTTTCTCAAGGCCATATGGTTACTATGAATCTAATTGTGCAGTCTCTTTCAAGAGTCTACGCTCTTAACCACTGCTATATTGATATCTGTATTAACATTCCTGTTTTTGCATTTCAAAGAGATTCCCTTATGATTTCTTGTGTGTCCTTACAGTAAACACTCCTTTCCTTGTGCTAGTTTAAGTGTGCTTTTTCTCACAAACAAGGTCTGCCTCAAAACATTCTTATGTGTTTCCATAACAACCTAGCTTTCTCCCAGCAAAGTGTTTACTATATGGTATTTTACTGCTACTTTTCTCCTCTGCAGCCACCAGAAGATCCCTGGGGCACCAAGGCCCTGTTTAGGTCAGGGTTTACATCATATCCAAATGCCTGGCAAAATGTTTAGCACATAATATGCCAGTTAAACAAAATAAAATGAACAAATGTTACAGATACGTTGAAGAACACATAGAAAAGAGAGAGGAGAAAACAAATATTCCAGTTTATTAAATATATCCCAGGCTATATCCTATATATTTTATTAATAATTTAATTCAACAATTGTTTATCGAATACCTACCATGAACCAGTCACTGTATTTACTGCAGAGTATATAACCCTGAGCAAGACTGATGCCTTTCTTACCTCCACTAAACTCTGATTCTAGCAATGGAGAGGCAGATAATTAAACCACTACAGTAAATCACACTAAGTATCTGATAGCAAAGTATTGGGTCCTGAGAAAGGCATAGAAAGTAATCATGACAGTCATGGAAAAAAATTATCAGAGAAGGAGAACTTTAACCTGCAGGTTAAAATACAAGTAGGTTCCAGCTGGTAGAAAAAATGGGGAGCTAGGCCATGGCATTCTTTTTTTACACACGATTTTATAGACCACAGAGGAGGCCACTCTGTGACCAAGAAGCAGGAAGACCCTCTATAACTTTCATGGAGCACAGACCAAGACAAGAAACTGTGCAAACCACAAAACAACCACCTCATCTTCCCTCATAACTTAGTGAATGCTGTTTCTTTATCAGTCATGGCTTTAAATTTCTGCCATTACTCCCCTCTTTGTTAAAAAAAAATATTAAATACCCAATTACAGAATTACTCCTAATTTCTGTGAGCACACAGTTCAGAGAAAATCTCTATTTCCTTCAACTCTTGCAAAAAACATTCAAAATAAATCATAATCCTTTAACAAGTACCACCTCACACTCTGTTACAGAGAAGCCTTTGTTGCTGCTCTATAGATATGTTCCTGGTGGTCTATGGCTAAATATTTAATCTGTTTGCTCTGCATTTTATAAACTTTAGCATTTGCTAGTAAACATGCAAAAATGTGAACTTTATGCTGCAGGTGGATCCTCAAGCCAAATATCAAAAATCCTGAGTTTAATTTTTTTCCTATAATCTCATTTGCGTAATCTTATAAATAAATCTGCAGACATCTTTCCTGAAAAGAGTTTTCCTTTTTTAACTCAGTTATCAGGGAAGGAATAAACCTAACTATAGCAAAAGACAAAGGGAAAAACTACTTCAGATATTAGACAATTTTATCATGAATAATATAATTAAACAGGTTGGAATGTAGTAGATGTGTGGAAGCATAATTGGAGTTAAGCTTGAAGAAGTAAGCAGAAATAACCTCATTAGAAGCCTTGTAAACTACATTATGGTGTTTACACTTTACTCTACACACAGTGCAAAGCAGCTGAGCAATATTAAGCCAGGGAAAGACATGATCAGGTTTGCATTTTTTTTTTAAGGTTTTATTTATTTAACAGAGAGAGAACACAAGCAGGCAGAGAGGCAGGCAGAGGCAGAGAGA
This sequence comes from Nasua narica, assembly GCA_028533885.1. Classification (NCBI taxonomy): domain Eukaryota; kingdom Metazoa; phylum Chordata; class Mammalia; order Carnivora; family Procyonidae; genus Nasua; species Nasua narica. Next base: position 138,782,335 of record CM052800.1, on the reverse strand, counting down.
GAAGCAGGCTTCCTGCGGAGCAAGGAGCCTGATGCGGGACTCGATCCCAGGACGCTGGGATCATGACCTGAGCCAAAGGCAGCTGCTCAACCAACTGAGCCACCCAGGCATCCCAGGTTTGCATTTTTGAAGCATCTCTTAGAGCTAGAATCCATAATGCAATATTGGAGAGATGAAGGTAATTAAGAGGCAACTGAGGTAATATAGTTGAGAAATGCTTGTGCTTATGCACTGACAGTGGAGATGGAAGTGAGAGGATTGATGGGTGTTGAGATGGAGAGAAATGCTAGAACTGGAGAAGTGTTGGGTGGGGGAGGGTGAGGAATAAAGAATCATGCTCAAAGTTATATATTAAGGAACAGGAAAGATGACACTAAAATGTGTTCTGAGGAGGATGGAGAGAAGCAGATTTGGAGACACAGAGGAATTCCGTTTTAGACATGGTAGGTGAAGTATCCAAGGCATTGTGAGGAGGATGTATCTAAGAGCAACTTTAATAATATGGGTCAAGAGCTGAACAGAGAAGTCTGGCATGAAGGTAAAGATTTGGGAACTAGCAGCACACAGCAGCCCAGGGAAAGAGCTTAGACAGTCACCATGAACTCTAATGCCACACGATGGAGGAAAGACATAAGCATGCATGAACTCGGTCCCCAGAGAAATACACAGGGAGTAGAAAAGAAACAAAAGGGCCTGCTCTGCCAAGAGATTATAAAAATATTTATAAATTACATGCAACTTGGGAGAAGACAAAAAGAGCCAAGGGGAAAGGATAGGAGAGATTTTGGGGTACATCTCTGAGAAAGCTGATAGTTTCATAACAAGTTGAGAAAAAGAAACATGGAACTTGGGTAGGAGGTGTGAGGCTGGGGAGAAAATCATGAGCATGCGATGTCACAGAAAACGATGGAAGATAATATTTCAAGAAAGAAGTGATATCAGTGGTGTCTAATGCTGGAGTCCTGGTTTTAAAAGGTTAAATTAACATTGGTGAGAACAAAGTAATTTGGGCTGACTCTCATTAAGAAGGGTTTCTGAGAAGTAGTGTGGTTAGAACCTGGTATTCAGTGGATTGAGGTATGAGGATAAAAGACTTAAAGATAGCAAAGGTAGACAAACCTCACAATGTCATTTTGAATAATAGTGTATCCTATATAATAATATATAGAGATCTTGACTAATAATGTTTATGGTATATATGTGAATATAATAGTATATATAGATACAATATATATAATATAGTATAATACACACTATATACATATATGTGGATGATGGATAGTAGTTCTTTCTCCCCTCTTTACTTAAAACATATTCTATTTTCTTCTGATATAAGTTTATTATTAACAAGCCTTCTGTCAGCCAATTTCCATTAATTTTTTTAATATTTTATTTTTATTTATTTGACAGAGAGAGAGAGATCACAAGTAGGCAGAGAAGCAGGCAGAGGGAGAGGGAGAAGCAGGTTCCCTGCTGAGCAGAGAGCCAGATGCGGGGCTCGATCCCAGGACCCTGAGATCATGACCTGAGCCAAAGGCAGAGGCTTTAACCCACTGAGCCACCCAGGTGCCCCAATTTCCATTAATTTTTTTAAAAAATTCATTTATTTCTGAATTACCTGAAGATATTCTGTGGCATTGGATATTTATAATTTTACAGTATAACTGGATATGGAATTAGCTTTAAATATTGTGGATTCGGGCACCTGGGTGGCTCAGTTGGTTAAGCGACTGCCTTCGGCTCAGGTCATGATCCCGAGTCCCAGGATCGAGTCCCACATCGGGCTCCCAGCTCCACGGGGAGTCTGCTTGTCCCTCTGACCTTCTCCCCTCTCATGCTCTCTCTCGCTCACTTGCTCACTCTCTCTCTCCAATAAATAAATAAAAAATCTTCAAAAAAATCTTTAAATATTGTGGATTCATGCTATATATTGTGAATATCAGGTTTGTCATCAGGCTTAAAAAAAAAACTTCACTCATTTCTTTGCAAGTGATCTGCATTCCCTTTGTTTTTATTATTTCTGTAACTTCTACTGGACATCATTGAACTTCTTAGTCTATCCTCCATGTCTTTTAAGCTCTTTTCCATATATTCCAACTTTATTATACTGTGTTGCATTCTAATAATTGTCAGCTACACTAATATTCTTCTTAGTTATATCTAATCTGCTGTTTAAACAACTCACTTATTTTAATGCTTCAATTACTATTTTTATATCAAGTTGTCTTAATTTTCTTTTCAGATTGACCTTTTAAAAATATTGTCTTATTCTCTTCTTAAGTTTTCCATTTTTGCAATTTTGTCTTTATTGTTATAAATATGCTTACTTTTTAATCTTCATTTAATTATCCCATTACTCAAAACCCATATTGGTTCATTATATGTAATGCATATTGTTAATAGGAGATTATTTCTGGTTATTTTCTGATTCTACATTATCTTTTTTTTTTAATCTTATGTAACCTGGATTGAGGGTGTATCTGTCCAAATGAATTTTTCATTTGCTTTTGCCAAGTATCAAAGTCTCTTTCTGTCTTAGGACTATCTTATGTGTTATTTATTCAGTGTAGAATTTCCTGAGCAAGTCAGTAATATATATTCACATCACAAACTGAATGAGGGCATAACTGTGATTCTGAAATTTCAAGCAGCTCAAGTTAAGGAAGATATGTTTCCATTATATCTGACTCTTTCAGGATTCTGATTTTTTTATCTAGACTATCTTTTATTGAGGGTGTATTTAGCTTATATAAAAAACTCAATTATAATTCCCCATCTGCATCACTTTGCTTCATTGAAATTCACCTTATTTTCTTCTGAACTCATCTATGTATTTATAGATATAAAAGTTCATCTGGTATTTTTTAAGTATTTTTTTATTTTTTTTAAAGATTTTATTTATTTATTTGACAGAGAGAGATCGCAAGCAGGCAGAGATGCAGGGGAGGGGTGGGGGAAGCAGTCTCCCTGCCAAGCAGAGAGCCCAATGTGGGGCTTGATCCCAGGATCCTGAGATCATGATCTGAGCCAAAGGCAGAGGCTTTAACCCACTGAGTCACCCAGGCACCCTTAAAGTAGTTTTAATAAGAGCATTGTGGGTTGTGAAGTCCATGAAAAAAAATGGAAGTCTAATGATTTAGTTAAAGTTGACTTTTTTCTCGTCTAGTACTTATCATTTATAGCAACTATGTGAGAAACTCAGTGGAGTGTCTACCCTTGCTTATAGAGCGTCCTTCAGTGGAATTTGTTTCTTTACTTATTCATGGTTTTGTATTCCCTTGAACCTCTACAGATGAAGCTTCATGACCTTTTGGAGAGACGGCAGGCCAGAAAATGTGGAAAGTACAACATTTTCTGATTTGAGGTCTGCCATGAAATGGTTGACAACTCTTATGCTAAAGAATAGAGGAGGTTTCCGTCTCTGGCACTCACTGTGTGTTAATACAAGTTCTTTCTCCTTTCCAGGTACTGAAGTAAACTCAATCCATCTCTGAAGTTTTCCTTTAGGCCTACAAGGGTTAATAAGATTGGGCCAACATTCCAGAACCATAAGCAGAATTTGGAATAGTTCAGTTTTTCTCAAGATGATTCAAAACCTGAATTATGAATTTTTTTTTAGCGAGGGAACTGTAAAGTAGAGAGATTCAGAGTTGTTTAATCTATCATTTCTACAGAACCTGAGTAATTTTAATAATAAAAAATATGTAGGGTTTTTTTTTTTTATTTTGGCTTTAACATACAGAGGTCCCAGAGTCAATAACCACTATAGAAGAAATATTTATCTTCAAATGGAAACGAATAAATGAGAAGCTAAGACAGACATTAAAAATATACTTAAAAGTAACTATACTACTGTGTTAGTTATACTGGAAATGACAATAAAGGACGAGTTAAGTAGTACTGCAGGAAACAGGATCCCAGTGGCATGATGCCATACTATTTTGAGTACTATAGTCAAGAACTCAAAAATATTGTCTAAGATCAAGTTGGTGGAGAAATATTTTGTAGAAATGTTCCAGAAATCTCCTCCAAGCCAAGGCTGTTTGCCAGTTCCCTCTTTATTATACAGAAGTGAAATGATAACTCAAAGCAGGTTTACTGTCAGTTCTTCAGCATCCATAGGTGATGTGATACAGTTTAATCGTCCTCATCTTAGTCATTCACCACCATCCATCTTTGCCCAACCATTTTTCCACTGAAAATTTTGAACAGGCCATTTTAATATCTTCTGTTTAGATTAAGCACAGAGAGCATTGTATACTACCATTAAAATAGAAATCTAATTGTTTGAATGTTAACAAATACAAATCAAACTTTTAGCAGATAAAAAGACCAACACGCTTTTGAAACTACTAAGGGTTTTCATTGATTTCTGTTAATGAACAGTAAGTCCCTCTTTCTCCTTTTCACTCCATTTAATCAATTCGAAAAGGCAAGTCTGCTTATTTTCAAAATCCTCATTTCCCAGTAGTAAATTGAAAACCCAGAAAACAATTATGGGAGAAGTGGTAGAGCTAAATGCAATAGTCACTCACACTATTTAAAGTTTTCCTGAACATCTATTTTCAATTGCTTCTTTCTCATTTAAATGCTTTATACATATGTACTCAGAATCCTAGCATCTAAAATTTGAAAAATTGTTTTGACTAATATAAAAATATCTCCTTAAAATATCATAACTAGAGATCAGAGTTCTAGAGAGTACATAAAAATATTCTTTCTTTTTTGGTCTTTTAATTTTGCAATCTAATATTTGGATCAAAAATAAAGATAACATACTAGTTTTGAATTATCAGGATAGCAAATCAATTTTAGTCTGTAGTTACTGTTTTGTGTATCCGAGGAGAGTTTTTAGCAACTGGTTCATTAATAGGGTGACTAGAATTTTGTAATGTAAGGATGAGAAAAAAGAGTAAGTCATCCCTACTGAATCATATTGCAGCTTAATTTTGTGAAAGATTTGTTTTGCTTATTTTAAATCAGGACACATTTGAGAAAGACTGCAATATGCCTTTCAGATAAGTACTGACGCCTTCTTGTGTTGCCATCTCTGTTTTAGTATCAGTGAAGATATAGGCTCAGCAGTAGAGAAGCAATTGTCTCTTTAAGAGCTAAATCTTGTTGGCGCCTGGCATTAGCAATAACCCCAAGGCAACAATGAAGATGTTTTCAAAGTATTGCTTGGGAATTTGTTAGTGATTATCATTGACATTAATGGGAGTTCTATAGGCAGTTTTACTGCCATTGCTTTGAAATGTGTAAGTGAGAGTTTTGGCAAGAGTGCTTTTTGCAAGCTTTCTTCTACATATTCATGAAGAAATACTTTATACCGTATGTGTGTCTAAAAAAATGTTGAAACAATTGTGTGATCTGATGAAAACACTCAATCATACATTTAGGTAACCTCATTAATCAAACTAGTTATGTATAACCCGAGAATAACGGGAACCAGTGGTTTTTAAAAGTAGGTATTTTGTTCTCCTTCATTTTCAGCTATTTTGAAGGATAATACATTTGAAGTATGTACACATTAATACATTTCTGAAAGAGCCAATCTACTTGTACCATATAACTGAACTTAACACACCAAAATGTAGTATCAAAATGTCTATTGGTTTTTATAGTGGTGAGTCTTAATATTTGTCATCCATTGACTTATTTATAGTGCCCCCTACAGTAGACACTCAGAATATAATGGTGGGTGCAAACTCATGGAGTTTACTATTACTGTTAGTAATAGTAATCAAATATATCACAAATGCTGATAAAATCACAATGTGAAAAGCAACACAAAGAAATGCAGTACAATTAAAGGAATAATAGGTCCATGAAGGCCCTGGAAAGAATGAGTAATATAATATAATATATAATATAATAATATATGAGAATACATATTTTCTCAAATGAGCTGAGTTTTAAATGATGAGCAGGTGTTACTATGGTAATAATGGGATAAGAAAAACATTTTAAAAGAGAGAATATGATGTAAAAAAAAAAAAGCCTTGTGATAGTAGGAGTTACAGAAACTACTTAGAATTAAGAGAAGGCCATTGTGGCGGGAGTGTGCAAGAGTGGGAAGTCATAGCACACAGAGAGACAGGAAATGTAACAGAGACCAGACTGCAGAGATTTTAAGTTAATGCTAAAAAGCTTAATTATTAGAATACTGTAATAGTTATCATTTTCTGCATAACACAATTTAGTGGCTTAAGAAAGAGACATTTTTATTCACACTTTTGTTAATGAGGTACTTGGTTGCCTCTGGGTCAAGGTCTCTTCTATAGTTGCAGACAGGATGTCACCAGGGGGTATAGTCAGAGAAAGGCTTCATGAGGACTGGAGCAGCTGCTTTCAGTGTGGTCCACTGTTGGCAGGACGTCTTACTTCCTTTGCCACATGAACCTTTCCATAAGCTGCTTGTGTTTCCTCGTAACACAGCTCATTTCTCCCAAGCAAGTGATCTAAGAGAGGGTAAATGGGAAGCAGGGACTTTTGTGATCTAGTCTTCAAATTTGCACATTGCCATTTGCACTTCGTGTTACTCTTAGAAGTTAGTCACTAAGTCCCGCCCCCATTTATGAGGAGAGGAATTAGGCTCTACACCTTGAAAAGGAAGCATAGCAGACAGTTTGTGGGCATATTTTAAAATATCACCACACATATATCAACTTGTTTAAGATGAATGATATGATCAGGTTTGCATTTAGAAAATGTTAATCCTGCAGCTCTATGGACAACACATTAGAGTCGGAGGTGACAGCATATAACAAAATGTAAACTGTTGCAATAGCCCAAGTTCACTGAGAGTAGTTTGGATTTAAGTGGAGCTAGAGAACACAGAGACAATATTTTGGAGGTAAATTGATAAGATATTATGATAGAAAAAGGGTGGAAAGATCAAGAATTCAGATGACTGAGATATGCGTAAGGTGCAACTAAAAATTAATTATAGGAGTTGAAACTCAAATATTAATAAAGCTTAAAAATATAAACTTGTAAGTCTGTATAGGTGACAATTAAAGCCACAATTTTTATGAGGTCATCTAAGTAAGTTAGAGAGCTCTAAAAAGGAAGGAACCAGAACCGACCATGAACAGTATATAGATTAATTTTGAAAAGCAATAACAGGACTTAGAGATTATCCATTAATTTACCCTTTCTTTATTAAACAAATGCCAAGCAATCACTATATGCTAAGCACTATACCACAGCCACTGTTGAAGCAATGAACAACATAGGGATGTCTCATTCCCTTATCTTCAAAAGTCTTAATTTAATGGAATATATGCAGATAACAAAACTTGCAAAAACAAATAAAAGAGTAAAAGTGTTAAGATTGTTTAGTAGAGGGGCGTCTGGGTGGCTCAGTCGTTAAGCATCTGCCTTTGGCTTGGGTCATGATACCAGGGTACTGGGATCGAGCCCCGCATCGGGCTCCCTGCTGCACGGGATGCCTGCTTCTCCCTCTTTCCCTCCTCCTGCTTGTGTACCCTCTCACTGTGTCTCTCTCTGTCAAATAAATAAATAAAATCTTTAAAAAAAAAAAGATTGTTTAGTAGAGGTTGGCCTCAGAGAAAATAGATGAGAAACTTAATTACACCTTTGGTCTCAGCAAAAAATTCTAGGGTATATAAAGAGAAATTGGAGTGAGCATGAGAGATCAAAGTGTGGAGACAGAAATCATGCCAGGTATTGTAGTGGGGATCTGTTGTTTCCTATAAGCAGTGCTCTTTATATTTCTGGAAATCAGGAAATGATTTCTATCTTATGGGATTTTTTTTTAAGATCTTATTTATCTATCTATCTATCTATTTATTTATTTACTTGAGAGGGAGGGAGAGAGAGAGCATGGCGTGAGGGGCAGAGGGAGAGGGAGAAGCAGACTCCCTGCTCAGAAGGAAGACTGATGCAGGGCTTAATGCGGGGCTCAATGTGGGTCCCAGGACCCTGACATGATGACCTGAAGGCAGATGCTTAACCCCTTGAGCCAGTCAGGTGCCCCTCTCTTATGGTTTTAATGAAGGTTGACAGTCACTGTATTCACCTGTGTAAGTCACAAGAACAGCCATCTAAACTGAGGCTACCAAATTAGAATACTTTCCCAGGGCCTTCAATCTAGAACTAGGGCTGGAAGAGAACTAGAACTAGTGGAATAGCAAGGGAGCAACTAGAGCCAATTTCTCTTGCTATGTTTGAAAATAAAGGCTTCATATAAAGGGGGAAAAACATCAATGAAGGAAGGGAGGGAGAGGAAGCATTTGTGTGAGAGGAGAGTGGTGGCGAAGGATACAAATTTTTAACCCATTATTTAGAGAGAGGTTGAGGGATCACTCTGGTTTTGGTGAGGGATTACTCAAAAATGAAGAGAGGTTTGACATTATTGAATATTATTAATATTAATAACTCTTCAAGTAATAAAAAGGTGGGAATTATATACACATAACCTATATCTAAATATGTATGTCTATGTAGATATATGTGTATATTGAACTTAGCAAAGAGACAATACTAATGGCATGGGAAAACATACGTATGGTGAGTTGTTAGGGGCGGAGAGAGCACCTTCAATAATTGGGGGCAAATTCAAGGACAGAAGGCAGCCTGGAGTTGGAGGGACCACAAAGTCTAGGGTGGGTGTTGTTTGATTCAAAAGAGAGTTGAATATGTGTAAATATCGATTATTATGATTCAATACATGAAGCCGCTGCCGATTCATGAGAGTTCAGGCATGATAGGTGAGTGAAGGACATGTCTTTAAAGCAAAGAGGTAAACTGCTTTCCACTGTTGTTAACTACAAAGAAGGAGGAATCTTTGAGCAAGGTGAGTTTATAGGTTTGCCAAAGGAAAGCTTTGCAGTACACATAACAAATAAACAAACTGCGTCCTGCACCTTTTCAGGCTAAAACAAATCTTTAAGGGAAGCTTGTTTAAAATGAGAACTTACTGCTTGGTGTTCTGCCTCTGATTTCTGTCTGCTCTCATTCTGTGCTTTCCTATTAGCTGACTTTATCCTCTACTAACGCTGATCTGGGACATCAAACTGGAATTCTAACTTCATATACATATGTATCCTTAACATTAGCTTTTTTCTGTGTGGTGTTTCTCTTCTGGTAGAAGATATAGACATCATTCTGTACCATCTTGCCACAGATACTCTTTGTAAGAACTTTTATGGATATATAATACATATAATATGCATATACATACATACACACATATGTAAAATGTGAAATATAAGTAAACATTTCTTACTTAAAAAGGAAAAAACCTAGCTGTTTATTTATAAAAGTGAAATATTTCAAGCCCTCTTAGAAATGGCACCTCTTTTTTTCATTCTGTCTCTTGAAATGGCAAAATTTTGGTTGCAATTCTGTTTTCTGTGCTGCAAGTTAATAACATTTGATAAGTGCTTCAGATAAATTTGTCTATGAAATTTTGTTTTTAACAAATTTCATGATTGAAAAGTCAGAGAGATGCTATCTGATATTACCTATGAAGCTAGGATAGGAGGTCATTTACTGTGGAGTGAAGACCTGGTGTTTTTAAAAAGTGGCAGATATTTGAAATAACCCCTGGAAGAGTGAACTGACCAGGGAAGTTGAGAGAGATTATAGGGTAGCATAGATACCTGATACTGAAGATCATAAAGTTATTGTAGTAATAACCTTGTTTTATTATGCTATCCAAGTTCTTAAAACATTGCAATTATGCAACTCTTAATCTATGGAAAACTTTAAAAGTCTATTTACCTAGTGAGCTGTTCTTATGTCTAATTAAAATGATCCTACTGGGATAGCACTACATTTTCATTTGTTCTTTCTTGGATAAAGGATAATATATGTTCACTTGCTTCTCTGTGATGAATATTTATTTGTACCTAAAGAGTAGAATTTTTAGACTCAAGATTTCTCACATTTAGATAAAACAGTTTGATTTTTAACTTTTTTTTTCTTTATGCTTTCCTTTAATTTCAATCTCAAATTATTGGTAAGGTACTTTAAATGGCAAAATGAAATTAACTGGTTTTTCATGAGCTGCTGCTTCTCCTCCACTTCCTTCTCTTCTCCCTCTCCTCCTTCTTCTTCCTCTTCCACTCCTTCTCCATCTACTTCTTCCTCTTCTTCTTTTTTGTCTTCATTAGCTGTGCCATTTTCTTTTCCATTCCACTTTCTGTCTGCTCTCGTGAACCTAAGTTTTGCAAGCTCTCACTTAAAGGCACCATATAGTGTCAGATAAAATCAAAATGAACTTTTGAAGATATGACAAACATAATAAGGACTACTATAAAATAAGTAAAATGTTTCAAGATGAAGAAAACTTTAAGAAGAGAACATGCATGATTTATGAGGAGAAGCAAATTTTAAAGTAGAATTTTTTTCTGAAGTCAGTATGTATATATGATAGATATCAGACAACAAAGCCAAGGTCTAATGTGCATCTATATTTTCTTCTTATTAAGCTAAATTATTTCAGTTGCTTTTGTTATCATTAGATTCTCGATGTGGAAACTGAAGTTCACCATGTGAGTCTCCCAATGTGACTGCAGCATGAATCAAACAGACTGTTTAAATGGCCATGGGACTCCTCCATTTACAAAATCTGTGGCTCCTAGATGCTGCTCAGTTTCCCTCAACCTCAGTATCTTCATCTGAAAATAAGAATAATTCATTCAGTGCATAAATTTACATTGTTTTAATCCACTAAACTTCTGATAAGTTGTCATAGGAGCAGTAGAAAATTAATACACCTGTCCGTAATTCTTCAAGGAGGTAGGATTATAGATTGCCCATCTAATTTGAGCCATGACTGAGCAGTCCAGAGTCCACCCAATGCTAATAGGCTTCTCTTTTCTTTCAAGAGTTAACTTTTACAGGTTTAGTTCTTTATTTGTTCACTCTGCTTTTGTTTACTCTTCAGTACCCTCAGATAATTGATTTTATATTTAATCTAGAATTTATTGTTGTCAGAAGATTGAACCAAAAAAAAAATACAAAAAAAAGAATATTGAACCAATAGAACCTCCTAGCCTTATCAGTAGCAACATCTCCCATACTTTTAAATCTAAAATGTTTTTATTTATGTTGGACCCAAATCCTTATAATAATTAAGCACTGGTCCTAATATTGTATTTGATACTTCACACATTATAACTATCACTTTTAACATGGCAGGCTTAAAATTTGAATGAAACCATTATTTCCTCACTGAGGTTCTATTTTTAGGCTAATTGTTAGATATTTCCATATATTATTACTTCAATGGTGTGATTTTCAGATTCGCTAACACTTAGAAAACCTCCTTGTATACATTTACATGGAAGAACATTCTGAAAAATTTCCAAAAATGTTATATCCAGAACACCATATGTTATGGTCAGATCACATCAGAATGGTATGGGTTGGCTAACTCTATGGCTTTATCACACTGAAAACTGTTATACATGATTAGTCCTCAATCCAGATCTTATGAAATGTACGTGTTATTTAAACTAAGTCCAGTGCTTTATAATTATGTGAATTAATCACTTCAGAAAGTTGAAGTTTTTTTGCAAAATTTTGCCATCCATTATTTCAGGGTCTCATTCTGTCATTTTCAAAGTTAGTACTTATGCCCTGCGCGACTTAACTGAGCTGTTGATTATAAGCACGAAGTGATCTAAATTTGACAATAGAATCTGCAGTCTGCTTCTGGAAATCTCCACCCAATTTGATAATAAACATTATTCAATTCCCTTGGAGAGAGTTGCTCACTAAGCTACAGATACATTATACAATATATAGGAAAGTTTTTCCTCTCTATTTTGTTAAACTTCATCAACAACATTGCTAAAATCAGAATTCATGATGACCATGGAAACCTGGCTAGCTCTAATGATTGGAGATTATGTCTCCTATTTCATTTACACTAACAAGCAAAGCAAAGGATACATGGAAGAATATAGTTAGAGAAAAAACAAGTGGTTGAGGTTCCTGGGTACCTTCTTTGTAGAGGACTGTCCAAAGTCTCTGGTCTCATCCTGTTCCAGTTACATAACTTTTGTTACATGAGTGTTTCCATAACAACCTTACTTCCTTATTTATTTTATTGCTGTGCTATTAGGGCTCATGTGAAATCTCAGGGCCAGGGCCTACCATATTTTGAGTCATGCTCTTCAAGACTATTAATAACAACAGCAGAAACAGAGTCGTGAAATGCACTACTTTACCTTGGTTATCTTTGCATCATCTTTCTAACTCCCAGTGCCTTTTGCGATCACTCAATACCCTTTGCTGTGTGTGAATAAATTAGTAAATTAATGGACTTTCAGATTTTTTTTTTTTACTTAATTCATCATGGGCATGCTTTACTCAAATAAATACCTATAAGGATTCATTTTATAAACTTAAAAGAGAAAAATATAATTCTTTACTACAGCTTTTTCCTGTACTAAAAATAAAGATGTCCTCCTATTGTATGCAGATTTTAATCATATTGCGCTCAAAACTGGAGTAGCAGGACCCTTTTTACCTCCTAAATTCTTCCAGCTCTATATCTAAGAATGAGACCAATCAGACATTACTAATTAACTCAGAAATACTGATCTATTCCACCTCTGCTGACTAACCCATTTTAATTAAATGTAAATTTTTATAAAAACAGCTTGCATATGCATATTTATTTTCTATTATTTATAATTGACATATAACACAACTGTTTGTGCATTTACCTTTGCATGTATTATATTTACAATTTTATTTTCACTTTAGTAAATTTATAATGTCAGGATTTTTAGTAACAGGAATAAAAATAAAATCATAAAAAAATTGCTATTTTTTATTGAGGACCTATAATGTTCCAGACCCTGAGTAAGATCACATTCATATATTATTCTACTTGCTTTGTACAATTCTGAAATATGTGTGGCATTTTTATCTTTGTGGCAAATATGTGGCATCCTATCTTTAAAATTATATTGCCTAATTTTTCAGTAAAAATCTCTATATAAAAACATATAAAATATATATAATATTGAATGAATACCAAGTTAAATGTAATTTCAATCAAACTTGAATTTACTTTTATGATAAAAATAGATTAATCACAGAAATGAAAGACATTTATAAAACAGTGAAAATTTATTATTGATACAATGATTTCATTCAACTCTATTGATCAAAATCTGCAAGTTCTTAGCAATACTTATTCCATAATGAATTACTCTATTTTCATTTCAAATCTAGTAGCACCATTAGACTGTAGTTTTCTAAAAGCCACGTATTTATTTTCTCTGTGGACCCTCTGTAGGCTTTGCTTTAACAAAGAGAAACCCAGATGTCACTGCTCTCTGTTTATTGCTTCTCAGAATTTGATCATCCTCTGTCCAACAAAAGAAGATCAGGGCCTTGAATAGACCATCTCACACTCAAGGTAAGTCTTCAAAGAGAGTGGGAAAAAATCTATTTGCTTTTTTAAGGAAAACTGTTATCTAAGTCTTGATCTGGCTCTCACTGAAGCTTAAAGAAGGAGTTTCAAGCAGCAGCCTGGCAGGTATTTGATAGACTCTATATTATGGGATTGACAATTTTTTTCCTCTGTCACACCCGTATTTGTAAACCCTACTGCACAGTGACTAATGATGCCAACGATGAGCAATGAACAGAAAATAGGGAAAGAGATGAAAAGACACCATGTTGGAAAAGGAAAGAGAGCAGCCCTTCATCATTCTATCAGAGCTTCGGCTTTGTGAGCTGTAGGTCACTGTCAATCAAGAGGGAAGTAGGGCAAGGGGACAAAAGAAATTCATTAAAATAAAGTGTTTAGAATGTTACAAAGATTCATAATCATCAAGAGGCAAAGAGAGCTACTAAACTACTTGTCTCTCTGGTTGATATAAAATTGTACTAGACAATATATATGTGCACCAATAAATTCTTCTATGCTTATAAGGTATATTAATATTTCAGCAGTAATAAATCCAAGTCTCACAGTTTCTTATGGGACAAATCATTTGCCAGATTACCTCAGAAAACCAAGGTTTTATTTTTTTTTAATTCTCTTTTATCGTATTGACTGAACGTAATTAATAAAAACTCTACCTCATTTAGTTTCTTGGAGAATAGTTAAAAAAAAAAACTTCAAACTTTCCTGCTATAGGAACATAGAAATGCAAGAGTAACCAAAGTTTGAGTTATTTCAAAATCATTCTTCTCAAAAAGAAAGACCCAACTAATTCCAAATAATTTGGGGAATTTTATTTCAGATTCAGATTTTTAATTTATTGTGAAATTAGTTTTATTCTGAGAGCACAATGAATCATCTTGAAGTTCAGAATGATCCTATAGGTATTAATGGTGTAAAGTTGAGTTATAGATTGCTTTTAAAGGATCTGATATTTACTTTCTGCTCTGTAAATCTCTGTGAACATTACTCCACATGGCAACAGCCACAAAGGGGTTTGTAGCTGGGGTGGGTCTTAGTGTTAGAACACATGGACAAAGCTATCAAACTTTTTTTAATTAAAATTAAATTAGCCAACATATAGTACATCATTAGTTTTAGATGTAGTGTTCAATAATTTATTAATTTCATATAACACCCAGTGCAATGTTATCAACCTCTTAATGAAAACATTGACCAATCTTCAAGCTACATCACTAAACATAGATTAAGAATTCCCACTGGATTCTCAACTCTTTGAAGGCATCAACTGTTCTTACATTGTTTTGTCCATATTTTTATATGTTGAACTTAAGGAAAAGAAAAGGGTTGATCCCTAAGGTGATTAACTCAATGCTGATCAAAAATTAATCATACCTCCATTAGTAATGGATAAAATTGTCAATGCAACTGCAAAGTTTCTAGTACATCATAAAGGTTCAATAAATGTGGACACTTCTCAATTCTCTCTTCTTACTTTGAACTGTGAATATTATAAGGGCTCAATCTCTTATGATTGCTGACATCTGCTAATCAATGTATTTCTCATGACTGGTTGGATCTTCTTCCTACTTTGGGAAATAATGTCTTTGACTTTCTTCAATAATGCTTTTTATGGTGTGTGGGAATTATGTGGGATAGATTTTTCTTACTGCTAATATGTATTTATTTATTTTTTTCTAATATGTATTTAAATAGGTATATTTTTAAAGATTGTATCTATTTGACAGAGAGAGAGAGAGAGAGATCACAAGGAGGCAGAGATGCAGGCAGAGAGAGAGGGGGAAGCAGGCTCCCTGCTGAGCAGAGAGCCGGACTGGGGGCTTGATCCCAGGACCCTGAAATCATGACCTGAGCCAAAGGCAGAGGCTTTAACCCACCGAGCCACCCAGGTGCCCCTAAATAGGTATTTTAATGAAAAAATATATATGACTTCCACTCATAGATGTCCCAGAAAAGTTTATTTAAATATTAACTAATGTTTCAATTTAAAAATTTTCTTTCCATTTTTTTCTTTCTATTATTTTTTGTAACATATGAAGAAGACAGACTACTTCCCATGCCTTGCTCCAGCTGTCTTGGAAATATGAGCATTCCCCTAAATTCACAGAACATTAAGACAATGTAATCATAATCCAAACTCTTCTGTGGTTCTCTATTATTTTGTAACAAGATCTTATTTTGAGCAGAAGAAACATGGAAAAAAGATAAGCTGGGTTTCTGGGAAGTCTCTGAAGATCACACTCACTTAAGCCTGTTGGAAATCCCCTCCATCTTGTTTCCTATTGCCCCTGTTCTCACACATGCTCATAAAGTCAAAACTAATACTTAATATATGATCTTCTTACTAACTGAGGGCTATTAGTTAAATCTAAGAGAGAGTTTTGTTGTTGTTCCTTCAGGAAATAAGCCATAGTCATATTTTAAATGCTAGAAATTATAATAAACTTCACAATGTATCTTGGCCAGGTATATGAAGACTGCGACTGAGATTAAAAGACTTCTCTGGAATATTTTATTTCTGTCTTCTACTTTGGTTTAACTGCACAGCTTGATTGAAAACAAAGAATATAAATAATGTTAGTTTTAACAGTGGAATGCAAGTAAAATGTAAATACTCTAGGCTATATCTAGATACCTATCATTCTTTTCACAAAAACAGTCATTTCTGACAAAAACTCTGTTTGTGAAGGCTCACCTTGTTAAAGATTAGTTCTGGTGAGAAATGCAGCTTAAAAAGAAATGCAGGTAAACCATGGGAAGGGAAAGATCACGTTTATATCATTCCTTTGGATATCAGACTAAGGAGGAAGAAAAAGAAATCTGACTTTAGTGTAGCTAGGTTACAGGAATGATGGAAATTAAATCCAATAATTAACAGAAATGCCATCTTTAAGTAAGAGAACAGTCATAATGCTATCTTCAAAAGGGACACATAGTAAATAGTATGAACTAATCTTTAATGAACGCTTACCATGTGGCAAGCCCTCTGCTAAACAATTTGGCTCTTGTTAGGGCTTGAGAAAAATAGCTCCTCTCCTTTTATCCTCAGGTCTCAAATAGCCCATGATTCATCATAGTCATTAGATCCTTGAAAAACATTTTTTTTTTCCTGTTTTCTATAGTGCTTCTTCTTCACCATATAGAACAGTATGTTTGGCTCAAAGTAGGTACTAAACAAATACAGGAAATATCATCTAAACTAGTATGGAGCTCTTGAAAGAAATTACAGAAGGGCAAAGAGAAATACATGTCTTATAATAATAGCTCTACTTTGCAGTTAATAATAGGTACCATTTTATAAAACACTGTGACTAATACCTTAACACTATGAAATCAATCTTTTCATCTTTATTTCTTAATTTGCAATCTAATCTTAGAAAGCTCGCATTGCGCAAGGTCACACAGCTAATCAGTCTTATAATAAAAATTTGAATCTAGAAAATTTGGTTTCAAAATCCCCCTTCTGAACCAGTAAGCAATACTCCTTTCCAAACTAGATTGTTCATTAGATTATGGACTAGAAGAAAATAAGTAGATTTATAAATTTTTATTATAAATTATGATTGAAAATCTTTATTTTGTGAAATAGCTTTCTAAAATCACCTTTGTCATAATTATTTGATTCTCAAGAAAGGAATTAGGAAATCACATAAACAGAAAGGGTCTACAGCAATGAGGTATTTTCTAATTTCCAAAAGTCACTGCATTTTAACAACACATTTGGAAGCTGTGCTCTTAATTTTTATAAAGCGATCTCAAGCTCAAGCCTCCCGTGCCTAAGACAATGTCACCAAATCATGATAAAATATGGAAGAAAAATTTATACTTACTGGTTATACAAAAATTTTTATCTATATCGTTCAACATTTCTCAAATTGGACATGAGTACCTATGAAGAATGACAGTGGCAGAGCCCTGGATATACAGTTGACCCCTGACCAATGCAGGGGTTAGAGATGCTGACCCCTGCACAGTTGAAAATCAGCATGTAACTTTGGATTCCCCAGGAATTTAACTACTAATAGCGTACTGTTGACTGGACGTCTTACCAATAACTCAGTCAATTAACACATATTTTGTATGTTATATGTATTATACGCTGTATTCTTATAATAAAGTAAGCTAGAGGAAGGAAAATGGTATGAAGAAAATCATAAGGGAAAATACATTCATAGTACTGTACTGTAAAAAAATTCATGTATAAGTTGGCCAGCACAGTTCAAACCTGTATTGTTCAAGGATCAACTTTGTAAGAATGAAGTATGTCAAGTTCATCTTCTTCCTGGGTCCTACAACCAAGATATTCTCCTTGTAATAATATTTAAAGTGAAGAAACTTAAATGAGTATACTAAAATACAACTAGTTTGGAGGGAGGGGGCTGCTATCAATTTTTGCAGCTTCAATAGTTATTCATATCTATGCATAAGAAAGTAAATCAGTTCATAGCTTTGTCCTTAATCATATAAAAATTGCCAAAAATATTGGTTTCTTAGTAGGAGGTTTCAAGATCCCTACTGATAACCCTGGCATGGCTTAAAACAGAGGGTACAATATTTGATGAAGGAGATTTAAAGATGGGGCCAGAGGCCAATATTAAAAGAGTTAGTAGAAGCAATAAAATGAGCACTATAAAGTAGGTCTCCAGATGTAGATTTTGCCAGATTTTAAATTATTTTGTTTCGTTTCAAATAAGTGTGATCATCTAGGCCTATTAGGTAACAATGTTTCTATTTATAAATAGCTTCTGTTTAAGTGGTAAAACTTAAATTTTCTGAAAATAATTTAATGGAAGTTTGATGAAACTGCATCTCTAGTTTATCTACCTGTGTAATTGACAGATTACAATGCGAAGGAAAACTTGAAACAAGAACAATAAAAGAACAGCAGCTCATTTGCATAGAATCTCTGAATTGCTCAAGTCAATTTTATTTTGCCTTATGGCAAATGTTTTTCATCAGCCTCAGATGTAGAATGCATTTCTATTGGCTACAATAGCTCTCTAACAGCTGAAGATACAGCATGAGTCCAAAGACTAATAGCAACCTTAAAATAAATCACTTTTATTCTATGCAATAAGGCAAAGCCATTTTACTAATGGATCACCAAGAGGGTAAGAACATGACACAAATGTTAGTCTAAATTGAATATAGTGAATACCATTAGTTCTTTAGACTTTATTACTAATATGTATAGAAGCTGTTCAACAGATTGGGATATCAGATAGTTTTTTTGTTTTTTTTTTTGTTTTTTGTTTTTAACTGTTCAAAATGGATGTTTTTAAGTGGCTTAATTCAAATTGTGGAATTCATAATATTTGTGTCCAAAAAGCCATAGATCATATTAAAGTTCTCTTTGTTTTCAGAATTTTTTTCCTTGTCTTCTGTATTTTCTAAGGATATTTCTCAATAGATCATTTTACTTAGAAGTCATTATTGATTACAAAGTAAAAACCCAGAAGACATAGATATATACCCCAAAACCAATTCCAGAGCCCAGACAATGCCTTGTGGACTAGAATTGACATTTCCTGAAATTGCTTATGTATGCAGACATAAAAGTGCACTTAGTAGATGTAATTACAGCTTTTACAACAGTCTAATTAAACAGCCCATCCATCATATATATTGTCTGCTTTGTTGAGAATTGTATAAATCAATTTGAAGCAGAGCAGGCAGGGAGTTGCTTCTGCCTCCTCACCTGCTGATACTAACTGTAAACAAGCAACAGCCAAAGAGAGAAAAAAAAAATCTTTCATATCAGAAAGTGATAAATGATATGATTTCCTATTCTCAGTACTTCTTGGCTCAGACTAAAAAGTCTGTATGTGTATTGTAATTATTGTACATTATTTCTTTGGAGCTGAAATTTATCCTGGGATGTGAATCAACATCATTATTTTACAATTAAGTTCAAGGACAAAGATGATTTTCCCCATGATGATAATGTAGTAAGTATGTTGAATGGGTGAACATGACTGACTGCATAACTTACATGTGAATTATAACTTCCATTAAATGCATGACTAGCTCTCCCTTTGTGGCTCAATTTTCCTACATTTAAATAAAAGGAAAAGAAAAAGTTTATAATTACGTTTTAATCAATATGGTCTCTGATTTTTGTTTACTCTGAAACTTTGGTAATTTAAAAAGAAGTGTTTCTACTCATTATGAGGAAGAAATAGTATATTAAGTGACTTCAGATGATATGAGCAAACTATAAATTACCATAAAAGTCACTATGTTCTGAAGTACACAGGCCCAAGGTGCTTAGTTGTCTAGACTTTAAGGAGAGAAACTTAAGGCTTAGTTTTAAAGATTGAATAAAGGTGGGCATGGAAATTGCTTTCTGAGAGGAATTTTAATATCTAACACCATTGTAGGGAGATACTAAAAAAAAGAAGGTGGGGAGATCAAAAGTTTCTCACTTTGGGACAGTGAAACCTAATTCATTATCTTTTTTCCTTATGAGAAAAACAAAACCAATAAGCAAGTAAAAAAAAAAGTTGGTTTTCAAATCAGTCATTAATATGGTGAGAAGCAACAATGAGAAATGCAAACACTGAAAGGTCATTTCTTACACTGAAGAAGATCATTCCTTGGCAACCTCAGAGGCAGGAAAAGTACACTTTAGTGCTCTCTGCTTTTTCACTGAATTTATCCACTTTATGAAAGTCCTAGAAATATCACTCATCAAATATGAGTTTATAAATTATTTAAGATGAGCCCAAATAGATGACTTTGCAATGTTGTTCACTGGGTGAACATCTGAACAGAATCAGCTCAGGGGCAAGAGTCAGTAACAGTTGTGGCAGTTGTTCCTTCCCTTTCACTGGTCTTCTGGAGTATAGTCGGTGTCCCCCATCCCTTTTTTAAAAACTTTTGTTTATTTGAGAGACAGAGTGGGCAGGAGCAGGGCAAGAGGCAGTGGGAGAGGAACAACAGACTCCCCACTCAACAGGGAGCCCGATGTGGGACTGGATCCCAGGATCCTGAGATCATGACCTGAGCCAAAGTCAGGAGCCCAGAGGACTGAGCCACCCAAGTGCCTCCCAGTCGGTGACACCCTTAATGTCTGTTCAAGGCAGGGAAGAGAGCACATGACTGAAGAGCAGTGGAAAAGCTGGAGGGTCAACTTAGGATTCTGCCAACAGGTTTCTCTCTGTTGGTGGGCACTGAGAGAAAGTGGAAAGCAAGAGGGAATGGCTGAAGGAGCATAAGTTCTACAGACTCACTCACTTACATTCTTAACATTCACTTACATTCTTGAAATTCATTCATTTCATTCTTAAAATTCATTAAAATGCATTCTAAAATTCATTGGTTCAGATCAACAGCTTGGTGATTTTTAGTTTGCTTTGCTTTTTCTATTCCATATTTTGTAGTTGGAAGGAAGAGCCAGAGGCATAGTCAACTAAGGAGAGAGTAATTCAGTAGAAATTTGACAATCTGTACAATTTACTTGTATTTCCTTCATTTACTCCAATTCTTCACATTTTGAAACACTGAAAAAAAATAAATTTTGAGACATTGATTTAGTTAACACTTGTTAAACTGAAGATAATGTGTTCCACGGAGGCATATGCTTAATCCAAATCATTAAGAAAGTTATTTTTTCTTTTTTGACTCTTGTTTTCACTTCCTTAATGAAGTTCACTGACACCACAGCAGCCTAGAAAATTAAAAAAAAAATTTGTGTCCTGATTTATTCTAGATATCTATATACCTGAGAATCTTTGATATATCTGTATTTCCATTTAATATATAAATCTCAATACCTCTAGCACAGAATTTAGAGATTATTCTTGAAAACGTAGCACGTTTGAGTTATTCACAGTGAATGTAAGAGGCACTTCAGGTAAGAGCAACCTGAGGAAGTTGCCAATATGGGTACTTTGCAGAAAACAAGTATAAAATTGGGCAAAGTTTGTCAAAACTACATCTCAGGATGTTGGATGTAGAACAGAATTAGAAAGCAAATGGAGAAACATTTATCTTTGAAAAATTGAGGGAAGCTAGAGTATGTGTTCGTCCTGTTGGGAGCCATCCATCATCATCCCAGCCACTCTCCCCCTGCAGCTTTCAGGTGTAAATTGCAGTTTTTCCAGATTGAGGCTGGCTGAAAATATAGCAGCTTTGGTGCCAGAGATGGAAAATTAAATCCAGAGCCAGGCACGTGAAAACTAAATAAAATTTTAGTTTTGCTAAATAAATTTGAAAAATTTTGTTGAGAACTTTTTGTAGTCTAGTTTAAGGTAAGAAACTGACCAGCCAGAAACTTAACTAGAAATAAGGACCATAGAAGGGCTGAGATAAGTTCTCTACACAACTCAGCCTGGCTGCCAAACTGCGCTTGCTCAGGGGAGTTTCAAGGGATCCTGAAAGTGTGACATTTAAGAGACTTCAGGATAAGCTACAACATTGCCCATTCCCCAGCCTCCACATCATTCAGTTAGCAGAAGATGGAAGCTTTATTTACAGTCTTGCAGTGTCTAAGCACAACATCTGACCAAAGCAGTCACTGGTGACTAAACTATGCAAAGGGTTAACCACTGGGGTTCCAGACTAAAAAATAAAAATAAGAAGAAAAAATTGATCAGAATACTAATGGTTATACATGGAGAGGGAAAAACTAACACATGATCCAGGGTTGTCAAAATACTATCTAAATATCTAGCTTTCATAAGTATAAAATATATGTCTCTATCTATTATCTATTTTCTATCTATCTATCTATCTATCTATCTATCTATCTATCTATCATCTTATATCAGATATGCAAAGAAACAGAAAAGTCTAACAAGTACTAAGAATAAAAGTCAGTTTAACCTGACTCAAAATGGACTTAGAAATTGGATATACCAGACAATGGTCAATAAAAATCAGAGCATAAATTAATGAAATTTAAAAAAATAAAGAAAATCTACAAAACTAAAAGTTGATTTTTTTAAAGATTTTTATTTATTTATTTGACAGAGAGAGAGAGATCACAAGTAGGCAGAGAGACAGGGGGAAGCAGGCTCCCTGCTGAGCAGAGAGCCCCATGCAGGGCTCCATCCCAGGACCCTGAGATCATGACCTGAGCTGAAGACAGGATTTAACCCACTGAGCTACCCAGGAGCCCCTAAAAGTTGATTTTTAAAGATCGTCAAAATTGATAAATTTTTGGCTACGCTAAGGATCAAAATAACAATTACAGAAACCAAGAATGAAGAAAGAGGACATCACTACAGAAACTGGATAAATTAAAAAGAATCATAGGGGAATATTATCTTTGCTAATATGCTAAAAATTTTGACACCTTAGGTGAAGTGGACAAATTCCTAGAAAGAAGCAAATACCAAAAGTGTTGAAAAAGGAAATTAAAAATTGGAAAAGACCCATATCAGGTAAAGAAATTCAATTGAATTGAAACCCTCATACATTTCTGGTGAAAACGTAAATAGTATGGCCACTTTGCAAAGCAGCTGAGCAGTCTCTTAAATTTAAGCACATATTTCTTGCATGACCCAACAATTCTACTTCTAAATATTTATATCAAGAGAGGTGAACATATGTCCACACTAGGACTTATATGGGAATATTCATAGAAGAACTTTTAAAGGTAAAAGATTAGATGAGGAGAGATGTTCCTTACACAGGAGAGTGGAAGAAACTACAAGAGTTTCAGTCAGACATTGAGACCCTTTTTACTTTTACTTTTGCTCCCTCTTTTGGTCTTAGAATGTGAATATCTTCCATTCCTGATCTCAATATCTCTTTTGGCCTCTTTCTAAACCTTTAATACCTCTTTTCTTTTGGAATTAGTCATTGTTCATTTCCATGACCTTTCCTTCTGCATGAGTTTTTAACCATTTATATTCCAATAAAATATTTATAATTGTTGCAACAAAATATTTTTATTTCTCATTTTATATCATAGGTTATAAAAACATCAAAACAACAACAAAACACATTTTTGTATGATGAATATTCGTACCATCAATATTCTTTCTCTCTTGATTAAAACCTCACAGTAACTTCAAGAATGTACTATCGTTATGCCTATTTTATGCATGAGAAAACTGAGTGTTAGAGCCATTCAATAAATTACCCAAACTAATATTTCTTTGACACTAGGATTTTAACAATGGTTGGCCTACCTCCAAGATTTTCTTTCTTAACACCATATTGTGATTTTGTTAACAGTATAAGAGAAAATAGAATCTAAAACA
Organism: Nasua narica; assembly: GCA_028533885.1. Classification (NCBI taxonomy): domain Eukaryota; kingdom Metazoa; phylum Chordata; class Mammalia; order Carnivora; family Procyonidae; genus Nasua; species Nasua narica. The sequence goes on along the minus strand of CM052800.1, from coordinate 138,758,704 downwards.
ACAAAAATCCAAATAACATATTTGTGTGACTGAAGCTACTACTCGCAATGTCAGAAAATAGGATGCTCTCAATCTTTCTGGAATAACCCTTTCCATAAAGCTTAGTGCAGATAGATGATGTCTTTGATATGGGATAGAAAATTTGATACACAGACTAAGTTAATAGAGCATATTAAGTAGAGTTAATAAGGTAAAATCAAAAGGTGAAAACAAAAACACCACATGAAATTAAAAATCAATTTTCAAGTATCTTAATGAGAAGTACTTAGACAATGAGTTCATCAGCATTCTAATTTAATTCAGTCATTAATGTGACCGTATAATTTTTAAAATCACCTTGAACAACTGTGATCACTCTTTACAGGTTCATTTCTATTTATAATCCAAGCTACTTTCATTAGTGCATTTATGTAGAAATACTAGACAACAATTATATGTCAATATCATATTATTATTAGAATATTTTATTATTCTAAGCATTAAGGGTAGCTAGTGTACAAAAGAAGCAAAAATTTCAGTTCTCATTGAGCCAACATTTCTGTTGGAGAAACAAGAAAAAATATTTGAATCAATCTTTCTAACTATGTATCTATTTATCTATCTGGTATATTAGATTACAAAGTCATAAATGACATGAAAATAAATAAAGAAGAAAAGATTGATACTAGGGTCTTGAATAGAGAATGAAATGCAATTTCAGGTAAAGTAGTCGGAGAAACCTCATTAAGACAATAACATTAAAGCAAAGACTGGAAGACAGTGAGCATGTGATACATGTTTATAGGAAGGGAAAAATGTTTTCAGCAGAAGAAATAGCAAGTTGGAATTGTTATTGGTGATTTCTGGAAGAGGGATGAAGTACACTGAAGATGGAGTACAACCAGGAAAAATAAGAGCATGTGAGGTCGAAGGATTATGAAGGGGGATTGATGAAGTACCTCATAAATTAGTGGAAAATTTTAAGGGTACCAGTGACACAATCTGACTTAGTTTTTAATAGAATGACATTGAATTGCTTGTTGAACAAATTATATCAAGAAGAGGGTTGTGCCACAAGGAAGTAAGCTGAGAGGTCATCTATAGGGTTATTGCAGATGAGATGATGATGGCTTGGAGCAGGGTAGTAGGTTGGAAATGATGAGAAATCACAAGATTCTGGATGACAATTTTATGATAGAGCCAATAGGTTTGTTGATGGATTGGATGTGGAGTGTGAGTGAAAGAGAAGAGTCAAAAAAGGCACTCTTACAGAGTTGTCAATCACTTAGATAGAGCAAAACCCATAAAAAGGCAGACGGTGGGGAGGAACCAAGAGTATGGTATTGGACATGTGAAATCAGGATGCCTTTTAGATATCTAAGTGGAAATAAGTAGACATTTGATTATATGAATCTAGAAAGTTCTCCTAAGTAGAGAGAGAGAGAGAGAATTGTCAGCATGTCGATGTGTTGATGGTATTTAGTATTTAGGGGCATTTGATTAAGTGAGATTATAAAGACAATGATGGGGAAGACAACCCATCAAAAAGAGAGAAATAAGGAATAATCAACAAAAGAGACTAAAAAGTAATGGTCACAGAATTTTAAGGAAAAATAAGATAGTGTCTTGAAAGACAAGTGTATTAAATATCTATTGCTGTATGACCATCTTTTCTAACACTTATTGGCTTCAAAGTTGATATTTATTTATTCATTATTCTGTGGGTTGACAAGATGGGCTTAGTTTCTGTGGGGATGGTCTGTTTTTGCTCCTCTTAAAATCAACAGGGCTCACTGACATGTCTGGGACTTCTGCTGGGAAGGCTGGCATGGCTAAGGCCTCTACTCACAAGGTTTTCTGTCTTATGAGAAGCCAGGTTTAGCTTGTCCCCATGATAAAATTTTCCAATACAGAAACTCTGCAATGTTTCTTCAGACTTAGACTCAGGGCTCACAAAACATCTACCATATGCTATTGGTCAATAGCAGATTAAAGAATCTGAAAACTAAAACTAACTCTTTTACAAAGACCTGCAAAGCATTTGTGACAATTCTTTGCAATCTATCCTATCAGATGAAGAAAATGCTTCATCAAGAGAAAATGAGAACAGTCTAGTGTTATGTCATATAAGATAAAGGCCTAAATTGGAACTTGCATTAATAAAATTAAAGGTTCAGCCAAATTCTCCATGACTAGAATTGGTCCATATGAAATATAAGAACATGTTTAATTATTTATTGTGTGGCAGTTATGCATATTACATGAGAATTCTTAAAGTTTGAAGAAATTCTATGCTTTCAAAGACGTTTCTATGCTCTCAGTGATTTTAAAAATCAGCAATGAATTTATTCATATTTTTATAATACTTTAGTTGTCAGTTCTCACAGTTAAGTTTCCTTTGCTAATTCAACCAGGTATCAACTTGCTATTTTTTTTAAGTAAAAGAGAACTATATTTTTGAGAACTTTTGAGAACTATATTTTTAAACAAGTCAAGTGCAACACCATGACAACTAATGTCTTATTCTCTAAAATGGAAAGCTTAATGGTAATTTAAAAAAAAAAACAAGTGCTTGATATACTACATATGTATTAAGAAGGAGGGCTTAAAATTTTTAAATTGAGAGAAATGTGAAAGATTTGAATATATAAAACTCCATTCTACTTTTCTATTTTAAAACATAATTGCATGTGACCTAAAGAGTAGCAAGAAGTTCACTTAAAAGAAGTAATTCTTTTTTTTTTCCATTAAGTAAAAGAAGGAAAGCTACTTTAGCAGTATTTTTTAATTGAATACAATTTAGTGTATGATAATGAAGGACTTTTAGATGGTAGATGCTATAAGAAAGAAGAAAAAAAGTCTTACTTTTGGAAAACTATGTCCTTCCTTACATTTGGGATAACTAGAGGCAAATAATATTATGAGACAAAATTAAATACCAAAAGATGGCTATTGTGTATGTTATGAAAGAAATCACTGATAAAGTATCGTATTGTTTTAAATTACTTACTTGATAGTTTTAATTACTTAAGCAACATTGGTTAAAGTAAAAAAAATTAAAAATGCAGAAAATGAAACTTAAAAAAATTTTTTTAAAGATTTTATTTATTTATTTGTGAGAGAGAGAGAACACAAGAAGGGAGGCTGGCAGGCAGAGGGAGAAGCAGACTCCCCGCTGTGCGAAGAGTCTAGGTAGGACTCGATACCAGGACCCTGGGATCATGACTTGAGCCAAAGGCAGATGCTTAACCAACTGAGCCACCCAGGCGTCCCTTAGAAAATGTTTTTAAGATAAAAAAAACATGATTTTCACAAGCTCCAGACAAAAATTGATAAAATTTTAAGTAAATTGCTTGAATTATGTTGCCATTCAAATATAAAGTATAGGTCTTGAATATTTTATCTTTATATTATTAGCATATATTCTCCAAAATTGGCAAACACTGAATTATTTGAAAATATATTACTATTGAGTGAGATGGCAGAATAGAATTTGCCAATGCTCATCCCCTTGCTGATATGTCAATTTGGATAATCATCTATGCTTAAAAATACCTTTACAAGAGCTAAGAATTCCCAGTGAGAGGTTATAGCACCTGGGTGGAGCACAGAAATAAGAGAAGACACATTGAAGAAGAGAGGAAGGATAATTTCACATCTTTCACATTCACACATCACTGCATCATCATGCAATGCAGTACAAAGATACTCTGTGCTTGGGGGAGTGAGGGAGCTCCTGAATTTGCAGTGGACCCCAGCGTGAGGCCCACCACAATAAACTCCAATGCCAAACTGGGTCCCATGGCCCCAGGCTCCAGGCTTGCTCCTGCAAACCCAGGCTCTAAGCGCATCTCAGCACTGGGCTGTCTCCTACAGCACTAGGCTTCCGTCTTGCCATGGCACCAGACTGGCCCTTGTAGGACAAGGCACCAGTCATGTTCCTGTGGCTGTAAGGCTGCAGATACAGCCTCCAGGGTGAAACCTGTGACCCATGATCCAGGCCCAACCAAGCACCAGACTGGCCCACAGAGCTCCAGTTTCTAGCCTGCCACAGAGTTAAGCTGGACCCCATTACTGGGAGCCCAGCTTTCCCCTGTGGATCCAGGACACATACCCATTCCCACCATCTCACATTCCAAGTTTCTTTCTGCTGAATCCTGCATCAGCCCAGTCCCCATGTTCCTAAGCACCAGATCTACTGTTATGATCCCAAGCACCAAGCCCATTGCAGGGGACCATAGCACCTGCCTAGCCCCTAAAGATCCAGGCTCCAACCTTCCGCTGTGGAACCAAGCTCCAGGCTTATCCTGCAGGCATGGGTCCTAGGCCTACACCAGCAGTATTAGACATTGGTTCATCTTAGTGGACCCCAGTGCCAGGCCAGTCTCCATGAACTCAGGACCAAACCCATTCTGTGGACACAGGGGCCAGGGCTGTCCTAGTCCCAGGCTGGGCTTCACAAACTCAGGCTCAAGGCCCCCCACATTATCAAGCAGACCCTCCATGGACCCAGGCTTTAGGAAGAAACCTGAAGATCCAGACTTTAGGTCTGCCCCAGCAGATGCAGTCATTAGGATCATGCCAGTGTACCCCAGTGCCAGACTAACCCCCACAGATCCAGGATAAAATCCTGCACTTGTAGGCCCAGGCACCAGGCCCACTCCTATGGACCCAAGTTCCAAGCCTGCCTCAGTAGATCTAGACTTCACATCAGCACACCTGAAGACATCAGCAGCAAGCCTCCCCAGTGACCCCCCAGCTGGCCCATGCAAAATCTCTAGATGGCCTGACTAGTGGGGGGCTTTTCCGGCCAAATTTGGATGGCAAAGACTGGAAGAAGTATCTACATTTCTAATGTGCCAACATTGGTATAAAGCCAGAGAGATCACAGCTAATCAGGGAAAGATGATGCCACCAAAGGCACAGAATGAAGCACTAATAACTGACCCTAAAGAGATAGAGATATACAAAGCATAATTTATGTCATTTTTAATATATTGCTGTTCTGTGGCATATAATGTTGCTTCGCTTACCTGGGAGAAGACTCTTCTTTTGCTCAACTGAAACAGTCTGACTTGTGAGGTTATCACAGGCCATGCCTGGCACTATATAAACTGAAGAAATTAAGACTGGGAGTCACTAATCACTGCTTCCAGAAGGACAGCATAAGAGGCCTTTCAGCAGGAAGTCTGTAGCCCACTGTAGAGACCTCCAGGAGTTATTTTCTATCCTGATGATAGCCCAGATTCCAGAAGGTAAGATCCACATGGATTAGTGTGGAGTTCACAATGGTTCAGAAGCCATCCCACACAGGGACCAGTTATCTCTTGTAATAATCCATAGGCTGACCTTTCAGGGCTCTACAAACTAAGCCAATCCAAGAGTTACTATCTTCGAGAAACCCCAAACCATGACTGCCAATCAAGTATTTGTAATTCATTTATCATTTCTCCTCATATAGATGTAATATACTAATCGAGTTATTTGTTTCACAATCAAATGTTCTTTAGAAGCAGTTGGTTCCTATTAGGTTTCAAGGAGAACAGAACTAGAGAGATTAAGTGACTGGCAGATACTCATCCAGTAAAGAAAAGGGTTTATTTACCCTTTTAGATAAATATAAACAAATGTCTACATAAAATTTTCTCTAATGTATGCTTTTGGTTGTTGTTACTGCTAAAAGGATACAAGGATAAAATTTCTCCGAAGTTCTTAGAATACATTCTATATATCAATATTTCACTCTTTATGTAAGAATGATGGGATGTGGGGGCACTTGGGTGGCTCAGTGGGTTAAAGTCTGCTTTCTGCTCAGGTCATGATCTCAGGGTCCTGGGATTGAGCCCCACAACAGGCTCTCTGCTCATTGGGGATCCTGCTTCCCTGTCTCTCTGCCTGCCTTTCTGCCTGCCTGTGATCTCTCTCTCTCTGTCAAATAAATAAATAAAATCTTAAAAAAAAAAAAAAAGAATGATGGAATGTGTTTTAACTGTCAAACTAGATGAAATGATTTTTAGCAATCCCAGTTTATTAATTGGTAAGATAAAATCACGGATACCTTAGAAATGAGAAAGTGAAGATCAGGAGGATAAGCTTTTGCATAAAGACAAATAAAATAAAATATGATTACAAAGTACAATATATTTATGCCAAAGTATCATCAGTAATTTAAGCTGCAATTATTAAATTTTATAAATAATGTGGGGCTCCTGGGTGGCTCAGTGGGTTAATGCCTCTGCTTTTGGCTCAGGTCATGATCTCAGGGTCCTGGGATCGAGCCCCGCATCGGGCTTTCTGATCAGCAGGGAGCCTGCTTCCCCCTCTCTCTGCCTGCCTCTGCCTACTTGTGATCTCTCCCTCTCTGTCAAATAAATAAATAAAATCTTAAAAAAATTTATAAATAATGTGCTGATACTATAGAATGCAACTATATATAAATGGAATATCAGTAATAAGCAAAAATCAATATTAAAAATTAAATTTGAATTATGAAAAAACACACTAGGAAAAAAAATCTTCGACTATAACTTACTTAAAAGTGTATCTTGCAAGTCTTCCATAATAGGATTAAACCAAAAAACTTTCACTCATAGAAACAGAGAGTGGAATGTTGGCTACCAGGAGCTGGAGGTGGGGGGAAATAGGGAGATATTGATCAAGGGTACAAACTTCCACTTATAAGGTGAATAAACTCTGAGAATCTAATGTACAGCATGGTGATTATAGTTAGCAGTACTGTTTTATGTATCTGAAAGTTGCTAAGAGAGAGATATTAAATGTTCTTATCACAAAAACAAATGGTAATTATGTGAAGTGATGGAGGTATTAGTTAACCTTATGGTGGTAATCATTTCACAATATATAAGTGTATCAAATCATCCTATTGTATACATTTAACTTACATGACGTTACATATCAATTATATCTCAATGAAACTGGAAAAAAATGGCCCTTATTTTTATCAACCCCATATATAGTATCACTTAGATCCATACACAGTAATCTATCTGGTTCAGTCTTGGTGAGGACTCTGATAGATCCTCCTCCTAATGGTGGTTATACTGGTAGTTTTTTGTTTTTTGGGGTTTTTTTAATAACATAAAATAGAGTTGATGAACATTCTAAATTTGCTATAAGTGACATTAAAATAAATGAAGGTGTCATATAAAAATGAAAAAGAGATCTTCATTTTCCTGTGTTTGCAAAAACATTAATTCCATAAGTCTTTACTGATGCTCTCTTATATGACATATACTACATTAACTCCTAGGAATAAGAGACTTATAAATCAGAATACATAATGTCTTGAAAGAATTCAAGAATCAAGGCATCATGCTGGGACAAGGAATTATACAATTTTAGAGTGACCTCTTGATTGTTAAGCTATAAACTCAGACCAGAATATGTCCTACAAGCCTGATTTCGATGAAAGCAAGATAATATTGGAAGATAAATTTTGAAATAAGTAAAAACTTATTTCTATGATGAGTTCCATTTGGAAGAAATATAGTGAAAATCAATTTATCAAAGACAGACTTCATTTTAAAGCATTGGCCCAACCTTGTCTTCTTGACTTCTTGGCAACTGCTAAACAGTAAACATAATAAACATCATCTGATTCAGGACCTTAGCAGTGTCTTAAATACTCAGTGTTGCTGAGACTTTCTAAAATGTTTTCCTGTCAAACATCATTTAGATCAGACTTAATACATACTTTCAAGGGTTTATTAAACCTTATTGATAGTAAGCCTGTTTTAAAAGATGTATAATTGACAGAGTGTATTTTTCTTAAAAACGTATATATTTCAATTTGTCCTCATCTTTTAAAAAAAAATCACCTTAAATATAAACACATACTGGCACACTAGTCCTTGTTCCCAGGTTAGCAAGGTCATTGAAAAAAAAAAGATTGACTTGATGTGAGAGATATTTGCACAGATTTTCTTATTCAGGGATAATTACCTTCGTTGACTTCAGATGAATTGTGAATTTGGTCCAATAACATATTAGCAGAATACGTCTATTGGATAATGTATTTTGGCATCAAATGAAGAATTATTGCACATTTTCTTGAATTAAGTAATAATTAATAAATAATAACTCAAATTTTCCATCTTCCATAGCACTAGAAATTTACATGAAAATGGAAAATTGAACATTAATATCCAACTTTTTTACAATTACACAAAAAAAATTAGATACTGCATTTAAAGTGTATGCTAATGCTGGGTACACATTAAGCACTCAATAAATACCAGCTATATTTTTAGGGATATGAATCCAAAATAAGATTACTATTCTTATCTATGAGGCTCATTTATTGAAAGACTAAATTTTATATTTATATGTATTTGGTTATGCCTGATCAAAACACGGTCTAATGGGAACAAACATAATTGTCCAATTTACTGGAAATTGTTGACTCAGCACTCTGAATGATGAAAATCTCTGCAGTCTAAAATCTATTTGTAAGGCCGTGCCCCTATGCCTCAGAAGATCAAAACTTACACATTTTCAACACATCTGATTCTGCTGATTCAGACAATAAAACAGACCCAACTACTGTCTCTAGTAAAAACATGTCAAGGAAAAGGCTCCCAATAAAAATAGTGACAGAAATATTGCCACATGCCATCTAGTCAATTATGGCCTGTTCTGAAATTTAAACTCCCTTCAGTCTTTCCAAAAATAAGTCTGAATTTCTTCAGGTCCAGGTTATTTATTGCATTTTATTTCGTCAGTGTGACATAACAGTCTGGGCCTAACAAGTGACTTACACGCTTGAAAATTTAATTTTTAAATTTAGAATATAAACTATCCCCATTTGAGGGTATGGCATAATATGAACATCTTGTTTCTTAATATTCTCATATTTTTCATTGGTTTATAGTGAAGACCTTTAAGTTAGTATTTTAAAATGCCATGAAATTTTTATAGCTATGTAATGTAAATCTCCACAGAATTTTTGAATAGCATTATTATATAAGATTTACATGTAGCATCACAATGTGAATAATTAAACCATGAAACATCTTTAAAAAGATTTGTGAATGGGGCGCCTGGGTGGCTCAGTTGGTTAAGCGACTGCCTTCGGCTCAGGTCATGATCCCGGAGTCCCAGGATCGAGTCCCATATCGGACTCCCAGCTCTGCGGGAAGTCTGCTTCTCCCTCTGACCTTCTCCCCTCTCATTCTCAGTCTCTCTCTCTCTAATTAAAAAAAAAAAAAAAAAAAAGATTTGTGAATGGTTTGGTTTACAATTTCAATTCTTATATGTGTAACATTATCACAAATTCCAAGATTTAAAGACATAATAATGGATATGCCTGCATTAAGAACTCTGATAAATTCACTGAACTTTCTGTTTGTCTTGTATTGTGAAATATTGTTATGATTCCTACAGCATACAAGTTAGAGCAGTGTATCTGAAAAGACTGTATGAGTATTTCTGTTCCCCCATTCAGCTTTGTGATCTTCAGAAATTGTGTAATCTCTCTGAGCCTTAGTCTTCTTATCTGTAAAATGAGGTAACAATGGTACTAACTTTACAGACTTGTTCTTAAGATGACAAGGATATGTGTACAATCCCTCAAAGAGTATCTACCCCATAATGAGCTTTTAGTGAATATTACTTACATGATCATATTTTAACACAGTAGTAAGCTTACAAAGTAATTTTTATATTTATATCTTCATGTTCAAAAAATGAGACAGGAGAAAAGTCATGTTACAGAGTGCTTAAGGAATAAGCATCATAGCTAGCTAAGTTTGCTTTTGAATTCAAGTTCATCACTTAAGGGCTGTGTGACTTTGGTTCTGGTTATTGTGCCTCAACTCAACATTAAAATGGTTAGAAATTTGCCTCTAAAGTCCCTGAATAGACATTTACCAAAGAAAATACACAAATGGCCAATAGATGTGTGAAAATTTGCTCAACGTCACTAATCATTAGGGAAATACCAATCAAAATCACAATGAAATTATACCTCACATCATTTACAGTGATCAAACAGACAAGAATAACAAATGCTGGTGATGATTGGGAGGAAAGGGAACCCTTGTGCACTGTTGATAGGGATGTAAATTGGTTCAACCATTACGGCAAAGAGTGTGAAGCTTTCTCAAAAACTTGAAAATAGAGCTACCATATCTAGCAAGTCCATCTTTGGGTATATATCCAAAGGAAGTGAAATCAGTATCTCAAAGAGATATCTGTATTTCCATGTTCATTGTAGCATTATTCACAAGTCAAGACACGGAAACAACTTGTTTCCATCGTTGGATGAATAGATAAAGACAATGTGAGACACACACTCTTTCTCTCTCTCTCTCTCTCCCCTCACCCCCCTCAGCCCCCAAATATTATTTATCCATAAAAAAAGAAGGAAATCCTACCATTTGTGACAACACGGACTGATCTTGAGGGCGTCATGCTAACAAGTCACGCAGAGAAATACAAATACTCTATGTATGTGTTTAAGAAAAAAAAATTGAACTCATAGAAAGGAGAGTAGAAAGGGGGTTACCAGAGCTTGGGGGTTGGAGGAAATGGGGAGATGTTGGTTAAAGGGTACAAACTTTCAGTTATAAGATGAATAGGTTCTTAGAATCTAAGCAAAGCTTGGGTGACTATTATTAACTTTATTGTATACTTAAAATTTGCTAGGAGGGTAGATCTTAAGCATTCTCACACACCAAAAAAGGTAACTCTGTGAGGTGATACATGTGTTAATTTCATTATGGTAATTATTTCAAAATGTATATGTATATCAAATTATGTTATACAGTTTAAATATATACCGTTTTGCCAATTATACCTCAACAAAAAAATTATAATCAATCAATCAATAAGAACTTTGTCTCCTAAAACCATATGAGTATTGTCAGACCTAACTTATGTAAGCACCTAGCACATACCACAAAGAAAATAATTAATGATGTTGTGTCATTGTTATACAAGTATAAAATTAAATGATAAACCAAGAAACAAATAATAGATCTTTTTTAGAAAGTATTTACTTTTTATCCTTTTTTATAATAATCAAGTTACATATTAACATTTTAACATAAAGAGAATTGTTTTCTTTTTTCAATTTTTACAGTAAAATTACAAATATATTTTGTGACTACTATTAATTATATGTAAGATAGATTGGCAACTTAAGATCTTCAGAGCATAAGCAACTTGTTGCCAGTAACCACCTCTTTATTTTTGTACATTGTTAGGTTCCTAGGATATTCTCAATAAATATTTAGTAGCAAAAAAGTTAAAAGATAATGTAAGTAAATAACTTACACAGATTGGTCCTGTAGTCTTAGTTGTATTTGTAATAGACAACTAGGGAATGATGAAACATTTATTTAATGATGACTAAACATTTATTTAATAATGAAGTCTATAAGTGGCTTAAAAAAAATCAGACATTTTGTATTTATTTTCTCCTATCTTAAACGGCTGGTCACTATTCAGTCAATAATTCAACTACCAGAATTGATCAGTGAGGGGCGCCTGGGTGACTCAGTGGATTAAAGCCTCTGCCTTCGGCCCAGGTCATGATCTCAGGGTCCTGGGATTGAGCCTCTGCTCTGCAGGGAACCTACTTTCCCCCCTCTGACCCCCGCCTGCCTCTCTGCCGGCTTGTGATCTCTCTCTCTCTGTCAAATAAATAAATAAAAAAATCATAAAAAAAAGAAAAGAGAAAAGAATTGATCAGTGAGAGGCTTAATTTTGGTTCAAGATTTTTATAAAATTAGAGAAGTAAGATTATGGGTTAAAATTTCGAGATCTAGATCATAGTATTAATGTCAGAAAAATAGAAGAGGTTGCTTATGACCAATATTGGGCATGGAGAGCAGGGAAGAAGTCTAAATCCGGTTTGAAATCTTCCTGCAAGATGAAAGGATAGAATTCTAAGACTTAGCAGCAACCTAGTTTAATAATATATCTTAAGGAAAACTACAAAATCTGTAAAGTTCAGTATTTTAAACACTTCCTCTGAAGTAGGCAATATTGTGAGATTTGTCTTCACTCCTACAGGTTATAATGACAGAAGTCAGGTATTTAGTCCGTGGGAGAGCTTTAATTCTGTTAACTTTTTTTTTTCAAAGGTATTGTGTTTAGCTTTTAGATGGAATGAAAAGGGGGAATTGAAAACTTATTAATTCCATGAAACCACTTTTGAACTTTGTGGCAACATGAACAATTTCTGCTTTGCTATTAGGCTATAGTACTTTCAGGAAAAAATCCACACGCCTCAGCATAGAAAATTTAACAGTACCTTACACTTGAGTACTGTATGTTCTTTCAATCATGGAGAAAAATTAAATATCCAATAAGCTAATCTCAGCAGGATTTGTAGAATCTAAAAAGAACCATTAAAGTAAACGTTTATGAAGAGAAAGTAGCAGTGGTAAATTAATGCAGTGAGTATTTTTACATATAAATTAGTAGATTTAGCTATTATCAGAAAAAAATATCACTTTAAAGAAAATGGAAAATTTTAATCTCAATTTCCATAATACCATGATCTTTGTATTCCATACTCTAAGAAATTTTTCCCCCAATGGTTCTAACAGGGAAGAGGTAATGAAAATGACAGGTAGGAAACAAATGACTGAAGTTCCATGACTGTTTGGTTTGGTAGTTATGTTAAAGAAAAAGGTTGATATTATTAAAGGTTTTGATAGAATTTTCCCATACTACATTTAGGACCTGATGAAATTTTTGTGGTTATTTTGTTCTCAATTTTTTTTAATTTATCTTTGGAAAAGTTTAGATTTATAGAAAAGTTGCAAAGATACTATCAAGTTCTTCTATATACTTTATCCAGCTTTGTAACCTAGACATGATACCATTTACTAAACTATTGTCTTTATTTGGATTTCGTCAGTTTTCCCATTAATGTCCTTTGCTCAATCCAAGATTCATTCCAGTACACCATATTGAATATAGTCATCATGTCTTTTTAGTTAATCTCCAAATCTGTAGCTAATACTTTCTCAGTATTTCTGTGTTTTTTTTAGGATTTTGAGAGTTGTGAGAAGTGCTTGTTAGATATTTTGTAGACTATCCCTCAGTTTGGGGCTTGTGTGATGTTTTCTCATGAAGCTGCATTATAGGATTTGGGCAATAGCAGTGCGCAGGTTAAGTGCCCTTCTCGTACTTTTATTCGTGAGAATCTGTGAATAGAGATCTAATTAGAGCATTATTTATTATTGACTAATAGAAAACAGCTGAAAATTTGACAAAATATTCATTTATTGACTACTAAATTTGTCATTGCACAAGTTTGGGAGTTTTGTTGAAGGAAAAGTGATATTTATATGGATATTTGAAAGCAGTGATTTTACTAAAATGAAGTTAAGAAAAGTTTACAAGATATGTCTTCCAAGGGGCACCTGGGTGGCTCAGTGGGAGGGTTAAAGTCTTTGCCTTCAGCTCAGGTCATGATCTCAGGGTCCTGGGATTGAGCCCTGCATCAGGCTTTCTGCTCACCACAGAGCCTGCTTCCCCTCTCTCTCTGCCAGCCTCTCTGCCTACTTGTGATCTCTCTCTCTCTTTGTCAGATAAATAAATAAATAAAATCTTAAAAAAAAAAAAAGATATGTTTTCCAAAAACGTTCCCATTTAAACATCCCATCCCTTGGATAGGACACCTAGGCTTATACAAGAGTAATTAAATTTCATCAAAATACTTATTAAAATTAAAATACAGATTATAAAGAAAAATATTTAAAAACTGAATCAGAATTACTTAAATTAAGCTGAATTTAAATATTTTTGAAAATATAATTAAATCTTATTAGTTATTTTTATAAAAATCAAATGCAAATTTATATTCAATTTCTTTTTAATTGCCAAAAAAAAATTACTGTAACATTTCACTGAGATTTCATCTGCAATTAGAAATTTAAGAATGATCACCAAACTGTGGAAAGAACCTAGATGCCTTTCAACAGATGAATGGATAAAGAAGATATGATCCATTTATACAATGGAATATTATGCCTCCATCAGAAAGGATGAATACCCAACTTTTGTATCAACAAGAAAGGGACTGGAGAGGCTCCTGGGTGGCTCAGTGGGTTAAAGCCTCTGCCTTCGGCTCGGGTCATGGTCTCTGGGTCCTGGGATTGAGCCCCATATCGGGCTCTCTGCTCAGCAGGGACCCTGCTTTCCCTTCTCTCTCTGCCTGCCTCTCTGCCTATTTGTGATCTCTCTCCCTCTGTCAAATAAATAAATAAAATCTTAAAAAAAAAAGGGGGACTGGAAGAGATTATGTGGAGTGAAATAAGTCAAGAGGAGAGAGTCAATTATCTTATGGTCTCACTTACGTGTGGGGCATAAGGAAAACATGGAGGACATTGTGAGAAGGAAAGGAAGGGTGAATGAGGGGAAATTGGAGGGGGAGATGAACCATGAGAGACTGTGGACTCTGAGCAACAAACTGAGGGTTTTGGAGGGGCGGGGGTAAGGGTTGGGAGACCCTGGTGGTGGGTATTGAGAAGGGCATGTATTGCATGTAGCACTGGGTGTGATGCATGAACAATTAATCTTGTAACACTGAAAAAATAAAATAAAGTATTTGGGAAAAAAAAGAATGATATTAGTTGCTTGATATTGTAAAATGTTCTTCAGCCACTACCTGCAATTGCCATGAATGCAGTGCTAATCCATGAGTACCCCAGAAGCACAGGTTGGAATGTGAAACAAAAAATAAATAAACTGTCAGCACTACTAGGAAGGAATAATTCCTTATGTAAGAATCTATTATATTCTTGTTATCTGAGAGGAAGAGTTTGACAAGTTAATAAATTTGTCTTTTCACCTACCTAAAAGCCCCCACCAATCAAATTTTTACTGCACCACAAACTTAAACATCTGTCCCTGACACTGGAAGCAAAAAAAATCTACAAACCTCACAGTATTCAGACACTGTCTTCTTCTGGTTCAAGCACATAATGAAAGGAATCTGGAGAAGTTTCTCTGACCTGATCTATGTTAGTCATGAGGATGAGTAGCTGGGTTGATGGATTGCACCAGATCAGTACAAATCTCCATATCCTGAGTGACGGAGGTGCCCATGGATTCTTATTAAATTAACTTGTTTGCATTTGTAATATGTGGAGAGTCAGTTGCCCAGTACCAAGGATCACAAAGTGTTTATACGTCACCCTCTTTCCCCTCCCCAGAAACCTTCTGCCTCCTAAATGCCTACATATCCCTTAGAGCTTGTTCAAATATTGATTTCCCAGGAAGGCTTCCTCCAGCCTCACACTAAGTCAGTTTGTTCGGTATACCCACCTATGTCTTTTAAGCTGCCCACTATGACAGAAAACCCCCCAAATCTCAGTGGTTTTACACAAAGAAAACTTATGTCTCAGCCACCCAACCTCTGATGCCAGATAAATATCTCTCCTCTTGAATCATCATCGTCATCTGGAAGCCATGGCTTCATCATCACTACAGAAGAGGAAGAGTGATGGAGGAACCATGCTGATTCATATTTGCTAGAACCCAGAAGTGACTCGTATTACTTCCACTCTCAATCCTTTGATGAAAACTAACCTCATTCTTAACTCAAAAGTATGCTGCAATATGCAAAATGGTTCTTGGGTAATCACTGAGAATTAATTCAGGTAATCGGTCTCTCTGGTTGCCAAATGTTCTTTTGTCCTTTTCTTCCCATCCCAACAATGTCCCTTCCTCCTCTGAGAGAAACCACTCAAAGGTCTCTCTCATCATTGCATTCATCTGAACATCTAGGATTTCTAAATAATGCTCAATAGCTCCTTTATCACCTCCATAATTTTCTTCCTTCAGTCAAAAAAAGGTGTAAAAAAGCAAATTATTTCCCTCTTCTCCACAAAATGTGCTTAAAATCAAATGATGAAATATGGACTGGAAAATAGCAATAATCATTTTATTTGGAAAGGAAAAAGGTGTAAGGTGTACAGAAATCACTGGTGCTTAGCAACTCTAAAATGTTTGCATTTGGCAGGTCTTAGTAAAGCCTACTATACCTGGAGTGTAGATGTCTCTAATTAGGATCTGAATCTGTTCTCTAGAGTAATCCCTTTGTCCTTTCTTATCTGTTTCTTCTGGGGCTTTATATGAAGTGGGTTTAGGGAAGTATGTCCTCCTTGAGTGCTGCTTAGCTTTCATGAAGCCTATTCCTACTGAAATATATAAATGCTTAAATAATGCTTTTAGGTTAGTAAAGTTAAAAAAATTGTTTCTAATGCATGTTTGTGATTTCTTTAGCGATACGGTTTACTCAAGAGTTTTGTAAGCTTTCATCTATGGCTTCCAGTCATTTCACCATTAAATGCATTTGAGTTTCTTTACTGAGAAAAAGTATTAAGTATAACAGCATTCCAGCAGATCCTAAGGGTTAACTTGCTTCAAGTTAACATACCCCCTGCTTGCTGACCTAAGGCCCTTGATCTGTAACAAAACTAATTTCCTTTTGGGGCTCCTGGATGGCTCAGTCGATTAAGCATCTGACTCTTGATTTCAGCTCAGGTCATGATCTCAGGGTCCTGGATCAAGCCCAGTGTTGGGCTCCGAGTTCGGCATCCAGTGCGGAGTCTGCTTAAGACTCTCTCTCCCTCTCGCTCTGCCCCTCTCTCTGCCCCTCTCTCTGCCCCTCTCTCTCAAATAAATAAATAAATCTTTAAAAAAATCTAATATACTTTCTTAGAGATTTGCAGACCCCTGGCCTTGCGGAATGAAGGACCAGAACATTCTCAGACTGCAGAGACCAGTAAGTCTGTTTGAAGCCACCTTGGCTACCTGATTAGCCTGGCAATCTTATAACAAAATATTTTTATTTTTTAAGGCCACACAAATGACTTTACTGACCTCCCTTTGTACATCCATAGGCCTTGGCCTCCTTTGCATAAAGAACAGAGTACTCTTGTACAACTCCCAAGTACCAAGGAATCAGAACTTCTTGCATGATCTCCAGGCACCAAGACAACTCTGTAGCTGACGTCGTCAAATATGCACTGATCAAGAAATGTCACAGACCACTGCACTCCCTTCTGATTAAACCTCTTTAAAAATCTCTGGCCCGGGCAAAATGCTCAGAGTTGGCTTTCAGACAAGAGTCCCCCTTCTCCCCTCATGGCCAGCCTCCTGAATAAAGCTCATATGCCTTTCCAATCAAAACTTGTCTTACGTATGAATCCTTTGCTTCTTTGCCCCCATACTAACCACTCTTACCCTAAGCCTGGTTTGGTTGAGATTATTAGGTTTGTAAGAGAAAGCCAAACCTTTATTTTATTATTTTTTAAAGATTGTATTTATTTATCTGACAGAGAGAGATCAGAAGCAGGCAGAGAAGCAGGCAGAGAGAGAGAGAGAAGCAGGCTCCCTGCTGAGCAGAGAGCGGATGCAGGGCTGGATCCCAGGACCCTGAAATCATGACCTGAGCCAAAGGCAGAGGCTTTAACCCTCTGAGCCACCCAGGCGCCCCGAAAGCCAAACCTTTAATCAAAATTTTGCTCTGAGTCACTTGAGATTTTAGTATTTGCCACACCTTAAATTTGATTTTTTTTTTCTGGAGGCACTTTATGTCAAATTAACCATTTTTACTGCTTTAACCTCTTCTATTATTCTTTGGGCCTAAAAGTAAAAAACAGACAAACAAAAAAGAAACAAAAAGAACAAAGTTTATCCTTGCTGGAGTCTTTCTTTTTCTTGTCATAACAAACCAAACACAGACAAGAAATGTTTCATTATTAATCCTATTTTTTTCTAAGTTATTCCACATATTTGCTTCTAAAGATAGTTCAACTGATAAATTCCCTAAAGTTTTTGCTACATCATCTTCTATCTTCCCAAATCAGTTTCTTTTTCACTTATTGCCCTGAAAAAAATCTGTTTGCTTTTTTTTTTAAGCAGCACCCCCTTTCGGGATAGCAACTTTTATCTTAGTCAGGCTGGATAAAGTCAAATTTGCATACCCTTGGATCGCCGCACAGTCATCTTTATCCCGAATTTGTTTCATCTGGAACAGATGCATGTCCTCCGGGTGTACTGTGGTAGAGAAGAATGAAGCAGGTATGATTTTTCAGCCCGAGACATATATTGTGTCTGCTTAGTGTTCATTGACTAGATTCATGCCTGGACCCAAATAATTGCAAGGGGTCGTGAGTAATGTAAAGAAGTTTGTTGTATATCTGTGCGCATGCACATTGACTATTGATAGTACTAACTAAATTACCATTTCATATCCCACTATTCTTTTCACAGGATTTGCTTTCCTTCTAAGACACACTGGCCCAAGCTCACTTTTAACACCCTCTGCTGGGCTGTCCAAGTCTCACCAAATAGTGTCCAGAAGCCAAATGTCAATTCCCAGTTCCAGCCCTCAAAACTCCTTGCGCAAAGGATGCCTGGGTGGCTCAGTTGTTAAACAACTGCCTTTGGCTCAGGTCATGATCCTGGAGTCCCTGGATCGAGTCCCGCATCGGGCTCCCTCCTCAGCAGGGAGTCTGCTTCTCTATCTGACCTCTTCCTATCTCTCATTCTCTCTCTCAAATGAATAAATAAGATATTTAAAAAAAAAATTCCTTGGGCAAAAAAGTAAGGATTTTTTTCTCAAGAATACATGTACAGTTTCAAATAAAAATCTCTGCCTTGGGATATTTACAATCTACTGGTGAAATCTTCATTGGATAACGCTCACTGGAGCTCACAAAACAAAAGAGCAAACAAAGAAACTCATTTGGAGAAAAGCTCTCCAATAGTCTTCTTTACCTGTGAGTTTGGGAGTGTGATGGGGGTTGAGATATTTAAAAAAATATTTGATTTTTAAATATGTTTTGTTTGTTTTTTCTCAGTTTGGGAAAGACTTTAATTTATTTGTATAAATAGTGAACACATACACCTGTATGTTTACATAAACACATATATTTTAAATTTTGTAGTCTTTTAAAATATCTTTCCTCCCTTACCTCTTTATTCTCCACCTCCATATATAACAGATTCCCTTCATATCCATATACCCGCGTGAATGCTCAACATAATTTTTATCCATTCTCTGATAATTATACACAAACATACTTGTGCATGTGCATGCATTAATACATATACAAAAGATGTTTTTGGTTATTGTATTACAGGATGATATGATATCTGTTTATCTACCTATATTATATATATTCAACAGGGTTTCATGGAACAAACTTATTTCTTTGCGAAGTGCTGCTTTAGCATATTCTTTTTAATGGCTGCACGGTGTTCTGGTTAGATGTAGCTTCATTAGTTTAAACATTTCTTATTTGCACATTACCTAGGTTTGCTAGCTTTTGCTGTCATGAAAATCCCTGAAATAAGTATGTTCTTACGACTATTATGCTTTTATTTCTGTGAGAAAGATTCCCAGTAGAATTGCCAAACCACAGAGTATATGTATTTTTAATTTTAATAGATATTTACCCAATTGCTTTCCAAAAGGAAATTATAACAATATACATGTTGCTTTTCAAATAGTAGATTGTAACAATATACATACCTACTAGTAATTTGCGAGACTACTCTTTTTCCTACATACAGTACAATAGGTCTGGATTTAATTACTGTGCCTTTGTGTATGCTAATATCTAGTAGGAAGAATGTACCTCACAGTTTTTCTTTTTTCTTTTGTATCTTTCATACTAACTTCCAGCTAAAATTAAAAAAAAACTATAACAATCCTTTAAGATTGATGAACTTTTGATAGTTTGTGAGAAATTGAAATTTTTTATTTATTGTTATCTTATTTTTAAGACCTTATTTATTTATTTATTTTAGTTTTTATTTAAATTGCAATTAGTTAACATGCAGTATAATATTAGTTTCAGATATACAATATAGTGATTCAACACTTCCATATATCACCTGATGCTCATCACAAGTGCTTTCCTTCATCCCCATCACATCTTTCAACCCCACTCCCACCTACTTCCCCTCTGGTAACCATCAGTTCATTCTCCATAGTTAAGAGTCTGTTTCTTGATTTCCTTCTTTCTCCTTTTTCCCCTTTGCACATTTGTGTTGTTTCTTAAATTCCACATATGAGTGAAATCATATGGTATTTATCTTTCCATGACTGACTTATTTTGCTTGGCATTAGACTCTTTACTTCCATCCATGTCATGGCAAATGGCAAAATGTCATTCTTTTTTTATGACTGAATAATATTCTGTTGTATATATATTCCACATCTTCTTAATTCATTCATTTATCAAGGGACACTTGGGCTGCCTACATAGTTTGACTCTTGTAAATAATGCTGCAATAAACAGGGATGCACGCACCCCTTTGAATGATTGCTTTTGTATTTTTGGAGTAAATAGTAGTGTGATTACTGGGTCATCAGGTAGTTCTATTTTTTTTTCTGTTTCTAACTTTTTTAGAAAGTTCCATACTGTTTTCCACAGTAGCTGTACCAGTTTGCATTCCCAGCAACAGTGCAAGAAACTAACAGTTTTATTCTATGAAATCTTCCCATTCAAATATGTGGTGCACTTTTTTATCCTGTTGACATTTTATGTTATGTCTTTCAATATGATTTGATTGTTTTATCTATATAGGTCCTGTGCCTTTGTGGTGGACATTGTTTCTAATCATTTTATTGTTATTGTATCTATTGTGGGAAGAATTGTTTTCCAATTCTATTTCTAGGCATGTTTTGCTATCCTACAGATCAACTATTGATTTCTGTGTTTTTAGCTTTTGTCAACTTTCAGCTGAGTGAATCACCATCAAAAAAACACCTGTAGAGTCAGCAAAGCTTGCTTTGTTGGATTTATTGAAATAAGAAAGAAAAATACCTTGGCAGAATTTTAACAGCACCTCCAAAAGGGAAAGTAGAGAATGATGGGTTTTTTTTTTAGGATCTGGCTGAGTGATGGATTTTAATACAAGTGTTGCAGGGTTGGGAACTACTTAGCAATGTGTAAGACATAACAGTTTGCCACTAATGGGCATAGTGAGAAAGTCCTGAACCGAGTTTTGATCAACCAGTTGTTATGTTTGTCTTGATAATTCAGATGTTTTAGTTGATTTACATTTTGTTTTCAGGGCATAAGTATTTCATAGAGAAGATTCTAGGATATTTTTCAGTTTTCTCAGTCTTCATAGGTAACAGGAAAGTTTCCTGACAGCTGTATTTTTCACGGAAGAGGAAAATTACACTGGTTTAAGCTCTCAGCTCCTCCCACCTTTTAGTCACTTGTTAGCCCAAAATGAGATTACAATGTTGCTGCTTATGAAAAAATCAATTTAAAATTTCACTACTTTTTGCTGTAGATATATGAAATGGCTCTGCTAGTAGTTTTTCCAACATCTATTAGTTTGAGATTTTCTTATTACCTTTGCTTGAAAATCATTTGGTGGATTCCTTGAAGGGACAATGTCCAGCAGCAATATTTCAGACTTTGAAGGTGACACATTTGAGCATAGAAACATAGAATAATACTAAGAGAATGATATGATTTGGGATTTGTAGTCATATTTTAAGCAGGAGCTAAGAGTTCCCAAGCTTTATTTCTGTGAAAGTTTGACAACAAAGAACAACTCCTAGGAAACATTGCCACATTTTATTATTGTTGAGACACACCTAGGTTCAATGGGAGTTTTATTTTTCTGGCCATCTGACTCATTGTTTTCTTTGTCACCTAAAAAGCACATAGCATTTGATTCAAATTACACAGAAAATCATCATTCTTACTGCAACACACTAGGAATCAGAGCAAGCTGGTTGTCAGTCCAAGAAATGTAAGTTACAAACAACAATTACATGGGATATATATTTTAATCAGAAACACACACAAAGCAGAATTAAGGATAAGAAACGTACATAAGAAACTTATCACAGATAAGAGGTTTGAATATCTATTAAATAATCCAGATCCTTAAGTAAGGGAAGAGGAAAGAAAATAATGATGAAAGAAAGGAACAAATGGGGACGCCTGGGTGGCTCGGTTGAGCAGCTGCCTTTGGCTCAGGTCATGATCCCAGCGTCTTGGGATCGAGTCCCGCATCGGGCTCCTTGCTCTGCAGGGAGCCTGCTCCTCTCTCTGCCTCTGCCTGCCTCTCTGCCTGCTTGTGTTCTCTCTCTGTTAAATAAATAAATAAAATCTTTAAAAAAAAAGAAAAAAACAAATGTAAGCAGATTAAAACATGACAATCACTGACTCTAATCAGTTGGAGCTTCCCCCACTCTGCCTGCCTCTCTGCCTACTTGGGATCTCTCTCTCTCTGTCAAATAAATAAATAAAATCTTAAAAAATGAAGTTCTTACTATTCATTGTTTTTTATTGTTGTGTGTTTTCTTTTTAGTTCTTGTTGTGGTGTGTTTTCAAAATAATTCCTAAAACCACTTCCTTTTTTAGCTACTATAATCTGTTAATATGTGTCTCTTTTGACAGCCCCTCCTGCTATTTTTGTTTTTTCCAATCCCAGTCCCAAATGCCAAAACAAATAAAACTGAAAAAACTTTGTAAAATAACTGTTTTCGGGTTCTCTGGAATATTCACTAGGTAACATTAAGTTCTGTCCTACCCCATGTAAAAGGAAGGTACCAGAAACAAGTAGAATTCCTTGGCATTATTTAAGTTTAAATAACTCAATAATACTGTGACAGCTCTTTAGTTGATCATATTTGAAATAAAAGCCTCACCTCAAAAGTGATTTGTTTTATTATTAAAATAATTTTATATAATTTATATAGCTAATATATTTAATACATGTTACATATATGTCAATATGCATGCACTTGACATGTATGCATATCTACACACACATATGTAAATATTTAAATTTATTTAATTGTATAAACAATTAGGCCAGACAATTATAGATTATTTTAAGAAAACTAATTTGCCTCTGTGTGATTAAAAATAGATTAAAATATATGATATATATTCAAATTTATATTTATAATTTCAAATTAATTGAAAATTTTTAAGTTTTAAGAATAAAGCTTTTAATTTCCCCCCAGTGGGTTAAGACTGGAAATGAAATACTTTTTTTTTTTTTTAAGATTTTATTTATTTATTTATTAGGAAAGAGAGAGCGTGAGAGAGAGAAGGTCAGAGTGAGAAGCGGACTCCCCATGGAGCTGGGAGCCCGATGTGGGACTCGATGTGGGACTCGATCCCGGGACTCCCGGATCATGACCTGAGCCGAAGGCAGTCGCTCAACCAACTGCGCCACCCAGGGGCCCAGTAATGAAATACTCTTAAAAAGCTTAATGAATGGTATGCTACTGTTAAATAATGATACATTGTTAGGTTTTTTGATATACTGTCTTTTCATTATTACTCTTTTTCTGGAAATATAGTTATCTTTAGTGATAACTTTTGGAGGACTGAAACCATATTTAATAATAATATGACAATTTGCCATCTTGGAATATCTAAGTAAAATCTCCCATTTTTGTAATGAGAACAATTCCTGAAGAATATTACTTTAAATCGTAGCTAATTCCAGATCTATTTTTACTTGTTCAGCAAGAATGAATTAAACTGATTGCCATCTTCAAATAAAGAAAAATAGTCTTAGTCACTATAATTTAAATATTGCTAATTTGAAAATCTTCTTAAAAATAAGATGAATGTTTCTTCTACAAAATTACATATTAATAATGCAAAATTTCCCGTTGTATAAATTAATGCACTTAGCTATGTATTATATAAAATGTTTACAAAACCTAATATCCACTAATAATTTCAGACATTGTAGGGAACCTATCAATGAGTTTGGACTATTACCATGTAGTTAACTGTTTTTTTCTAGAGTACTAAGAATTGTTAGCAAATGGAGAAAATTTAGCGGGATTCAAAAAAGCTAATTCTCATTATTATTAATTACTAACTATTACTATTTTCTTTTTTTAAATTTTTGTATTAAAAGAGAGCACCTTGAACAGTTTTCCAATATTCTTCATTTTCAGACAAAGGGAATATTAGGAAGTCGGGAAAAACTGATAGATTCTTTGATGCACACTCATCTGCTGGCTTTATCGGTGCTGAATACCCACACCATTACCACCACCTCCGTGCCCCAATCCCCCATCTACCTTGACCCAGTGGGTGTTCCAGGATCCTGCTCTAGCTTTATTATTGTCGTATGTTTCCATTTGTCAGTGTCCATGCCCTATAGGTGATTAAATACTTTGAATATAATCCCTGGGGGGATGTTTTCTATAGTACACTGATATAATGATAGAATGCTTGCTTTTTTTGTTTAATGTTTTTGATAGGATCCATCTCATTTATTATTTTTTCCCTAGGAATGTTAACAAAGAGCTTTTTTTGAACTTCCACTTATATACAACATGGATAATGTCAAATTCAATTGAAATCTGGTCAACAAAAAGGGTACCTTTGCAAGATTTGCCATGAACTGTTTGTTTTTTCCCATTTTATTCCTGAATTAATACATTTGTTAATTTAGTTTATTATTTGCAGAATGAACATTTTCCAATTTTATTAGGATCAGAATATTAAAATGAGGACATGACCACAACATTCTGTGTTTATATAAATTTATTTTATATAAATTCTGTGTTTATACATAGTTCTGTTACATAAATTCAAATTTACTTAAATTCATCATTTATTAAAATATTATATTTTCCTACATATGGATACTTACAATTCATGGGGTTTTTTTAAGAATATAGTATGCTAAGATATATAAACTAAGTCACATAACTTTTACTGTTGAAACATTATACTTGATATCAGGAAACTGTATGGTGTTTGAAAACAGTAAGCACCTAACAACTAATCCTTATTTTGTGAAAAAATCTCTTGTAAATTTCAATATAAACGTTTGCATATTTTAGGTATCAATTAAGTCATGTGTTCATGTTTTCTTTTCTTTGATCTTTAATTAAATCTTTTTTTTTATTCCATATCTGAGTGCACTGGTCAGAAATATGTAACAATAAATAATGGCAGGAACAGAATAATTTTGTTTGTAATTTTAATGAGAATGTCATACGTACTTTTCTTAATAATATTTTTTAATTTGACATACATTCTTATGCTATAAAATAACTTTTAACTCTATTTAACTTCATTAGTAAAGAGTACGGAGTTTTATCAAATATTTTGGCAGCTCACTTAATCTATTAAAGTGTTTACATTTTAAAGTTAATCATTCAGTAATGTCATGCAGTATGTTTATTGTGTATGAGGGCATTTATGCATTTCTATTTCAATTAAATTTAGGAGGCTTTCTGCTATCTTTTTAAATTTGGGGATTTTCCATTGTTTGCACGGGTAGAAGATTGACTTTAATAGCATTGCAATTTCCTGCATTACCAACAAAATTACAGAAATTCTCACTGTGACTCTCTCATTACCCAAAAGCTTTAGAGTGATTTGAAATTTTAATAAAAATTGGAGACTATTTCCACAGTGGCAATAGTCAAGTGCTACATTTTTTAACATCATGAATCTTGTGCCAAAAGACCAGATTTGTAGAGATCACATAGCGAGCTTTTTAATTTTTTTAATGTGCACATAGAGAGATGGGCTGATGAATGTTCTTTCAGTAGCTATGAAGGCAAAAGCATATTAGACCATTTTGTTGCCATTAACGTTTCTGAACATGCTGATTTTATGTTAGACAACTGTCTAGCAGATGGATAACAGAAAGACAAATCTTTAAGATTATACATAAATATTGTTGTGAAATAGAATGGAAGAGGATAAAATAGCAGAGAGGAGTAATGAATACAGACACAAAGGATAAATCAATTTATGTACCCCATAAAATTTCTTTAATTGTTTACTTTTTTTTTCCAGGAAAAATCCTCCTCATTTATTATTTTTGTGCCCAAAAGTCAATTAATTTTGAATAATAAAATAATATTAATCATCCTACTCTAACATGGAATAATCATAGAGAAATGGCTTCACAATTAAAGTTCTGTGATTAATATCAAACAGTATTCTCCATAACTCATTCCATCAAAAGGAACTTTTATATTTATTTGTCATTTTTCTAGACTTCTGGATCACTATATATATATATCACTATATATATACACAAATATATTATAAACACTATTCCACATATATTCTCCTTAAGTTTTTTTAATGTTTTTGTTTAAAGATTTATTTGTTTATTTTAAAGAGAGAGTCTGAGTGGGAGGGGCAGAGAGAGAGGGAAGAGAATCTCAAGCAGACTCCATGACGAGTGCAGAGCCCGACACACGGTGGATCTCAGGACTGTGAGATCATGACCTGAGCTGAAAACAAGAATCCCACTTTTAACCATCTGCTCCACCCAGGTGCCCCACAATCCCCTTAATTTTTAACAGAAAAAAATGAAATTTCAGATTTTTAATACATTCAGTTACTTGTTTCCCTTTAATTCTGTTTCTCAATTTGATGAATATCAATTGGTGCATGGGATAATTGAGATCATTTTTAAATTCAACTCTCTTTGAAGCAACAACATGCAAGCATTATGCTTATGCCAGGTCAGTATCATCCACTCTGCATTAAAATACTGTATAGAGGGGTGCCTGGGTGGCTAGGTCATTAAGCGTCTGCCTTTGTCTCAAGTCACGATCCCAGTATCCTGGGATTGAACCCCGCATCGAGCTCCCTGCTTCGCGCAGAGCCTGCTTCTCCTTCTCCCACTCCCCTTGTTTGTGTTCTCTCTCTGCCTGTGTCTCTCCCAGTCAAATAAATAAATAAAATCTTGAAATAAAATAAAATACTGTATAGAAAAGCTACTTAAGTAGTTAAGGTTTTAGTATACAAACCAAATGGATAAAAACAAACAAACACAAAAACAAATTCATCCATTTATAAATACATAACATTAAGCTCATTTATAATAAGAAAAGAATATAAATCATTTTCTAGACATGTAACTTTTAAATGGAAAATTATCATTTTTTTTCAATAGAAAAACTAAGGAAGGAAGCAACATGAAGGTCTTTATAATTTCCTTAACTAATTTGAAAATGAGGAACCTGAGGGGCGCCTGGGTGGCTCAGTCAATGAAGCGTCTGCCTTCAGTTCAGGTTATGATCCCAGGGTCCTGGGATCCAGCCCCATGTCTGTCTCCCTGCTCAGCAGGGTGTCTGCTTCCCCCTCTTCCCCTGCTCATGCTTTCTTTTGCTATTCCTGTTGCTATCTCTGTCTCTCTCCTTCAAATAAATGAATAAAATCTCTAAAAAAAAAAAAAAAAAGGAAGAACTTGAGATGACAGTGCAGAATAATGTGGTTAAGAGTCTATAAGTTTAAGAGACTAGAAATAGAAAGGGTTGTGTGTACTTGTCTGTGGGAGGTGGGGAGTCCTCTGGAGCCAAAATGCCTGGGTTGGAATCTTGGTTTGCCTATTTTCCAATGAAAATGTGACACCAAGTCAGATTCCGAAATGAGAAGTGGCAATCATATAATTCCTCTGAGAACTGTTAAAGGCAGTAATCTGAAGAAATTAAAGATTTCCCTTTATTACTGCCATGAAGCAAGGATAAAAACCTCTGAAGAGATTGGTAAATAGGTAGGTAGTATATGTTGAGCTTTATCAGACAATATAAAATGAACTTTGGCTTTCCAAGTTACAGCCTTCTTCTTTTTTTTTTTTTTTAAGATTTTATTTATTTATTTGACAGAGAGATAACAAGTAGGCAGAGAGGCAGGCAGAGAGAGAGGGGGAAGCAGGCTCCCCTCTGAGGAGAGAGCCCAATGCGGGGCTTGATCCCAGGACCCTGAGATCATGACCTGAGGTGAAGACAGAGGCTTTAACCCACTGAGCTCCTCAGGAGCCCCCCAAGTTATAGCCTTCTTAGTCGGAGGGCTCTTTCCTGTATCTGGAACCAGTGGGTTAACTATTGTTTGACAAGAGATGTTAGGACTTCTGAGTTGTTTGCAGTTGTCAAACACTGTTGTCTGTGTATGTTATCAGCCAAGGGAAGAGAAAGTCTAAAGAGATTCTGGTCTCAGTTCACCATTTAAATATTTAAATCCTACCACAAAAACGTTGACCTTTTTGAGAAGAATGAGTCAGGTGAAAATAGAAGTGTTCTTCAATCTACTAACATAATCTACTAACATATTTTAGGTGCTTTATAAAGTTATCTCATATAATGCTTCTCAATTTCTATATTAAACAAGGGTAACATGAAAACTTCAAAGTGGTTCAATATCTTGGGTAACAATAAGCTACATAAATAAAAAAATAAATGAAGGAGACACTCATACAGTTCTTAGCAGAAGAGTGTTGTTTACAGTTGTGTGGTTTTGCAATAGTATTGTTTGTAAGGCCTTGCTAAATATGTGGTCTGAATTGACTTCCTCTGTGGCCCTGAATATCTCATCTCCAAGACAACTGATTGTTAACATAGACTTGTCTACTATGGAGTTCATAACATCCTACCTACCTATTTATGTTTTCAAGGTTCCCTGCCTTATTCATACATATTTCTATTCATGTTTTACTTACTATGTACTGTGCCTGGGCATAAAGAGGAAGTTGAACTAACTCTAACATAACTGTATTTGTAAAGTTATTATTATAAAACTGTCATTGAAAAAGTCCTATCAACTGGTAACACCTTGGTCTATCACACTATCATATAAAAAGCAAACATAATCAATAAATCGAATCAAAATCTAATGTCCAATTTTTATACGCACCAAGAAATTTTACCTTGGCTGCTACCTCTACATGGGCTTCTCATTAACCTGCTTATTTGCTTGAGATTTTCATATTTGAGTATCATTATTTTGCAATGCTACCATCATGCTCCATTATGATCTAGAACAACTAAGTATATTGGTACAATTATCTATTCTTTTGAAAAGCAGGGATAACTTTCTCGACACAAGCATTACTAAAAAATATGTTGAGAGTAGGGTAATATTTGATTATATTAAGGAATGGAAATCCAAGAATATCTTGTGCATAAAATTGTCCAACAAACTGCCCTTAAAAAATCCTTGAGAAAAAATCATTTAACCACAATAATCAATTTATAGAAATTCAAGTAGCAATTTTTGTCTTACAAACATCAGAATATTGAAACTCAAAACTACATAAAAATCAAGGAAAGCAAATTCAACCACTTAGAACACTCTAGTTACCTACTGAATTTAAAGACATGTTAAGAATACCCTCACCTGTGGGGCACCTGGGTGGCTCAGTGGGTTAAAGCCTCTGCCTTCGGTTCAGGTCATGATCTCTGGGTCCTGGGATCCAGCCCCATATTGGGCTGTCTGCTCAGCAGGGAGACTGTTTCCCCCTCTCTCTCTGCCTGCCTCTCTGCCTACTTGTGATCTCTCTCTCTCTCTCTCTGTCAAATAAATAAATAAAATCTTTAAAAAAAAAAAAAGAATATCCTCACCTGTGAGAAAGGCCGTATCATTATAGTCAGACTAAAGGATATAAAATTGACAGTCATCAAGAGAACACAATCTTAGGGTGGGGCAATCCTTCAAGTCTGGCTCCCAAATGGGAATAGATATTTGATTCGTTTTCAACTATAATCAAGGGAGAAAGGTCACACCAAAGTTTTGGTAAGCTTTCTTAACTCAAAGACCCGCTTGACCCAACTCTTGGGAAGGTTAAAGCAAAGCTTTCAGAAGAAACCCTTGAATCTGTCTTATGGTACAACATTCTTTTATTCCTTCTTTCATGGGGAAAATAGCCGCCTCCAAAATTGGACAGAGACAAGCAGATACAAAGAATTACAACTTATCTGAGCAGAAAATCAGTACCTGAAACTTCTAGAAGTCATACCCAGTAGGAAAACTGAAGTTGTGGATGATTGATTGCTCAGTGTAGACAAGTTTGAAAGTTAAAAACTTAAGGAGTTCCAATCTTAGGGAAAGACACACACTTTTTTGAGTGGTACCTCTAGAAGCACTAATTTCTCACGGTGAGATTGGAGAAAATAGAGCATTTTGTTCTTCTTAACGAGACCTGCCCTCAAGAGAAACTGTTTTAGCAGAGATTTGTAACCATCCCTCAGAACAATATACTGACCAAACATGCTTGAACAGGTACCAACAACAGGCCCTTGGGGGAGAGGGTGATACACACCCTCAAAGCGGAGCAAATGGGACCGCCCAGTCCCCTCAGGGTGGAAAGCCACCTGCTTTTTTCTATTATCTCCCCTTTTCCAGAGATCACCTGCAGTTAGTTACATGATCCCTTTAAATGTGTTTACTCAACCACAAATCCTATACTGCTTGATCAGGCATATCTTGCTTATCTATAATCTCTTTCTGCTCCTTTGTTGATTGTTACCTTGTATCTAATAAGTATAGGACTGATGAGTTGCTCAGGGCGGCAGTCTTCTCAACTCTCATCCCCTGCACCTGTTCTCTAGAGGCTCACTTGTTTGTGCCTTATTCTTTTCCTGTGCGCCATTGGAAAGAGGCAGAGACTAACATATTGGGATTTTACCAGGGTTTACCTAACCTGAGTGAAGGAAAATACACAGTTCCTTTCCACTCTGGCATTTCACACAGGAGAAGGGAAATATTTGGACAGAGACTCATAAGCGGAAACTACAGGAACCAATGCCAGGGTAAGGAAGTCTGGATTTGAATTTATGAATTGCCAGAGGCTAGGTGTAGACAAGTCTGAGAGTTTAAAACCCTGGAGGGATCCAACCATAGGGATACCCGCGTGATATTGTGGAACTTATCGCTAGAAGCTCAAGGAGCTTCCCACATCAAAGATAGGCAAAAAATTTATCCATACTTTTTATAGAAGGTGGGAAAAGAAAACATCTTGAAATACACCAGATACAGTGTGTTGATACAGTGGATAAATATACAGCCGATAAATAAGCATATGAAAAGATGGTCGACATTATATGTCACTAGGGAATTTCAAATTAAACAGTGATGTGATACCATTGTAAACCTGCTAGAATGATAAAATTCAATATATTCACAATACCAACTGCTGGGGAGGATGTGAAGCAACAGAAACTCTCATTAACTGTTGGTGGGAATGCACAATGGTACAGCCACTTTGGAAGACGGTTTAGCAGTTTCTTACCAAGCTAGATATTCTTACCAAACACCACAGCAATTGTACTCTTAGTATTTACCCAAATGAATTGCAAATATATGTTCACAAAACCTGCACACAGCTATTTATAGTAGCTTTATTCATAATTCCCAAACTTAGAAGCCACCAAGATGCCCTTTAGTAGGTATGAATGAAAGAGGAATAGCCATTTATTGGACTATTATTCATTGAAATAAAGAT
Organism: Nasua narica; assembly: GCA_028533885.1. Classification (NCBI taxonomy): domain Eukaryota; kingdom Metazoa; phylum Chordata; class Mammalia; order Carnivora; family Procyonidae; genus Nasua; species Nasua narica. The sequence goes on along the minus strand of CM052800.1, from coordinate 138,727,477 downwards.
ATGAGTAATTATACCATGGAAATACTCAGAAGGACCTTAAATGCATATTACTAAGTGAAAGAAAGCAATCCATAAAGGGTACATACTCTATGATTCCAATTAAATGACATTTTGAAAGAAGTAAAATTATGGATTAGGAAAGTCAATAATTTTCAAGAGTTTGGGCAGAGTAAAGGAGGAAGGTAGAGCTTTGCACAGTGGCAGTATCGTAGCCAATGAGGTTTATCTGAGGCGCGATTATTGCAAATTGAAAACTTTTCCCAATACCCCGCCACCATGAGGACTTGAAATATAATCGGCATGGGCAATTTTTGACAGTCTCTACAGAGACTGAAAAAAAAAAAAAGGAAGAAGGTGGAGCACAGGAATTTTTTTAGGGCAGTGAAACTACTCTTGTATGATAATCTGCATGAAAATAGTGGCTACAAGCCATTATGCATTTTACCAAAATGCACAGAGTGCACAACAAAAAGAATGAGCATGAATGTAAACTATGGACTTAAGTTAATAATTATGTGTCAATGTTTGGTTCATGGATTATAGCAAATGCACCACACTGGTGGAAGATGCTGATGGTAAGAGAGGTTATAGGAGGAGTATATGGAAATTCTCTGTATTTTCCACTCACTTTTGCTGCAAACATGAAAATACTCTATTGATTAAAAATGATTTTATTATGTATTAATAATATTAATTAAAATATTAATTAAAATAATAAATAGTAATTAAATAGGTATTAATTAAAAATAATAAATAGTACTAATCCTCATTGACCACATATCTTGCTTTTAAATTTATCCCATTAAATAGCAAGAAAAAGAGCAATAACTAAGAAGTATGACCCAAAGAGATTCACATTCCCTCCTGCTAAGTTTGTGTCCTCCCAAAACTCATACGTTGAAATCCTGGAGCTCATATCAGGCCTTCAGAAGGTGCTTAAATCATGAGACTGGAGCCCTTATGAAAGCATTAGTGCCCTTATAGGAGGTCCCGGAGCAACCTAGCCCCCTCTGCCCCATAGACTATATAAGAAGGTGTGCAACTGACCGTGTTGGGCCCTCATCCAACCATGCTGGCACTCTGCTCTTAGACCTTCAGCCTCCAGAATTCTGAGAAATACATCTCTGTTGTTTATAAATTACCCAGTCTGTGCTATGTTGGTATAACAGCCCAAAATGGACTAAGATGCTTCCCCTCGCTGTACTCCCATGAAAAAAATTTCTGTTGTTCGTGTTTCCTTTGTGTGTTTATTTTTCATGCAAAATCAAAACCACTAACTCCTTCACATTTTATAGGGATTAGCTTTATCAGATGAGCTGACAAACTTTTTTTTTTTCCTCTTCTCTGGCTCTTTGCTGTAGACTTGGACTTTCATTATCACGGGAGTGATATTCACTTATGCATTCAACAATATTAATTTAGCATTTGCTATGTTCTGGGAACCATGGTAGGCACCAAGGATCTGATACTATTTTTAGCTGGTCAATGTGTAGGAGGAGCAAAATTGGCATTGGGACATGCAGTGATCCTGGGCTCTAGGTATTATCTAGTTTAGTGTTTTCCATATTATCAAGTCAGAAGAGTATTTTGAAGTATTTGGTAATATGGTTTGTCTTTGCCCTTTCTTGGGTATCTTAAAAAAAATGTACAGGTATCCTGAATTTGCTAGGTGAGTAAAATCACACTGTTAGGACCTGTTTAGCCTAAGTGATTCCATCTTGTCTAAGCAGCCATTTTGTTGTGAACACAAGCTGACCTTGCCCTAAGGGAACAAAGTTAGCCTGGAGGAACTTACTTAGAAAGATAAGCCCAGGACACCAATGGAATGGTCTGTTGGCTCCTGATGACAGTCCCCCAGAAGAACAAGGTCGAGTCAGGCCAGGTGGGGGTGTCCAATCAGTAAAGAACACATATGTAACCTCCCTTCACCCCACTGCTTCTGAAGTCAGGTCAAGTGGGGATGTCCAATCAGTAAGGGACACATATCCACCTCCCTTAACCCCACTGCTCCTGAAGGCAGGTCAGGTGGAGACGTCCAACCAGTAAAGAACACATATGTAACCCCCCCTGACCCCACTGCTTCTGACCAATAAGGATAAGCTCACAGTCAGTTTGCGGTTTTGCCTTATAAAAGATGGCCTGTAAGACTAGGCGGGGTCGCTCTCTGCATAGAGATGACCCTGACCGGCCAGTATGATTCTCGATGCTTGGCGCAAAATAAAGCTCTGCTTGACCTTCGCTTTGTATCAGTCTCGTTCCTTTGATCACGGACCCTAACACACATTCATTCTCAGCAACTTCCATGTAAAAACAGATCTGATCAATCCATAGGCCAAGAGTAAGTTATCCAAGAAGTGCTTTGCCAGCTTTTTGCTTCATCTAGTGGTGTCAAGAACAGAAGAGTGCCCTAGATCCTGTCTCAGAGATCACTCAGAGAATTAGTTGTCTTTAATGGACAAACACATTCATTCTGAAATAGAGTTTGCAAGCCAATGCTAAAAATAAAACTAACTAGCAGAAATTGACAGTTATAGCCCAGAAGAGCTAGCGGATTTCAGTGGTTTCACTGAAACCACTGTTTCCACTGTTAACCACTTTGTTAAGTATTTAAAATGCTGTTTTGATAATAAATTCTTCAAATCAAAGCAAGCAGTGGGTTCCCAGCTTCTGTTTTATTTTGAGTCTTGCATTATTAAAACGTATGTAGTTGACAAGTTGCTGGTAAGCTTGAAATATGAAGAACTTTGCTGAAATTTTGTGATATGATCATTTTAATAGACCAAATATTCTGTTCCAGCTTCTGAGACCTCAATGTGTGCATTAGTTTCTATACGTTGTATAAAATTTCATATAAAAAAGGAAATAGAATAATTGTGAAATAGTTACATGTGTATAAGAGAGGAAAATGCAATTAGCTGTGGTCACACAGTCTGAAATGAACATGTTTCTGTCAATTATTGTTATCTAGAGCTCCCTCATAGCAAAGAAAATGGATTCCTTTACTTGTCAACATTTCTTTCTAATTCACCTGGTTTGTTGGAAGCTTTATTAGGGTTTTGATAATAACAATAGCTTACAACATTAAAGGATTCATTACCAAGAAGAGATACAATGCAATTTTTTAAATAGGCAAGAGATTGTGATTTTGAACGAAGGATATTTATTTGTTTGTTTGTTTGTTTGTTTGTTTGTTTGTTTTACTACATAAAACTCCGGGGGCATTCGCTACAGTTTTCTGGATGGAACATTTTGAAACTAGGCTTCTGGATATTATTACTAGCTCATTCACAGACATGAGGCTCATAGCAAAGGAATAGGGTTAAACTTGGTTCACAGGAAACTATAAAGCTCCACGTGAACCAAGGAACAGAATTGTATGATACTGCTTGTTTTTCTGGGGATAAAATGTCTTACCTTGGCTTAGCTGTAGAATATCTGACCATCCTTTTTATGTAGTTACAAAATATGGAAGATGAAAAATATTTGCTTCTTTCTCCTATCTTCAATTTACTGAAATGAATTGTCCTATATAGAAAAGCAGTAATTTAAAAAATTAGCATGCCTGGGTCTAGTCATCAATTTTCCAATAGAAAACCCATTGGCGACTGGTTAATTTGACTCTCACTGGCTGTATAAAGTGTTTTAATCTATTGCTCTGGGTCCTGTCATAGACTTACTGTAATAAATAATTGTCAAAGCAAAGCAAATATTAGTTAATATCTATATGTGTGCCTAATATCCCTATCTATGGAAATCCCACCTACTTGACATTTTAAAAGCACATTACGTATTCTCAGGAGGCATTAATCCTGCTGGAACAATCTCATTCTAAGCTTATCCTCATTTTAATGCCATTATACATTTAGTACTCTTTCACTGAGATTAACAAAATAATTCACCAATTTTTCCATCAGAGTTTCTTGTGTTCCATTTTTTAAAAATAATTTCACTTTTAATATCATTTTTCAGTTTTATCTAAAATGAATACTTTGCTAAAAATTCTCATTTGTTGATAATTAAGAACCTTCCAAAACATTTTGCTGTTTTCTGCCCCCTGTTAATTTTTATGAAAGACACCAATAGATGGAAAAACCGGACCCCTGACTTGTGTCTTATTTATAGAAGGGACTGGCTTAATTAAAGTAAGAAGGAATAAACTTTACCTGATTTAACTAGTATGTAGATTGTTAACTCCCTGCCAAAATGCAAGCATCAATGCTTATGTCGGTTTCAAGAAATCTGGAGTTAAAAAGAAGAATTAGTTCGGTTGTTACTTAAAATCTTATATACCGTGAAGTCTTACTTAATACTTTTTTGAGACAATTCTTAATGTTATTTTAGAAAACAGGATTAATATGTCTTCATGAGAGGCGCCTGAGTGGCTCAGTGGGTTAAAGCCTCTGCCTTCGGCTCAGGTCATGAACTCAGGGTCCTGGGATCGAGCCCCGCATCGGGCTCTGCTCAGCGAGGGCCTGCTTCCCCTTCTGTCTCTGCCTGCCTCTCTGCCTACTTGTGATTTCTCTCTCTCTGTCAAACAAATAAATAAAATCTTTAAAAAAATATGTCTTCATGATATTAATCTAAGAAGTATTCATGGATTTTAAATTATTGTAGTGATTCCATTTTTTCCTCTTTAATAAGTCCTTAAAATGACTAAAATGCAAAGGCTCTATGGAGAAATTAAAGATAATAGTAGTATATGGTTACTTCCCTTAAAAATATTAGAGTAAAGCTAGATAGATAGATAGATAGATAGATAGATAGATATACCTATTTAGTTACCTATAGATAAATAGGGTGATATGGAAATAACTCCATGATAATGCCTATCTAGGCAGTTGCATTATAATGTAATAAAATCACATAATCACACAAATGATCAAAAAGGAAAAAAAAAAGCAGAAATGGGATATAAATGACAATTCCTTAGACTTACACTCAGGTTCTTGAATTCCAAAATGTTATTTTGAGTTATTTTTTAAAATATCATGAGAGGAACAATCAAATTTTCACAAATTTGAAAATAGAGATAAGAAGATACCTCTATAGGCAAATTCTATTAAACTGTATTTTAATGATATGAATTGTGATTTGAAGGTACTAATAGCTAATTCTTAACACCTTATGGCAGGAATTGCCAAATGTGGACCTGAGAAATGTACATGGCAATGTGTGAAACCCATTTTGAGTTTAGTGCAATAATTGAAACCACGTAAAATTGGAAGCTATAAAATAAGATTGAGAAGTAGCTTAACTTCACATTCAGTAAAGTTTGATATGACCACATCAATTACAATATATAGGAATGGAAGAAAATCATGGAAAGGAAAACAAAAATAGATAGAATGAATCAGTGGTGCAGAGTGAAGTTTTGAAACCATGTGCTAGTTTATGCTTATCTATAGACACTGTCTTACTTGGTACAGTTTACTTTTACACTTGTTTTTTATTATTATTATTTTTAATTTTTTTAATTTATTTGACACAGAGAGAGAGAGAGATCACAAGTAGGCAGAGAGGCAGGCAGAGAGAGAGGGGGAAGCAGGCTCCCCGCTGAGCAGAGAGTTGGATGCGGGACTCGATCCCAGGACCCTGAGATCATGACCTGAGCCGAAGGCAGAGGCTTTAACCCACTGAGCCACCCAGATGCCCATTATTATTATTTTTTAAGATTTTATTTATTTATTTGAGAAAGAGAGAGAGAGAGCGCGCATGAGAAGGGGGGAGGATCAAAGGAAAAAACAGACTCCCTGCTGAGCTGGGAGCTCAAAGCGGGACTGGATCCTGGGACTCCAGGATCATGACCTGAGATGAAGGCCGTCGATTAACCAACTGAGCCACCCAGGTACCCCTACGTTTGTTTTTCTTTTTTTAAAAATTATTTTTATTTATTTATTTGACACAGAGAGAGAGAGATCACAAGTAGGCAGAGAGGCAGACAGAGAGAGAGGGAGAAGCAGGCTCCCTGCTGAGCAGAAAGCCCTATGCGGGGCTTGATTGAGGGACCCTGAGATCATGACCTGAGCCGAAAGCAGAGGCTTTAACCCACTAAGTCACCCAGGGGCCCCTGTTTTTCTTAAACACAGTTATTAGTAGTGCCCTTTTTTATTTCTAAAAGCAGCCTGGTTTAGGAGATACAGTATGTGGCTACTCTGAGAAAGTGCAAAAGCAGTGTTGAATTCAGATACTGTAAAGCAGAGAGAGTGCTCCATGAGAAAAAGGAAACTGGAATTATGGTCAGTACTTAAACTCAGGCACTGTGAAACCTCAGTTGAGAAAAGGGCCTAGCAGAAGATGCAGATAGAATCTGCCAGAAACAAAACAATGCATCAAATGAGATCCATGTACAGCTCTGAGATACCCCTGACTGTTTTGTATTGGGATGGAAGAATGAAAGCCTAGGTAGCCAATTGCATAACTACGAAATCACAAAAATGAAAATAAATCCTCTCTGACAAAAATGAGCCTGTAAATCAAAATTTCATAAGAACTAAAAGAATATAAAATTAAGAAATATAATATTGGAGCCATGATGAAACAGAATTCATCACAAAATGCATGATTAAGAGTAAATCATACCTTCTGTGAGCTAAAGAATATTGTTGGTGGTGCATGATGTTCCCAGAGATCCATCAGTAAGGTCAAGCAGAAAATCCATGGGTGAGTGGATCTGGGAAATTTTATGAACTCGATCTAGCCCACCATCCTTTTACTTTCAGTTACTACATACGTTAGTCATATATTGCATGTAATGAATTTCCCTCCAATTTTTCACCTTAAAAAACCAAACATTTATTATTTTTGAAGTGTTAGAGATGAGACATAGCATAGTTGATGCTTCTGCCTGAAAGTCTGTCGCGTAACTAGTTTAGCTGTTGGTTGGGGATATGGTTTTATCGAAAAGATTCACTAATGAGAGAATTCACTTCCAAACTCGTCTGTTTCTTGGCAGGATTTAGTTAACTAAGTATGGGTAATTTTCAAATATTATCATTTCAAATATTTTTTTCTGATTTCTTCTCTTTCTAGCATTCCAATTTCCACTTGATATTGTCCTATAGCCACAAAACTGAACTCTGCTCATTTTTGTGTGTGTGTGTGTTTTTTTAAGATTTTATTTATTTAAGAGAAAGGGAGAGAGAGTAAGGGAGAGGGAGAGAAAAGCAGAAACAGATGCTGCGCTCAGCTCAGACCTGATGCAGGGTTCCATCCCATAACTGCGAGATCACAATTTGAGCCAAACCAAGAGTTGGGCACTTAACTGACTGAGCCACACAGGTGTGACGGAACTCTAATCATTTTAAAAACTTTTCTTTCTTTCTTTTTTCCCAATTGAATGACTTCTATTTATCAATTTTACTCACTCTTCTGTCATCTCTAAATTGCTTTTAACTCTGATGTTATTTCTATTTCTTATACAGCACTATGTCTTATATTTCCACCTTGTTCTCCTTCCTACCTTCCTTCCTTCCTTTTTCTTCCTTCCTTTCTCTTTCTTTCTTTCCTTCCTTCCTTCATTCTTTTTTCTTTCTTTCTTCTTTTCCAATATTTCCTTTAAAATTGTATTACACGTCCATTACCCTATACATCTTTGAGCAGTTATTATAGATGCTTTAAATTCAGTATCAGTGTCATTCATTTTCAGTTTCCATTGATTGGCTTTTCTTTTATGTATGACTTACATTTTCCCAATAATGTCTATGGCTAGTAATTCCAAAGCCTATTCTGGACATTAGTAGATGATATGCTATTGTGGAGGCACTGCAGTGTGAAACCTTTATGTGAGGGATCTTTTGTTTCTTTTGTACTGATACTCATTTTACTTATTATTTATATTATATTATATTATTATTTTATTTTATTTTTTGCTTTTGCAAGCAGTTAAGTTGGCTTACTCCCAAATTCATTTTTTCTCTAATGTGAATGGCAGAGGAGGACCCCATTTAATTTCATTGGTTTTATTTGGCGTGCTTTGGTCAAACTCCAATGCTTTCAGAAGGTTAATTTTTCATAATTTTTTTCACAAGTCGTAGAAGTTTTCTATAGGATGGCTGGTCCAATAGGAGCAAAGTTCTCATTAAGAACTTTGGAAGGAAAATTTTTCCTTCCTTAAAGTGGAAGGAAAATCCACTCACTGTAAATTTTAACTTTGACATTTAATACATTTTAGTTTCAAATCAGTTTGCAAATATAAGTATAGAAAAGCAATAGCAACAACTGAATATTTCCTTGACATATCATTGTTAATATTGTATGAAGCTTTAAATTAACCACTCATTAGAATACAAACTCAATGAATGATGACATTTTTGTGCTTGGATTGCAAAATGAATATTTCTGAATGAGTGATTGGAATAACCCATATTTCTATGTAGTAAATTATTTACCTATAGTCCACAAAGTATTAACGGAGTAAGTTTATCTTTGTCTAATAAGTATCAACTTCAACATTTTGGGCCTAATTTTAGAAATATAAATATGACAGTGTCAGTTGTATAAGACAATGACATATAGTACTTAAAATTTACCAAGTATTTGTTATATAATTTAAAAATTTATTTTTATATAATTTAAAATCTGTTATATAATTTAAAATTTATTTTTATAATAAATATTCATATTAAGAGTTGTAATTGTTCATGTCTTAAGTATATTGGAGTGGGTATCAATGTCATCTTACACTATTACATAGCTAAAGGGAAGTGTGGAAAAGTTACCATGGCAACATAGCAATTTACCTCTGCATATTGGAAAAAGACTAAAAATGCCAAAACATTGTAGATTTGGGGGGCATCCGCTTTTCTTTCACATATCACAGAAGTCCTCACAGATTTGACTTCTCATTAACATACAACTGCATAGCTTACATAACTTACACAAACTGTCAGAATCAATAAACCTCAAACACATTTGTAGAAAATAATTATATAGAAAGATATGTCTTGCATGCCCATATCAAAATCAAAGAGTATAATTATTTTATTACATATGGAAGATGGGACCAACATCTAAATTTTTCTTATCCATACGACATGATACTCTCAGAGGAATGTTTTGTTACCATTAGATTAAAAATCTAGATCTTCATAAGAAAATAGTGCCTAAATAAATATGTTGTATTGCTAGGATTGGAACCCCATCCCAAATCCACTATAAAATGTTCTTTTTTGTAATTCACTGAAATTGTTTAGACAATAAGAAAATTGGCAATCCAAGATTCAGTTTTTTCAATGATAATGTCATTTTAGTTAAATGAGCAAAAATTATAAAAATAAAAAGAACTGAGGAAAAGAGTTAAGTTTTTTATGAGAACAGCTCAGAGCAGCCTTAGAAATATTTTTAAATAGCCCCTCTTATGGTTATTCTCACTGCAGTTTCTTTTCACTATTCCTAATGAATAAGTAAAATTTATTTATATAGTTGGTAGACAGAATAATGGCCTTTCAATGATATCTACATCCTAATCCCTGGAACCTGTGAATATTTTACCTTGCACGTAAAGGGGAATTAATGTTGTAGATAGAATTGAGATTACTAATGAAGTTTAGATAAGGTGATTATCTTTAATTATGCAGGTGGATCCAATGTTATCAACAAGAATCCGTAAGAGCAAGAGGGAACATAGATGTGTTGTGAGGAGAACTCAATTCATCATTGCTGGCTTTGAAGATGAAGGAAAAGGGCCATGAGACATTGAATGTGATTAACCTCAAAAAATAGGGAAAAGCAAGGGAACAGGTTCTCCCTAGAGCCTCCAGAAAGGAATGCATGCAGCATTGGCAAATGTTGATTTTAGTTTAGTGAGACCTAAACCAGACTTCTGACCCACACAATTGTAAGATAATAAATTTGCATTGTTTAAACCACCTACTTTGTGGCAATGTGTTATACCAGCAATAATGAACAAATGCAATTATGTCATTAAAAAGGCTAAGAGTAAAAAACTATTTCAGAAATCAGACAGCCCTCAGGAAAAAGGCCAATTTTTCTGAAGGTCATTAGAAACTCACTCAGTATTTGCCATGTTGGTTAAAAAATATACTTTTGATTAAATATGTACAGAGGAAGAAAAGAAAAAAAAAGTATCAGACTTCTGGTTTGAGTTCCAACACGTAAAGAACTGAGAGGTTGACGTTCCTTTTTCTTGTTATGAGAAAAAGCTAAATAAACTGAAAATCAATGCTTTTTCTTAGACGGAACAGTAAAATGAGGTGTCAGAACAAAGTACCACCCCAAAATCCAGAGAGACAAGTTCATTCAGAGAGAGGCAGCTGAGGTCCGTTTATCTGGAGCAGGAGCCACTGGAGCTTAAACCAGGAAGACCACTTAAATAGTCATTTTGCTAAGTTTCTGGAAGCTGAGTGTGGAATAGCTTCATAGAAGAGAACCCCCACACTTTGGCGAGTTTTAAGTCCAGGAGCCCTACTAGAATGTCAGGATAAAAAGCTGCCAATGATTCTATTGTGTCTCTGGAAAGAGAAGAGTAAAAGTAGCCCTTACAATGAAATAAACTCAGAACATTCCCATACATTTTCTGGGATACGGGGGACAGACAACTTTATCAGTGCCATCCTATACTTCTTGGATGTTTTGTTCTGTTTGTTTTTTCTCTCCATTTTTTTGTCCTCATTGCCTCTAGTTTGGGAAATTTCTATTGACTTATCTGCAAGATCTTGGATTCTTTCCTTGGCTATGTGGTCTACTGATAAGCACATTGAAAGTATTCTTCACTCCTGTTGCTGTGGTTTTTATTTCTAGGATTTTGCTGTTGTTCTTAGAGTTTCCATCTCTCACGATTGCTTCAACTTTCTCTGTGAACCCAAAACAACACCACAGTCTGAGAGTGAGGATGATGGAGAAGGTCTTATAAGTTTGAGAAGAGAAGAGAGTAAAATCGTTATCTGAGAGTGAAAAAAAAATTGGGGAAGTATAGTATGATTGCATTAGGGCCACTTGAGGTCCATGGAAATAAATTTAAAGTGAGAATAGTCATCAGTTTCCACCAGATTCAGCCACATAGGAGCAGGCATAGATTATGTCGAAATTGGAAGTAACAAAAGTTTTTGAATTTGAGTACAAGGGAGCAAGTGAGGCAAGGGAATCAATGATATGCAAGGGACTGATTATAATGATTGAACATAACGTTGAAGGTTAATGGTGGGGAGAGAAGATGTAAAGGGAATGAGGGGCAGCCCATAGAATTATGACAACAAAATTGAGGTTCGTATTCTAAGTAAGAGATTGTCTGAGATCGCCTGGGTGGTTCAGTGGGTTAAAGCCTCTGCCTTCGGCTTAGGTCATGATCTCAGGGTCCTGGGACTGAGCCCCGCATCGGGCTCTCTGCTCAACAGGGAGCCTGCTTCCCGCCTCTCTGCCTGCCTCTCTGCCTACTTGTAATCTCTCGCTGTCAAATAAATAAATAAAATCTAAAAAAAAAAAAAAAAGATTGTATGAGTCAGGGTAATTGATTAAAGGAAGTGAAAAAATAGGAGGTGCTAATAGAATATAGCAGACATATAAATTTTAGATTATAGAGAATTTGAAGTCACTTATAATGATATCATGAGTGTGTGTTACCAAAGAACAATTGGCTGAAGTAGGATATAGGACAAGTTTCTTTGGGAATGAGAATTCAAATAAAGCAGTACTATGTGGTAAATCTCATAACATGGTAGTTAATGCTGAAGGTTTTTATCAAGGAGAGAATGAAGAATAGGGATGACATTCACCCTCTCTCTAGGAGAATCAAGTAGCTCCTACAAAGACGATAAGAGAAGCAGTGTTCCTTGTAGGAAATGAGTTTTTGTCCATTGGAACATGAGGTTGGAAAACTCAGAAATGTGTTTCAAGATACAGGAAGTTTTCTGATGATGGACTGTGGCTTCTAGAAGGAACATGGAGAGGGTTTTAGAGTTGGGAATAGGTAGAAACCGGCAACAGAAGACTGATAACAAAACCTGATGGGAGTAACAAGGACAGAGTTGGATGGTGACTTCAGACTCCAGTGTTTTTTGTGTTGGCTTAAGTATTCACAGCTTTCTTATTTTTCACTTTTTCCATCCATCAAAATCTATTCTCCTAAAAATGACCTGGTATTTGATATTATTTTCTTTTCTTTTTTTTTTAAAGATTCTATTTATTTACTTGACAGATCACAAGTAGGCAGAGAGGCAGACAGAGAGAGAAGGGGAAGCAGGCTCCCCACTGAGCAGAGAGCCCCACGTGGGGCTCGATCCCAGGACCCTGAGACCATGACCTAAGCCAAAGGCAGAGCTTTAACCCACTGAGCCACCCGGGCGCCCCTGATATTATTTTCAAAGTAGTAGAAACATCTACATATTAAATAATATATGGATAGTTTAAAAAAAGACTCATCTTTGAAAATCATTGAATAAAAGTCATATCATATAGTGAAAAGTGAATTTCAAGTTTTTAGACTAGTTAGGGAGCATTTAAGAAATAATAAATGCTTTCTTCATGCCCTCAGTCAGCCAGTATGAAATTACCAGTCATTCTTTTTTCCAGCTTTACTATTAATAATCTACTTGTAGTCATTCATTTTAGTGTTCTAAAAACCACAAAACATTAATACTAATCTGCTGACTTTATCTGAAGTGATTCAGATCTCAGACTATAATCGAAAAAGGAAAATTTTGATTTAAATACTAAATAAATGTAACCAGTCTTGTGTTCCTTGTCAATAAATTTACTGATGAGCTCTTTTCTCTTCAAAATATGTTGCTAAATCTTACAGTATTTTCATCTTTGAAATGTACTATTTTATACCCTTTTTCAGGCTAACTCACGTGAATTTACATCAAGTGATATCTGTTTGTCATTAACCTTTACATTAATTTAAAAGTAGTACTTTCCTTTTTGTTTTGTTTTGATTTTTTTTTTAATTTTTAATTTTTTATTAGCATATAATGTATTCTTTGCCCCAGGGTACATGTCTGTGAATCATCAGGCTTACACATTTCACAGCATTTGCCATAGCACATACCCTCCCCAATGTCCATATCCCTTTCAATTTTATATTTATTTACCATTTAAAAACATGAAAGATGTTCTTACTAAACTGTTATCCCAGTGAGGGGAAAATACTATCAAGAAACTAGTTACCACTAAACAGATTATAAATTGAAACATCTCTTCAAACGCAAAAGCTTTTTAAAAATTCTTGTAAAATGCAATAATGAAGATGTTATTTAATTGTTCCCTGAAAATATTTTATCTCTAAAATGTATATTTCCAGCAATTCTACTTCTGAGAATTTATATTACAGATATTTTCATACATGTTGATGAAATGGGTAGTTTTATCCATTTGTAGCATTGTTTGTAATTGGGAAAAATTAAAAACATTTATGTCCATTAAAAATAAATATTTTAAAAGTTACTGGTCATGTGCTTCCCTCTTATAAAACTATGTGAAGGCAGAGAGTTTTCTATCTTGTTTACTATTATATGTTCAGCGTTGAGTATAAAGTAGTATATAAATATTGAATAAATTAATGAAACAACCAATAAAGAAGTTATAAATAACAATGTAAAATATTATGCAGCCATCTAAATGAATGCGGATATGAGATCACAATATAACGTAAAATGAAAATTTTGAGTTGAAGAAGAAAATTATAATATCCCATTCTAAATCAGAAAATATGTTGACAGATGCATATATATGCATTATCAAATGTACACTGATACAGGCCAAATCTTTAATAGTAAATAACCCTAAAAGTTGCTGAGGGGGAACCATGAGATTTCCTTTTTAATGTAAATCTTTGTATAGTTTGAAGTTTTATATTATTATTAAAACACTGCAGTAATGAGTCTGAGTAGAACCTGAACTTAATCCCTCCTGCTAAATCCATTACTCTATTTAGACAAATCGAAAAGTGAATCTTGCTTCCCAACTTAGACACGGTGTTCCTGGTCACATTCAGAAATCATTCTCAACTTCTCCTCTTTTCTAGACTAATAAGATCCCATTTTTTAACAAGTCAATTACTTCAACCAGTATGTTTAAAAGACGAGTTTCATCATCCCTTGGGGGAGGTAATTTCAGAATAAAAATATCCATGAAATTTGCATGAAATCCATATCTTTATCATTAGTTCATAATAAACTAAACACAAATTAAACAGAATCCTTCCAAATTTGGGGTAACATCAAGATAAGACTAAATGAATAGGTTGGAACTACCTAAAAACATTAGATAAGTCTTTTCAAACTTCCAAAGCCACAGTTCCAAAATTTATCTTTAAGTATCTCTGACTGTGGACATACCAAGTACACAGTTGAACACACTGCGATTAAATTTACACAGTTGCTCTCTTTTAAAGCAATAATAGCTGCACCCAAATCAGCAGGATAGTACATCACAGTACCAAATGGAGAACAAACCCAGCCTGGTATCAAGTACAATAAAAAGGAAAGCATTTGTTGCCACAGCAAGGTTTGATTCCCAAGAGTAAAGTAATGAGTTGCCAACTGAGCTGAAAATAGTGCCTCTTCCATCCTTTCTTATTTCTTTCTTTTTTCTTTTTTTGAAAGTACAATTCCATAGGTTAGCATGTCTCTCCTGATGACAACAACAACAACAACAAAAGATAAGGGGAAAATTTGGTTAGAAAGAATACGTGATTTTTTAAATAAAATGACTACCTTTAAAATACATGAATATAAAGCTACAAAGTGATTAATGAAACCACTAGAAAAATTCTCATGGTAATTATCTTCACATCTTTTCATTAATATTAAGTAAAAAGGTGTCATCAGTATATATAGAACTTTTTTTTAGCTCATCTTTGAAGCTACGTTATCCCAATTAAGTTTTATGTAACAAAAATCATTGTTAATACACACGGTGAATATTGATTTCAACATAAATTGTGCAGCATAAGGCTTGTCAGGCTCAATAAATAAATAGACAACAATATTATGTAGATTTTTTTAAAAGATTTTTTAAATTTATTTATTAGACAGAGCACAAGTAGGCAGAGTGGCAAAAGGGAGAAGGGAGAGGGAGAAGCAGGCTACCTGCGGAGCAGAGAGCCTGATGCAGGGCTTGATCCCAGGACCCTGAGATCATAACCTGAGCCAAAAGCCCCCACTTAAACAACTGAGCCAGCCAGGCATCCCTATATATCAAATTTTATTTTTCATGTAGAGTACAATTTGAAGATCCTCTTTCTATTATTCCAAAGGACTTCCTAAAATAAAGAAAACCTACCATAATGGCAGCTATGCTGTGCCTTTCAGATACACTGAAGCACTTACGCCCCAGCTAGAGATACTGTGCTCACAACTTAGTTCCACCCTTACACCTGTCCGTGGTGAAAGGACACTGCTTTGTCCCAAATTAGACAATTTCTCAGACACTGTCTGTGACCAATACTTGTCATTGGAGAATGTTCAAAAATACACACCCTTTTCTTTACTTTATGTCTATGAAGAGCCATCCTAGCTCCCAAGGCTTCAGTTTCTTTGTTTTTAATAGATCTTGTTAGGGCGGTTTTAGATCACCAACAGGTTGAGTGGAAGGTATAGAGTTCCCAGAGTTGTCCAGCTCCGCACATGCAGTCTCCCTCCTCAGCCAGAATGGTACTCTTTTCACAATCGATGAAACTATTTTGACACATCATAATTACCCAAAGTCCATAGTTTACCTTAGTGTTCACTCCTGGTGTTGTACTTTCAATGGGTTTGGACAAATATGAAGTGGAACGTGCCCACTGCTATAGTATCAGAATACTTACACCTCCTAAAAATTCCCTGTGCTCTGACTCCTCATACAACCCTCCATCCTGACTGCCCAGTCATCTTTCACTGTCTCCGTAGCTTTCCTGATTCTATATTCTTCTAGCTAGAATCACAGTTTGCAGCCTTTTCAGAGGAGCATCTTTCATTTAATAATATGCACCTACAATTCTAATATATGTTTTCATAGCTTGAGAACTCATTTCTTCCATTGTCTGGATGCACCACCATTTATTTATCCATTCATTACTGAAGGACATCAAAATTGCTTCCAAATTTTTGCAATTATGAATAAAGCTGTGTAATTATCCACGGGCAGCTTTTGTGTGGAAATGTTTTAAAGCCTTTGGGTGAATACCAAGGAGCCCAGTTGCTGGATCATATGGTAAGAATATGTTTAGCTTTGTAAGAAAGCACTGAACTATCTTCTGGAGTGGCTGGCCCATAATGCATTCCCACCAGCAATGAATGAGAGCTCTTGTTGTACTATGTCCTCTCCATTGGGTGTTGCCAGTGTTTCAGATTTTAGCCATTCGAATAGGTATTTTGAACCCTCCCAAAGACTCACTCCCTAAAACTACCCTCTCCCAGCCCCAGATTTTAATGCTCCAAATCACTAAGCATCCAGAAACCCATCAATTAGAGTTTGAGTGTTCCTTCTAGTGCTGTCTCTAGCAACAGGCTTCTGCTCCTGGGCTTCTGCTCCAAATAAACTGTGATTCTCTTTATTCACCCGCCTTTCCAATTTTTGTGGTAGCAGTTTTTCCTGTGACCTCAATTTTCTGGAAGATATAAGAAGAGTTGTTGATATTCCATTTCTTCAGCTTTTTCCCTGTTGTGAGGGTAGAAGTGATGGGCTTCCCATCTCTTTATATGTCAGACTAGAAACCAAAGTCCTCCAGATTTGTTCTTTCTTAAAAACTATTACAAGTGCATTAGAAATTTCCTAGGTGCTCTTTGCTGATCCTACTCCATCTGTATTTGGCCTTGGGTGTCAGTCATATTTATGAGTAATTTTATATTTTTACTGTATACGTATATACTCAGATAAGACATCTAAAGTATATTTTGGCTACTTTAAAACTTTGTATAAACAATTTTATTGCATATTAAGTGCTTATTTCACATATTTGTTCTTATTAATATCTCTGGCTCTAATTTTCATTTTTTTCCTTCTATGTAAATCATGTCGAGATTTATGAAGGATTTGAGATTTTACACTATTTTCAAGTTATAAATTAGCCTGCCAAAGTTTCAAAAGCACTGAAAACATGAGACTCCTAGGTCAGAGACAAAGGATGTTACTAATCTCAGCAGTTGCAGAGACTCTTTCCATAATTTGCTATTGTTAGTAATGCTGCTATAAACATCAGGGTGCATGTATCCCTTCAAATTACTATTTATCCTTTGGGTAAATTCATAGTAGTGCAGTTGCTGGATTGTAGGCTAGATCTATTTTTAACTTTTTGAGGAATTTCCATACTGTTTCCCAGAATGGCTGCACCAGTTTGCATTCCCACCAACAGCGTAAGAGGCTTCCCCTTTCTCCGTATTCTCACCAAGAACTGTTGTTTCCTATGTGAATTTTAACCATTCTGACTGGTGTGAGGTGATATATCATTGTAGTTTTGAGGTGGATTTCCCTGACAATGAGTGATGTTGAGTATCTTTCATGTGTTTGTTGGCCATCTGGATGTCTTCTTTGGAAAAATGTCTATATATGTCTTCTACTCATTTTAAAATTAGATTCTTTGTTTTTTGAGTGTTGGGTTTGATAAATTCTTTATTTTTTTGGATACTAACCCTTTATCATATATGTCATTTGCAAATATCTTCTCCCATTCCATACGTTGCCTTTTAGTTTTATTGATTGTTTCCCTTGCCTGTGCAGAAGTTTTTTGGGTGCTTTTGTTTTTGTTTTTATTTTGTTTTGTTTTGTTTTTTTATGAAGTCCCAATAGTTTATTTTTGCTTTTGTCTCCTTTGCCTCAGGAGGCATATTTAGGAAGAAGTTGCTACGGCCAATGTCAAAAGGTTACTGCCATCTTCTTCTCCAGGATTTTAAAGGTTTTCTGTCTCACATTTACGTCTATAATTCATTTTGAATTTATTTTTGTGTATGATGTAAGAAAGTGGTCCAGTTTCATTCTTTTTCATGTAGCTGTCCAGTTTTCCCAACATCATTTGTTGAAGAGACTGTTTTTTTTCCATTGGATAGTCTTTTCTGCTTTGTTGAAGATTAATAGGCCATATAATTGTGGGTTCATTTCTGGGTTTTCTATTCTGTTCCATTGATATGTGTGTCTGTTTTGTGCCAGTACCATGCGGTCTTCATCACTACAACTTTATGATATAACTTGGAGTCCAGAATTGTGATGCCTCCAGCTTTGTGTTTCTTTTCAAGATTGCTCTTGCTATTTGGGGTCTTTTGTAGTTCCATACAAATTTTAGGATTGTTTGTTCTAACTCTGGGAAAAGTGTTGGTATTTTAATAGGGATTTCATTAAATGTGTAGATTGCTTTGGGTAATATAGACATTAAACTATATTTGATCTTCCAGTCCATAAGCATGGAATGATTTTTCATTTCTTTTTGTTATCTTTAGTTTCTTTCACCCATGTTTCACACTTTTCAAAGCACAAATCTTTTATTTCTTTGGTTAGATTTAGTCCTAGAAATCTCATGGTTTTTGGTGCAGTTGTCAATGGGATTGATTCTTTGATTTCTCTTTTTGCTGCTTCATTACTAATGTATAGAAATGCAACAGATTTCTGTACATTGATTTTGTATCCTGCAAATTTACTGAATTTGTGCACTACTTGTAGCAATTTTTTAGTGAAGTCTTTTAGGTTTTCTATATAGAGTATCATGTCATCTTCAAATACTAAAAGTTTTATTTCTTCCTTGCTCATTTGAATGTCTTTTATTTTCTTGCGTTGTTTGATTGCTGTGGCTAGGATTTCTAGTACACTTAAATAACAGTGGTGAGAGTAGATATCCCTATCTTGTTCCTGACCATAGCGGATATGCTGTCAGTTTTTCCCCATTGAGGATGATATCAGCTGTGGGTTTTTCACATATGGCCTTTATTATGTTGAGATATGTTCCCTCTATCACTACTTTGTTGAAGGTTCTTATCATGGATGGTGTATTTTGCCAAATGCTTTTTCTGTGTCCATTGAGAGGATCATATGGTTTTTATCCTTTCTTTTATTAATGTGGTATATGACATTGATTGATTTGTAAATATTGTACCACGCTTGAAGCCCAGGAATAAATTTTATTGATCATGGTGCATGATTCTTTTCATGTACTGTTGGATTTGATTTGGTAGTATTTTATTGAGAATCTTTGCATCCATGTTCATTAGGAATATTGGCCTGTAGTTTTATTTTTTAGTAGAATCTTTGTCTGGCTTTGGCCTAAGGGAATGCTGGTTTAATAGAATAAATTTGGAAGTTTTCCTTCCATTTCTATTTTTTAGAATAGTTTGAGAAGAATAAGTATTAACTCTTCTTTAAATGTTCAATAGATTCCCCCTGTGAGCCATTTAGCCCTGGACTTTTGTTTACTGGGAGATTTTTGATTACTGATTCAATATCTTGGCTAGTTATTAGTCTGTTCAAGTTTTCTACTTCCTCCTATTTCAGTGTTGGTAGTTTATATCCTTCTAGAAATTCATCCTTCTCTTTCAGTTTGTCCAATTTGTTGGCATATGGTTTTTCATAATAGTCTCTTATAATTGTTTGTATTTCTGTGGTATTGGTTGTTATTTCTCCTCTCTCATTTGTGATTTTATTTCTTGTTTTTGTTGTTGTTGTTGTTGTTTCTGCATCCCAAAGGTTTTGGACTGTTGTGCTTTCATTTTCATTTGTTGTGCTTTCATTTTCATTTGTTTCCATGCACTTTTCTAAAATTTCTTCTTTGATTTCCTGGTTAACACATTCATTCTTCACTAGCATGTTGTTTAACCTCCATGTATTTTTGGTCTTTCTAATTTTTGTCTTCTGGTTGACTTCAAGTTTCATAGCATTGTGGTCAGGAAACATGCATACAATGATTTGTTTTGTTTTGTTTTGTTTGTTTTACTTGTTGGGGCCTGATTTGTGACCCTGTATGTGATCTATTCTGGAGACTATTTCATGTGTACTTGAAAAGAGTGTGTATTCTGCTGCTCAGAATGAAATGTTCTAAATATATTGGTTAAGTCCATCTGGTCCAGTGTATTATTCAAAACCATTGTTTCTTTGTTGATCTACTTAGATGATCTGTCTATTGATGTAAGTGGGGTGTTAAAGTCCCCTACTATTACTATATTATTATCAAATAGTTCCTTTATGTTTATTAATTGTTTTATATATTTGGATGCTCCCAAGTTAAGTGCATAAATATCCACAATTGTTAGATCTAGTTGGATTGCCCCTTTTATTATGGTATAGTGATTTTCATCTCTTTTTTTGAAGTCTTTGTTTTATTTTTTAAATTTTTTGAAGGCTTTATTTATTTATTTTAGAGAGAGAAAGGAGGGGGACAGAGGGAGCGGAGAAGCAGACTCCCCACTGAGCAGTGAGCTAAAACAGGGCTCAATCCCATGACCCTGAGATCATGACCTGAGCAAAAGGTTAAGGATCTGCTTAACCAACTGAGCCACCCAGGTGCCCTTACAGTCTTTGTTTTAAGGTCTAGTTTGTCTGATAAAGTATTGTTACTCTGGCTTTCTTTTGACATCAATTTGCATGATGAGTGTTTCTCTATTCCCTCATTTTCAATCTGCAGGTGTCTTTAGAGCTAACATGAGTCTCACGTAGGAAGCGTATAGATAGATGGGTCTTGCATTTTTACCCATTCTGTTGCCCTATGTCTTTTGATTGAAGTGTTCAGTTCATTTATATTCAAAGTGGTTATATATAGATATGTGTTGAGTTCCATTTTATTACTTATTTTGTCAAGTTTGTTTCTGGATATTTTCTCTGATCTTTTCTCATTTTTGTCATTTTTGGTTTCTCCTTTGTATTCAAAGAGTCCTCTTTAACATTTCTTGCAAGGCTGGCTTAGTGATTGTGAAGTCTTTTAGTTTTTGTTTGTCTGGGAAACTCTTTATCTCTCCTTCTACTCGGATTGATAGACTGGCTGGATATAGTTTTCTTGGCTGTAGATTTTTCTCATTCACCATTTCCACTCACCATTTCCATTCACCATAAAATCATGCCATTCACTCTTGGCTTGCTATGTTTTTGTTGAGAGATCTGCAGCTAGCCTTATGAGTCTTTCCTTGTAAGATAGGACTTCTTTTGTCTTACTGCTGTTAGGACTTTTTTCTTTATTGTTCTATTTTGCTAATTTAATTACAATATGCCTTCGTATTGGCCTGATTTTGTTGATTTTGGGGAGAGTTTTCTGTGTCTCTTAGATTTGGATGTCTCTTTCCTTCCCCAGATTCAGCTATTATTTTCTCAAATAAATTTTCTGCCTTCTTTTCTTTCTCTATTTCTTCAGGGAGTCTCACAATATGAATTTTATTAGGTGTGATGGAGTCACTGGGTTCCTGAAGTTATTTTTGTGTTCCATAATTATTCCTTCTCCCTTTTGTTCAGCTTCATTATTTTCCACTATTTTATCTTCTATATCACTTATTCATTCTTCTGCTTCTTCCATCCTTCATTTTATCCACTCTGTTTCAAATCTGTTATTGTATTTTTCATTTTTGACTGATTTGTTTTTTTAACTCTTTTATCTCTACAGTAAGGGTCTCCCTGAAGTCTTCTATTCTTTTCTCAACCCAAATGAGTATCTTTATGATTGTTGCTTTAAATCTCCATCAGTCATATTACTTATATATCTGTTTCAGTTAGATCTCTGTCCATGATTTTATCTTGTTTCATTTGGGATGAATTTCTCTATCTTGACAATTTTTTCTAAATCTCTGTCTTATTTTATTTTATTTTATTTTATTTGTTTGACAGAGAGGAGAGAGATCACAAGTAGGCAGAAAGGCAGGAAGAGAGAGAAGGAGAAGCAGACTCCCCACTGAGCAGAGAGCCAGATATGGGGCTTGATCCCAGGACCCTGAGATCATGACCCGAGCCAAAGGCAGAGGCTCTAACCCACTGAGCCACCCAGGTGCCCCCTAAGTCTCTGTCTTCTTGTCTGTGTTAGAAAAACCTGTTTCCTGCTTCTAAGAGTAATGACGTTATGAAGAATAGGTCACATAGTGATCCTGGGCTTTGCACCAGCATCATCCGCAGATTCTCTCCTTGCTTGCAGTGGGCAGTATTTAGACCTTGGCCACAGGTGGGGATTTTGAACTAGGTGTTCTCTGTTTTGCTGTTCTGCTTTTCAAATGAGACCTTTTCAAATGAGACCTCTACTTCCACTAGAACTAAAGCTTTGCAGAGTTCTGTAGTTGGGAGATATGGTGTGTGTGGGTTTGTGCTGGCCTTCTGGGGAAGGGTCCCACTGCACTGGTTCTTAGGCATACTTGCCTGAGAAAAGCAGCAGCTGCACAGCACAGGGGGGCAGGACTTGGTGTAAATAGGTTAGACAGTTGTGCTCTTTACTGAAGGTGGTTCTGTGTTAATGCTGAGGAACAGGGGAAGGAAATGGCATCAGTCTTCTCCTTTGTTCCTGAAGAAGGGTCTTTGTGCTTGTTGCTCTTGGGGAAGCACTCCCAGAAGAGTGAATAATCTCGCCACTGTGAGTCTCAAGCATTTTTCAGATCACCCTTTTCACATATTTGCCTCTGGGTTGTTTGTTTGCCTGCCTTCTCTCCAGGAGCAACATGGTGCCCTCTGAACTCTATCCCAGCAAAACCTGCTGACTTTTAAAACTCCAGGCTTTAGGGCCATTGTGTGCTCTGGGGCCTGCATTGGTCTTCCGGGGGAGGGTCTTGCCACCCTGGGGCTGTTGCAGGTTTGACCCAGAAAGGCAGTTTTACCAGAACATGGGGTTGTGGGACTTGGAGCAAGTAGGCTAGGCAGTCAGAGGTGGGTCAAGCTTCCCTTGGCAGGTTACTCTGCACTGATGTTGAGGGGCTGGGGAGGAAAATGGCATCCAGTAGCTCTTTTGTCCCCTGAGATGTGACTCTGGGACCATCACTTCTCACAGATGTCCTCAAGAAGTATGGTCTCTCCTACGCACCTTCTAGGTAACCCTCAGATTGTGCTGTCTACCTGGGAGTTGTTTGCCTGCCTTTTTTCCAAGTGTAGAGTAGGGCAGTGCCCTCAAGTCTCTAACCCAGCCAAGCCCACTCACCTTTAAAACTCCAGTCTTCCAATCCTGCTGGCTGCAAAAACTCATGAAAATCAGCCCTTTTTGTTTTCCCTGCCAATATCTTTGGGGAAGTGTTCTCCCTGTGTGTATCTCTGTGTGCTCCAATCACTCTTGCCTCTTTCCATGACCAGAGCTCCCTCCCTGACCCCCTCAGTACCTATTATCTGTTTCTCCCCCAAACCATGTCTCCACACTTCCTCCCTTCCTCAATGTGGCTTCTTCTCTCTCTCTAGTTGTAGAGTTTGTTCTGTCAGGTCTCAGGTTGATTTCTTGCATATTAAGAACAATGGGATGATTACCTACCTACATTTGAAAGATGAGATGAGCCAAGGGTTCTCCTACTATGCTGTTTTCTTAGTCCCCCCCAAAAATACCTATTGCTAATTTTTATTTGCAGTTTATTACTTACTTTGTATAGAATGATACAGCTAATAATCTTTTTCCCCCAAATACATTTATTTTATTTTTTCAGTGTTACAAGATTAATTGTTCATGCACCACACCCAGTGCTCCATGCAATACGTGCCCTCCTCAATACCTACCATCAGGCTCGCCCAACCCTCCACCCCCTCTCCTCCAAAACCCTCAGTTTGTTGCTCAGAGTCCACAGTCTCTCATGGTTCATCTCCCCCTCCGATTTCCCCCCAGCTAATAATCTTATACAAATCCTGAAATTCCCTCAATACATGTTACTGAATAATCTATCATAGCTGTTAACTCAGGGAAAAAAGTGGGTAAGCCCTAGCACACTGCTATGGCCAACTGCTCCAACCCAGGGAATCCCAAGGGGACCAGACAGATCAGTAGCGCAGCTCCTGACTAGATTTGCCAACAGCGTTGCTGAAGAAACTCAGTTGCCTTAACAACTGACCTCTCCACCTACAAGATGAACATCTAGATTTTCATGGGGAGAGGTTCAGGGGGTAGGTGTGAGAGAGCAGGCAAACAGCTTGTGATCATAGATGGGGGGTCAGTATGTGTTCTGCCCACCTCACAATTATGGGTGGGGGAGGGGATATGTGGGGTGTAATCTTCTAGGCATTCTGTTGTTATCAAGGATTTTATTGTTCCAATCATTGGAACTATTGGAGTCTATAATTGAACAAGAGGGCTCATTGACACGTCTCCTTTTCTACACAGCTCTGTAACTTCAGTATAATTTAGGGTACTTTGTTTTTTGTTGATATATAAGAATACTACTTTATAGTTTTAGTCTGGTTTTCTCTTTATACATTGAGCTTATATCCATCGTCTTGTTGATTTCTTATCTCTGGGTCTGTGGATCTTTTCAGCTACCATTTTTCTGTGCAATTTTTAACAGTGCATATTTTGGAAAATGGTAAAAACATTAAATAGTTTCATGTTGAGATATTTGCTAGGAAAGTCCATGTCTAGGATGTGTGTACATGTGTGTGTTTGTGTTTGTGTGTGCATGGTATAGCTACACCAATCCCTATACTTATATTTGTGTATCTATATCCATCTATACATTTATGTACAGATCTTCCTTGACCTATGACAGGGTTACATCTCAATAAACCCATTGTAAGTTGAGAATACCATAAGCTGAAAATGTATCTAATACACATAACCTACTGAACATAGTGGTTTTTTAGCTAAGCCTGCCTTAAACATGCTCAGAACAGTTTCAGTAGCCTAGAGTCAGCAAAATCATTTAACACAAAGCTTATTTTATAATAAAATATTCAATGTCTCATGCAATTTATTGAATACTCTACTTAATGTGGAAAACAGAAAGACTGTATGGGTACAGAATGGTTGTAAATATGTCTGTTGTTCACCCTCATGATCCCAAGCCTAACTGGGAGCTACAGCTCAGCATCATGAGGGAGAATCGTACTGCCCAGCACTAGCCCCAGAAAAGATCAAAAGTCAAAATGTGAAATACATTTTCTACTGAGCCCATACCCCTTTTAGAGCATATAAAGTTGAACAATTGTAATTCAAACCGTTGTAAGCCAGGTGCCATCTGTATGGATGTTGCCGTTCCATTACCCGCAGAGCGCTACATTGTTAAAGACTGATTTGAGGATCCCTAGAAAAGTAACCACTTGTAGAACTAAGTAGCCACTTACAAAACTTTAGTTTTAATCAAGGAGAAAGAAAAGAAATAAAGCAAAGCACTAGAACAAGAGAGCCATCATTTCCTTTACCTCAGATTCTGAAACACTTCAGCAGAAATGAAAGCAACTTTCCTGCTGGTACTATTACCTCTGATAGCAAATTCTTTTCTCCTCACAATGAGGGTCTGAGAAGGACAATCTGTCTCACAGGTAGCAGAGGCAATACAAAGTGGGAAGGTGAAGAATTTCAGCATAAGAACAAGAAAAACTATAGATGGGCTAGACAATTACAGTCAACAAAAGAACTAAAGGAATGAAATTTGTTTGTTTGTTTTCCAACTTTGCCTATCCTTTCTCTAATTTTTTAGAGTTCCCATAGAGATGAGACATTCAAACAAAACGATCTTCTAAGCTATGCAGAAATAAAATAGATATTTTTAAAAAGAAACAAAAGACAAAGAGAATTTAACTTACAGTTGTGATGATGGGAAACCAAAGGAAATTCCTTTTCTTTGGCTTGTATGATTACTTGGAATGACAGCAATTTTGCTAAAAATACTTTTCTTCTGATAGCTCTTAGGAAATGGCCTGGTGCTTAATATTCTATTCCAAGCTTTGAATAATGAAGTTGTGTAGAATAAAAAAAAAAATTCTGGGGAGAGCTATCTAAGTACTTTTTTATAGTTAAACATTGAATTTTTTTCTGAGTAATATCTTTTTTAATTATAAAAGTTATATAAACAAGAAGAAAATCTACAACTTACGGCAAGGCACACAGAAAATTCTTAACATTTCCTGTGATTACAGTATCTATTAAAAAGCCATTTTTATTATTTCTGACCAATATGCATGTGTGTGTGTGTAGATATATACATAGATACTGTTTTTCTATAGTATTCTATATCAAATTCCTACTTGTAGGCATTTATATTGCTATGATTTTTTAAAAAAAATTTAAATTACTAGACAAGCATAACTTTAAATATAAATCTGAAATTATATGTTCAGTTTTCTCCTAAAAAATATCAACAATTGAAATTGTTTGGCTGTATAGATATAAATAAGTTTATGACTTTTGATGGGACCAAAAGTCTTTTTTTGGGACAAAAGTCAAAAGACTTGTAAGACATAATTTTCCAATTAATTTTACATTGCGGTGAAGGAAACAGGAAGTGGGAATCTGAAGCATAATGGTTACAGACATCATGGATATTGGGTAATAGTCAAATAGTAAATCATTTAATCTTTATATATACTTTTACTTATGAATTAAAATATTTTAAAATATGTGCTGTAACTTGAGGTTCTAACCTAATCTTCATGGATATTAAGAAAGAGAAACAAAATAAATACTAATGCATCCTTCTGTTTAGTTCACTTAACATAAAAGGAGAGAAAGCACGCATTCTCATAATGCTTTAGACAGCTAAATTGAAGACCTTAATCTAAACTTCAAAATGGACTTTAAATTACCTAGAATATTCACATAATTAATATAATTGATCTCCTTCATCTTTTTCATGGACAGCCATTGCTTTAAATACTTTCTTATGGTTTCATAAGAATTCTAAATCAACATCTGAAGCTTTAAAAATCAACTTTTTGACCACTCTTAATGGCTTTTCTGACTAAACCCTAAGTGGATACATGGATGCAGTTATTTGATTGCATATATCCTCTTAGCAAAACACACCAACACCAAGAATGCCCTTCAAAAGCTTAAATTCTGGGGCACCAGGGTGGCTCAGTGGGTTAAAGCCTCTGTCTTCACCTCAGGTCATGATCTCAGGGTTCTGGGATTGGGCTCTCTGCTCAGCAGGGAGCCTGCTTCCCCCTCTCTCTCTGCCTGCCTCTCTGCCTACTTGTGATCTTTCTATCTCTGACAAATAAATAAATAAAATCTTAAAAAAAAAAGCCTAATTCTGGGAACAACAAGGGCTTAATCACAGACAGAATGCATCCAAGCATGGAGCAATTAGACCCCAATAGTATCCCTGTCACCAGTTTACTGTCATAGCTTATAAACTGCAGTAGGAAATGCCCATCATCTCATTAGACAGGCATGGACCTCTTTATTTTGTAGTCTTTGACCTTCTAATTGTCACCAATAAGTTTCACATATAAAGAAATGAAGATAATTTACTTCCTGTGTATATAACACACACTTAACATAGGAGTCATTCACTGAATATGGTTTCCCCCAAATTCTCTTTTGTATAAATTACTTTATCTGAATCTTTATTTTTTTAAGATTTTATTTATTTATTTGAGAGAGAGAGAGAGAGAAAGTGAGAGAAAACATGAGAGGGGAGAATGTCAGATGGAGAAGCAGATTTCCTGTTGAGCTGGAAGCCCGATGCGGGACTCGATCCCACATCTCTGGGATCATGACCTGAGCCAGAGGGAGTTGCTTACCCAACTGAGCCACCCAGGTGCCCTATCTGATTCTTTAAACAACCATGTGGAATAGGTAAGCTTATTCTTACTATAATTAAAATTGTATTGTATAGATGAGTAAATTGAGGTTCAGAAGTAAAATGACTTACCCAAGGGACCAAAGCCATTGGACAAAAAGCCACACTGGAAGTTTAGTTATAAAATCTCAAGTTTTGTGTGTTTTTTTACCATAACACAGTATAGAAGATAACTTCAGAAAGCATAATTAGATTTTGCATTTGTAAAAGGTGATGACTATTACATCCAATTATGATTTTTAAAACATGCTGATAATGAAGTTTCCCCATGGTTAATCACAGCTGCTACCGTGCCAGGCTGCAGGCTTGACACATGGAGAGGTTCCCAGAACAGTGGTTCTTATAAAAACCACCATGTGGAACCATTTTAAGTTATTACATTTTTTCTTCTCCTGCTATCCCATTTTCCAATTAATTTTAGTGGATCCATACTCCTTTCCACTCTAGACCAATCTATCTCTAGCCATTGGGCAAGGAAGAGATAGCATGAAAAGCTAATTCTATTTTAGCTAACAAATCCTTATAAGTCCTTACAGTCATTCAGTTTCGAATTTGTGGGATTGGATGAATATAAGCCAAACAAATGCTCATGAATAACAATAAATCGGCGTTGCATTTTACTAGTGATAAATCTGACGTTTTAAATGACCAGATGGTTAAAGAGAAACCATAAGGTTAGCAAAGCAAGTTTAGTTGGCATGAGATATTGATAATACACTCAATACAAGCCAAACAAGGCCACATTTTTAAAAGTGTAGTGCTTTTATTTTTTTAGCCATATTTAGAATAAGGTAAAAAGTTCATAGACATTTAGACTTAGGTGTAATAAAGGCACTTGTCTAAGAGATTATCAAGTCAAGTGATGTCTGCTCAAAAGTAGGTGTTTACTAAAACAGTGTCTGGGTTTATCATTGGAAGATTACAAAGTGGTGATCTTTTGAAAGTCAAATGTTTCCAGAAGGCATTTTTCATTATTATCGCAGAAAAATTAAGCTTAACCTTGTGGAGAAACTGTGAGTGTGGGTCTTAAGTTTTGTCCTTTACAGGGTGTCTGGGTGGCTCAGTGGGTTAGAGCCTTTGCCTTCAGCTCAGGTCATGATCTCAGGTCCTGGGATCAAGCCCCGCATCAGGCTCTCTGCTTAACAGGGAGCCTGTTTCCTCCTTTCTCTCTGCCTGCCTCTCTGCCTACTTGTGATCTCTCTCTCTGTCAAATAAATAAATAAAAAATATTAAAAAAAAGTTTTGTCCTTGACATGAGCTAGTTGCATAGACATCACATCTAAAATGTCTATCTCTAGTTTCATCATTTAAAAATAAAAATTATACATATTCCCTCACATATACAGGATTATTTATGAGCTTTGGCCCCCACTGATATGTATAAATCATCGATGCTAACATATTTTCACCGTTCCTTCATAGTCTCAATATCCTATATAAACATATTCCAAAAGCCCTCTTATACCCTGGAAACTATTTTGCTTCAGGTTCCCTGTCTCTGTCTCATGCCAGTCAAAGATGTGCTTAAAATGTATTCTTCTCCCAGCCTATGCCTTCACCTCTGCAATCAAATAAAAGCAGGACCTTTAGCCTTGAATCAACCGTTATCACTGTCCAATAATTTACTGCAAGCTGCTAGACCATTCACACCCCTCCCTTTATATTATTTATATTATATTATTTCATACATTTCTCTTCTCAGACTTCTAGCACCTCCAACACCATCCTAACCCTCAGGAACTTGGCATTTGGTTCACTGGGAAAATACAAATAAAGAGATTCATACCCACAATCTTTTACCACCATATATATACAACCTATCAGCTTCTATGCCCCAAGACTGCCTCCTGTTTCATGACTACCTATTAAAACCCACATCCTGTCCCTTTTTTCTCCCCTTCCCTAAAAAGCTGTCTTTTTATAAGAAAAGAAAAGTTATTTCTTTTCTTATTTACTCTTGAACCCACCCCAGTCAGATCTTGCCACTGAAGTGACTCTTACAAAATCGCCATTGATAAATGAAATGACCCATCTTCAACTTACTTGAATCTTTATTCACATTCATGTTTGATCTTTTCCTCCTTGAAATATTTTTCCACTTTGATTCCAGGAAATCTACTCTTCTGATTGTTCCTATTACAAGATCCCCCCTTCTCTGGCTCTTTTACTTGTTCTTTCTTAACCATCACCCCCTCCCCATCTGCTACTTAAGTGCCTCAAATCTGTTCTTAGACTTCTATCCTTTTCTATTTGTTCGTCTAAAGATTTATTTATTTATTTGGGAGAGTTGAGGGGGAAGGAGAAGGAGAGAATCTTCAAGCAGACTCCCCGCTGAGCACAGATCCTAAGGAGAGTCTGGGTCTCATAAGCCTGAGACCATGACCTGAGCCAACACTGAGAATCTGACACTTAGCCAACTAAGCCACCAGGCACTCCTATTTGTCCTTCTGTATTCGATTCATACTACCTCAAAGTTTTGACTGCCATTTATACGCTAATGAATTGCCAAATTATATTTTCAACCTGATCATCTCTGCAAAATTTTTAGTACTTATGTATGGGAACAGAGAACTTCCTTTTATTTGGTCAATAGCACAATAAACAAAATTAATGGCTAATATTCCAATATCAGTCTTTAATTAAAAATTATATTTAATGATTAAAAATTATAACTTTAATTATAAAAACATTCTAAGTAGGTCATATAATTTAATTTATAGTATAATTTTATATAACTAATTGACAATTTTTTGCCTGAATTTATAGGGAACAGTTAGTGAATTTATTTTGAGAATAAGCCAATCTAGAAATACCATGCATTTTGAATATAAATACAAATAGCTCTGGAAATATTATGGGAGTTTAAAATCTAATAATTTAAGGTGCTACTTTATTTTTTTTTTAGAGATTTATTTATTTATTTTATATAGAAAGAAAGCAGGTGGAGGTGGAAAAGGAGAGGGAGAGAGAATCTTAAGCAGACTCCACACTGAGCATGGAGCCTGCCAAGGAGCTCCAAGTGGTCCTGATCTCACAATCCTGAAATCACGACCTTGGTGTACTGTTACTGATTCCTTTTCAGTTTGGGTCTACACTACATACCTATATTATGCTAACTTGATTAATTATCAAAAAAATAGATATTGTTCCAGAATCTTATGGTCAAAAGACTACAGATATAAGCAAATTGATTAAAATAGAACACAAAGGAGTTCAAATTATCAGAAATATTTAGAACAAACATGAAGAGATTCGACCATGTACTTGGAATGTTATCTCAGTAAATTAACACACATCTATGTTAAATGAGCCTATTTTCAATCCACTAGCTAAAGTTTAGCAATTTTAAATCTGATGTTACTACATATAGTGAAATTTCATATTCCTAACAGAAACTACTCAATATTTTTTAATAATTAACAAATTATTAATCATTGTTATTTTTACCTTTCTATATTACTATCTTCTGGTGCAATACTCTTTTTTTTTTTTTTTTAGATTTTATTTATTCATGAGAGACAGAGAGAGAGAGAAAGAGAGACAGAGGCAGAGGGAGAAGCAGACTCCCTGTGGAGCAGGGGTCCCGATTCAGGCTTCGATTCCAAGACCCTGGGATCATGATCTGAGCTGAAGGGAGTCGCTTAACAGGCTTAGTCACCCAGGTGCCTCAAGTGCCCCAGGTGCACCATACTCTTAATACAATAACTCTTTAACATCCTTGAAGGGAAACCACATGATTGTATATCTATAATTAAAGAATTGTTCATAGTCAGAACAGAACTTTTAGGCACTCAAAAACCCAAATCTGACTTAATATGTTTGCCTTGATGCCTTTTATAATAAGCATATAAAGGGAAATAAAGAGTTGACTAAAATAAATAGTCTTTTCTGTAGAATCCACTTCCTTACCAAAGGCTAAATGGACTAAACTATGACACTTTTTAAGGCATGCCAAATTGCCTGAAAAAACAGTGAATATATACACCAGTAACAGTTTTTATTTTAAAATAAAATACTTCTTTGAAATAATATAGAAAGAAAGAAGTCTCAAACTCATCAGGTATCATTTAAAAGTGCACAAATGCCTGAATTATCTGATTTCTTTAGACCTTCTATAAAAAATGCTGTCAAAAAGTTAGAGTTCACAATAAATAAGATAAATAGAAGAACTAAAATCTTGTGCTGTAAACAGTATAGATTTACTTTAGAAATATCATATAAATATCTAAAAATACTTTAGAAATGCTACTTTTCATCTGAACCAGGCTGCTTCAACTAAAGTATATATAGAAGTTTTTCTTACCAATCAAAAATAAAATGAGTTGAAAATCTACAGAAATTTATAGATTACAGATAGATATACAAAGTCTAGACCACCAAATTCAGAAACATTGCCCAGAGAATGACTGGGTTTTAAGGACCAAGAGCATAAGATCTGGTAAAACCAGAATGGCTACTTTGTAGCACTGGGTAAAACCTCAAATTGTCTCTTGTCAAAATTTGTGTACAAAAGAATCCTTTACTTTAGGGACAAATTTGTGTAGAAATCATCCCAATGGAACAGAGCTTCAGGTAGCATGTATGATCTATCCACTTGGAGAGTGAGAGAAAACCTGAGGTAAGCACATAGAGCAAGAGTGATACTTAATAGAAGCTGATAGTTTAGGTGATTGTTTTCAGACCTATAAAGGGCAAGATTTTAAGATTATTTGGAACCTGGAGATCTGGGAGAGAAGCATAAATCTATAGAATTGGGTACAAAGTGGAATGATTTCACATGAGAATATTTATTCCCACCAGAGATTACTCATTCTAGAACACTGAACATCCACGTGGACAGGATGACTTAGTAGACAGCAACCAGTTTCTATCCTCAGCCTTCACAGCATTTATGGAGTAAGCTCATGAATGGACTAGCCATGTGACAGAGATATTATATATTCATGGGTCCGACACCACGGATTTCTCTCATAAAATCTAATCTATTCCCCACCCCTGCTGAATATTTATCTTGTCATCATGAGATATTAAAATGGAATCTCAGATATAGTACTGTCTCTCAAAGAGACAAATAGGCCCTTCTGATGGCAAGTTAATGACATGTAAGAAATATCATTCTTATATTCAAGAAATATCAGTGATTCATCCTGATCAAGATTGGTATCTACTCTTGGGATGTATGTACATAGCTCACCTACAGTGCCTCCGCCAACACTTCTTTCAAAGTCTTACCGAGTATCTTTACTGCCAACACTGGAGCCCACATAACATTATAACCGTGATGTGGTGGTGGCCACATAACTATGTGGTCCTGTTATAAAATATACCACCCAGAAATAGCTTGGCTGGCTTGGTAAAGTGGTGAATAGGACTGTTGACACAGCAGAATAACCAACTTGGAAAAGCTATCTTGGAGAATAGGATACCTTTCAGGATATGGAATATGTGGGCAGCAGCGAACTAGCTGGAGTGAGTTGACCAAACCGGGCTCGGACTTGCGTCCCCTGGACACTCACAAAGGGTTAAAAGCCCTGCGAGGGTGGACAGGCTGAGTAACGCTTGAGAAAGAGCTTGAGCAAAGGTCCTGAAACTCGCTGGTACGTGACTGCTCATGTAAACATAATTGGTACTATACAACTGGGCCTAATCATAAAACTATTTTGGGTCTGTGCTGTCCTTGGTGGTCTATAAACCATATCTAAAGTTCCTTTGAAGTATACGCATCTGGTATAAGAAGGCTATCTATTTACCAGAACCCTCTGGAGTTAGAGGGTCGGCCTTGAATGCTTGGGAAAGAGATAATGGGGACGCTTGAAGGGTTTCACATGCATGCTAAGAATAAACACTTCATTATTATTGTTTCGCTCATGCTATTTAACACTGTAAGAACTCTGAATAAAGTTGGCACTGCTCGGACATCATCCACTGTGTCCCTCCTGTCCCCATCTCTGTGCCTCTCTACTATTTTTTTCCTCATCCCCTTTCCCTCGGATCCCTGGACGTGTTGCCGCGGAGCGCGCGACAGGCATATAGAGTAGACCAATAACCATTGTATCATTCTGGTTTTCCTTGTTTTTGTTTTGTTTTGTTTTGTTTTCCTATGATCATATCATTATTTGTCCCCCAATGGAAGAATACGTGACTCTGGCAACCAAGAGCTAGAGGTACAAGTGGCCCTAACTTCTATCCCCTTGTGGAAATCTGCACTTCTCACCCCACAATTTTAAATTTAATGTATTGAGAAGGCCTGGTTTCCAGTGAAAGGGAAATTCCATCAAGGGATATGGTAAGTCTCAATAATTTTAAATCAATAACCAGCAACTAGGCAATTTAGATTCTTCGTGTCAGTAGCCCAGAAAGCACAAAAAAGAGTTACAACACTTGCAGGAGTGATGGAAACTGACTATTATGAGGATGTAGGACTCCTGGTGCCCCATAATAGGACCAGGAAGGAATGTTTGACATTCATCTGATCTACTAAGCATCTATTGCTATTCCTGTGTCCATTGTTAAAGGTAAATTTTAAAAAAACAGTGACCACAGCCAGATAAAAGCAGGGAAATCAGGAGGTTAAATCTCTCTAGGATGTAGGTCTGGGTCATACTACCAGGGAAGGCACCTTGATGATAGACGTACTAGGCAAGGGTGAGGAGAAAATAAAATGAGTAGAAGAGGAGGTGATAAATATAAGCTCTGAGTCTTAAGACTAACTGTGGCATTTGTGCTATAGCTTATTCCACTAAGCCCAATACTCCCCAAAAAGAAATTTTGAACCCTCAGAATCCTGGATAGATGGTGCCTAGATGTAGTCAATTTAACATGAGTGCAAGAAGTGGAATGCCTGTAGATGCTGTTGATGTCATTTCCAATTCCCATCTTCCAATTGGTGCATCCATTCCTTAGAGGCTGCCAGTGCAATGGCTAATGGTTTCTATCTGTGACATTCTTGGAACAGCTTCCCTTGGTTGAAGGGGATCAAACGGCACCAGAGATACCTAAGAGGTTGTAACTTGCAACTACAGAGTAGCTCTTGTCTGACTGATAAAGGGATATAAACTCAAACCCCTTGACTAAATTTGCAACAAGGCTTTGTTGTAATTTGAGCTTTAGAAACCTATCCCTATTCTCACAAGTCAGTCCAATGTTAGAATTGAGGCCATAATCTTATTTAGCAGATTCCCTTTCTCTGTCTTGGTTTGCTCACTCGGTTAACAGTTTTTTTTTCTTCCTTCCTTCCTTTCTTTTCTTTCCCTGAAGAAATCATGAAAACTTAACCTCTACAATAAATCATTTGCCTTTGAATTCTTGTCTCATGCTGTGGTTATAGAATACCAATGATAATACAGTGAAAATACGGATATAAATACTTATATGTTATTTCTATCTCACTATGTTGCTGAGTCAAAGAAAAAAAAGAAGTGATAAAAGGAACCTGACTTTGGCTAAATTAAATTACTTCATGACCAATGACTAATTCACAGCGATGTTAATAAATACTTTCAGTTCTGCCCGCAGACAGTCAATGCTAGTCAATGATGATTAATGTTTAGAAGACAGTTTTGTGTGATGCTAGTTTATAATATTGCTAAGAAAAACAGAATATTAAAACCAGGAAGCAATGAGGTCAGATGAATATGAGTTCTTGATAATTCTTAAAAACTATAACTATGGGTTAGTATGCTTTTTTTTCTAGTTTATTAAAAATAAATGGCTGTCTCTCTTTTAACTATTATTTTTAAACTGTCTTGCAGATGATCTTTTTCATCTTAAATAACACAAAGCAGAAATCATTTATTGTTGGGTCCTGTCTAAAAGATTTAATTGACAAAATTAAACCTTGCTAGTATTGAGATTTTAATTATCACTTTTCCACAAGTTCTTTCTCAGAAAAGATGAATCTAATATTTTTGTAAAACTATTTAACAAAAGCAGCCTCACATTGATTCATGTGAAATTCCAACAGCTGGCTTCTGTGGTATGGATTTTAGTTTAGTTAGATATGTTGTCCTAATGTTTTTAGGGCTATTGGAGTGGTTCCAAGTGTGACTAATCTTGGCCCTCTGCTCCACATGTTAATCTTAAGCTGTATTTGGTATGTGTCCTATCCTAAATTTGGAGCAAATCCATTTCTTCTCTAAGTAACTATTTTAGTTATGAATTTCTATTCTTTAAAGCATGTTTCCAATTATGTGGCTCTTTGGTAGTCATGGAAGTACTAGAATATTTTTTTTTAATTTTGATAATAGCACCAGCAAAAGACTGGTGAAATAGATTCAAATATTAATTCAGTACTATTTATATATTAAGAGTAAAGCCCAGCACACTAACTCAAATTATTGTAGAAATAATTGTCCACCAAATAAAATTGCATATAGAAATTCAAACATGTATTTTATATTGCAGGGCTTTAATCTAATTAAATGTTCTATTAATGGAGATAAAATATAGTGAATCCAATTTATCTACTTAAACATATTTTGAAATTAAGACTTTAGTATAATATTTTTTGCTTTATCCAGAACAGAGCTCTTTGTTTTACCTAAACCTACCATTTTCTATGGTTATATTCATTCATAGTACTGAGATACCCCTGCTCGAATCATACTCCCTCTTTCTGTGGTGCATCACTTATTCATTGTGTCATCCATTTGTAACAGAACCAAA
Organism: Nasua narica; assembly: GCA_028533885.1. Classification (NCBI taxonomy): domain Eukaryota; kingdom Metazoa; phylum Chordata; class Mammalia; order Carnivora; family Procyonidae; genus Nasua; species Nasua narica. The sequence continues at coordinate 138,691,223 of CM052800.1, read as the reverse complement.
CTGAGTTCCCTCCTTAGTGAGTCAGAAACTGCACCAGGTTGAGTTTTTTATTCGTAGCAAATAAAAAGATTACCAGGAATGGCTTCCAAAGCCATGACTCCCCAAAAAAGGATGAATGGATTCCTTTTGTTTGGGGTTAGGATGAATATTTAGGTAGGAAAGCCCTGTCATCATAGTTAAAGCAAGCAGAAGGTCATGCATATACCTTAAGGCAACATGCCTATACAGACAGTGTATGTCATGGAAATGAGGCTGAGGTTCCTCTTTGGGCAGAGATTTTAGTATTATAATGGGGTGAAGGTAATGATAAGTCATTCTAGAAGTAACTCCACAATCCATCTGTACAAGCATGAGTCAGTCTTTTAGCTCAAAAGGTCTAAGGCATCTGGGCCAGCAAAAGGTTCCATCAGGAGTAGTCATCATCACCTTGGGTGGTTTCAGGTTTCATTTGCTTGAGTTAAGAGTTAAGCAGAAAGAAGAGCTTCAGAAAAAATGTAAGACAGAGGTTAGTGACTACAGCAGGTGGGCAGTAAAGATCTGTTCTTGCTGACTAGCTGGTGATGCATTCACTTAACCAGATAGTTCCTGGATGCCATTAAATACCTAATATGGTCAGGAACAGTTCTATAGCTTGCAAATACATCAAAGAATGATACAGAAAGAAACCTATCTTCATGGACTTTATTATTTACCAAAGGGAAACAAAAAAGATTAATAATAAATATATAATCTTGTTTGATGGTTTATGAGGAAAATATGGCATGAAAATCCATGGATGATGAAATGGAAAGGGGAGAGATGAAGTTTTATACTGCATGGCCAGAGAAATCTTCTTATTGATTGACATTTGAGTAAAGATATATTCAAAAAAAAAGATAAGGATAAAGATATTTGGAAGAAAGTATTCAAATGCAAAGGTCCTGAGGAAAAAGTTGCTTGATGGGTTCAAGGAAGTGCAAAGAACTTAATATTAGAATAGAGTGAGTGAAAGGAATAGTATAAAATAGGGTCAGGGAGAAGATAAGGGTGTGTTGAGAACACAATCACATATTCTTTGTGGGTCATTTGAAGACTTGAACTTTTACTAATTTAAATAGACAGTTATTTGCATGACTAATGAAGAATGACATTAATTTAGCTAAGATTAATCAAATCACTCTAGGTGTTTTATTGAAGATAAATGAAAAGGGACAATGGCAGAAGTAAGAAGAATAGATATGAAGCTCCTGCAACAATCTATGCGAGATAGAATAAGAGATTAAACAAAAGTAGTGCAGTGGAAGTGGTGAAAAGTTGTCAGATTTTGGACAGATTTTGAAGGTAAAACCCACAGGATATGCTGAGAAGGAGAAGAAAGCTCCTAGTTAAATGTTGCCATTTACTGAATTTGGAAGACTGTAGCAGTAACAGGTTGGCAGCTGAATATGAGAAGCTCACTTAAAAGTATGTTAGGTTTGAGAAGTATTAGATTTAGACAATTCGTGAAAAGATACCACATAGATAGTTGAGGTACTGATCTGGTGTTCAGGGCAGAAACGATGGCTAAAGGTATAAACTGGGGAGTCTAATCCATAGATAATATTTAATATTTTGAGACAGGATGAAATCACTAAGAGGGAAGATGTAGTCAAAAAAGAAATGAGATCTAAGAATAGATCCCTGGGGAGTTCTAATACGTAGGGAATATAGGGAGAGATCTAGCAAGTAAGACAGATAAAGCAATTATAGAAATAAAAACCAAACCAAACACCTAGGTAAGAGTGTTGTCCCAAACACGAAGCGAAGAAAGTGTTTGGAAGAAGAAAGAGATAATTATTGTGTCTGTCCCAGCTGCTTCATTATAAATAGAAGCAGATGTCCTCTGCCTACCAAATTTTGATACAGAATTTTAATCTTAACTACTTTGATATAATTAATTACTAAACCTCATATTTTTTTCTTTGAATAATGAATTATTTAGAAATATGTTTGTAAGTTCCCAAATATACAACTGTTTCTTTGTTTCTTTATTATTATTAATGTAATAACCTAATAGTCAAAAAACATAGGCCTACTAGGGTTGCTATTTAGCTGGTAGGAATGACGGCCTGCATGTATTATTATTACCCAGGCATTCCATCTGAGTAATTGAGGATCATTTTATTTTATTTTATTATTTTTAAGATTTTATTTATTTATTTGACAGAGGGAGAGAGCGAGCCAGAGAGCACAAATCAGGGGAATCCCAGAGGGAAAGAGAGAAACAGACTCCCTGTTGAGCAGAGAGCCTGATGCAGGGCTCGATCCCAGGTCACTGAGATCATGACCTGAACTGAAGGGAGACACTTAACCAACTGAGCCACCCAGGTGCCCTTGAGGATCTTTTTAAATTGATAAGCCAAATGTTGTTAAATACATCGAAAATTACCACTGTATGAAAATTGTTATTTGAAATTTGTTGAGATTTACTTAGTGATTTATAGTATTATTAACTTTTATAGATGTTCCAAATATTCTTAAAAATACATACTCTCTAACAATTCATATTAATACCTTATGTATATTCATTATATGAAGCTTGTGAATTATGTGCAACTCTTCTATAACTACTGATTGGTTTTGTCTTTTGACCTATCAATAATGAAAAGAGTTATGGTAAAGTAACCTACATAGAGGTACATTTGTAAATTTCTCTCTTGTTCAATCATTTTTATTCCATATGCTATTAGGAACATACATGTTTTCAATTGCTAAATCTTCTGCTTCATTTGATGCTTTTAAAATTAGTTAGAAGATGTGCCTGGGTGGCTCAGTTTGTTAAGTGGCTGACTCTTGATTTCAGCTCAGGTCATGATCTCGGGGTCCTGGGAATGAGCCCCGCATCAGGCTCCACACTCAGTAAGGAGTCTGCTTGAGGATTCACTTTCTTTCCCTCTGCCCTTTCCCCTACTTGTGAGTGCTTTCTCTATCTCTTTCTCTCTCTCTCACTCAAGTAAATAAATAAATCTTTAAAAAATAAATAAATAAAATTAGTAGAAATATTCTCTTTCCCTAATAATGATTCATTTTTATAGTCTAATGTTTGTCTTACATTTATATAGTTATAGCAACTTTCTTTTTATATGTGTGCATATATGTATATATATGTATGTGTAAATATATGTGTGTGTATCTATATATATACTTTGCAACTTTCCCTGTCATTAAAACTTTAGTGTATTATTTGCAAAAAGCATGTAATGAAGTTTTTAAACAAATTCTTGAATCCACTTGTTGCATGTAATCAATTAATTTCTACTTTGATATATTTGGATTTGTTTCTATAATATAATTATAACTCTTCCACATTTTTCTTATTTTATTATCTAATTGATTTTTTAATATTAAAATACCTTTACTTGTCTATGTTTTTCTTTTTTAAGATTTTATTTTTTTTATTTATTCAAGAAAGAGAGAGAGAGAGAGCACAAGCAGGCAGAGAGTCAGGCAGAGGGAGAAGGGGAAGCAGGCTCCTTGCTGAGAAGAGAGCCTGATGTGGGACTTCATCCCAAGACCCTAGGATCATGACCTGAGCTGAAGGCAAGCACTTAACCAACTGAGCCTCCCAGGTGCCCCTGTTTGTGTTTTTCTTATTCCACCTTTTAATCTTACTCTTAAAATGCTTACTCCTGAAATTGCATATTTGATTTAATAAAAACTTAAAGCATGTCTTGATACTTTTTTTCTGAAAAGCAAAGGATTTTAAATATTTACCTCTAGTTTTCCAACTTCTAACTCTTATAATAATCTGGTAATTCAAAATGCTCTTATCGGGCGCCTGTGTGGCTCAGTGGGTTAAAGCCTTTGCCTTTGGCTCAGGTCATGATCTCTGGGTCCTGGGATCAAGCCCTGCATTAGGCTCCCTGCTCAACGGGGAGCCTGCATCCCCCTCTCTCTCCCTGCCTCTCTGTCAACTTGTGATCTCTCTCTCTCTGTCAAATAAATAAATAAAATCTTTAAAACAAATGCTCTTATCAAATTCAATAGTGATTCTCTGTTGCTAAATCTAATGGATACTTACCACCCTTTATCTCATTTGGTCTTTTAGCATATTCTAATCCCTAACCTTTGCATGTATATCAACCTTTTAGGCTTGACTTTTATAGTGCTCCATTAACTAGGAAATTAAGCACAGTATTTTAGCTATTTTAGGCTTGAATGCAACTGACAAAACAGAAGTCACAAGAATTTTGAGTATTGCCTTTGTAAATCTGACAGGACTCGTGAGAGGAAAGTAAATGAAATCCAGGGCCCGTTCTGAACAGTAGTCCTGATTCACCACTTGTGCTTTGAATCATGCCCCTGAATAGTTGAATCACCAAGGCAAGTATAAAGCAGAAAGGAATAATCCTTTACAAATATTGTACAACAGGTTCATTTTTTTTCCTGTTGGAAATTAGATTGAGACAATACCTAATTGCTTGTATCAGTATATATTTAATAGAAATCTTAGAATCATGTAAAAGTCCTCTCAGGAAAAAGAAAGCCTTTATCCCAACTCTCAAATTATTTGAGCAAATGCAATGTTAACTAGGGATAAGAGAAAATAGAGACAACATAAATAAGAACCATCAGAAAAAGAAAGTCAGTAAAAATAGCCTATGATGACTCTTGATATTAAAATTAGTAGACAGACTAAAAAGTAATTATGCTTATGATATTCAGGGAAATAAGTTAAAACTGGAAATTTTTGGTTGAAAACTAGAAACTATTGAAAATGAAATGACAGATTTTTTTTTTTTAAAGAACCAAATTGAAATTCTGGATAAAAAAAGAAAAGTAACCAAAATTAGGAACTCAGTGAATGGGTGTTATGGTTTGACTTCTGTCCTCCAAAATAGATGTATTGATGTCCTGATCTCCATACTCAGTGTGTCACTTGTTTGGAAAGAGATGTTTCCAGAGAAAAAAGGTCTATTCAAGTTTAAAATACAGTCATTAAAGTAGGTCCTGATCCAATATGACTGGTGTTCTTAAAATGGGAAAATTTAGACACAGAGACAAAAACTGTACAGAGTAATAGATATAGGGAAAAGAAAGCCATCTATTTGCTAAGGAATGCCTCAGGCTATCAGAAGCTAAAAGAAAGGCCTGGAACCCATCCCTTCCTAGAACCTTCAGAGGAAGTGTAACCCTGCCAGCATCTTGATTTTAAACTTTTGACATCCAGAACTGTGAGACAGCAAGTTTTTGTTTTCCCAAGCCATGTAGCTGTATTATGGCAGCTCTACAAAACTAATACAATTGTTAAACTCTGAATTATACAAAACTAGGAAAAATTTGTTACATGAAGGATAAATCATAAGAATTCAGGAGAGAAGTCAGATGATCGAAAATAATAACTAAGCAAAGATACAAGATATAGAAAATAAAGTCAGAAATCCTAAAACCTGTTAGTTGTATTCCCACAAAATAGGATAAAATATAAAGAACAGGCAGAAATAATATTTGAGGAAATAATATTAAGGTTTAAAAAAAATAATGAGAGCCAATAATCCAAAGACTCAAGGTGTCTAATGAAATCCATGCAACATGAATGAAAAGAAATTCATGCCTAGAAAAATCATAGTAAAACAGAAAAAAACACAAACTCTATCTGCAACAACAAAAGAATATGAGAAAAATTCTTTAAAAATTATTCTCAGTATCTACAGTAAGAGACAAAAAAAAAAAGGATGATAAGAAATATTTTCAGGGCCCCTGGGTGGCGCAGTTGGTTGAGCGACTGCCTTCGGCTCAGGTCATGATCCCGGAGTCCTGGGATCGAGTCCCACATCGGGCTCCTAGCTCCATGGGGAGTCCGCTTCTCACTCTGACCTTCTCCCTTCTCATGCTCTCTCTCTTTCCTAATAAATAAATAAATAAAATCTTTAAAAAAAAAAAAGAAATATTTTCAATGTACTGAATGAATATAACTTCTGTTTTAGGAATCTGCATTTCCTCCAAAAAATCTTTAAAGAATTATAGTAAAAAATATCATTTTTAGAAAAAAAATAGAAAGGAAATTCTAAAGCTATCTCTACGTAGAGAATGGTGAGACAACGTGTAAAATTGGAGATTCATGAAAGAATAAAACTGTTTAAAAACGGTGATAAAAATCAATGTGCAGAAGTCTGTTGCATTCTTATATCCTAAAAACAAAGTAGCAGAAAGTGAAACTAAGAAAACAATCCCATTTACAATTGCACTAAAACTAATAAAATATCTAGAAATAAATTCAACCAAGGAGGTGAAAGACCTGTACCCAGAAAACTATAAAACACAGATGAAAGAAATTCAGGATGATGTCAAAAAATGGAAATACATTCCATGCTCATGGCTTAGAAGTACAGACATTTTTAAAATATCTATACTATCCAAAGCAAGCTACACACTTAATGCAATCCCTACCAAAATAGCAACAGCATTTTTTAGACAACTAGAACAAACAACCCTAAAATTTGTATAAAGACATAAAAAACCTCAAATAGCCAAAGCAATTTTGAAAAAGAAAAGCAAGACTGGAAGTATCATAATTACAGACTTGAAGTTATATTACAAAGTGGTAGTAATTAAAACAGTATGGTACTGCCATAAAAATAGACACATAGATCAATGGAATAGAATAGAAAGCCCAGAAATAAACCCACAATTATATGGTCAATTAATCTTTGACAAAAGAGGAATGACTATCCAGTGGGGAAAAAAACACAGCATCTTCAGCAAATGATGCTGGGAAAATTGGACAGCCCATGTAAAAGAATGAAACTGAATCACTTCCAGACCTAAGTGTGAGACCTGAAACCATAAGAATCCTTAAACAGAACATAGGCAGTAATGTCTCAGACCTGGCTATAGCAAATTTTTTTTAGATAGGTCTTCTGAGATAAAGAAAATAAAAGCAAAAATAAACTATTGGGACTACTACATCAAAATAAAAAGTTTCTGCACAGCAGAGGAAACAATCAACAAAACTAAAAGACAGCTTACTGACTGGAAGAAGATATTTCCAAATGACATATCTAATAAAGGGTTAGTATCAAAATATATAGATAACTTATACAACTCAATACTCCCCCAAAAAATCCAATTTAAAAATGGGCAGAAGACATGAATAGACATTTCTTCAAAGAAGAATCCAGATGACCAACAGACACATGAAAAGATGCTCAATATGGCTCATCATCTATAAATGCAAATCACAATTACAGTATCACCTCATGTCTGTCAGAATGGCTAAAATCAAAAACACAAGAAACAAGTGTTGGCAATGATATGGAGAAAAAAGAACCTTTTTGCATTATTGGTGGAAATGCAAACTTGTGTGACTACTGTAGAAAACAGTATGGATTTTCTCAAAAAGTTAAAAATAGGACTAACCTGCAATCTAGCAATTGCACTAGTGAATATTTACTAAAAAAAATACAAAAACATTAATTTGAAGGGACACATTCACCCCAATGTTTATTGCAACATTATTTACAATAGCCACTCTAAGTAAGCAACCCTGCGTCCATTGATAGACGAATGGATGAAGAAGATGTGACATATATATATATATATATATATATACACATATATGTATATATGCACACATACACATTACATACACAATGGGATATTATTCAGCCATTAAGAATGAAATCGACATTTGCAACAACATGGATAGAGGTAGAGCATATAATGCTAAGTGAAGTAATCAGTCAGAAAAAGACAATACCGTATGATCTCACTCATATGTAAAATTTAAGAAACAAAACAAATGAGTAAAGGAAAGAAAAATCTCTCTCTCTCTCTCTCTCTCTCTGGATGGTTATTTTGGAGTCTTGAGTCACATGTTAGAAGTATGTCTACCCAGAAGCTGCTAACCTGGAGACGTCACATTAAGAAGCCACAAATAAGTGAAAAGACTGGCTGAAAAAAAAAAAAAAGACTGTCTGAGAAGACTATTCCTCTCTCTGTGAGGCTTCCCACACATGCCAGATACCTGTATGAGTTTTTATTTTTTTTAATTTTTATTTTATTTTTATTTTTTAATATTTTATTTATTTATTTGACACAGAGAGAGAGAGATCACAAGCAGGCAGAGAAGCAGGCAGAAAGAGAGGGGGAAGCAGGCTCCCCGCTGAGCAGAGAGCCCAATGCAGGGCTCGGTTCCAGGACCCTGAGACCAGGGCCTGAGCCGAAGGCAGAGGCTTAATCCACTGAGCCACCCAGGTGTCCCCTGTATGAGTTTTTAAATGGTTTTAGTACTACTCACAGTCTGAATGCCACCATATAAGAGATGCTGAGCCACCATACAAGAGATGCTTAATTGAATCCTGTCAACTCCCAGAAGGATGAGATAAAATAAAATAGTAGTTACTATTTTAAGTTACTGTGTTTTGAGGTGATTCGTTACATAGCAAAGTAATGAGGATAGATTTTAGGTTGTTTAAAATACTTTACTGTTAAAAATAATATGTGTGTATTTGATGCTCTTTCTAACTATTTCTTTAGGATAAATTCTTAGAAGTGAAATTTCTCTGATTAAAGAGTGTGCATATTTTAATATTTCTCAATTGCTCTCTGATATTATATTGATTTATATTCCCAATGCTTAAGAATGTTTATTTCCTACCATCATTGACAACTGTGGATTTTATGATTAATTTTGTCAATCTTACAGATTAATTTTTCAGTGTTCTAATATGAATTTATTTGCTTATCATTGAGACATAACTTTCCCCATGTTGTTTTCGATACAGATGCATATACACTTAGGCACTTCATATAACTGAAATAATTCACAAGAAATGTGATCAATAAATTATTTAAAATGGTAGTGACAACATATATTTCTCTTCCCCATTATCTTTATGGAAGGGAAAATGAAAAATGAACACTAGAAGAATAGGAAATAATATAGTAGTGAAGACTGAGTTCTGATTAAGACCAAATTGTTTTAAAATGTATTAACTACTAAGTTCTCGGTCTCATGTGATTTCAGCAAAGATTATATCTTTAAAGTCGTCTATCTAAAATGCATTGGAACAGAACTCTCTTTCCCATCAGTATACGTTCTGTCTTTAAAATGGAAATTTTTACGAAAGCTTCTGTTTCTACAAAGCAATCACCGTTGCTTCTACACTTTTTCCCTATCAAAGATTGATTGTTATTGCAAGAACATCCACTTCCATCCACAGTCATAATGGAAGTCTGAAGGGGAAAGTGCTGCTCTGGTTTACTAGGAACATAAAGAAAATCAGTTTTACTGTTATAGATTATGGAAGAGACATGAATGGATTGCTAATACTTACACCCATCCTAGCCAGGAAGAAGAGGAAGATTTCATAAGCAAGACCAGAAACTCAGAAATTACAATGAACAACAACAAAGGGCAGAACAAACAGCATGAAAGTTAAACCTAACTCTCTAAAAATAGGACATAATATTTTCAAAATAAAAATGAAAAATTGAAGAAAATACTTACAATGTGAAAAACTAACCAATTGCTAATATCTCTAATATGCAAATGGCTCCTACACAATAATAATAAAAATGATATATATCAATTATATAATGTTATGTGTTAATTGCTTATACCATGATAATAAAAAAGCAAAAAAAAAAGGATAGACTGCAGAATTAATGAATGGATATGAATAAAATAACTATTTCCTAGATTGGTTAAGGAAATGTAAAAACACTAATTATATATATATATATATTTTTATCCATCAGAAGAGTGTTTTAAAAGGTTAAGATGTTGAATAATGGCAAAATATGCACTATTGGTAAAAATTCAACTTATGATAATTTTAAGGGTAATTTGAAGATAGTTATTAAAGTTTAAATTGTACAAATATATAAAGATATATATGCAAACATATTCGATGAGGCATTATTTGGAGGAGCAAAATATTGGAAAGCAATATATTAAAATTACTAAAAAGCAAGACAAAAGAAAAAAAAAGTCATTATAACTAGCATTCAACATGTTTCTCTAATTGGATCCTCAAGTCCCACAAGGTTGGTGCACATATTACTCAATACGAAGCAGAATTTAAAGGTATAAATTAATTTGACTGGTTAGTAGACGATTAATAAATGAGTATTATTTTGAGAAAATCATGGAAGAATATTTGTCAAGTTGGGTGATAGGGAAGAATATGTTTGGGTATTTGGCTAGGTAAGCTGTGATAGAGATAGTGGATGTCTGTATCTTTTAAAGATAGATAGATAGATAAAATTGGGCGCCTGGGTGGCTCAGTTGGTTGAGCAACTGCCTTGGGCTCAGGTCATGATCCTTGAGTTTTGGGATCCAGTCCCACATCCATCGGGCTCCCAGCTCCATGGGGAGTCTGCTTCTTCCTCTAACCTTCTCTCATTCTCTCTCTCACTTTCTCTGTCTCTCAAATAAATAAAATCTTTAAAAGAAAAGATAGATAGATAAAATGTATATATATATAGAAAGAGAACTAGATGAACAATGAAAACATGGGGGATTTTTATTTAATAATATCTTCAGAATTAGAATATAAAAATTAATAAAAAATCTTATTTTGTTTTTAAAATGGTTATGTCTGCTGAGGGATCTCCTGGATTTTTGATCCAGAGGAGTAGCCCATTACTAGTTTGATAATATATTTAATATTTATTTAGCTACGGCAATATAATAAAGATAGTTTCTTTGATTATTTTCATATTTCTAAAAATTTACTTGGAACATCCTTGAATTAGTCGTTTTTTCAGTACATTCTTTTGGCTAGAGACCAGAATATTTGGGGGGATTTAGATTTTTTGATATTGACCAAAAATTTAGCCACTTACATATACCATCAGTGATACATTAGTTGTTACTACTTAAATTCTATGTAGTATTTAACTTTGTATAAAAAGCAAATATGCCTATTATATGGTTTTATTGCACTTACTACCTTTTTTAACACTAAATTAAATACTCTGTATCTGTGACATCTATATTCCACATCTAGAATGAAGGTGATTTAAAATTTGGGCTTTCTTTTCTAAACTTTAAAAGTGACTTAACTTCACGCAAAAGTTAATCTACCTCATTTACAAAATATTCCCCTGTACAAGATTTGAATTCTCCAATGACAGAAGAAAGTTGAGACATATTGACATAAACCTAGGAATCAGAGTATTATACACATTTTAGAGAAAAATGATGAAAATTGTAGAAGTTTGGAATATAGATCTTAATGCAAAAACTTTAAGAACATTAAGTCTGGTAAATAGAAAAGAAAAGAAAAAAATATAATTTAAATAAACAAAATGATTTTATAAATTTACAAACATCTGAAGAAAAATGTGTGCTCTGAACTGGAAAAATAAGAATAGAATAACAAAATATGTGTCTGAGATTGTTTAAATGTAACCAGGACTATGCCAACTGTCATAAAATCCTTGCATGGGAAGGAAACAAAGCTTATCAAATATATTCTACCTACATTAGAAATGAAAGTATCTTATGTCAGATCAAATGACTTTTCATGATCATATGTTAAATTGTAGAACTAAAAGTAGAGTGTTGAGTTCTTGGATTTTAGTTTGTGTTTTGTTCATTATTCTATACTTTGTTTCTTCACATTTTTAATTGATAATGCCATTTTCCCTAAAATTAATGAGAAAATACCTACACTCTATTCAGAGTTAATCCAGAAATAACCAAACAGAAAAATCGAAAGCTAAGGCTGAGAGGAAAGGTGCATAATGATGTTATCAGATTTTAACGGTATCCAGGATCTGGCATTGGGCTTTTAGCAAGTTAAAAATACTTTAGCTGTATCTTTGTGAAGAAAAGGAAAGATGAATTGAAAAATGTTCAGAAACATATAATATGCCTCTCACATTATCTATAAAGTTATAAAAGATGAGTGACAAGACTTATTTTATTCTACTATAAAAATTGCTGGCTTTGGCCAGGATAATAGACGATAAATGACACTAGTGTCTTAATGCTAAACTGAAAGTACCTTCCCTGTTATTTTAATTTTGTGATAATGAACTCTAAAGAATGTCTTCTTATAATGTACAGATGGTAGATTGTATCTCAAAAGGTTTTTCTGTCTAAATATCCCAAATAAATACTAAATAATGTCATTATCATTATGCAAAGTCAGAATGATGTGAAGATTCTGGTACAGCAACCTAGTACTTACAGAAGCTTTTACGAAGCCAACTTTCATCCCTACAACATGAAAACAAAATCAATTCTGCTTAAGATAACATAAGCGATGCTGTAATTGAGGCAATTATTACAATAGGCCTGTGCGGTGACAGGAGGAAAGGCGAGCCATTTTTATTTTGTTAGAAAATGGCTCAAAGGCAAAGAGATTCTAGCCCTTGGAGACATGCAGTAACCTATTATGAGGGCAACAGCCATCATACAAGAAATATAACAGATGGCAGCATGGCTGCCTCACTCAGACACAGGTTACAAACAGATGACTAGAGCACTTTAGTATTTAGAATGTGTGGGGGAGGTGCTCTTAGAGCAGGAGGTAAAACTACAAGTACTATGGCATTGAGAAAATACCAGAACTACCACAAATATTTTCCTTTAATAGATATTACTTTACCTGGGATTAAAGTTTATGGTAATATGGCTCAAAATCATCCCTAAAGCTTGAAGTCTTTAGAGAAAGGGAATATATTTTTTCAAAGTTATAAAAATGACAGCTATATATAGTAAGTATTAAAAATATTTATCACTTGAATTGAATTAGAATGCATTGGAAAATATCAGCATAGATCAATCAATAGAAATAAATTTCCATTGTGTCAAACTGCAAAAAGGCTTGAACAGATCTCTATTTATAGCTCACCAAGTAGTCTAGAAATTGTATGAATTACAAAAACAGTTTCTGGTTACACAGTAGGGCAACTTAGGCAGCTAAGACCTGGTATGAGTAGGAAAAAAGATTATTTTTTAATAAAATAAATAAAATAAAATAAAAGTTTGGTAATGTCAACTCATTACTCATTTACATGACATCCATTTTACTGCCACTCCCCCCCCCCCCAACTGGTGCATTTGCCCTTACTTGTTTAAGGCCATAGATCCTTCACTGAAACTGACACTGACTTTGTAGCAACTTTGGTAGGATAGAAGCAAAAATGGAAATTTACAACAACCTAGAAGGCAGATTTTGGACAAAACTGTAGACAAGACAGATCATTGGGGGAAGTGAACTGGATATTTTGATCAGGTTTGTCCTTAAGGCATTTGGCAAATCTCAAATTGCTCTGGTCAAAAGAAACACAGTAGAAACAATCTGCTGAGATTGATGCCTGAGTTTTAACCATCTCACAGACCCAGGAACATACACACAAAAATAGACATTTCAGAATGAGAGGCTGTATTAGGCAAGGTTCACCAGAGAAATAGAGTTAATAAGAGCTCAAAGACAGTGGAAGTCCAAAGACAATGAAATGACATCATTAAAGTCCTAGTGAATACAAAATTCTAAATTCAGCCAAATTAATCTTCAGAACTGGAGGTAAAATAATTTTTTTCGGATGGTTAAAAATTAACAGATTTTTGTGCTTAGCAGGTACAGACCCATTATATACTATAAGGAGTTTCTTAGGCATGTTGAAAATGTTCCCAGATGGGAGCATGTTATTATAAAACAAGAAGAGCTTTGGAAACTGTAAATATGAGAAAAAATCCAAAGTCACATTGGCTTCTTACAAAGATAGGAATAGTGTCTGTGAAGTCATACATATACATGAAATAAAACAAGAAACATGACTCCAAATTTTATAGGCATTTAAAATATAACAATATTGTATTGTGAATAATTTTATATTAATAATTTTAATAAATATATGAAATGGTTACTTTTTTTTTTTTTGCAAAATACTGTTTGCCTAAATGGACATAAGGAGTTTCACAACTTTTGAAAATATTTCCACCAAGACAACTCCATGCTCAGATGATTATATATGTTGAAATATGTGAAACACTTATTTAAAAAAATAGCATTAAAGGAAACCTGAGTGCCTCAGTCAGTTAAGCATCTGCCTTTGGTTTAGGAAATGATCTCAGGGTCTTGGGATAGAGCCTTCTCTCTGCCTGCTGCTCCCCCTGCTTGTACTCTTTCTCTCTCTGTCAAATAAATCTTTAAAAAATATAACATTGAATTTAAAGAATCTCTTATGGAATGTTAAAATGGGCAACATTTTAAATCGTGATGTTACTGTTAGTTTTATCAAAATCTCACAAGAACATTCTAAGGAAAGAAAAATATGAGTCAAACTTACAAACTTAAACACAAAAATCTGAGTGCAAATAATATTAACTCCAATAATATAAAAGAACTAACATACAGAACAAAGTTGAGTTTTTTACAGGAAGATTTGGTCAGTTGAACATTTGGAAATCAATTAATATAACTCACATATTTAACATAATAAAGATATACAACAAATGGTTAACACAATAGATGTAGAAAAAGCACTTGATATATAAAATAAGACCTCTTAGGAAAGTAGAAATTGACTGAAAATTCCTTAACCCAATATATGGTGTCTACAAAAGATGCAGTTAACCTCATGATTAATAGCAAAGTATTGAAAGTGGAATTTGGAAGGAAGCCAGGTTGTCTACTTCCACTATTTTTATTTTATTTTTATTTTTTAAAGATTTTATTTATTTATTTGATAGAGAAAGTGAGAGAAAGCATGAGAGGCAAGAAGTTTAGAGGAAAAAACAGACTCCCCCTGGAGCTGGGAGCCCGATGTGGGACTCGATCCCAGAATTCAAGGATCATGACCTGAGCCGAAGGCAGTTGCTCAACCAACTGAGCCAGCCAGGTGCCCTATTTTTATTAAACATTGTTATAGAGCATCTAGCAAGGACACCAAAGTGTGTGTGGATATATATATGTAATTTGTGTTCTTGTGTGTGTCTGTAAAAGGGCTACATAAAAATTACAGGCAGCATCTTTGTTTACATAGAACTTAATTTATAAATTAAGTAAATTTATCAAGACTACTGAGTTCAGTGTCAAAATAAAAAATTAAATGTGTAGTAATAACAAAAAGCTAGCAAATAAAATTTATAAACAGAATAATTACTTATGATTCAATTTAAGAAAAATTTTAGTAAGAACTCTACTCAACAAATACCAAAATCGTAAAATAGAGTAATTGAAAGACTAGCTTATTTATGATTGTAGGACTCAATATTTTAAAAGTTCAATGATCCCCAATTTCTATAGTTTTAATGAAATTTAAATAAAAACTGTGTGTTTCTTTGGGGGTTATTCACAAGTTTATCTCAAATTTTCATGGAAATGTAAAGGGTTTGGAAGAGCCAAGGCAATCTTAAAGAAGTTTAAAGCTTAAAGCTTTAAACTTAAAAGCTTAAAGAAGCTGTCCCCCCCACAAAGACAACATGCAGGGCTTATGTTTCAGATATTATGGCTTAATATAAAGCTATAGTAATGTAAATGGCATAGTAATATTTCAAGGATAGACAGATAAATGAAAGATTCTTGAGAGTCTTAAACATATATTTATATATTTTTTACTGCTTTACAACAAAGGGCTACTAGCAATAGAGTTGTGATAATATATTATCAGCAAATGGTGCTGGATCAATTGATGTCCACATGCAAATGATAATCTTACCTTTAAATCTTATAGTATGCATAGTGTCAATTTCAAATGTTAAAGCAATAAAGTTTCTGGAATAACACATGGAAGACTATCTTCAGGACATTGGCATTGGTGCTTATTTTCTAAATTAGATTCAAAGAGTACTAACCATAAAAGATTGATAAATTCTGCTTCATTAAAATTATGAACTTCTCTTGATCAAAATAAACCAGTAAGAGAGTTAAGATAGAAGACAAAGAAAAGGAACATTTCCAAAGGATTCAGTCAATAAAGAACTGTATCTATAATGTGGAAAGAAACTACCAAATATAAATAAGAAAAAGAGAAAACTTGATAAATTAATGGGCAAATGACTTGAGCAGTATGTCCACAAAGGAGATATACAATAATGATTAAATGAATAAAAATATAATAAAGATAATTAGATAAAATTAATTCTTATAGACCAGAATATCCAAAACTATAAAAAGAAAACTGATAACATCAAATACTGGTAAGTATATAGAGTAGGTTGATTTTCACAAACTATTATTGGTTTTGTAGATTGGTACAATTATTTTGAAAAATTAGTGGTATTTTCTAAAGCTAAATAGTGCTTATTCTAAAGCTCAATATTCTCCTGCCAGTTGCATACTCATTACAATAATTAAAAAATGTACATTTGTGCACCAAAAGTCATGATCCAGGATGTATATAACAGCATTATTTGTAATGATCACAAATTGGACCAAAAGAAAACCAAACAAAACTAATATCTATCAATAGTAGAATAAAAATGAAACTATGTTATGTTTACACAAAAGAATATTATACAACAATGAAGAAATAAACTACTGTAGTATGCAACATGTCTATGTGAATCTCAATAACACAGAACTGAGAAAAATTGAACATGAAAACATACTCAGTGTGTGCTTCTATTTATGTATACTTCAAATTGGACCAAACTATTCACAGGGAATCAAAGTCAAAATAATGATTGCCAGTGCACTGTAATGACTAGAAGAAGGCCTGAGGAAGATTTCTAAAGAGCTGTAGGCCTATGATTTGTATACTTTTAATATACTATGTTTCACTGTAAGTATTCATTTTAAAATAGGACTTAAAGCTGAGATGCTTTCTATTGCTGGTGTGATATAAAACGGCACAATCATTTTAGAAACAGTCTGGTAGTTTCTTATAAAGATAAACACACACTTCATGTAGCATTCCCATTCCTAGAAATTTACCCAAGAAAAATGTAAATATATTTCCACAAGAGTGTTTATAGCAGCTTTTTAACATAATAGGTAAATAGTGGAAATAACCTCAATGTCCTTTAACAAGATGTGGCATCCAAAAATTATGCATGTGTGTAAATATGTGAATAAAGAATTACCACAAATTAAAATAATTTAAAATACAAGGCTTATAGAGTAATATCAAACAAAAAAATAAAACTTCAAATTCAGTTTACTCAAAATCCTTCTGCATTGCTAGGAGAGTCTACTTAATACACTGTTAGTTTATATCTTTTAATCCCCAGTTGTTCTGCATGCAAAGAAAAGGAGCAATGCTGAGATTTCTATCAGCTTAAGCCAATAATGGCAAAATATCAACTGACAGAAAGCATGTAGTTGTAATAAATATTACTACAGATAATAACCTGAAGGGAAGGAAAGATGTGTAGTTCAGATAGCAACCATCTGGGTTGTATGGTTTTTGAGCTTTTCAACCACAAACAAATGTTCATCTCCCAAGGAGACCTACGAATCAAGATGGATTGACAGCTTTCTTTTTTAAAGTGGCAAATGTTCAAAGGTGCCCCCTTGAGGGCAATAAACAGGCAACATTATCAGACCACGGTTCAATTCAACTTGGTCCTGCGAGACAGAAGAAATAGAGCAAAGTATACAAAATTCCCACTTGCTCACTAAAATCTCTTTTAACAGCATTCACCCTCCTATTGAGCAATTTGAAATCAACTTATCCAATATTATCTGTCTAATGTCAATTAACGTAAAGACATTTAATAAAATACTGTTCTCAAGAGCATCAACTCTACTCCAAACAACACTTAATGCCAAATATTTTCTTTTTCTTTCAAATTTTTCATGTTAAATTAAACCCTTGTCTCTACCTTCCAAAGATAGACACAATCTTTCTGCAAAGTTCAGTTGATAAAGTAGATGGAAAATTGACCCATTAGATAGTAAGATGCCTCCTTGAATTTTATAGTGTGTGTATCCACTGGGTTTGAAACCTCAGAAGAAAGAAGAAAGAATTTTAGGTATGGAAAACAATGAGGATAATCATAATTTAATACAATAGCAGGTATGTAAACACGTGTATATGAGAAGGTTTTCTGCTCTGTATTATTTATTTTTTTTACTTTATTCTATTCAAATTCAAGTTACTTATATCATTTCAAATACTGAAAAGAAAGGAGAAATTTAAGCATATGACAACAATTTTGATTCAAGCAGAAAAAAAAAAGTGTATCTCAATCAGGTAGTAGATTTGGAAGGAAATATATCTCCTCTAATATGTTGAAAACATATCATTTCAGACCTCTGCTTATCAACCCCAAAGAATTTGCTATTATTAGAGACAAGGTAGAAGTAGAAATCTTATGCCTAGAAATGTACTGGTCCAACTTCTGGTGAGATGAAGGTCCAGGATCTTATAACAATATGACATCACAGAATAGGTCAATTCAGTGTTCACAGTGAAAGAGAACTGCTAGACCTTCACTGCAGCAATTATTAGAGGATCTGTTTCTAACCTTTGCAGCTACATTGCATTGCAAGCTACTGTCAGGAGTTGCCACATCAGCCTTCATGGTTGGAAAAAGACAAAACCCTCCCCTAGCATGACCAGGGGGTAAATTCCACACCTTATGTTTGGTTACTACTGAATGCTTTAAGCACTCCACCACAGCTAATTTATGGAGCTTTATGGGAGAACTTCTTTTCTGGAAGGCCGATCTGCAGGGGGTCAGCCTTGGACATGTTACTCCTTACCATCCAGTCTCACAACTACTATGGCAATTCCCCCTACTCTTTAAATACTTTAAATGGATTTTTTAATGTCAAATCATATGTTAGTAACAGAGTACAATGATAATTTTAAGCTATGTTTTGAACATATTATCATATGTAAATATAAAATAAAGTTGAATCAATTTCATATAATGAATCTAGTATTCATATTTGATAGATATTAACTTTAAATGCTGCAATCATATACCTAATATCTTTAGCAGCAGTTTACATTTTTTTCTCCCATTCAAGCAAGTGGAAAATTATTGGGAGTAGCAATGGAAAGATGGATGTTTTCCTTGTCTGGGTTTTCAGGATCTGAGGCTTGATGGGAAATCTGGTATCTGAGTACCAGAAAAGGAAGTTGAGGAAATCATAAAAAATCAGAAATTTGAAGTTTATGGAGACATAGAAAGATTGAATCGTAAGTGAAATTTTTGCAACAGGCAGCACCAATAGGCCAGAGGATAAAAGGGTGTTGGTCAAATTAAGTCTGGAATGAATGACAGAGGCTATATAATACAAGGAGTGCCAGTCTTGTATGAAATGTCTTTGGTAGAATCTAGGGACAGAGAAAGAAACATAAAGAACATTCATAGATATCAACTGGGTCATCTAGAGCAGTGGATTTAATATCTGACATTCACAGACTCCATTCAATAATCCAAAGAAAACCATGGCCATTCCCCATCTGTTAAACCCTCAAGATGCACACAGAATTCTAACAGTATGAGATATTGCAAAATTGATTTTTATCTTGTCTTTTCACTTCATTTCATTATCAGAAAAGAAGCAGTATAAATTAAATGGTAAGTTCTTCTTTCACTTGAAAGAAATATTTTGGTTTTCTGAATTTGGGGTTGCTCATAGTTTCAGTCTTCAAAAGAAGATTAACTTAAATTGTCTCAGAGTGGAAGGGAGAGGAAGCTTTTATATTTTGAATCAGGAGTTGGATAAAAACTCATGCGAAGAGGGTCCCAGAGTCTGGAAAGACAGTTGAGTAGTCCCCAAGTACTAGTGACCAAATTCTGAGATGACTGGTCTACTGATGAAGGTGATTTCATACATGCTTGGGACCTGAAAGTAAAGACCACTGGAGTAAGTGACTCTCTAAAACATGGCATAATGGCACTGTCCATACAGGCTTGGATAATATTTCATCAGGGACTATACAAAACTGATCAGAGGTCTTTGACAATTTTTTATGATTGCCATCATCTGTAAGATTCTTGAACAATAAATCCCTTTCTAAGGATTGTCTTCTCTACAACTTAACTTTTACATATGAAGAGGAACCACTAAATATATGAAACTAGATGTTCTATCAATCAGGCAAGTTAGAACCAAATTCATATTTAATAGGATTTAAAAAAAAAAGAGTATGCCATTACCTGAAACCAAGTGAACTATTTCATATCCATTATGTAAACACCAAATGAAATTTTGTATACTATATCAAGGAATTTATCAAGGACCCCCTTTAAGTTTGTTTAGGGTAGGGTAAGAATTGCATGTTAAAAGAAGGAATTCGGTGTAACAAAGTATTAAGAAATCAAATTTTTTTAAAAAAAAATCTTACATAACCATATGATAAAGGGAGCAAAACATAACCAAAGTGCCATTTATAGCAACATGGATGGAGCTAGAGTGTATAATGCTAAGTGAAATAATTCAGAGAAAGATAGATACCATATGATTTCACTCATATATGGAATTTAAGAAATAAAACAAATGAACAAAGGCAAAAAAGAGACAAACAAAAGAACAGACTCTTAACTATAAATAACAAACAGGTTACTGAGAGGTGGTTGGTAGGGGGATGGATGAAATAGGTGATGGAAATTAAGAGAACATTTATCTTGAGGAGCACTGAGTAATCTATAGAATTGTTGAATCAGTGTATTGTATACCTGAAACTAATATAATGCTGTATATTAATATACTGAAATTAAAATAAAAAATAATTTAAATATAAATAACCAATATAACCAAATTGAAAGCACAACTTTTTTTTTCTTTAGCCTACAGCCTCAGGGCTAAAAAAGAAGGAAAAAAAAAAAACCGCACTAGGGTGGAGGCACCTGTGTGGTGCAGTCGGTTAAATGTCTGACTCTTGGTTTCCACCCAGGTGGTGACCTCAAGGTGGTAAGATTGAGCCCCACAAGGAGCCCAGCATGGGGCTCCACGCTCAGCAGGGAGTCTGTTTAAGATTCTTTCTCTCTCTCCCTCTGCTCCCCTCCCAAAAAATGACTAAATAAATCTTAAAAATAACATATTAAAGTGGAGTTATGGGGTGCCTGGGTGGCTCAATGGGTTGAAGCCTCTGCCTTTGGTTGGCGTCGTGATCTCAGGGTCCTGGGATCGAGCCCTGCATCGGGCTTTCTGCTTGGCGGGGAGCCTGCTTCCCCCTCTCTCTATGCCTGCTTACTCTGCCTACTTATAATCTCTCTCTCTCTCTCTGTCAAATAAATAAATAAAAAATCTTAAAAAAAATGAAGTGGAGTTATGCGTTTACAGATTTGAGCTGGAAAATTAAAAATAAACCATTCCCACTGAACAGGTAAGTTTTCTGATTACATGAGGAAGAAGTTTGCCTCTTTCCAATTTGAGGTGGGATACTGACATTTGAGGGCACCCTCATCCCTTCAAATTCAACAACTGCAACCCATCAAGATGCCCTAGTTATCACAAATCTTGGCTCAGAATATCTCTGAGATTGTAAGCAGATGTGGTGGGGGGGAAGTAATGGAATAATACAAAATCATACTTCTCTGATTCCTCATGTCTGGGATATATAGTAGCTTGTAATTTCTCAGGTAATTCATTGAATCTTAAAAAAAAAGGAAAGGAAAAAATTAAAAAAAAAGAAAGGAAGAAAAGGAAGAAAAAAGAGAAGAGGGGAGGAGAGGGAAAAAAGGAAAGGAAAGGAAAAAGGAAAGGACAGGACAAAGGAAAGGAAAAGAAAGGAAGGGAAAGGAAAGGAAAGGAAAAAGGAAAGGAAAGGAAAAAGGAAAGGAAAGGAAAGGAAAGGAAAGGAAAGGAAAGGAAAGGAAAGGAAAGGAAAGGAAAGGAGAAAACCAACCAACATACCCCAAAACCTAAAACAAGCAAGGGAAAAGTAGAGAATAGAAAGAAAAGAGGATATAGAATAAACATGTAGGATAGTTTCTTCAGTGCCAGGGACCTTATACTTTCATAGTATATGGTTAAAGATTTGCAGTTTTTACCCATTTTTGATTTGAAACAAAATTATGTTCTTATCCACAATCTCATCCCCTCCCATTATGGTGGCAACAAACCAAACTCCTTCACTTGTCTGGGGGATCTTCCCAGGGATCCCGTCTACCCTCCCATCCCTTCTTATCTCCTTCGCAGTTACTTGTCCAATTGCAGTACCACTTTCTCTGGACTCATCTTTCTCTGTAAAGATGACCTCAATCCTACCTCTGACTCTCTGGTCATTGCAGACTTTTTAGTATTTCAACTATTTCAATGTGGGGTTGCTCTTCTAGATTTATGTTGTCTGACTCGTAAATGTTTTTTCGAATGATTCAAAGACATAAAAATCTCCTTGGTTCTTCAATTCCAGAGAACTTTACAAAAGTGTTAAACTAAATAGTTATGTCTTTTATAGACATAGTCTTCAAACAATTCAATGTGTTTTTTTATACACTTTAAATGCTTATTAGTTTGGAAAGTATGGGTCATTGATGGGTGAGTATGTTTCTTTGTTTTTTACAAAATACACTAGTGACTTTCAATGCCAATTTTCCTCATATCTTAGTGAATTCATGGCAAACTCAGCCAACTTCTTTAGTAGCAAGGGTTTAAGCACACAAACAAAATGGAAGGTCAATAACTAGCAAAGGACTTGGAAGAAGGATCACTCACACTGAAGGCTTATAAAATAATGTCAATAAGAAATATAGCACCATTATTTTAAATTAAATTTGTAATATTCTTCAAAGTTATTGCCCTCAAGGCTGTAGTCTTGTTTGCTTTTTATTACCCTAGACTGAATGATTACATTCTTGTACAAACGATAGAAATACGCTTTAAAATATTAAATGCACTCAAATGTTTTTACATTAATAAAAGAAACAAATATTTCAACATTTTAGTTCTGCTCAGTAAAAAGAAGAAATTGTTAGAACTCTAAATTTAAGGACATCTTTTGTTCTTACCTCTCCTTGGGAATATGGAAAAGTATATTCTTTTCCAGAATAAAAATACACAATTTTTGCAAAGCAGATTAGTAATTATTTGCAAACCTAAAATATTCTTAAAAGTATCTTAATCTTTACACTTCTCATTGATTCCATTTTTATTCTGATTTTTTAGTAGAATCAAGCTATTTTCCTAATTGTGTTAAATTCATTGTTTTATTAATGGAAAGCCATAGTTAAAAAAAAAGAGAGAGAAAAAATTCCTGGAAATAATTGCTGACCCAAATAGCCTACAATAGCCTACACTTTTTCTCATGACATAGTTTTATTTTTTTCCCTGAAGAAACTTGAAAAATATAGGCACACTGATTTTTGTTTCCTTTTCTGTTCAGATTGATCTGATAATAAATGTATATTATTGTCAACAAATAAGTTTTTGAATTTCGAGGTATCATTCCAAGATAATAAAATGTAGCTTGCCTCATTTCCTTAAAACTGGTAATATGATATAGCATACATATAACGGGCAAGGAATCAGATAGACAAATGTGGATTTAAATCCTACCTCAATATTCACTCCATGGCCTGGAAAGAAATTCTATGAGCCTCAGTTTGCTCATAAATGTGTAAAATGTGGACTCAATCATAGGTTGTGGTGAGGTCAAGTAAGACAGCATATGTGGATGTAACAATTTTCACACATAGTAAAGGCACAATAATTGGTGATTTGTATTCTCTCTCCATTAGAGTTTCACAGTGTATAAATTTTTTTCTCTACTCATCAATGTTTACTATCCTAATCTCTCTCTCTCTTTCCTTTGTCCTCACTCTTAAACTCACATATATGTATACACACACACACACAGAGCACTAAAAAATAAATTTTAAAGGCACAGAAGGCATGCACAATGACACTATGAATTTAGTCTAATTTGCTTCTATTATTATTTAAGTACACAAATTATGTACATGTATAAATATTTATACAGATAGCCAGAAAAATAAAATTGATTATGGATACTGTGTAAATAAAAGAATTATAATTTAACATAGTCATTGTGCTGTCTCTGGCCAAAATTACATTGAATATTTTTCCAAGGTAGTCAAATGCTTAGACCAGTCTTCATTTTGCCTAAAAAGATAACTTGTTGTCCTATCAGATTACAACTAGAAAAGGCTATTATTTATTTAACCAAGGCTAATGAGAATGGAAATAAATTTTGTTAGAATATATATGAATTAATTTATAATCAGCAATATATATATACATTATATATATACATACATACATAAACTTAAAGTTTGAAAATAAATCTTACCTTTTTATAAAGGTAAGATTTATTTTCAAACTTTAAGTCACCTACAGTGTATCTCTTCAAGATTGCCCAAACCGAAGCAGATTTCTCCAGTTATGAATGTCAAGTCATTCATTTGTCATTCACACTCTTCCCAGTCAGCTTTGAGAAACAATATATGTAAATCTAAAGTTAACAAAAAATGAATCAAATGGCTGGTAATAAAAATCTGCTGCCAATTACACGCCTCATATATTCGAAGAAAGATGACGTGTCTTATGTATAAACAGCAAATGCTTGGAAAAGCAGACAGTTGATTCAGCAAGTGTGGGTCCATTTTAATAAGAATGTTCTCTTCCCTGGGGATTTTTGTAAGACTGAGAAGGTTGCAGCCATAGTGGATATGGCATAAAGGATGTGAAATTGGGTAAGTGCCATGATACAGAAAGGACTGCCGTCTCTAGGGCTTAAAAAAGAAAAAAAAAATCCAAGTAGTCTCAGTCTTACGGTGAAAGCATTGACCCTGTTTGTAACATATTTCTTTTGGTGTCCTGTTGGTGGGGAGCAGGGTAATGTGATGAGGAATAATTTGGGGATATAAAACTCACCGGTAATCTCTCCCTCTAACCAGCCATACCACTTAGTAGTAAGCACCCTTCTCACTTACAGCGGCCTAGTTAAGTGCTAACATATGCGTATGGAGTTCAAATTTTAGGTCAAGTATATAAATCACTAAGAAGAGCAGAGTACTGTTAGGCAAAATAATTCCCTCGTTGAAGCACCAGTTGAAGACTGAAGGAGGTCCCTAGGTAGAATTACTTGCAGTGGTTAAGTGCCAGCTGCCTGGTCTGGCAAGAGACCAAGAGCATGGAAGTGGGAAAGCTACACCCACAGAACAGCATGACTGTCAAGCACTGGGCTCCAACTTCCGAGGAGATTCCAGTATCCATCTTATATTCCCGGTTGTCAAAGCTTCTAGGTCAGGAATAGAATCACTAAAGCGGCTTAAAAAGTAATTTTAATGAATTAAAGGTAATTCTTGCCTCTGAATTCCAAGAGAATTGTCCTTGCTTCATCCCTTGTTGTTGGGGCTGTTAACTTTTTCTTTGTTAATCAATGACAAAAAGACTCAGTACCAAACAATAGGTCTCACCCTCTCCTTTCTTCCTCTTTCTTTTTATTTTTCAGGTGTTAGATAAGGGGGAAAAGACCCCCAGTTCTGCCTTTGTTCTAGGTCTTTCATGGCTTTGCTTGTGATAAACCTATCTGATACATAAAAAATGTAAGGGATTTTTGACTGGTGCACTTAAATTCTACGACTATGGAGTGATCTTGACACAGACATCTAATGTACTATTCTATGTAGCTTATTTTTCTCACTCTTAAATAAAACCCTCCTATTTTATTAAAATTGTCTGTAGCCCATCCTGCATTATTAAGATTAATGCAAAGCCTATCAATTCACAAATCAAAGCATTTCTTCCTCTAAAGAGGCATAGTGATTTATTTGCTTGACTTTATCAAAGCTACATTATAGATTATATTTCAGAAAACACTCATATATATGAGCTTAAATAAGTCTTTAAATACATCTTTCTGATATTCTTTCTAGGTTGAATTTTTACTTGATTATAACAAACAAAAAATACATTTTTATCAGGTGAAATCAAATATCTTTATTTTATAAATAACAAGCTTAAATATATATTTTTGCTATCAATGTTTGCCAACCTCTTCTCCACAATGTTTCCAATTTTTTTAAAAAATAATGGAATACTCTCCTTTTTTTTTCCTATAACTTTTAGGGATTCTAATGCTAAATCATCTAATATAATAATCCTGCCTTAACTTCTTTTATTAAATCTTTCTATAGCTTATGGGCAAAATGCAATATTACTCTAAATAAAAGATCACAACTTGATATCTTAGTTCACATTCCCTATATGTATTTCTTATTGATTATACTTCTTAAATCCAATATGTTAGTTTATTTCCATCTTTAACATTGCCATATTAATCCAAGCTGCTGTCATTTCTCCTGTAAGTTACAAATAGTTCCTTTTTGGTTTCCACACATGCACTCAATCTTTCTCCAAACCATAGTGAATGTGGTCTTTTTAAAAATGTAAATGTTTTCTTATAGAAATCTTTTCTTGGAAAATCTTAAATCTTTAATATTTTCCCATTGCTGATAAATTAAATATGCATATCTTCAATGTAGTCTGCAATTTTATCTGTAATATATATACATATTTATATTATATATACAAATATATATATTATAAATATGTATTTACATATATATGTGTATATATATTATGTAAAGCCAAATACTTATCTAACACAGTATATGAGAAATTAAAGAGTGAGTTCTGTTTCCCTTTCTGGCCTTAACTTATACTGATATGTTGTTCATTCTCTAAGCCAGTCTCAACTAAACTTTTTTTATGTCTTTGAACACATTATACTTTCTTGTACTTCATAGTTTGGACATGCTGGGGTTTACCAAGAAGTTTTCTTTCCCCTGTTCTTTACTTAATTAGGTCTGACTTATCTTTTTAATCTCAGATCAAATGATTGTGAGGGAAGACATTTTCTAGAATTTCTAGAGTGGAATAGTTTTCTCAGAGTTACATGATACATTTTTTATAATATCTGTATCTCTCTTTTGTAATACCTATCTCATTTTATAATTACAGTAGCCCCCCTCTTATCCACTGGGGATACATCCCAAGACCCCCAAAGGATGCCAGAAACTACGGATAATTTCAAACCCTATATAAACTGTTTTTCCTGTGAATGCATGTGCATAGTGTTCAATTTATAAAATAGGCACAGTACAAGATTAATAATAACTAGTTATAAAATAGAACAATTAAAGCAATATGCTATACTAATTATGTGTATATGGTCTCTCTCTCTCTCAAAATATTTTATCCTGCTGTACTTGCTCTTCTTATGACAATGATGTTAGATGATAAAATGCTTATGTGATGAGATTAAGGTAGGTGGATGACATAGGCAATGCAACATACTGTTAGGCTACTATTGACCTGACAATATATAGTCAGAAGGAGGATCATCTTCTTCCAACAGCAACTGATTGACTGTGGGTAACTGAAATCATGGGAAGTGAAACTATGGATAAGGAGGAAATGCTATATGATTTATTTGAGGAATAATCTCCTTAATATCCATTTTAGTCACAGGAGTCTAAGCCCTGTGATAGCAGGAATAAAGCTGATTTGGATAACCTTTATTTTCCCATTACACAGTGAAAGACTCAGTCATAGTAGGTACTAAATAAATATTTTTGAAAGAAAAGCAAGAAAATGGGAAGAAAGAAAGAAGGAAGCACATTTAAAGACATTGAAATGAGCACATGGGGAAGTGGATGTGGACAGAGAGCACGGATCCTGTAGCCCAGGTCCGTGGTTTGATGATGACGTGTACATGAATATCAGGCAGCCGTGCACGATCTGTGTCCCTCTGTCAGAACACTTCAGAGTGCGTCCCAAATTTGGAAATCAGTGTGGACCTTGCAGTTTGCAGAAAAACAGACAAGTTGTGCTGCATCTTTGATTAAATGTTGGACCTTTTGATTCTTATCCCAGTACTATATGCAACATCCTGTTCTACACGACCTTTTCCCTCTTCTATCTTACACAAGCGCGAGTGCGTGCGCGGGCGCGCACACGCGCACCTTCCTCAAAGGCAAGTTTCTCAGAGAAAGTCAAGTCTGCTGCTTGTGGGCATACAGTCCTTCTTTCCATATCTGGTTCATATGGGAATTATCTTCTCTTCTACATTAAGGTAACACAAAGAAATTAACTTGCCCCGTGTATAAAGTGCTCCGTGGAAACATCTCATAAGAAGACCTTCATTAATTTGTCACTTCTCACAGCAAAGCAGGTGAAAAGCCCTAGCTATCAGCAGGATCTTTGTCTAGAAGCTCTCACACAATAAAGAAATGATTTCTCCTATGGGTGTACTAAATATTCACTAATCCTATGCAAGAGAATAATCAAATTTAAAAATGTATCCATATGTAGTGATAGAGCTGATCACAGAAACCTAAAACCCTCCTCATTGAGACAAGTCTATATTCAGCCTGAAGGAATATGCCTTTAATGGACAGACTCTCATTATTTTATATTTTATACAATTAATTCTGAAATGACTAATCCTGCATGCTAATGATTATACTATTGATTGAATGTTTATATCTTTTTTTTAAGATTTTATTTATTATTTATTTGACAGAGAGCATGAGAAGAGAGAAGGTCAGAGGAAGAAGCAGACTCCCTGTGGAGCTGGGAGCCTGATGTGGGACTCGATCCTGGAACTCAAGGATCATGACCTGAGCCGAAAGCAGTTGCTCAACCAACTGAGCCACCCAGGCGCCCCTGAATGTTTATATCTTTGTCAGAAAAATAAAATATGCCAATTTTGTAATTGACTGTATGTTTTTAGTTCTCATATAAGGTATTTAGAGATACATTCTCCTCAAAAGGAAAAAGATCAGTCTTAAACTCTGTACCAAATTTCCAGCTGATGAGCTGAATATGTCGCTTTGGCATTTTATAGTTTATATGGATGAAAACTGGCTAAAAGAATTGCACTGAGATTACCGCCAGTAAAATCTGGGGAATAGAGGCAGTCATAATTTATAGACAGCCTGAAGATAATGTGAAGAAGGGCTTGTTTAAACAAACTGTCCAAATCCAGAGCTTTACTATGCAGCTTAAAACCCCAACAAGCATTTATTAATGCTCAACTTGTGCCAGTCAATATACTATTCCATGGGTACATGAAATTGGAAATGACACATTTTGGCTGTCCAGGTTCATACTGGCTTGTAGAGAAGGTATAAAAATAAACATCCTTCTTCTCTTTCATAGGATAAACATCCAATAAATGCCATGGTAGAGGTGAACTTGGGGTGCTATCGAAGCCAAGAGAGTCTTCAATTCAGTCTGGACTCTTGAGCTGAATCAGGAAGCATGAAGATCTAGGAATTAACTAGAAATTAGGAGGGAGGAGTAGTATTTCAGCTGCAGGAATGAGCTTCCGCATAAAGATATGGAATAGATGTGCAGAGAATGGCCTAGTGCTCCTGTTGATAGAAAATGGTGTTTGTGTCTGACTAGTTCTTAAAGGATACATGAAGATTCTTTCAGTCTTTTAATTTCCATGGACTACTGTAAAGAATAAAGAGACTAGTAGTGAACCTTTTATTAGTCTTCTGGCTTTGCACATGTTATTCTGAAAGTACTAAAGCCCACTGAGCCTATTTAGTTTTCAAGATGGGAATTAGTAGTCATTCTTAGAGTATCGTACAAAGTAGTACTCTGGAAGAGTTGATACCTTCATTGGGCAGTGTTGATAAGTAATTTACAACAAGCTATCAGTGAAGAAAAAGAAAAAGATGATTTGTAGCTTCTGACATTAACATGGCATGAATACTTCAATTATGACCAATTTCAAGCTTCTAACAGGATGTCACTAAATTTGGAGTGGAAAGATATTTGAAGAATGCATTAGAAAATGGGTTTCTAAATACTTTTGAATTAATGAATGAACCCATAGGCTCACCAGGGGGGAAATATATAAGTTAAACAACTAAAAAATAATTAATTTGGTTTTTCTTTTGCTAAAATTCCAAATTCTACATTAATTAAAATGTTAGAAGGCAAGTTATTTTGAAATGGAAAACATGAATCTCAGCAGGCAAGCATAATTTGATGTTCTGTGATAACATATGTATAATTATCAATATGCTCTCTCACACTCTCTCTTTCCTAATAAATAAATAAATAAATAAAATCTTAAAAAAAAATTTCATAAAGGGCGCCTGGGTGGCGCAGTTGGTTGAGCGACTGCCTTCAGCTGAGGTCATGATCCCGGAGTCCCGAGATCGAGTCCCACATCGGGCTCCCAGCTCCATGGGGAGTCTGCTTCTCACTCTGACCTTCTCCCTTCTCATGCTCTCTCTCACATTCTCTCTTTCCTAATAAATAAATAAATAAATAAAATCTTAAAAAAAATTTCATAATTATCAATATGTTTCTTAATTTCCTCCTATTGGCTATTGGAACTTTGATTTATTTACTATATTTGTACCTTATTTTTATCAATATAAAATTAGAAAATATTCTCTAACAGTCAAATAATATGGATCATTCAGAAATCCTAAAAAGAATTGTATTTCAGGGGCTTTTAGTTGGTTAAGTGTCTGACTGTTGATTTCAGCTCAGGTCATGATCTCAGAGTCCTGGGATCAAGCCCTGGGTCAGGCTCCACATTCAGCAGGGAGTCTGCTTGAGATTCTCTTTCTCCCTATGCCCCTCCCCACACTTGCGCTCGCTCTCTCTTTTTATCTCTCAAATAAATAAGTGAACCTTTTTAAAAAAAAAAGAATTGTATTTCAGGCTGCCTTTATGTGAATAAAAATGTTAAACTTTGACATGTTTGCTATAATTTATCTGCTACCCAAAATATGGAACTTAAGTTTTTCATACTATATTATGTATATAGTATTTGTATTTTTTTGATGCTCCTAATCCATTTCTTGCTACAGAAACACTTTATAAATACAACATGCCAATTATTATACACAACTTTGATTTTTCAAATAAAATAAGTACATTTTTTAGGGAAATTTCATACTGTTTTCCACAGTGGCTAAACCAATTTACATTCCCACCAACAGTACACAGGGGCTCCTTTTTCTTCATATCCTCCCTAACACTTGTTATTTCTTGTCTTTTTTATTTTAGACATTTTGAGAGGTGTAAGTCAATCTCTCATTCTGGATTTGATTTGCAGTTCCCTGTTGATGAGTGATGTTGAACGTCTTCTCATGTGTCTGCTGGCCATCTTATGTCTTCTTTGGAGAAGTATCTATTCAGGTCCTCTGCCCATTTTTTAATCAGACTATTTTTTGGTGTTGAGTTGTATATATTTCTTTATATATTTGGGATATTAATCCTTCGATTGGATATATCATTTACAAATATCTTCTCCCATTCAGTAAGTTGCCTTTCCTTTTGTTGATGGTTTCTATCACTATGCAAAAGCTTTATATTTTGTTGTAGTCCTGATAGTTTATTTTAGCTTTTATTTCCCTTGCCTTGGAAGACATACCCACTACAGCCAATGTCATAGAAATTATTGTTGTTGTTAAAATTAATTTTGATTCTAGACTAGTCTTGTTGATAGTTTTTTGATTGTTGAGAGGAAAATCCTTGTCAAATCCATTATCTATTTGCTGAAAATATCTCTATATTGTCCCTTTTGTCTGTTTTAACACTTTTGTTTTATAAAACACACAACTTTTCTATTTTCTTCTGCTCCACCAGATTATAACCGTCTTTAATCATGAAATGTACAAAGCATATTCTCTGTCTCTCTTTCCACTTTTCTGATTAACAGTACTAGTTTCTGTATCTCCATTCGATTTTTGAATCAGGATTATTTCTTTGTTTAAAATGTATATATCTTCCTACACTTAATCATGCAAGCTGAAAATGACATATATGACCCAAACATGTACTACAATACAACATATCTTGTTCAATGCACATTTAAAGTGAGATGTACTATGTGAAAACACTAAAGTTGTGTTTAGCAGGAAAATGTTTCATGCTGCTTCAGTATTAAAATTTAAAGTAATCAAAATTTTAAAATTCAGTTGTTCCTTGGATGCACTAACTTCTTTTCAAGTTCTCACTAGCCACATTGGCTAGTGATGAATCTTGCCATTTGCAACAACATGGATGGAGCTAGAGAATATGATGCTAAGCGAAATAAGTCAGTCAGAGAAAGACAAATACCATACAATTTCACTCATATGCAGAATTTAAGAAACAAAACAAACAAGCAAAGGCGGAAGTGAAGAGAGAGGCAAACCACGAAACAGACTCTTAACTATAGAGAACAAGCTAATGCTTACCATGTGGAGGGATGGGTTAAATAGGTGATGGGGTTGAGAAGTGCACTTGTGATGAGTGCACTGGTGATGTATGGAAGTTTTGAATCACTAAATTGTACACCTGAAACTAATATTACACAGTATGTTAACTAATTAGAATTAAAATAAAACCTTAAAAAATGGACAACATAGATTCTGGAATAAACCACCATATTGTACAGCACAGATTCTAAATAAACAGACTTGGCATTCTAATTTAAAGGCAAGTTTGGATAATTCCTATTCCACTTGAGGCAAAGAGAAGCAACAGAGCTTGCAGTATCTCTATCATAGTTTGGGAGAGAGATATTGTACCATCTCCATGGATGTACAGAGAATGCTCACAATCCTTTTGCCCATTATAACTTTTGGTAATACACAGAGTGAAAAGTAGAATGCTTCCCCAAACATAGAGAGAAAGTTAAAATTAGCAGAAAGTAGGGGTGCCTGGGTGGCTCAATGGGTTAAAGCCTCTGCCTTCGGCTCAGGTCATGATCTCAGGGTGCTGGCATCTAGCCCCATATCGGGCTCTCTGCTCAGCAGGGAGCCTGCTTTCTCCTCTCTCTCTCTCTGCCTGCCTCTCTGCCTACTTGTGATCTCTCTCTGCCAAATAAATAAATAAAATCTTTTAAAAAGTTAGCAGAAAGTAAAGTGATTAAAAAGTAAATAGACATATCTGAAAAGACTGACTGGCTCCCAGCAAGATCAGCAAGATTTATTTGCAAACATATTAAAAGAATTGTTACTTTGTAGAGTTGTGTCAATCAGATGAAGCCATCAAAACAAATATTAGCAGTATTCATTATAAATAGTCTTTAGGGGCTGCCTGGGTTGACTCAGTCAGTTGTGCATCTGACTCTTGGTTTTGGCTCAGATCATGATCTCCCAGTTCTGGAATTGAGCCCCACCTGGATCCAGCCCCGGGTCAGCTTCCCCTCAGCGGGCAGTCGGCTTGAGATTCTCTTCCTCTAAAAAAAAAAAAAAGAGATTCTCTTCCTCTGCCCTTTTCCCCACTCACATGTGCATGCTCTCTCTGTCTCCCTCAAATTAATAAATAAATCTTTTTTAAATTTAAAAAAATTTAAAATTTAAAATAAATTTAAATAAATTTAAAATACTTTTTAGGACAGTCTAACTGAGTCCACAAATATTTTCCAGAATTTACCAGTTTGCTACTAGAATTTTATTATTCTTTGCATCAAGTTATAATGAAATGATCCATTAAAATCAATAAATTAATACAAATTAAAATAACCTATTTTTCATTTTTATGATTACCTAATGTATATTAGATAATATATTAATCAATATATGATCACATATTAATATAGAACATATTAATATACATATAATATGCAATGTAATATATGTTGATATATAATATAATATAATGTGATAATATAATATATTAATTACACATTGTATAAATTAGTATATGTAATATACTATATATATGCTTTCTTAAGAATATCTGAATAATTAACATTTGCTATACAGTTTCAGTGTTTATATTTATATATGTGTTTAGATTTGTGCTGTTTAGATGTGTGTTTAGAAATGTGTGACAAGTGGCTCCTGGGTGGCTCAGTCAGTTAAAGCATCTGCCTTGGGCTCAGGTCATGGTCCCAGGGTCCTGGGATCAAGCCCTGCTCAGCAGAGAGCCTGCTTCTCCCTCTCCCTCCACTTCTCAGGCTCTCTTTCGCTCTTGTTCAGTCGCTCTCTTTTTAATCTTTAAAAAACAAATGTGTGACAAGTGATTCTTTGAAGTAATAACCAGTCACTCGAAACGTAGTATCTCATAATCTAGGTCTGGCACATCCTGTCAAATATACTTGAAAAGATGGTAACCTCTTATTTCAGAGTTTTGCATAGTTATTACAATACTCTTCCCCTTAACTCTAAGCAATATTTCCATTTGTTTCAGTCATAACCCCAGGAATTTCTGAAATATGAAAGCAGGGCTATGGTTTTATTTAAAAAATAGAAATTAAAGATCAAAGGTAGATTCCTATAGCCAAATGTGTGAACAGGTGTTCTGATTTCTATTTTAGTGCTTAACCTTTGGACCACATTGTCCTTTGGGACTAACAACCGCTGTGACTGCCCAAAGCCTGACCAACATCATGAAGTTTTGCAGAAAATATCCCCTTCTTTTACCCTTCATGCCTTCATAAGATCCTTCATCCTGTGATATCATAGTAAATAAAAAATATATATATATTTCTAATGTATCACTGACTTGCAGCTACACTTCCCAGGTGACCAGAGCCAGCTCTGCTGATGTAGCTCACTGTGCCATGAATTGGATCATCACAATTTTACTGACATCAGATCCCAGTGGGACCAAAAACTGCAAGAAGATTGTCAAATATTTCAACTTGTCATCTGTCACCCAAGATCCCTTTTCCCCCAGGCCCAATATAACTGTGTGCAATGGGATCTCAAATGAGATGAAATGTTGAATAGGAATCTTGATACACATCAAAACACTTTGCAACATGTAACAAAATGTTATTGCCCTGAAGCAGGTGAACTTATTAAAAGAGAAATATATAATACCAAGGAGTGAAAAATAGCCTCTTATATTAAGATAACATCTTTCTTCTGAAAATATCCCTAAGGTGATTTTTACAAGCTGTGCAATTTGAATTACTCCCCTATACTGAAATACAGGGACATATTGATTAATTTCCCAATGGCTGAAGTATATATTGGTTTCAGAACATGTAATTTAAAAAAAATTGCCTGCTCCTTTAGATCATTTCACTGTCCCTGGTAAGCTTTATATTCCAAAGGCCATACCTTCTCCTATATGATTGCTTATATGAAGTTCATGTGAGCTATTAATGATAACATATGACTATCAACCTATTGCCTGTTAAGATCTTCTATTTATAAAGAGTAGAAACTCTCAAGTCCCAAAATGGTTCAATAACTTTATGGGGAACAATATAGGAGATGAACATGTTGCTTGAAGCCAAAAGAAAACCTACAGTAAAGGGAGAGCTTATAGGAGCCAAAGCTGGAGCTGAGGCAGATTTAGACACCTAAGCATCAGCTTTGCATATTGCCACTCCAATGCTCCATGATTGACATGAATCATTCATTGTCAGTTTCTCCCTTCTCCAGCAGATATATATTTGTCTCTAATCATCACTGAGCCTGTCTGCTCGTGAATTTGGTTGCCATCACCACCTTCTATCATTAGCTTGCACAGTAGTTGATAAATTCTTTTAATTTCCCAGATTCACTAGGAAGAAAACATGCTTGCCCCAGCTCATCTTTTTTACACAAGGTGACCATTTAAAAATCTCTGGCCATGGTTTTTAGTTTCACCATCCTTGCCACGGCCCTCTACTCTCCACAAGCTTATTAGACTACAACTTCTACATCACAAATTTGCCCTTGTCATTGCTTTAATAAAATTTTTTCAATGGATTCCTCAGAGGCTTTGTGATAAAGTTTAAACTAAATTGGCTAATTTAGCATGTTAGGGCATCACAATCCAGCTTACTATTCCTCTAGTCCTGTTCTCACCACTCATTACCCGACATTCTATTCATCAACTATAATGTTTTCCATTCTTCATGCTTTCTCTTGATTCTAGATTCTACATTTATGCTGCCCCCTTCCTCTACCAAAAATGCCTGCCCTGATCTTTGTACCTAATTAAATCTTAGCTATTCTTTTTTTTTTTAAAGATTTTATTTATTTATTTGAGAGAGAGAGAGAGAATGAGAGAGAGCATGAGAGGAGAGAGGTCAGAAGGAGAAGCAGACTCCCTGCTGAGCAGGAAGCCTGATGTGGGACTCCATCCTGGGACTCCAGGATCATGACCTGAGCTGAAGGCAGTTAGCCAACCAACTGAACCACCTAGTCGCCCCTAAATCTTAGCTATTCTTGAGTGTTTTATTTATACACTGCCATATCTCATATTTATGTAGAATCCTCCACTGCTTGAGGGCAGGATTGTTTCACAGTACTGAAATGCCTGGCATGTACCAAACATATGCTAGGCACACAATATATCACTGTCAAAGAAATGGAAACAAATGTATGTGCTTATTTCTGTCTACCTAGATTCTGTCCAATCTAAATAAACTAGTTGTCGAAGATCAGAATGTGGATGTATTGCTTAACTCTATAATTGCTTGTGCTTTAATCTGCATCCTAGAGATAGTATGGGATAGTTGACTTATATTTTTACAACAAATTGTCATTCTCATTTCTTTTATTGACAGACAATTATCTCCTTCATTTTATGTACAATGCATTTTATGATTTGCTAAAGGAAAAAAAAAGTTGAAACGTGCAGTGCCTTTCTTGGAAGACTTCAAAGGCTAGTGATAGAAACGTAATAAAAAATAACAATAAAGCTAGCAATTACAATGTAGAAAGGGATAATGCAGCGGTCATGAGAGGTTAGTTTATGCTATGATAACAAAAGACTATAAAATCTTAGGAACTTCAGCACTACCTGTCTATCACAGGACAGTGGTAGGTCTGCTCTACATCTTCTTTATTCAGATATACAAGCTGATAGGCAGCCTTTATCTACATTATTTTCTGTTTCATGGCACAGGAAAAGGAAAAGGAAGTACACATGTTGACCCATAAGCTTGATGTCACTTCTGCATGTATCCCAATAGGCAAAGCAAGTCACAGAGCTTCATCTGAGTTAAGCAGGGTGGCCATGCATAATCCTCCCATGGGAACAGGCTCTTCAAGAATGGACATTGTATCCTGGTGGACTGAATTCAACCCTGACTTGTATAGAGACTAAAAGGATGAGTTAGAATTATATAGGTGGGGAGGGAAGAAGAGTATTTCAAATATTATGCAAAAGCTAAGAGGCAAATGAGGTCATAGTAATTTATTCTGGCTAAACCAGAACACAGAGTCTCTGGGCTGGGTTGATGCCTGGGAAGAGTGGAGGAACCATCCCCAGGGGTTTGGAAGTGATTGGAAATCATTAAATGATTCCAAATGGAGAGGCCAATACTATAAGAGTATGTTATAGTTGTTTGAAGGAGCTCCTGGTAGGAGTTGGGACCAGAGAAGTCTGGAAGAACAATAGTTTGTTAGGGGACAATTATAGCAATCTTGATAAAAGGTGTTAAGGGACATAGCCATGGAAGCTACTGTGTAAACGGAGGAGAGGAAGGCCACAGGACAGGTCTGGTTTTCTATAATGTTTCAGTTTTTATTCACTGCCTTATACATAGTTTCAAGTAATTTACCTTTTATACAATTTCAAGTTTCCTACTTCAGTATATAGAGAAAATGATTCAGCTGGGGCAAATTAAATCTTTGGAAAAAAGGTCATTGTGACTTTTGTTTTCATAGCAAA
This sequence comes from Nasua narica, assembly GCA_028533885.1. Taxonomy (NCBI): domain Eukaryota; kingdom Metazoa; phylum Chordata; class Mammalia; order Carnivora; family Procyonidae; genus Nasua; species Nasua narica. Next base: position 138,653,793 of record CM052800.1, on the reverse strand, counting down.
TTATTATCATTGAGATTTCTGTGATATATTATCATTTTTGATTGCCCTGTACAATCATTATATCACTTAAATCTATGTTGAAAAATGAGAGACTTTGGTCTTGAAAAATAATAAGAGAGACTGCCAAAGGAATCTTAATTTTCTTTCCTCTGGATCTTGGATAGTAAGGTTAGAGAAGTGTCATTGCCATTGTAGGTTTAGGAATATTTTTTTTACAAAATAAGAGTTGTGACCCCAGGAAATTATAACAAAATTTTAGATATCATCTGATCACAGAGAATTTGTAAATTAAAAAAAAAAGGTTGTCATATTCTCAGTCTTCTTCCAGTTTTCTAGATCTCATACCTTCAGCACATCTGGGTGCTTTGATTTTTTAAAAGAAACTAAAAAAATGGGAATTGCCATCAATGTTATCCACAGTTTGGAAATAAGGCAATTTAAATTCACAAATAGCTACTCTAATCGTTACATTTTAATCCAGAGATTGCAGAAAGTTGTAATGTCACCCTTGTATTAGAAGTCTTTGTATATTTTTGGTAAGGTTGGTAATAAATACTCAACAGTGTTCTCTTCTTTCCAATCTGATACACTACAAAATGTGTAAAATCTATTTTAAGAGCTTATTTGTATACTCATATATATCAATGTGCTATATTAAATCTGCTGAAATTAGCATCAGAGACCAAAGTTATAAAATAAACTGTATCAGAAGTCATAGAAATCATCATATATTCAACAACATAGGCTATTTTAACCAATTTAAAGATCTTTTGATAAATACTTTTATGCATAACTTTTGTGGTCTACCTTTGGCTCAGGTCATGATCCCAGGATTCTGAGATCAAGTCCAGCATCAGGCTCCCTGCTCAATGGAGAGCCTGCTTCTCCCTCTGCCTGTCACTCCCCCTGCTTGTGCTCTCTCTCTCTCTGACAAGTAAATAAATAAAATATTTTCTTTAACCTTATAAAGAATTTTAATATTAATTTTAAATTAACTTACACAGCTTTTATTTAATATATCTGAGTTAAAACAAGATACAGTCTTTAAATATGATTCTTAGTTTTCCATTCTTTTTAGATACCTCATTATCTTTTTTATTTAATTTTTTCAATGTTCCAGATAAATAAAATCTTAGTAAAAAAGGGAGAATTTGAACACAGACATGCACACAAGGGTAATATTAGGTGAAGATTGGAGTTATGTCACAAAAGAACTACCAGAAGCTGGGAAACGGGCCAGGAAAAGACTTTTCTCGAACAACCCTCAGAAGGGACCAATGCTATAGATAACCTTGATCTCTAACTTCTAGTCTCCAGAATTGTGACAATAAATTTCGGTGTTTAAGCCACTTGATTGGTGACAATTTATTCTGTTTGTCATAGAAAACTAATACATTTGTTATCTGGGTTGTTGAAGTAAATCAGTGGCTCCAAGAGACTATGGCCAATTCTGAGATGTTCATGATCAACTCTTACATATGAATCTGTAGGCTTTTTTTTTTTACTCTCTTAAACTTTTTATTTTGAAATGATTTTATTTTTTTTAAAAGATTTTATTTATTTATTTGACAGAGAGAGAGATCACAAGTAGGCAGAGGCAGGCAGGGAGAGAGGGGGAGCTGAGCAGAGATGCCGATGCGGGGCTCAATCCCAGGACCCTGAGATCGTGACCTGAACCAAGACAAAGGCTTTAACCCACTGAGCCACCCAGGCACCCTTGAAATTATTTTAAACTTATAGAAAAGTTATAGAAAAGTGTAGAGCTCCCTTATGCCCTTCCTTCAGCTTCTCAGTTTACTTAGTCATAGTAAAAGGATTCAAACCAGGAAATGAACATCAATGCAATATTAACTTATCTATAACTATTCAAATTTTGCAATTTTTCCTACTAATGAACTTTCTCTGGTCCAGAATCTAATTCACTCTCTTATTGGGTTTAGTTGTTATGTTTCATTAGCTTCTTTCAAGCTCTTATACTTTCTCATCATTCTTTGTCTTCCATGACCATAAAGATCTTGAAGAGTCCAGGACAGTTATTTTATGGAATACCCCCCATTCAAATTGTTTGATGTTTCCTTGTGATTAAGTTGTCATTATAAATTTTTGCAAAAAGATCACAGAAGTAATATGATGTCCTTCTCCATGGTTTGTATCAGATGACTTATAATATCATATTGCTGGGAATATCAACTATGTCTTCATAGCTAAGATGGTGTCTGCCATATTTATCCATCATAAAGTTATACTCTTTATCCTGTGTAATTAAAATAAATACTTGTGTAAGATACTGAGACTGCAAATATTCTTTTTTTACTTAAAAATATATCCTAGAAATCACTTCACATAATTTCAAAGATATCTTCTTCATTCATTTTTTAAACCTGCAAAGTACTCCACTGTGTGGATATACCATAGTTCACCCATTCTCCCACGTTCCAGCATTTAGATTGTTTTCAGTGTTTTGCAATTATAAAGCATCTTGTACATACGTACTTTTGGATTTTGGGAAGTTGTCTTCAGGATAGATTCTTAGAAGTAAGATTGCTGGTTAGACTGTAGGTGGATATGTATTTCATTAGGTGTTGCAAAATTCTCACCAGAATTTTACCAGTTTGTATTCCTACCAGTGATGTGTCCAAGTGCCTATTTCCTCACAGTCTCATGAAGAGAATATGTTGCACGTTATAGAATTTTACATTACGGAGGCAATTTGGCATAATGTTAATGAGTCCATAATGGCAAGAGTTGAGCAGAGGATTCAAGAGTCCAGGACATAGGAATGTGCTGCTACATGCAGATGTACAAATAGGGAAGAACAGAAAGCTAATAGGAATTAGCTATAATAATGTCTTATACATTTCCTTTGTACTCTAAAGTTTCATGGAAAGAGGCAACTCAAAGAGACAACTCAAAACAAAGATGTTTTTGCATCTTATCTCTTTTTTTAGTATCTGAAATCTCCCCATTCCCCAGGCAAGAAAAAATTTCTTTATTACAGAGCCATTTCTTCTCTTTTTGGAGAATCTATTGTTTTAGCCCATGTAGTTGGGCTAATCACACTCTCTGGTGCCGTAGCTGAATGCGTAATTGAGGTAGAATCAAAGAGAAAGCCACATTGCCTAGGTCTAAGTGATGGTTTCAAAAATCACATAACTCCCAATCACATAACAAACAAGGCCAATCAGGGTTAATTCTTGGTGTGTTTGTTTGTTTGTTTGTTTGTTTATAACCTTACTGGGGAAAAGGCTCTCTCTTACTGCCTGGTTATTAAGCTAACCATGAGCCATTAGCTAGAGCTATTAATATTTGCAACAACACAAGGCAACCTTACTTCATAATCAAGTAAATATAAAGGAAAGCAGAATAAGTGAAGGAGAAAGAAACAGTACCCTAGTAGATGGTTAAATATTTAGATTAAGCTGTGCCTGTAGGCTGTCACACCATGGATCTCTCATTAGAAGATGCACTAATTTCCCATTTTGTTCTAGTAGTTTGGGTTTGGTTGCTTTCACTTTGAATCCTAATCAAATTAATAGAATATTCTTTCAGAAATCATCTTGCCTTAGGACTCTACTCATGAGAAAATAATATAGGCAAAACTATCATATTTCCTTGAGATAAATGGTTTGTTACAGTTCAATTCCTGTTCATTAGGTTTCAGAGGATAAAAGGATGGTCCTGAAGCCAATGATCATGTTTTTATCCTTGAGTCCCATAATGAATAAAAAGTGTCATAGCTGTCAACAGGTGCAGAAGCATCCATGTGAGACTGACACTTGATTTTCCCAGTGAATTAGCATTGAGACATATTTGAGTTTATCAAAATATTTTGGAGTAGACCTTTTTAGGGTTTAGTGTGTTCCATGAAGAATATACTTATAATCATATTTGCCAAAACTCTATAGAATGGCCATTAACACTCCTTATTTTGCAAAGCACACTTGCATTTTTAACAAATTCTGTTTCTCTTTAAAATTTTTCTAACTCTCAAAACTTGGACCATCTTTACAACAGCTCTCTGCAAAAGTACTTCCAAAGCCCAGCAATGATCAGACTTGCCTTTCTATAATTGATTCAATTGCCAGCCTCCTCCACCCATCCTACGCTCTAACTCAATCCCACCATATCCTCTCTTCTGTTATCCCTTCTGCAGTTTGAGCTGCTTGCTTTCTGCCTAACAATCTCACTCCCTCCTAAACAAGTTTTAAGCATCAACTATAGTTGTGTTTATTGCTGGGATCTAAAAAAGAGCAACCCACTATCATGTCTCAGCGGGCTTGAGAGATCGATGTGCCAATAATAGTTACATTCCAACATAGTAAGTTCTGTGAGAGAGGGGTGTTATAACTCACTATGGAAAAACAGATAGGGAGCAGATTAACTCAGTCTAAAAGAGGTGGTAATTCTTAGGATAGACTTCATAACTATGATGAGACTTGAGCTAGGGTTTAGTTTCTTTTATTTGCTTGAAAACTTTCTCTTTTTGGGACATCTGGGTGGCTCAGTCAGTTAAGCATTTGTCTTCAGCTCAGGCATGATCCCAAGGTCTTGGGATTGAGTCCTGCACTGGGATCCTTGCTCAATGCGGAGCCAGCTTCTCCCTCTGCCACTCCCCCTGCTTGTGATCTCTTTCTCTATCTCTGTCAAATAAATAAATATAATCTTAAATTTTTTTTCTCTTTTCCTGCCATAACCAGGGCTCTACCTTCCCTAAAAAAATGATTAAATATTATTATTCATACATTTGTCAAATGTTCTTCTCCAAGAAAATAAACTTCAAGTTCACTATTACTTTAGGGTAAATACACTAAGAGTTTCAGCTAAACATTTGTCCTCATAAAGTGAGTTATTTTGGAGTCAGACAATTCACATTATTATCGCAGATAATAATGTTACATAGGGCTTAGTAGATAATTTACCAATTGTTTTACTTCATAGGTATTTATGTAGGAATATAAAATAATCATTCAGTACTTTACGTTAATACCCAATCACTTACCTACTCATTAATTTTATAAAGGAGTTAACTTAGAACTCAATTATATCACATCATATGCTTTTATGATTAAGTAGGTGGTAATGCTTGCATGGCAAGCTCAGTTCTGTCAAAAAAGAAGCTTCCTCCTACATTAGAAATTAATGTGCTTGTAAGGCAGCAGTAATTTGTTTATGGTCTGTTCATGCAAGGAAGACATCATTAAAGGCTCCATCAATACCAGCACAACTTTGATAGAACCTATAGCATAATTAGTTTTTAACACGTTAAAATCAATAAACATCTTTCCAAGTGTAATTATATATTTTTTCCAAGTGTAATTATATTCTTATATGTTGCTCATTATGCATGCTGTGAAAAAAGAAATGAGAACTCAAAAATGTTTCAAAGTAAATTCTCTGATTAAAAAAATAAAGGTGTGAAGGTGCTTAGGTGGCTCAGTCAGTTAAGTGTCAGACTCTTAATTTCAGCTCAGGTCATGATCTCAGGGTTGTGAGATCAAGCCCTGCATGGGGCTTGTGGTCAGCTCAATGCAGAGTCTACTTGAAATTCTCTCCCTCTCCATCGACCCCTCCCCCACTCACTCGTGGGTACACGCACACTCTCTCTCTCAAGTAAAATAAATAAAATCTTTAAAAAAAATAAAAATAAGTGTGTGAATATTTTCTTTCTCTTTAGTGTATGTGAGTGTGAGAAAAGTTGTATGTGTTTGTGTGTGTAGGCACATGTATCCACGTGTATGCATATGTGTGTGTACACACTTTGGAAATTGACTCATGTTTTTTAACGCTTTGCCAAGAAAGAGGAGTAGAAAAGAGAGACAATAAAGGCAAATGAGAGGGAAGTATGTCAACCTTCAGCCATTTCTGAGGCACTGGAACTGGAGGAAAAGAACAAATCAGCATGGTTCATGATGTATGAGAGAGGATGAGGCAGAACAATCAATCATCTTGCTGCCAGCTGCAAATATCCATAGGGAGGGCTTCCCCATGTACACTACCATGAAATAAAATAATCTCTAGCCATTTGCCTCTCTGCTGATGGAAAGAAATGTTAAGGGATTGTTACTGCTGCTGAAGCTTCTGAAATCAAGGTTTCAGCCAGTCAGCATGCCTGCACCAGCTGCCATGCTGCTAAATGGTAATGGCAAGAAATGGGTGATGAACGACTTTTTTTTAAAGATTTTATTTACTTATTTGCTGGGGTGAGGGGAGGGAGAGAGCACAAGCAGGGGGAGAGCAGGCAGAAGGAGAAGCAGCTCCCCGCTGAGCAGGGAACCTGATTTGGGACTTGATTCCAGTACCCTGGGATCATGACCTGAGCTGCGTCCCAGGGTGGTGATCAGTTAAAAAACAAATTTTTACAATTTTATTTACCTTGAATTGTGTCTAATATCACAGAATAGCCATCTGGCTAGAGACGTATGACTGACATGAAACATGCTGGCAAAAAGTGAATGTTTTTGATGGCTAGGGCAATATTTTGGCTAAAGTAGAAAAAGAGAAAAGAAGGCTCACTAACATGTTATACTAGTCACATGACTTTGATTTTATTTATTTTGGTAACTGTTGAGAAGTTCCCTTTGTTGCTCATGTCTGACCCCAGGGACTCGGCTACTTTCTCTTCCTTTTAAAGGGATGTCCATATTCACCGAATCCCTCCCCAAGAAGACTTGCTCTTTAAGGGGATGTGTTCTGCACTTCGAGTTCCATTTATACTGGTCATTTGTTTGAAGATCTATGATATCGGGGCTTAGAGATTATAATAAGCATGACAATTCAATATAATTATTCCAGATTAATTGTACCTATTATTAACTTCTTCTTGTCTGGGTACTGACCAATGTAAAATGGACTGACGTGTGTTTTTCTTTTTTAGTGTATCATTTTCATTCCCAGAAGTCAGAAAGAAGAGTCAAAGAAATGAGAGACATGAAAGATTCACATTATAAACCCAGAAGTAGCCACACCCATAATCACACATGCATAAATAATGCTTTAGGAATGTCCTTTGAAAGTCATTAGTAGAGATGCTATATTTTTAACTGGGTACTACTGCAACAGCTATTATACAACAACTATTATAACAAATTAATTTTCATTTTGGACTTTGTTGTCTATTTTTTTCCCCTTCAGCATGAGAATTAAAATAGAGACTGATATTTATAAATATCGAGAGCTTTCCCTTACAGTATATCCTAGACCATGTTTTAAACAAACAGCTCTTTGAGTGGAGGCCCTTCTAAATCCAGACCTGAATTAGCCTGTCTGAGGCACTACATGGGCAGAGTGAGGCTGTTTTTGCTGATAAGACATGACACTGTTTTTCCTGGCATTAAAGAGGCTTCAGGTTGCAGCCACCTGGGGAAGAATACATCTGAGCTGCTATATCAATTGTGTTTTTCTTTTGCAAGATTCTAGACCAGATTTTGGCAGAACTAATCCATAATCAAACTAGAAAATAAGTTATTATCCAGCTAACACCAGTCCTGAAGTCACTTCTTATTAGCGATAATTATAAACACAACTAGCAATTGTTGGCCAGTGGTTGGTACCCACTCAACATTCTTTAGGGATATTTGCCAGAGTTTCCTTGACATGCTACGGTTTGAATTTTTTTTTTCATAAAGTGAGATTAAAACATAAGCGAGAATTCCTCAAAAAAAAGAGATAGCTCTTGTGCAACTATTTTGAAATTGGATGGTGAGTGAATGCCAGGTTTTGTTACTAGTCAAGAGCTATGTATTCTCACTTGCCTAGGAGCATGAGGGATTAAAGTTAAAAATACCTACATGTGGAATACTTCAAATGTTGAATGCTAAATCCATAAATTCCAATGGTATATAGTAATTAATTTAAGAAATGGTTAACCTTATTAATTCTCTTCTGTTTCTCCACACTTTAGGTTTTCAGGATGCAGTTTTATTTTAAATAGTGGTTTTTCCAGGATGATTCAATCAAAATAAATAAAAAAGACCAGAGACACACATACACTGACATGAAAATATACATTTATTCAAATGATCACAGATTTTAGAAACTAAACTGAAATTGATGTATACACTCATTGCTCCTGTAATTATGAGGCTGATACAAATATACATTTTAATTAATAAATCAGTACTTTCAATAGTTCATGATTCACATGACTGACTAGACCACCCCTGAGATAAAATTATGTGTTATTTTGGCAAGATATATGTACAACTCATTTTGCTGTCATTTTATATTATAAGAAGAATGTGTGGGCCAGATTAGAATCTTCTTTTTGTTAATGTCCTCACAAATATATCTTCTACTAAAGGGCATTTTCCCTCCCCATCTTTTACCTGTCTTTTTTCAAGTGGTCAAATTAGTTCAGAAAAAAGTATTTCATCAGTGATGAAATGATGAGCACCTCAAACACATTATCCTAAAAGAGAAAAATGTTTAAGTTTTATATGTCATATCAGGAAAAACTATCTGGTTAAATTAAACTAAGAAATAGTTGACCAGTAATGCCTATATACAGGGTAGAAATGAGAAGTTTCAAATTTGGGGCAAATGTAATATGATTCATGTCACAGATTCATACTCTTTTTGAAGCTATGGCAAATTGCCATATTAATACTTCCCATTGTTCTATCTCTACTTTTTCTTTCCCAAATGCTAGATTATTTTTAAAGTATTAGTAATGCTGTTCACAAGTTTTGGCTTTTTTGTCTAACAAATTCAAAATGGCACATTGCTACAAGTGTTGCTAAGCCCTAAAACAGATGTATAGTATCTAATGTTGCTTCTCTTTCAACTCTGGAACTTCTCAATCTTACCCCAAAGGTACTAAAAAAACAATAGGGAAATTCGGCTATATTCTTAGTATCTCAATTAATTCCCAGTTAAATAGACACATTTAGAGTGACAATTTAGGTAGATCTATATTGAAAAATTTCTATAAATAACCACTCTGAGATACAACATCTTAAACTTCCCAAAATGAATGTCTCAGAAAGGTTAGTACATGTTAAGTACAGAAAAGTACTTACTTTAAGTAAAAGAAAGTACATTTTAAGAAAGAGCATGATGAAATAACAAAAGCAAGTTAATATTGGACTGCACTGAGGTGATGCTACTCAAATTTGTGGTTTAATTTCCATACTGATGTCCTTGATCCTGTTCAGAGGTCACCTAATTCTTCTGGACTAGAGGCTCCTAGAAGAGAAAACAAGAACAATAATCTCTGCATTCCCATCTTAAAACAAAATTTGATAGATCTAAAAATAGCAGCTAAGGTGATGGGTATTAAGGAAGGCACATATTGCATAGAGCCTTGGGTGTTATATGCAAACAATGAATCATGGAATACTACATCAAAAACTAATGATGTCCTGCATGGTGACTAAAATAACATAATAAAATAAATAAAAATAGCAGCTAATAAATTGATTTTACTTTTCTTTCTCCTCTTCTTAGTAGTAACTATTATTTAGTGCTTACTAAGTGCCAAACATTGTTCTAAATGCTTCTAAAAGTGTTACACCATGTAACCCTCCCTCAAAACCTTTTGAGGTGAGAATTAATATCGTAGCTATTTGACTGATGAGAAAATTGAGCCACAGATGTCAAATAACTTACTGAAGATCATCCAGCCAGTGAGCGGTGGAACAGGAATCAAGACCTGGCATTTAGGTATTTAGGTTATGGTATCCATGCTTTTTTACCATTGAGCTAATGATGTTTTACGAGGATTCTTACTGAAGCTCCATCATAGTTTTATCAAATAAATTCCAACAGAATTATTATTTTACAGATGACGAAACTGAGATACACCAAAGTTAATAGCTTGCCCAGTGTCACAGAGCAGCACCAGAATGAGCTCAGGAATTCTGACTCTAGAAGCTGCATTTCTTGTAGCGCTATATGCCATACAAATACATGTCGTTAATCAAATGAATTAATTTACCAATGCTCTGCTTCACTTTAGAGGGACTTGAGATGTTTAAAAATATGTTATATGTTGTATAAAAATAAGGCAGTAGTTTTTATAATTATTATAGATTGAAATGTGCAAAGTGAAAATGGGAAACATGGGCTGAAACTATAGCTCCATCACTGTGTAATCTCGACTGCCTGTAAATTAGACAACACCTGTCCGGTTAAGTACCACACGTGACTGTGATTCACTGACTATCCACCAGAACTGGTCACGTGGTTCCAACTCGACTGTGAAGGTGTTAAAAAAAAAAAGAAAAAGAGAAAAAGAAAGATGCCTCATGTACACCAGAAGGAGAGGAGAATTGGGTACAGTGAGTATTAGTGACTTCTATGATACTTCAACTCTAATGGCTTATTGTATGCATTTAATGTATTTAGCATTTAATGTATGGTACATGCAGTAAATGTACACAGATATTAGTCAATATTACTCTTGCGGAAAATGAAGAAATATTTAGGAAAGCCAACTAGCTAAGATATTCGGGCTAGAGGTTTATTTTATTTGTTTGTTTGTTTGTTTGTTTATGCTTATTTTAATTTTTCAGTGTTACAAGATTTATTGTTTATTTTAAAAAATTAATGTGATGTTTCAATGCCAGGAGCCTATAACTATGGTAATAATTACATTTATTTGGTATTTACTGCGTTCCAGATACCATGAGGTCATTGATTTTAATGCTTACAATGACCTTATGATGTAAACACTATTTATTATCCCTATTTAGTATATGGAGATATTTTAATCTGGATTATCTGCTTAAATGGATGTGGAAGAAGCATTAAAAAGAGAAGCTAATTTTGTCAGTATATTTTGAAAACTTCAGTACATCTATTGTTATCCCATTTTAAAGATTTGACAGAAAAAAAATATTTACTGGGCACCTACTATAGGACAGACATGATGCTCCTCCTTTAAATGTGTTATTCATATAATATTCATACCAATTTTCTTGAATTAACTACATTAAGCCACATTTGACTAATAAGGAATATGAGACATAGATTTCAAACCCAGGTAAATGTGTGTGTGTGTGTGTGTGTGTGTGTGTGTGTATTCATGTGTTTAAAGATTGAGAGAGTAATTCATCATTTAAAAATATATAAAAATAAATTTCACAAAGATATTTTTGAAAGAATTGAATATGGGTATGATGTGATGTACAGGTTGATGAATTTTTTGTTTTTTCCACCTACAATTTTTCATTTTGTCATTTTAATTCATGTTTCATGATGTACTGATTTATATTCATTTTCTTGTTAAGCTTTTATTGAGGCATATAGCAAATAAGGTAAAACAAGCATTAGGTAGTGCAAAGATGGCAAAAATTCAAATACAATTGAGGAGAGAAAATAGAGATTATTCAAGACTATTCCAAATTGCCTTGCTCTAGAAGGGACGGGTATGTACTGTTTATAGTTAACACTATGATGTTCTCCTTAAAGTGTTTATTGACTCAATTGATAAAAGTTTCATGAAGTCGAGTTATAATTTTTGAAACATGTTTAAAACACAGAAGTAAAAAGGTGATATTATTCATATCAAAATGTGTACCATTATGAATGAAAATTTTTCATATTAACCTCATAACCTTTTTCATATTAACCTCAATATCAGTTACCTTAGTTTTTTTTTAAATATCAGTTATAATGTTAAAAAATAAACTACAGGAAGCTCATAATATCATTTATTTATATATTTGTACAACTGTAGGTATGATAGATTTTAGCATTTTCTTACTTCATCTGAGAAATCTGGTATGGTTTACTATATTTCATTCATCATAAACAAGCAAGAAGAGAAATGAATGTGAATTGATCTAGCCATTGTTTTTAAAATCAAAGACAAAAATTTTATTAATTGTATGTGTGTACATCAGTGCATGCAAGTACCTTTATGTATCAGACAAAACAAGTGCATTACTAAAGACAATTCTGTTTGGTTTTCTTTCTCCATTTCTTCCCCAGTTATTAGTGGTCTCACTAGTGGACTAAGCATAGAGCTCTGAATGACCCATTACTTATAGCCACGGTATCATTGTATTCAAAACATATCATCAAAATATGTATTTCATCTCTTTGTTTAGGCTTATTCTAGAGTATCTTATGGCTTTTGGTGCTATTATAAATGGAATTGATTACCTAATTTCTCTTTCTACCATTATATTGTTAAGGATCTATACTCTAGAAACTACAGAACACTTATGAAATAAATTGAAGAAGACACAGAAAGATGAAAAAACATTCCATGCTCTTGGATCAAAAGAATAAACATTGTTAAGTGTCTATGCTGCCCAGAGCAATCTATACTTTCAATGTCATCCCAATCAAAATATCAGTGGCATTTTTCAAAGTACTGGAACAAACAATCCTAAAATTTGTATGGAACTAGAAAGGACCCTGAATCACCAAGAAATGTTGAAAAAGAAAATCAAAGCTGGGGGCATCATGTTTCCTGATTTCAAGCTATATTACAGAGCTGTGATCACCAAGACAGCGTGGTATTGACATGAAAAGAGACACATAGATCAATAGAACAGAATAGAGAGCCCAGATTTGGACCCTCAACTCTACAGTCAACCGATCTTTGACAAAGTAGGAAAAAATATTCAGTGGAAAAAACAGTCTTTTCAATAAATGGTGCTGGGAAAATTGGACAACTATATACAGAAGAATGAAACTCAACCATTCTCTTACAATATACATAAAAATAAACCCTAAATTGATGAAAGACCTGTATGTATGACAGGAAACCATCAAAGTCCTAGAGGAGAACATAGGCAGTAACCTCTTTGACATCAGCCAGCCACAGCAACTTCTTTCAATACATGTCTCCAAAGGCAAGGAAAACAAAACCAAAAATGAACTTTTAGGATTTCATCAAAATAAAAAGCTTGTGCATTGCAAAGGAAACAGTCAACAAAACAAAGAGGCAATCCATGGATTGGGAGAAGATATTTGCAAATGACACTGCAGATAAAGGGCTGACATCCAAGATCTATAAAGAACTTCTCAAACTGAACACCCAAAAAACAAATAATCAAGTCAAAAAATGGGCAGAAGACATGAACAGACACTTCTCCAAAGAAGACATACAAATAGCTAACCGACACATGAAAAACACGTTCATTATCATTAGCCATCAGGGAAATTCAAATCAAAATCACATTGAGATGCCACCATACACCAGTTAGAACAGCAAAAATTGACAAGGCAAGAAACAACAAATATTAGAGAGCTTGTGGAGAAAGAGGAATCCTCTTACACTTTGGTGGGAATGCAAGTTGGTGCAGCCACTTTGGAAAATGGATGAACCACGAGAGACTATAGACTCCAGGAAACAAACTGAGGGTTTTTAGAGGGAGGGTGCTGGGAGAATGGCTAAGCCTGGTAATAGGTATTAAGGAGGGCACAGATTGCATGGAGCACTGAGTGTTATATGCAAACAATGAATCATGGAACACTACATCAAAAACAAATAATGTACTGTATGGTGACTAACATAATAAAAAAATCCAATCATTGAAATAGTCATAAAGTTTATAAATCCTTGGGGAAAAAAATGTGCATTTCAAAGCAAATGGTTTCTTATAAAACTTTCTAAATCCACTCTAAATAAGCTGTGAACAGGCCATATGAATCAATGTTTTTTGGTGAGTTACTTTTCACATCTTTTTGTTTCATATAAAATGAAAATATGTAAATATTTATAAAAATAAAGAACTCAGTATATGTTTTATTAATTAGAAAATACTAGTGATTTGGGGGCACCTGGGTGGTGCAGCAGGTTAAAGCCTCTGCCTTCAGCTCAGGTCATGATCTCAGGGTCCTGGAATAGAGCCCCACATCGGGCTCTCTGCTCAGCAGCGAGCCTGCTTCCCCTTCTCTCACTGCCTGCCTCTCTGTCTACTTGTGATCTCTCTCTCTCTCTGTGTCAAATAAATAAATTAAAAAAAAAATCTTTAGAAAATACTAGTGATTTTGGTATTTTGGCTTAATTGACTTTATTTTGTTAAAAGTTTGGAAGAAATATCAGGTTTGCTTTAGGCTACATGTCCTTTCAATTAATATTAAAATATCTTATGTTTGTTTTAATTTAACTTGTTCCCCCAATACTGTTATGTAACATATCCAAGTTTTTATGTTAGATATGTGTAACAGAAAGCATTTATGAATTTCAACATTAGATTCTTGATATGCCAGGAACTTTTGATATTTTACTTATATGCTTCTACTCTTTTCTTTTAATGAGTTTAAATTTTAGTTGTGATTCAGACTGTCTTGGTCTTATAATTTTTAACTTGGATGCGCACCACCTCTAATATACAAAAGCACAAAATATTAAGGTAATTTGATTCTTTTTAACCAAAAATGCTTCTTTAAAATTTTGATTTTGTTTCAAGGATTCTTTTGAAGATTTCAAAATGCATCATTTTTTAGCCAAATGAAATCTAGGAAATAGCTTGTTTGATATTTTTTCCAGGGCTGAATACAATTATATTATGTTATAGGTTAGGGTTAAATGTATCACCTATATTTGACATTAGAATATTAACTTCATAATGATTTTGTTCACCAGTGAATTTACAGTACCTACATTAGAGTCAGTGCTCAATACTGATATTTTTGGAATAAAATAATATAGTTGTATTGAGTTAAAATACACAAAATGAATTAAGTGATGATCATGAGACCTAATATACACCACAAATAGAATTTTATACACATATTTACAAATATATATTGTACACAAACATGTACTTTATAAAAAGTTTAATAAGGTAAATATTTTCAATTTTATATTTATTGTTGAATTGGTTGCTTCTGTGGGAGCTGGAAAGAAAATATTACGTTAAAAAATAGCTTAATTTCAAAAGAACAAAACCCTTAATATCAAGAACACTATATTTGTTACTTTAAATCCATTTACTAAAATTCTATTTAGAATTTGTAGGTTTTTTTATCCTCTTCCAACCATCCACAACTTTCATCTTATAATTCTTATACATTTGTTAAGTAGATAAGGTTATTCTATGACTCTTCAAAAATGCTGTTCCTATAGAAATCTAGCTCAATATTTTAAATATGATATCACAAAAATGCATTTAAAAATAACACTCTCAACAACAAAAAATTACCTACTTTGCAACTCTATGACAAATGAAAAAATTAAATGAACATACAAAAATCATTTTTTACATATACAGGAAAACAATATCCAAGATGCTAAGAACTCTGATTTTGAAATTCAAAATTTTCAAAAACTTTCCTAGCTAGTTTGTGATATATTCATTTTAAAAAAATCAAGGAAAACATTAAGAACTCTTCATGCTTCTATCTTTGGCCAAAAAATCATTAAGAAACAGTTTAATTTGGTTACAAGATTCTTTATTTTGTAAACTATACATAAACAGTAAAAAAGAAAATGCATTGTACTTTAAATATTACATAAAGTCAACATTAAAGTTTATTTTTTAGTGTGTATAAATCAAATGGAAATAATTCACCAATTTTACTTTCAATGAATTGTATATTGGGAGAAAAGTTGACCCACTGTTTAAATTATGATATCAATGTGTAACATTCAATAGGATTTTCCATTTGTATTATGGGCACAAAACCATAGGTCTGATATACTTAAAAGTGATGGTTTGTCAAAATGTCTACACAATTAATTAACATGCTAACTTAAATACAGCAATTAAAGTAATTTTTGTTACAGTTAAATCTTAAATGCTACTCTACACAATAATCATAAACAAGTCCACATGGCAATTATGTAACAATAGAAAAAAAGAAAGAAACATATTCCATTTTCTTCATTCCAGCAGCAGTACCTTTACTGGTATTAATTTGTTAATTAGGTGTGCTTATATATTGCCTAATATCCTATATTGGTATGCATGCTAAAACCTTTCTATTTCTATTTTGCAAGGCACCATACAATACGGTCTCTAAGTTGCGACACTAGTAATAAAAATGGCATAATTCTAGGATTAAATGTAAATTTTTATCTAAAATAAGAAATAAAATAAGAATTAAGATTTTTAAATTTGACTTGAGGCAAATGACAAACCCTTTTTGAAAATGTGATTCAAATGAATCTTTCCTTTTGTCTTCCTACTTTAAATTCTGTACCCTAAATGCTGGTCAGAAATATGAAGAAATCTAGAAAGGTAAAGAAACTATGCTGTTTAAGAAAATAAAAAAATCTACATGAGAATACTATCCAGATTAAAATAAAAATTAGAAAGGACAACTAAGGTTTTAACTTTCAGAATCCATGGTTTTCTGTACTTGCCATTTTGTAAAATATCTTAGTATTTCCAGAATAATGTCATAATTGAAAGCATCGCTATTAATGTAAACACAATGGAGGACTCTACACTTGTCACTGTTTTTCTTACCCTGTGGTATCCTCTCATTCACTGTAGATTTGGGAAGATGCTACTTTGGAATAGCAGTTAAGGTCATGCTTATTTTTTATAAAATCCTTAAGGCCCAGGCCACTAACAAGTTACTATAAATTCCACTTAGAATCTCTCTCAGAAAAATAACGATGTATACAACTTCAATCCCTGGTTGTTGTTTTGTTTGTGGGAGATGTATATAGTTTGTTTTTATGAAAACTTTTTGTTTATATCAGTAGCTCTTCCTAACTTTCTTTAGCCTGGCTAGACTCCATATGCGTTTTCTTTTTCTCGAAGGCATATAAAAACTTAAAGTAAATGATTCTTATTTAAACATAAAGTTCTATGACATTAGCTCCAATATTTGAAATAATTATACAAAATATATGTGAGTTTTAGAATCATTTTGTTTTGGGGCAAGAAGGTCATTCTCAATAGGTTATCACTTTGTAAATAATAGAAATGTAGACTTTATTGATCTCAGCTCTCATCAATCATATGTATCCATCATGATCATCATCATCATCATCATCATCCCCTTCATCCTCATCATCATCTTCAATTTCATCTTCATCATTCATAATATCGTCTTCATCATCTTCATCATCAGTCCATTCATGGAAATCTCCACTTGCAAAATCTCCAGAGATTTCAAAATCAATAGCTTAGGAAAAAAGTAAGCATTAGTGTTACTAATGTTGTTTGATTGAGTAGTGGGATTATTTGTGGGGAATATAAAATTCTGATGAAGATTAAACAAATTAGGGACGCCTGGGTGGCTCAGTCTGTTACGTGTCTTCCTTTAGCTGAGATCACGATCCCAGAATCCTGGGATCAAGTCTCACATGGGGCTTCTTGCTCAGTGGAGAGCCTACTTCTCTCTCTGCTTACCACTCCTCCTGCTTATGCTTGCCTAATATCCTATATTGGTATGCATGCTAAAACCTTTCTATTTCTATTTCTATAGAAATAGAAATAGAAAGGTTTTATTCTCTCCCCCTCTCTCTCCCCCTCTCAGGAACATAATAAAGAAAATCTTTTAAAAAATTAAGCAAATTAATAAAATTTTACTTTTCTCTTTAGCTTATTTAACAAAGATAAGGAAAAATCCATTCTCTATCATTTGTTGAAATTTGTGTGCTAAAAAGCAGGATCAATAATGAGATCTGATACAAAACATCTCCTGTTCAGTAATATTGATCTCAACCAAGTTTTTATTGAGGTCCATGTAAAATGCTGAAATTAACAAAAAAAATAAATTTCTACTAGTGTAGTAGGCAAAATAATTCTTCCCTAAAGATCATTACTTCCTAATTGCTGAAACTGTGAATGTGACATTAAATGGTCTAAAAGACTTTGCAGATGCGATTAAATTAAGGACCTTGAGATGAGGAGATTATTCTGGATTATTCAGGTGGGCTCAGATGATCACATGCATCCTTAAAATCAAAGAACCTTTCCTAGATAGAGTCAGAGAGATGCAACGTTGCAACCTTTGAAGTTGTTGGAAAGGGTCCAATGAGCCAAATATGAGGAGCCTACAGAAGGTGGAAAAAGCAAGTAAACAGATTCTCCTCTAGAACGTCTAGAAAGTATGGAGATGATGTTTAGTTCAAGAAGACCCATGTTGGACTTCTGACATATAGAATTGTAAGGTAATACATCCGTTTGGTTCAAGCCAATAAATGTTGGAAATTTATTACAATAGCAATAGACAGCTAACATAGCTAAGTCAGTACTTTAAAAAATATTTAGAAATGCATTCATTACTCTTTATGGAGGCCATAATTCATATATACCTCATTATATTTATTTTTCAACTCCTCTAATGTCAGTGTATATTTATCCTCTACACTTTCTAATATTTTAGTCTTATAATTTTTTGGTAGCTAATCAAAACAAATCCTATTAATGTAATCCAATGTTTATACATTGATATCACAATATGACACAATGAAATCCATATCTTATGTGATGGCAATGTTATTTTTATTCTCCTACCTCATGTTTCTTCTTAATAATTTCAACATGCTAAGAAAACTCAGAAGTTATGTTCTCAAAACAATTACCTTGCTCACTCATTGAATTCATCTCCAATATAACTTTTATTTATAACATAAAAAAGTTAAAATTCTTTATCCATCATGGGCATCACTGATAATTTTAATTAATAATGCAACCATTTTAAACTACATATTACAAAGATATGTTCTTTTTGTACACTAGGTATGTACTAAAGTTACATTAGGTATGTACTAAATACTACTTCATCCTACTTAAATTTAATAACAGGGGCTGGAAAACCAAAACCAATCTATTAAAAATGTTATGGAATAAATAAATGCAGAACAGGCATTTAAGCACTAGATGAGATTACCTTTATATAGTTTTGCCATTTATATTTTCTAAACAATCACAGTCTATCAGTTTAAAAATTGCATAAAAGAGGGGCACCTGGGTGGCTCAGTCAGTTAAGTCTCTGCCTTTGGCTCAGACCATGATTCCAGGGTCCTTGATTAAGCCTGACCTTGGGCTCCTTGCTCAGCAGGGAGTCTGCCTCTCCCTCTCCCTCCACTCCTCCTCATCCTGCTTCTACTCTCTCTTTCTCAAATAAAATGTTTTTTTTTTTTAAATTGCATAAAGGAGGGGCACCTTGGTGGCTCAGTGGGTTAAAGCCTGTGCCTTTGGCTCAGGTCATGATCTCAGGGTCTTGGAATCCAGCCCCGCATTGGGCTCTCTGCTCAGCAGGGAGTCTGCTTCCTCCTCTCTCTCTGCCTGCCTCTCTGCCTACTTGTTATCTCTCTCTGTCTGTCAAATAAATAAAAATAAAATATTTAAAAAAACAAATATATATAAAAATAAAAAATAAAAATTTCATAAAGGAGATAACTAAACATTATCTAAAATACAAGACTGACCAAGTACTTTATTTTCATTTTTGGTCATGTAAGTTAATTGAGACACAATCCATTGATTCCTAGTACATACATGTGTGCCCGAGCATGTGAATATGCATGTTGTGTTTTTGTGTGTGTCAGCTAAATGGCTTTTTAATGAAAACTACCATTGTACGAATAAAAATATTCATTTGAGATTTGCATTCTGAAAAAATATTTTATGAAACAAAAAGATACCACATTTAAAACTTTAAAATACATGTATGGGATGCTCAATTTAACTGTAATATTATTTTAGGTCTAGATATAATATGTTCATAAAAAGAATTAGAATATTAATTATAATTACCCTTCAAACATTTAAACTATATTTTTTCCATTCAAATATAAGGAAATACACTCAGATAGCTTCAACTGATGGTCCTTTACTTTTAAAATGTTAACTTTTCTTTTATAAGTTTGCCTGCATACTCTCTAAGTCAATTTCTTCATAGGTACACAGACAAAAGGGTGTCATGTGGGGACAGGGCACACACTAGAGTTAGCTAACCTGGAATTGAGTGGATGACAGGAGTCTGCCTTACCTGAGAAGAAAACAGGGGGTATTTAATATCCTTTCTGTGTTTGAAGTAGTGAAGAGAACCTACCTTAAAATACCTGAACCTACCTGAGTTGTGCCATTCCATTTATTATTCATGCAACTTTTTCCTGTGCTAGAAGTGACTCTTTTTGTCATGCCTCCCCCCCATATATTTGATATTCTCTGCGTAGAGTTTGTCCTCATTAAGTGCTTGAACAAATGAATGAGATTCTTAAGAACTTATCTAGTGCTTGAGAAATTACTAAATAAATAATCCTTCTTCTTACCACAATCTGCAACACCATTTGTTCTGGATCCCATTACTTCATTTCCATATCTGTCAACACACCAGCACTGTCCAACACTGCCATGGCATTGTGTTGGTTTATAATAACCATCTTCATCACATAGGGGGATATATTGTCCTGTGAAGCACAAACACACACACACACACACACACACACACACATTATAAATAAGTTGTGTTCTTTTTTGATGCTCATCAATTATGTGTTAATTCACTCAAGACATATACACACATGGAGTTTCCACTCCAGGTTGTGAACTAGTGATTCATGTTGAACAAAATAGGTAAGGTCACTGCTACCATGGAGCAGGCCATTGTTTCTTTTGTTAAGCACATTTACTATTACTCTTCCTCATTCTGCAAAGGGTATTGTTCTCAGATGCATAATACAGAATTAGAACCTAATTAATGCCATGTGTATTAAATCATCCAGAACACTCAACATGGCATACCAAACCCTTTACCATCATCGCTGCCAAATTTTTACTTTCATTTCCCCATATTTTCTGGCATATTTCTAATGATAAACATTTAATTGATAATTTAGAAGTGAATTTACTTTCTCAATGTTTACATCAAGACAACAATGTAAGGTTTAGGAGAGCAGAAAATTTTCTTGTCTTTCTTGACCATTTTTTTCCCCTCAGTGACCAGACATACTACAGTTATTTAGTGAAAGAAAAAAAAAAAACCTGCAGAATAAATTGATAAATCATAAAATTCTTTCAATTCATTTAGTCACATAATCACATGGGATCATAATTTTATCTCTTTAAAAAATTCCAAAATTCTGATATATAAATAATTTAATTTTAAAATTGTAAATCTTTTGAAATATTTGGTCTTTTGATGACCTAGACATGAAGTAGACATATCAATATGGAAAAACTTCTGTGGATTTAAGGCCACCAAAATTTTCAACATTCTTATCTTTACCTCTTCAAAAGCTACTATCATATGAATATATTTGACATAAAAGTGTATGATGTACAGTTAGTGTGACCACTTAATTTATCCTTTATGCCAGTATCCTTTGAAAATAAAGGAGAGCAATATTAAGAATCATACTAAAATTACAGACGTCAACCAAGACTGACCCTACCAATGGGGGCAGGTGGCACCCTCCTCCTAAATAACAACTGGTCAATTTTCAGATAAGTGCCATTATCCTGCACAAAATAAAAGAAACATTTCTGTCATTCAATGGTCTCTAATAATAACTTCTATGTTTATCATATAAAAAGAATAAAGATGACTCCTCCGAAATGAGCGCTAAATATGTTTTCATTTTTCTTGTAACTTTAAATAATCAAATTTTGAATTTTAATCTTTGATCAAGTCTAAAATATTTTTCAACGGCTTTTCCTACCGTACATGGATAAATTTTGCTTTGTGGGAACAAAGAAAACTATGCATGAATGTATTATTTCACTTTTGGACTGTGGTATGATATGCATTTTGTAACATATCTAAAAGAAACATGACACATTGTAGTTTTATGAGGGGTATTCCTCACATCTAAAAATGCTTTATTACAATTAGCCTTTTCATTTTGAACTATGGATTTTCAAGTAATATAAAAAACTCATCTAAACATATACAATATTGTAATTACAGAGATAGCATGTCACAATAATCAGACTCAAAAACATTATAAAAGTATGTGCCATTAAATACTCAAGGGCATTAATATATATGGGAAAAAAAAGACACATCACATATGTGGTATTCTGCATTGGATCCTAAAAGAAAAAGGACATTAGTGGGAAGACTGGTGAAATCTATAAAAGTATAAGTAATTAATAGAAATATAGCAATGTTAATTTCTTAGACTTGACAAATAGACAAGGGCTACTTGATACATAGAAAGATGGTAACTTTGGGGAGGCTGAGTAAAGCATGTATGCAAACTATGTAGGCAAACTATAACCTTTGTAAAAATTTCTTTAAAATTATCTGAAAATAAGTTTATTTAAAAATTGTAAGTCTAAAAGAATAACATAATAATCATACATAATAGTTTAATAATCTCAATTATTCTAATATTTTAAGGCTCTGAGTGAGATTTGTTATCTATCAACTATCTAACACATATATATTTACTTGCTAAAAGTAAGTTAGTAAAATGTCCTGATCAAAAACAGAAAGTCCTTCGAATTTCCCTGAGGTACTCAGGTTATGCTTTTACTCATCTTTCACCCACTTTTCTCTCTCTATCTCTCTCTCTGTCTCACTCTCTCTCTAGATATATGTACATATTCATGCCATTATTCTTGAATTGTTAATAATAGAATTAGAATTAAAGTTTCTGCTGATGCTTTAACTTTAGCATTGTTTAAATCTCTTTTTCACTTAATAACTTTCAAAAGGAACATTATATTAGGGTAATAAAACAGACATAATATCTTTCAATAGGTAAGATAATAAAAGTAAGTTTAATGGCTTTCAAAAACTTCATAAATTTTGTTACTGAAATTTAGTGTGGTCTATCTTTGTTGGATTAATATTGATTTTATGTTGCTGTTTCCCTGGGGTTATTTATGTAAGCAATAAAGGCTTCAGGAGGATGATCTATTACTCACCTAGGAGCTTCTTTACCCCTTGTCTCTTCTGAATATTGCTGAGCTCCGTCTGGCAAGGTGGGTCTGCAGTGACATTAAAAATGTTACTTCAAGGATTATAGTTAAACAAAAAAATATAATTTCTGTTACAAAACTTAAGTTGGTTGGTCTTTACATGGCTTAAAAAGACATATTATACATCAGTTTCTTTTATGGAGTACATACACATAGATACATATCTGTGTATCTATCTGTATACACAGAGAAAGAAAGAGAGAGTCAGAGACAAAGGGACAGAGAAGGAAAGAGAGGGAGAATGCCTTTCCTAAATACTGATATTAGATTATCTTGATTTTCTGCAGAGAGACTGAATTGGATGGGAAGAAAAAAGAATGATATGAAATACTTATATGATGGAAGATGGTTCTTATCATTTACTTTTAAAGGGCCAATCAACTCAGCATTGTAAATCCAACTGATGGACTAGTGCCCAAACAATTATTATGTTTTTCTCTCATTTAAAACAGTGTCTATGATACAAAGAAATAGCATTACATTAAAAAAAGTAGTCTAAAAAAAGTCAGTGTTCTTTCAAGTTACATCAGACATACCATTGTAAATTTAGATACTCAATAATGCTGACAGGCTTTGGTCTTTTTAGTTTCCTCTAGATACTTCAAGTATGTATACAATGTGGAAATAAGACATAATATACCATAATTTCTGATATGCCATCTTTTAAAAAAACTTAAATTTAGAAATAAGCATGTCATTTTTTCAAACTCAACCATTTAAAAGAGAATAGTTTCAGAGAAATATAAAATTCTAAATAGAAACAATATAGACTGGCTTACATTATATATATATATTATATATAAAATTATATATATTCTTATACAATAAATTATAATGAGCATATTTCATAATTTGTAATATTCAAACAATTCAGTGTAGTTCAGCTCATTTTCTAAAATTTGCTGTATAAAAATGCATCATAAATTATTCAAACAGCAAACCAATAAACTAGTTCCTATTTTCCCACACTACAACTTTTTAGGGAAAAGGCAGGGTATAGCTAACTGAAATAATTTAAAAATTATTATACCGATTTAATAATATTCAGTTGTTAAATTTATTTATTTTATTTTATTTTTTTTATTTTTTTAAAGATTTTATTTATTCATTTAACAGAGAGAGAACACAAGCAGGCAGAGAGGCAGGCAGAGGCAGAGAGAGGAGCAGGCTCCCTGTGGAGCAAGGAGCTGGATGCGGGACTCGATCCCAAGATGCTGGGATCATGACCTGAGCCAAAGGCGGTTGCTCAACCAACTGAGCCACCCAGGCGTCCCCAGTTGTTAAATTTATATGCAACAAAGGGCAATGAGGAAATGAGATGAAGTGCTTAATATATATTTTATAACTAAAATTTGTAGGACCAACAAGTAAGTCTTTTTCCTTGGGAAATCTAAAATGTGAAGAAAAAGTAATTTTTTTGAGAGAGAGAGACAAACTAAGAAACAGACTTTAACTACAGAGAACAAACTGAGCATTGCCAGAGGGGAGGTGGCTGGAAGGATGGGGAATATAGGGGATGGAGATTAACGAGTACACTTGTCATGATAAGCCCCAGGTAATGTACAGAATTGATGAATCACTATATTTTACACCTAAAATTAATGTAAGACTGTATGTTAACTGTACTGGAATTAAAATAGAAAAACTTAATTTAAAAAACATAGTGATATTTGGGGAGAGAAAAGCAAGTTACAAAATGGTACAAGCAGGAGGGCGCCTTATGCATATTTTATAATAAACACAGTAATGTGAGTTGTTCAGCAAAACATATGTGTTCCTGTAAATGTACAAACAGTGGATTGGAAACTAGATATGATGGTGCCTACCAGAGCAGAGTGAAAGGAGATTGGATTGGGGATGGAATGCAAAAGAGATTTCAACTTTATAAAGCTTTCAAAATTTTATTAAAAAAAATCTTGATGTTAATATGATAAAATGTTGACAATTTTTATTTCTGAGTGATGGGTACATGGATATTTCTCAAATTCCTTTAGTATTTTGGATTTTCTTAATTTCTAGAAATTAAAAATCTCATCTTTCAAAAAAAGAAAAATTATTTTTGAAAAGTCTAAATAATTAGCTTATTGTTCTACTTCATTTTGAAATTGATCCAATTCATCTCCTTGTTTTTCCTAATAATAATGTGGGTCTCTTATACTAAGCATTAAAATACCAGGAATCGGGCTTTGAGAGGAGCAAGATGGCGGAGAAGTAGGAGGTTGAGATAGAGTCGGATCCCAGAAGTTCATCTAGATAGTTAATAAATCATTCTAAAAGCCAGCATACTCAACAGGAGAGAGAAGAGAGGAAGAAGAGCAATTCTAGGAGCAGAAAATCGACCACCTTCGGAAAGGTAGGACGTTTGGAAAAGTGATCCAAAGTGACTGGAAGAGAGATGGCGGGGGGGGGAGGGGCCGGCTCCCTGCAGCCGCAGAGCAGCGGAGCACAAAATCGGAACTTTTAGAGTCTGCTCCGCTGAGGGACATTGCTCCAGAGGCTAGGCCGGAGGTCTGGCCCTCGTGGGAACAGAGTGGTTTCAGGACCTGCGAGATCATAAAGAGACCAGGGGTGTCTGAGTGTGGCAGAGTTCCAGATATAAAGGTAGAGAAGCCGGTGGCAGAGAAAGAGCTGCGCAGTGCGTTTTCATCTGGGGCTTACCCTAGACCGTGGCCGCGGCCCTCCGAGCGGGGACCGGAGGTGTTCCCCGGCATTCCGGAGAGACCCCCTCCTTCCTCCTTGGGGAGGAGTGGCGAGGCAGCGCGCAGCAGGAATCTGCTGGGTTTGGAGACTCCAGACGGGGCTGTGCGCCAGAGATAGAGGTGCGCTGCCACCGGTGGCTGAGCTCAGAGCTTGTGCAGACCCAG
The DNA here is from genome assembly GCA_028533885.1 of Nasua narica. Lineage (NCBI taxonomy): Eukaryota > Metazoa > Chordata > Mammalia > Carnivora > Procyonidae > Nasua > Nasua narica. The sequence goes on along the minus strand of CM052800.1, from coordinate 138,628,136 downwards.
GAGACGGGAGTGATTGACTGCTTTCCTCTGAGGGCACGCTGAAGAGCAGGGACTCCAGCACTCAGCTACTCCAGCCGGAGACTGGGAGCCGCCATTTGCATTCCCGGCCTCCAGGGTGGTACAGAAAGCGCTAAGGGAACAAAGACTCCGGACAGCGAGCCTGAGTGAATTGCTTGGCCCCTCCCTGGGCAAGGGTGGGGCAATTCCGCCTCAGGCAAAGACATCTGAGAAT